>CM035788.1:22912066-24112066 GCA_020466265.1 Siphamia tubifer | reverse complement strand
TTATAGGTTGCCAGTGACCTAGAATGGAGCTACTTATATTTTGGAATAAGTAGGTCAAAGTAAAAATTGTTAATGAATTTGTAAAATCTTTCCATTCACATATAATGGGAAAAAATTTGGGTCAGGCAAAATGATTTGACACATTTGTCATTTAATAAAATGTGAATGAAGTAAAGAAACAAAAAGGGGTTTTATTTTCAAAAACTACATATAATGCAATTTATTTTTCATTATGTTTTAAAAATTTATTATTTTATGTTTTTTTTTTTATGTTTAAAAAATCAAATCAATCAAATGGGATCCATTATCAACCTGGTACGGGATCATGTTTACCAAGATTGAAGTGTAAACGGCATACTCATTGTGTTGCAGTTACAGATTTGTTTGTTTTAATAAATGTTTCCACAACAGAAGTGTAATGCTCACCTGTCCAATTCATGGCAGCAACTGAAAAAGAAATGAAAAACAATGGCATTATTATAAAGAAACTAAACAAAATGGCATTTTATGAAAAACTTGCATTATATGTACTTTTTGATAATAAAAACCGTTTTTTGTTTCTTTACTTCATTTGCATTTTATTAAACCTACAAATGTGTCTGATCATTTTGCCTGACCTTGTATATGTGAAGGATGGGGGTTGTTGTGCCTGACACCACTTGTTTATATTAGTGCATATGCTATATATACACTTCTATTCTACAATATGGTCAGAGCTGCTTTTTGTTGGCTTCAGCTGGTTCTCCAGGTGGTTAAAGAGAAGAAGAACCCAGAAGCTTCAGAGGAAATGTGCTCACTGCTACCTAAAAGACGACTCAGAGGCCAAACATGGAGCTGAACTGTGTGACACTTGCAAACTTCGAGACTGGCTCAGCAACTACCGTCTGAATGATGTTGACTCATTCAGCCTTTTTAATGAGTTTTTGGAGATGGGTAAGATCTGTGTAGACCACATATTTACTCAAACATGCAGCTCAAGTAGGGGTGTGACGAGACACAAGATTGGGTTCACGAGATCGAGACAAGATTTTAATAAAACTAAATTACAAATTATACATATGAATGGATAACAGACTTTTATTTAACTGAGTTGCACATGGATTTTATAACTCTGTAAGTATGAACTTTTAATGAACTTCTTCCTTTTAATGAACTTCTTCCTCTACAAATTGAAATTAAAATAAAATGTTATAAAAGTTAAAATGAAATAAAATTATATATTTCTCCTTTTTTTCAAGTGAAAACAATATGTGCAAAACAACAGGTTCTTCTCTGTCAATACAGACTGAAAATAGTGCAAACAGAGCCTGACCAAGTATGTCACTTCTTCCTCTACAAATTGACCTTAAAATCAGATGTTATAAAAGTTAAAATAAAATAAATAGAATTATATATTTCTCCATTTTTCAAAATCAAATCTTGCGCTTGACTGTGGAAGTTGAGGTGTGAATGTGTTTGTCAGAGTTGTGTGGTTTGTTGGTGTTTTCTTGGCAGGTGCAGTTGTTGATTTGAGTACTGAGCTGTGGTGCTGGAAATGTCTCTGTATTGTGCTCGTATTAGCCACGCTCTACGCCATTGTTTGTCATATTTGTTCGTGTCTTATCAGTCACTTTCTTACCATTTATAATTTCTGCCGGGAACCCAAAATAATTGAAAGTGTAGGGGGCATCTTCAATAGTAAAACCTGGATTTTCTGACATTATTCTGGCTGCTTGTTGGATAACGCGAGATAAAATTTTAACAATCTCGCTAAATTACATCTCGCGAGATCTCGTCACACCCCTAAACTCAACGTTAAGTTTTGGGAGTGATTTAA
The DNA here is from genome assembly GCA_020466265.1 of Siphamia tubifer. Lineage (NCBI taxonomy): Eukaryota > Metazoa > Chordata > Actinopteri > Kurtiformes > Apogonidae > Siphamia > Siphamia tubifer. The sequence continues at coordinate 24,110,250 of CM035788.1, read as the reverse complement.
TTTGTTCTTTTCTTAGTGATCCAGTTCAGCTTTACCACCATATTTGTGGCAGCATTTCCTCTTGCACCACTGCTTGCACTTATTAACAACGTCATTGAGATACGTTTGGATGCCATTAAGATGGTCACTCTGGAACGCAGACTGGTTCCAAAGAAAACAAATGATATAGGTGAGATTTATTGGTGAAATAGAACTGAAAGTGTTAAATAAAGACTGTCATTATGGAGGTGAATTTCTACTTTTTTTGTGCATATTGTCTTCTCATATTTATGGTGCTTTTTTTTTTCCAGGTGTGTGGATAGATGTGTTGGAGGCTATTGGTGTTTTAGCTGTAATCGCAAACGGTCTGGTCATTGGTGTGTCATCAGACTTCATCCCTCGACTTGTTTATCGTTACCGTTATGGCCCGTGTGCTAACAGCACTGCAACAGATATTACATATATAGAGTAAGAATGTGCTTTTTGTCTGGAATCATTTGAAAATGTTAATATTCTGCCATGTTTTGCTCAATATTTACTTCAAATAAACCATTGTATCTTTGCAGCTGCATGGCTGGATACATTAACAACACCCTGTCTATTGCTCAGATGGACGACCGCAATATACATAATGAGTTTTCACCTCAGCAGATGATGACTCCGAGTGGAATGAATGTCTCTTACTGCAGGTTTGTTTGTTTTTTCGTCAATATTTATCTCCAACAGCTGTAAAGACATTTATAATGTTATTTGTTCCTTTTTCTTAGTGGGTAAAGTGTAAGTAACAGGAAGTCAAAAGCACTGGTTATATAATTAATTCCATGTAATTACCTGGGAGTGTTATTACTCTTACTGCAAAGGCTGTAAATTCTCCAAAAAGTGCTACACAGATAAAGTCCACATTCCTTCTTAATGACGTGTGACATCTTAAAGAAGCTAATCTTAAATCATCTTAAATCTGTTAAACTCTGTGGTTTTCTTGCAGCTATAAAGACTATAGGAGCAATGAGGACTACAGTCTGACCCCACAGTTCTGGCTAATCTTAGCTGTTCGCTTTGCATTTGTGATCTTGTTTGAGGTAAGATGTCAGAATACAACCCCAGTGTGTAGACTGATTTGTTTGAGGATGCTAGAAAACATTAACCATTGATCCAACCAGAGGCGTTGGGAGACCTGAGCATTCCCAGCTAAAGCCACGGATCTCAGGGGAATAGGGAGCCTAAGGCCCTGTCCCATTTCTCCCCCTAACCCTAAAATTTCCCCTAACCCTAGATTTTGCGCGTTCATGTGTAGGGGTAGGGTGTCCCATTACCTAGGGGAGCAAGTGGGAGTGCGATTTTGCCCTTAAAATCAACCCTCAAAATGTAGTGAGGTTGGTTGCGGACTTCGTTTTGAGGGGAAGATGAAATTACCCATGATGCACTGCGAGCTCAGCGAGCCGACTGATTTCTGACAACAAAAATGGCGGCCGCAGCTGGAGGAACTGGAGGTGAACAATTTCGTTGTAAGTATATTGTGGCACAGAGGCTATGACCGGTAATGTTACCTTGTCAAGCTAGCGGTAATGCTAACGTTAATGTTATAAATCGCCAACTATTGAAGAAAAAATATATCAAAATATTTAAATAAATCAACATACCAGAGACAAGACTGAAAGGCAAAGTAGACGGTGAATGCGTCTTCTGTTTGCCGCATTTATTCTCTGCACATCCCGAAGGTAAATAAACAGAGCCAACACAACAGTCAACACAGCTGGGACCGGCATTTGTCCTCCGTGTAAATAGTATTCAGCTGCTGTCAGTCTCGCGGAGGGGTGGTTTCATATTTCGCGGGGTAGACTTGTCAGCTTGTGACGTGAGCACGTTTGTTACGTTCACTTCGCGAGTGGTGTCCCATTTTCAGGGGGAATTATTTCCCCTTAATGAGTGGAATTTACTTTTTAGGGCACTTAAAACCAAGTGGAAGTTTTAAGGGGGAGAAATGGGACGGGGCCTAAGTCTCCGCCCTTTCCGGTTGGTCCACTGGGCCTAAGTTCGGAAAAATTTTACATGAGAGTGAATGAGGAGAAAATAATTATTTTCTGCTCCACATGTACTTCAATTAAAATCATAACCAATGATGTGCGTTTGGAGTTTCTTTGATACATGTTTTGTGATTTATTAGTGTGTAAAAATATGTAATTATTTGGACTCTGGACTACATATCAGACGTCGCGTAGCTGACGTCACAGCAGAATCTTTCCCTGCAAACCTTTTCTATTTTTCATTTGAAAATGCCTGTGTGCTTTGTGCCCTGGGGTAATCACAACACCATTTCCACATGTTCCCTCTAGCAGGGGTGTCAAACTCCAGTCGAGGGCCGGTGTCCTGCATGTTTTAGAGATTTCCCTCTTGCACGTGATGCAGTTTGACCCTTTAACTCCTGAGATTTTAGCAATCAGTAAAAAAGTAAAAGGAAAATAAAGTAAAATAAAATGAGCAACAACAAGAAACTAAAATTAATAATAAGCTAACAAAATAATTTTTAACATGAGCAAAGTAAGACACAAATGGCAGAAAATCAAAGAAAAATAATGACATTAAAAAAATAAACAAAATGTAGAAAAATAAACAAAATCAGCGACAAAATACATATTTACAAAATGAAAAAATAATGTGGAAAATTTTGAAAAAACAAAAAAAAAAGAAAACTAGTATTAAAACTTGGTCCCAGCAGTTTTAATTTTGGCTTAATTTTTTTTTTAATTAAAAAAAAAACAAAAAACAAAAAACTTTTTGACACCTTTTCCATCCACAAAACTAAAAGGAAAATGGTAGAATTTCTCTGAATATTTAAACTAAATCATCCATTCAGAATGACACTTAAAGAGTTAATAATCAGCTCCTCATCAGACTGATAATGATGCAATGGGCTCCAGGTGTAATGGAAGAGGGGAACATCTAAAACATGCAGGACACCGGCCCTTGAGGACCGCAGTTTGACACCCCTGCTCTATCGCTTCCCGACTGACGAGAGCTTGTCCCGCATGCTGGCTCTCACTCGACCAACTATCTCTCCCCCGGAGTTGCTGCCACTTTCCACATGCCCCGATTTAAAGTGGTTTTCTCCACGTTTGATGCTCTTGCCTTCGTCCTGAAAGAAGGAGGTGAAGCTCGCCAAAGTCACAGCCATTTTCAAAGAGTTTGATGGTGAAGCTTGGTGGTGACGTAATATTTGTGAGACGAACGTTGTAGTCCATTACTTACTCTCACATAAAACCTAACATAACTTTTGATGCCTGTCCAAAGTGAGTGCTTTCTCAATGTGAAAATGTATATTTAAAATTCACAGACATCATATGTGAAAACCGTAGCACATTTCAAATGGGACCAGAAAATTACTTTTATCCCTCCATTGACTTGTGTTCATTTTTTTATGGCACTTAGGCCCCATTGCCTGGAAATCGACCGGAATTAGAATCGCGTCACTTAGGCTCCCTATAGCCCCGAATCTATCTAGACTCCAGAGAGATTCGGGGCTGGACCATCGTAATTAAAATGTGTAATAATAATAAGATGAGAAGAAGAAGAAGAAGGACAGCTCCATGGGCGATACTTTGAGCGGTAGTACCACAGGTCAACTCGCACTGGGTGGTCCTGCTGCTGCTGCCTGTCATCAATGTACCTTTGTAACTAGCGCACACCGCACGATTCTGACGTGCCCATATATGGACATGTTGGTTAATTTATACTATACATAACAACGGAACGGAATTTCCGGTTCCGGGTCGCTGCTTAACGGTCGACCGGTTCACATCCGGAGGAACAACTATCACTCTTTTGCTCTTTTCTTATCCTCTCATTCGCTCTTCTCACTCCCACCTAACTCCACAAGTCCACCACACCTTAGCGGACTGTTAGTGCTCTTAAACTGGACCTTTTTCTCCTCCCATGCTCTTCTTTCATTCATTCGTTAGCTTCAGAGCTAACAGCTAGCACCCCAAGTTAGCCCCCCGCGCTACAGCTAATGCTCCACGTAAATGACAACAACACCACCTATACTTCAACAACGGATCACCTCAACATGGGACTCACGCCGAACACCATCACCCCCTCCTTCTCTCTCTATTTTTCTCCAGAATCCAGGATCTCTTCTCTTCACCACAAAATGTAATCATTTGTTCCTTGTGACACCCCCAACACATCCTGAAAATTTAATAAAAATCCAACCATAAGTTTTTGAGTTATCTTGACCCCCCCTCCCCTCAGATCACCAGCAAAATCTAATCATTTCCAGATCTCTCCATTACCAACACACATAAACAGGGAAGCTATTTGTTTCTATTCATGATTTATGTGTGTTTTATAGTTTAAAAAGGGATTTACCACTACAGTACTCATATATGTGACCTAGTATGTGCTCTTGTCCTTGTTGTACGTCCTTGTTGCAGCTCACGAAGTCAGGATTTGAAATATATTTTTTATTTTATTGGTTACACAGGATTTTAGGTGACACATTTATGGTACAATATGATTGATTAGAGGCTTGTGTTATTTTGTAAAGCTGTTTCTTTAAGTGTCATTTATAAATAACATAGTCCCATAGAGGGTTCATTAAAAAACATATTTTCAGTGACTGAAAACAAGATCACATTAATTGCATTTTCATCCTATCATGTCTTTTGCAGCACGTTGTTGTCATCTGCAAATTCATTGCAGCCTGGTTTGTACCCAGTGCTCCCATGGGCGTCAAGAATGAAAGGCTCTTTGATAAACTCCAGAGACTAAAAGAGGAACTCAGGTGAGTGACTCAAATAACACACGGTCACACAGAAAAGAAATGTGAGTTTTAAACTGATATCCACTCATGAAATTATAAACCTTATGTTTTACATTTCTGTTGGTAAATCAGTACTGGGTCACATCACACACACAGCATGCTGTTGATTTGACATATTCTGATCAATAATTATTCTGATTAATACGTTCATGTTAGTTGTTAATAATTAGCATGATAAATGAACTAACTAACAATTTAAAAATTTTCCAATACAATTTGGGTTAAATGCAGTTTCTCATCTTTTCACTTGCATTAAATAATTTATTTTTAATTATTTTTCTTTTTTTGGGGGGGAGGAGGTTTCAGAGGATCAGTGATGAACATGGAAACAACACTATTTTCTGCAGCACTGATTCACCAATAAAACCCATGTAGTTTGACAAATGATGATAATTTGATGTTCTTTTAGTGATATACTTTACTCAAAAGGTGACTTGTTCTTCAATTTTCTCTGTTTTAATACAATAGCTTTTGGATTTACTCAGTGCTCCTTTGAGTGTTTACATCATCAGTAAATTAGATATTAGATAATACTTTATTTTTCCTGAAAATGCACAGGATAATATAATAAATTTTCCATCCGAATGTGGTGATTTACATTTGTTGGAATGGCATTAATAATTACAGTCTCCGTTCCCAGAATCTGTTATGTGTTCCAAAAGTGAAAACAGAAATAGAAAAGAAAGCTTTTAAATATTCTCCTTCCACTACTTGGACATTAAACTGAATCAGTGGTAAGATAACAAATGTGGAGGTAGATATTTCTCCAGTTGAATTAATTAGATTGTTGTTACACTTTTACTACTTTAAAAAATAATGGTGATGTTTTTATATCTGTGGTTTTATCGTTTTTAGTATTTAGTATTTACTTTTTTGTATTTCTATATTACTATGGATGCTTAGCAATAATTTCCATTTTGTGTAACTTATGCTGCTGCTTGGCCTTGACACTCTTGAAAAAGATTTTTAATCTCAGTGATGTTTTTCCTGGTTAAATAAAGGTTACAATAATAAATGTTGCTAAGATTTTTTCTCTCTACAATAAAGGTGTTTAATTGGAAAGAAAAATTCACTTGGAAGTTACCACAAAAATAGTTATATGTCAATAAGGGGTAAAAAAAAACAAAACAAAACAAAAAAACTCCCAAAAAACAAAACCTCAACATGTCTGCTCTGATAAGCATTTATTTTCATTTCACATTTGCAGAAAATCTTACCAAACTTTTTAGGTTTCCTGTATATTTATCATTTCTTCTCTACATATTGTATCTACTATGTAACTGAATTACTCTAAATAATGACTATAATTATAATGTGGCCAATTATATGGTTATTGCACTATTTTTTTTTTCTTAAATGTGTGACATTATGACAAGTTGTCAGTTGTTTTTTTATTTGCTGCTTATACTATTGAAACCAGTCTTTGTTTCCTTGACATGACTACCGCAGCCATCTAAACCCTGCTTTTATATCTTAACAGGTCATTTGAAGCATGACAGTCTTCAGACACTTAAATGAGAAAACTCTTTCCTGAGAACATGAACCCTGTGTTGCCTTGTGCATTAAAGTGTCTAGACCATCACTTGAGTCAACTTCAAACCCATTAATCATAGGAGTTCAGATAGAGGGCTCTCACTTACTTTTTATTGTTGCAGTCAGATGTTAAATGCAGGGCGTTGAGCATGAAATGGACATTGAAGACCAAGGCTAAGGCTAATTTCCCTAAAACATTTGTACAAGGATATTACTGTACTGTCCTATTTTGAGAATGCACTGAATGTTTTTTGTTGGAGCTCTATATTTGTGACATGTGTGTTTATATTGAAGGCCTAAAGATAATTTATAACTGCTACTGCACATACCGTATTGATTGTGTGACAATGTTGCCTTATATTGTACAAATCGCTGTGATGATTGTCACAATTTGTAGAGAATCTGAAGGTAACTTTTGTAAATTGGACACAATAATGTTTTACCTTTTATTATTTTATATTACCAAATAAAATAAGAAACTTTTGTCTTCATGAAATGCCTTCTTCACGTATTGTTCATTTAGTTAATTATACCACGACAATGTTTTGTACAGTGCTGTTTTGCCTGCATTCTTTCAGGAAATCAAATGGCTGTCTTCTTCTACTCACTATACTTTACTAAATCATATATTTAAAGTATATAACTCACCCTGTACTAGTTTTTTTAACAGCATAATATATTAATAGCATAACCTGACTATTTTAGTTACTGTACAGATTGAAATGTCATCCCTTTGCTGTCTCTTTTAAATCACACCTTTCTAAATGTAAAGATTATGTGTTTTAAACTGAAGGATTAAATACTCCTTTGAACTAATTAACTCATAATTCTCTGAATAGTCCTTTGAAGTTACTCCCATACATTTGGAAAATGTATGAAAATGTTTTTTCTGACCCATTCAAATACTGACTGTACACAGAAATGATTCTCATAAAACATAAAAATGACACATTTGTGTATATTAAATCACCTCATACTGTATAATATACAACAATACAACATACATATATACATTTTGTAGAATATTGTATCGCATTTCTCTGAATCTGTTACATACAGAAATATTTGAAGGTAAGAGTACAATTTCTTCCCATACATCTTTATCTATTCTTGTTTTTAACTGAGTTTCCCACGACTTCTGTAGGGATGACGACTTGTCAGTGTTCAAGTGTTGTAGCTTTGAATAAAATTTTGATATAAAGTGGTTTTGATGGAGACCATCTAGAAAGAATGTATTTTATTCCAACAGAATGTTTATCTCAGACCTACCTACTCAACTGTTTGAACATTACAGTGCATTTACATAGTCTTTATACATTAAGTTTATAAATGTATTGTGCACGTAAAGCAATACAAATATGTAATAACATTTTATCATATACATTGAAAACAGCACTTTTGTGTTTTGTTTAAAAGTAGTAAGATTTTAGTGTATTAAACTCTGCGGCAGATAACTTATACTGTAAAACACATATTGTCTTTACAGCTTTTAAAAAATATATATTTGTTTTATTTTGTTTTTGCTACTTGATTCCTGTGAAACCTTGTGACAAGTGTATAAGGTGGAGCTTTATGATACAGGTCTTACCCTTTCGCAGCCGCTTTTGACTAGTTTCACTTTAACCCAGGTGAATTCAGACATACGCATTAGCAGGTGAACGCCAGTAAGAGCGTCACGTGATCACGCTGGGCCAATAGGAAAACGACTTTCGTGGATTTTTTTTTTCCCCTCCCTCAGGTGCGTCGACAAACCTGAATGCCGACGTCTGCCTTATCAGGTCTCTGTGCTCCTCGTATTGTAACTAACGTGTAAAGTGAAGGTAGTGATGTATAAAGAAAACACAGCCAGGTTATTTCTTACCTGAAAAGGAAGAAGAAACGACTCATGGCTCTGAGTTTAGTCGGTTTCATTGTGATTTGTATCGGGTTGTTGGACAAGACTTTCCCAGCAGTTGGTAAGGACATAAAAATACACTTTTGTATTTGATATTTAGTTTATTCTTCTGCTACTTTACTTGTGCATGTATTGACTTAATTCACAACAGCAGTGTTCAGGTAACTTTTTTCTCTCCCCTATTTTATCTTTAAAACCATTAGTCATTGTCATACTCAGACTATGGGATGCTGATGGGTAAATACCAGGTCAATGCCATGTGGTTAGTATGCGCTGGGTCACACACTCTGTCGCAGTCACATGCTGTTGCCTGGCAACTGTTCCCGGACTTTGAACCCGGATGTACACCTCTGTTTTACTCAAAACATTGAATAAAAGGGATAAACAGTATTCCAGACAGAGTTCAAAAGAGACTGAACAAGGCCAGTTATGCAAGTTATTCTTTTTCTCTCGGTCTCTCTCTCTCTCTCTCTCTCTCTCTCTCTCTCTCTCTCTCTCTCTCTCTCTCTCTCTCTCTCTCTCTCTCAATGAGCGCATGCGCTGGATATCTAGAAGAACAGGTCCAGATCTGATGGGGCAGTTTTTATTAAACGTCCTTTAAGTCTGTTGAGGGTTGAACACCTGGTTTGGCTTATTGTATTACACGTATTGCAGGCAGGGTTAGTTTTAGTCAGAGTAAGTACACAAAATCCATTTACTCAAATTTTGCAAAGGTGATAGAGTAAACAAGGGCACGTTCACGCACCATTACACTCTCACTCTTTGCCAAACACTACACTAATGTTTGGCCAGTAGTCTCATAAGACTGCATGCAAACTCTGCTTTCATATACATGCAAATTTGTACAAAGGAGGAAGTAAAGTCACTTGTTGAAACCAGTTTAGTGTGGGGGGTTAGGGGTTATAGTAAACGTTTAACTTTTTTCTTTAATTAAAAAATATCTTTTAGTGCATATAATGTTAAAACACAGTGAAATACTATATATGATTTCTCCTAAATAATTATTTTCACTTATCAAAATCACAATAGAATATATTTAACTACAATATTCAGGCTTCATGTGCAAGGTAGATTATTTTCATAGAATTTTATAACGGAGTTTAAAATAAACAAATAAATAAACCAAATGATCTACCTTTATACACTGTTGGAATAATTTTGCTTTCTTTGCCTTCCTCTTTTTATTCCTATAGACATCAGTTTTCACTTTTGACAAGATGCAGTTATAACATACAACATATAACAACAGACCTAGTTACACATTATTACCTCTGCCAAAGAGGTTAGGTTTTTGATTGTCTCTCTGTCTGTCTGTTAGTTAGCAACATAACTGAAAAAGTTATGGACGGATCTTGATGAAAATTTTATGACGTGTTGGGGGTGTCACAAGGAACAAATGATTAGATTTTGGTGATGATCCGGAAGATATCCTGGATTGTGCATCACTGTGAAATTTATTCTCCATTTACCACAATGTAAAATTTCAAAATTATCCAGAATCCAGGATCTCTTCCGGACACTCCCAACACGTCATGAAATTTTCATCATGATCTGTCCATAACTTTTTGAGTAATCTTGCTGACTGACAGACAGACAGAGAAACAGACAAACGTAAAAACATAACCTTCTTGGTGGACCTCTCTTCATTCGGAGGGGGGGGGGGGGGGGGGGGGTCTGCCTTGGTGGAGGTTTGCGCTCTGAGTGCTCTTCTAGTTAAGACCAGATCACACTGCCCCAGTCATTTCATGAGAAGATGTAAAATAAAATGTATATTTTTACTGTAAGTTTATGGACAACAAGGTATATTTATGTATGTTTGTGTTTTTTCTGACTATTTGTAGCTCAGTCGTGTGTAGATGAGAAAAGACTGAAGGAGCAAGTGGTCTATGTGGGCCAGCAGAGTCCCCCATATGAGCTTCATTGCCCTGTGGAGCCCCAGATCCATCTGACATGGCTGAAAGACTGTGTGTACCTTGATTCACAGAAGAAAAATACCTACTTGAATTTCCCAAGTGTCACTTCAGAAGACCAAGGGAATTACACCTGTGTGAATCACGGCAACAGCACAACCTCTTATACTGTGCGACTCATTGTCAAGGGTGAGTATTATTTCCAGACTTAAGTGTAATTAAGTCATCTCAGACGTGAAACTGTAATTGCACAGCTCTCAGGGCAACTTATAATTTGATTTTCGTATGCAGCTAGAGTTAATATGAGGGAGTGAAGGAGCTGCATGTGCACAGAGGCATTTTGTTTCAGGCTATACCTGGCAGGACACATGAAGGCCTGCATTGTCTGAAGCATTTGTAGGGAGCACAGATAACAGTGGCATGTCTTTACACAGAGTCCCAGTGCTCTAAAGTACCAAAGTTTAAACCTGATGGGGGCCGGACTGAACTCTTCGGGAATGTGGGATCTACTGTGAAACTGAACTGCACTGCTCTCCTCCTCTGGGACCCAGATGAGGGGCAATGTGACACCACATTGCACTGGAGTAAAAACAGCCAGCTGCTCACTAACCTCACACTGCAGAACACATCCTCTTGGTAATGTGACGCTTTCAAACGATTACATTTTGATTGGAATGTATTCACTTGCACCAAGTGTATGATCATTATTGTTGTTTTTTTTTAACTAATCTTTTCCTGTGGAGCTAGAGTTTGTGTCCTTAATAAAGCTTGTGTGATTGTATGATCAGTCGAGGTAAATTGGTGAGATTTTTTTCAGGTCTCCTGGTGCTGGGCAGCTGATTATAAACAGTCTGCTAGAAATCACACCAAAGGCGGAGAATGATTTTGGGCTCTACAGCTGCATAGTGAGAAACACCTCCTATGAATTCAGTCTACAAGACTGTGGTAAGACAACACATACTGCATAAGGGATCAGTAGAATATTAAGAAGGAAAAGTCTGTGTAACTTCAGTGTGAATTGGTTAAATTTAATAGCAGGAGTCAGAATACATTTACATTAAAACTCACAGATCACTTACTGTAGAGGGATTACTGTTTAAAGTCTGCACTGTTCACCCTGAAACTTTAGAAGATGTTGTGAATTTCCAATAAGCCCCTTGTTGAGTTCAGTGGACAGAAGTGTAAAAGTAAGAAGACAATGTCCACAGAGTAAAGTTACCATCATGCTTTGGGACAATAGAAAATAAAGGTAGTTACAAGACAACAGAATTTACAAAACATCACTCTTCTTAACTTGATGCTCTGGAATATAAAATGTCAAGGAAAAACGGCATCATCAACCTCTTTTCTTAAAAACTTCACATTGTTTTGTGTCTAAATTTATTTATTACTGAACTACAGCACATGTTCATGCACACTGAGACTTAATCAGTCCACTTTGGATAACAGATTTATATGGATATCATTACTGTGAGTGTACTTATTTTGAGTAAAGTATGTTAAATAAATCACTTAATGCAGGATATCTACTTCTTTTATATGAACTCAGGCTTTTGCTTTTGATCGACATCTTTGCAACATAAAAGATTCATAACTATTGTCACAGCAGGAAGTGACTGACTGCTTCATGTGGACAGTCATATGTCTTATAAATGATTGATATGGGTATTTTCCAATTGTTAATATGACCATGTGTTTTTTATTACACATAAATACGTTTATTTAAATCTTTTCTGCCACAAAAACAACACCCCTCCACATTTTAAAGGATATTTGCAAGCATCTCTTAATTAAATCAACTCTTAAAAAAAATCCTTAGATTTACAAAATAATTTAATTCTAATTCTAACAGGTGATTTTTTTATTTTTTTTTTGCATTATATTTTTGTATCTATGTATCACATTATTGTACCTAAACAGAGTATACCATGTGCTAATAGATCATCATCCATTAGTCAATTGTGAAATACCACCCAGACCAAGCCATACGGCAGCAGTTATTGCAGCCATCCTCCTCCTCCTCCTGCTGGGTGGAGCTGCTCTTGTTTACTCCAGATGTCACCTCAACATCAAACTGTGGTACAGGAATACCTATGGAGAATACGAACACAATGGTGAGACTTTCTCTGAAGAGCTATGTACTGTAGTAGACATAACTATGTTTAAGGAAGTATTAATCATTTGTTTTTTTTCTGTCTTCAGATGGGAAATCATATGATGCTTATATTTCTTATGTGAATAATGACTATGACAGAAAGTTTGTTAACTATATTCTTAAACCTCACCTTGAGAATAAAAACGGTTACAAAGTGCACCTGAATGACAACGATATTCTACCTGGTGTAGGTAAGCTCACAATTCTACAATGCTCTTACAAGGATAAACTTATACATTTATTTGAAAGTTATACTCTTGATGTTTGATTTTTGTGGTTTATTTCCATGATCTTGGTTTTATTTAATACAAAGGCATTTATTTTATCTTGATTTACTGGACATTCAACATTTTAATAAATGCATTTATTTGTTTAATCTTATAACATACATTATTACAAATACAATTGGAATACTTTTGTTTTTAGAGACATTACTCTTTTGTTTATTTCATTTATACACACCATTAATCACCGTTGACCTGGTTTAATGATTACATACTGAGTCCCAGTTCCATTTTATCTGTCAAAAATAAATCACATTGTCACAACCATTTCATAAGGTTAAAATGTTTTTCATGGTAGTGTCTAATTGAAGTCTGTGTGTAAAGTTAGTCTTTTTTTAATTTTAAATGTTTTCTCCTCTCACATGGTTACTCTTTTTTTTCCTTTAACTATTTTATATGTATTATTGAAAATGCATGAAACATTGTGTGTCTCCAGAGCCTTCTGCGGAGCTGCTGATGACCATGAGTCGATCTCGGCGTCTAATTGTGTTGCTTTCTCATGCTTACCTTGAGCAGGACTGGTGCTCAAACAATTTCAGGTCAGACCATCCCGGTTGAATTGAAAGTAGGATTGGTCCAGGATGCTACGTAAACTTAAAATTGCCCCATCATGTCTATTGCACTTATATTGGGGGGTGGATCATGGGAAGGGGAGGTCATGTTTAGAAATTAAGAGACACTGAAGCACCAGGGATTGAAAAACAAAATGTGTAACTGACAGAAAGTTTGGCCACATCTGTATAGAAATGGAAAAAGTAAAATACTTCTGTACAGTAGATTACACCACTTGATGTCACTGTTGCTGCTTTAATGTTTGTATTATTGTTACCTTGTCCAAGAAGGTAGTGTCTTTATCTGCATCTTTGGGTTGATGTTTCAGCTGAATGCTACAAATAATAATACTTTTTATTTATCGGCACCTTTCTTGGCACTCAAGGACACTGTACAGCAAACAGGAGAGTATAAAAACAGGCAATAAAACAGTATTTTAAAAAAAGCAAAAAAGGCATGTTTCAAATTGGACAGTGTATTTGTGGTTGCAATGAGAAAGTGGTCCTAAACAAATGGGTTTTGAGGTTGGATTTGAAGAGGGGGAGTGGAGTAGTATATTTGACCTCCACTGGCAGAGTTACTGTGATTTTGTTCACGAACGTTGCAAAGGGAATGAGTCACTGAAAAACCTTTTACAATTCGGAGCAGCTCCTGGGAAAGGAGTGGATCCTGGATTTGTCTTTGAACAGATAAAAAGGGCGTGCGGTTGAATCATACCTCTTTCCCTTTCCAGTTACTTACTGTCCCCGTCTGTTCTCAGACAAGGCCTCCTGCACTTGTTGGAGATCTGTCAGCAGCCAATCCTCATCGTGTTGGAGGGCCAGGCCAAACGCATGACGTCTGAGGTTAAGCAGCAGTTGAGTGAGCAGCAGCACCGCCTCACCATCCTCACCTGGAGGCACAATTCAGTGGTAAAACTCTCCATAAAAAACACACCATAATAAAGTAAACTCTAATGTCAAAGGTCTGTGTACCTTTGTATCATGGGACATTATCTTGTGTAAATCGAAGTAAATCCATCGGTGCAGAACCACAGAACGGCTGATGGTTTTCTAAGCGTGTGCCGGCCGGAATGTTTATTTTCTGTTTCATGTCCACAGACTCCTTCATCAGTGTTCTGGAAGGAGCTGTCCTTAGCCATGCCTCGGAAAGTTGTCTGCCGTAGTGAGTCTTCAGGTGACCCTCAGACTTTGCTACAAGATGATAAGGACCCCATGCTCAGTCTAGATCCAGACTACTTGGACTGCCGTGCAGACACAGATCCAGCTGGAGACCTGGGTAAGAACAGTCGGGGCTGACCTGAGAACAGCACTAACAAGAACAGCACTAACAAGAACAGCACTAACAAGAACAGCACTAACAAGCACAGCCACGTTACATAATGAGTCTGCTATGGTCTCATTCAGTGGCATAAATACTTGTCACTTAACAAACTATGTGCGCTGATAAAATTGTAGACATAATGTATGTTCAGGTTCCTGCTTGTTAGAGACTCCTCTTCCTCTTTCAAGAGTGCAGCCAAAATGTGTTTGACTCAATCTATGTGAGACCAATTTGAATCAACAAACACTGATTCTACTGAAGTTAATTATTAACCTGTTGAGAGAGAGAGAATCACATCATATGACAAGATTTCTTTCTTTCTTGAAAGTAAAAAAAAAGGTGGAAAATGGAAGTTTTAACTGTATTTTAAATAACCATAATAATAAAGTCAAATAAGTATTCATTAGCTTCAGTTTTTTTTTCTTTGTAGGTCCAAAAAATGTATTTAAAAAAAATGTATAGACAGAGCTAATCTAACAAAGAGTTTGTATCTTGGATGTTTCTTTCTCCATTGCAGGTGTTCGTCTCCCTGTGTACAAAGCTCTGGCCTGTAGAGCTCCTGTCCTTCCTACTTCTCCTTCTACATTTTCTGAACCTAAACCGTCTGACATTGATGTGTCTGATCTGGGATCACGCAACTATGCAGCTCGCTCTGATTTCTATTGCCTGGTTACTGAGGATATTTAATCCCAAATGTCTACATCCACTGTAATTCTGTGTTACTGTTTTTGTATCTTGTCTACTGTCAAATTGCTACTGTTTTCTATACTCACCAAAGAATGATTAAATTTTTTTGCTGATGTGTAACATTTTTATGAAAAATTGTGCAAGAAGTTATCTGAAATACATCTGTCAATCAGGGAGCAAATCAATTTGTATAAATAAAAGTCAAAAGGGAGATTTTTGTCATTTTTGTAAAAGTCTTTGTTGTCGTCCCCAGCAGAGGGCAGAGTAATGTCGAATACAACAGGAATTCTGCTTTTATAGCAGTTTACCTTTTGACACAAGACAGAACAAAGGTGGTTGAGAAAGCTATGTAGCATGGTGTTATGGCATTATGTTTATACTGGTGCTGGTTACAGCTGGAGCAGTAGAGTGTCTGTGGCTGAAGGCTTGTGGTTCCTGACATTTCTGTACATGTTGGTGATTTGTATGTAAAATAAACACTGTGATAACATCATGGAAATCATGCAAATTAAGCTTTTTGACAAAATACCTGGCTATTCTGTTCATAGATTATTCTGCGGAGATAATAACCTGAACTGATATAAGAGCCTAAATAAGGGTGCAGCAGGGAAGTATCTACGTAGGTTTGTTCCTGTCTGAGCAGGAGCAAATATGTAAACAGGGAGTGGCCAACATTTCACCACCTCAGTGTCAGACTTTTACAGCCAGCAGCAAACACAAGAAACACAAAATGATGCTTGATCTCTGATTTTGTCTCTTTATTAGCTGAAAATATACAGATGATACATCTGTTTACAACATAAAATCAAATATTACAAAACAGTCTGTGCTTATTTAACACCATGCAGAAAAATACATCCCCAGTTAAGCCACAGAGCTTTAAAAGTTGCAGAAAGATAATGGAATTTGTAGGAGCAAAGTTTTGTGTCAAACAAATTACAAAATATACTTGTCAATTTCAAAAGGTTTAAGAGTGTAGTACAAATGTCAACACTAAGAGGTTGCAATTGATCATTCTTTAAAAAATATAAATCCACACACTTGAGAAAAAATTTATTTGTTGAAAGTAAAAAAAGGAATGTTTCCTTCACCCCTGTTTCACGTATATAAACATGAATTACATCAGGAAAAAATTGCAGTTATGATGGCTTGTTAAAGAAAAATAAACTGAGTTGTGTTCGAAAAAATACAAAAGTCATATCAGCATTTTATAAAACATGTACAACTGCTTTCCCTAGATTTATAAATCAAATTATTAACAATTAGATTTCACCACTCTTTATTTAGTCCTTTTGTTGTATATTTAATTAAAACTACATTATAATTTGGATTAATTTAATAAACAATATGTTACTGAAAAAACATAGCTGTGTGTCCAAAAACTAAAAAAAGTAGAACTATATTGTATAAAAAAAACAGTGTTAATCTACTATTAAAGCAGTATTTACAGAAATGGTCAGTACCAGATTTGTTGACATTCTTTCTGCGCATGAGACACTAATGGGACATCTATACAGAGGTGTCAAAAGTACTTACATTCTGTACTTAAGTAGAAGTACAGCTACTTGTGTGGAAAAAAATATCCTGGTAAAAGTAGAAGTACTGATTCAACTTATTTACTTACTTAAACGTAAAAAAGTACAATTTCTCAATTATAATAAAGTAAAACTGAATGAAATAATGCATATTTAACCAGGAAAAATCTGAAAAGTTTCAAAAGTATCCAAAAATAAAGCCTTTAAAAAGGTAGTTACTGTGTCGACAGTGTGTTTGATTTGGTCAAAGCATTCAGTTTTGTGGGAATGGGCCAGAAATTTAGGGAAATTTTGAGAGAGTCACAATTCAGATGAAAAGTCATCATTATGAGATTTAAAAGAAAAGTCATGAATATGCAATACAAATGCATATTTATGAGAGAGTCAAAATTATGAGATAAAAATTCAGGAATATTAGATAAGAAATGCATAATCCTGAGATAAAATTCATAATCATGATATAAAAAGTCTAAATTGTTCTCCACTGATTTTCTCTTTTGTACTGTCACATCCATTTACTTTGGAAAACAAGTATATTCTGAGAATGTACAGATATTTATGAAAACATTTAGGGAGTAAAAGTAAAAAGTAACCAGAAAAATAAATGCTCAATTAAAGTACAGATACTTAATAAAAATCTACTTAAGTACAGTAACACAGTACTTTAACTTAGTTACTTCCCACCTCTGTATCTATGAACAGTTTAATGTGAAACTCTGCTGCAGTTACATTCATACACACACACACACATCTCTCACAGAGTAAAGAAATCCCTGATTCCACACAAAAAATATACAGTGTTTAAACAAGAGAGTACAGTAAATGTTTAAGGTGCACACGTTTGTGTCAAAGTCCATCAATAGTCCACTCTTGTGGATCCGGATCTGTAGTGACTTGCACTGCACTGACTTCCATTGTGTTATAATACACAGGAAGTCCTTTTCCTTTGGGGAGGTCCTCCGTCTTATCCAAAAGTTTGGCAGATAAACACGAGCCTACATTATCATTGAAAACTGTACAGTTTATTTACTCCCACACACAGGGAACTGCAAAAGTGTAGGACATTTCGCTGGTGTATAGGTGTTCCACTTTACCTCTGCTTTAGATGCTAACATCTGCAAAATCTTCTTTCGTCAAATTTTTCTGCAAAGTGAAAAACACAGCAAATATAATACGAATTAACTTTCTCCATGTAGATTAAGAATGCAAAAAAGCCACTTTTTATTAAAAATATGAGGATTTTTTTTTTGGTCTATATAGTGTTCACACTTCTTTGGATGTTTTTTTTTTTTTTTTTTTTTTAATTACAATTCATTTTGGTCAAGCCAGAATTTAAATAGGAATTAAAGTAGCCCTCAAAGGTGTTTTCAGCATGTTCCTAAAAGTCAAAGAGATTTACCTTTGAAACTGTAGAACAAGTATTAATACATTTTTGCTCTGTTGGTACTTGTTCATTAGGACACAAACTAAACACCGCACCCTTGGGAGTGGCAAGTCATGATCTGCAAAAGGCAGTAAAAGCTACCTGGTCCAGCCCAAGACGTGGACCTGCATGACAAGAGTGTGTGTGTGTGTGTGTGTGTGTTTGTGTGTGAAAGAGCAACAGACTAATCAGCAAAAAAAATAGGTTCTTGAACATGCACCACCCATTTGACGAAGAGCTTGCAGTGAAGAATGTCACTCTTACTTTTTACAACATTAATGAAAGAATAAGGGTGAAGCAACATGACAAGAATGTTTTGGTTTTTTTGTACAGAGCTTTGACTTCTGTGTGGCAGGCAACACGCAACTTGTTTTTGCCATTGCCTTTCGTTGTCGGACTCTTGAAAGTACAAAATGTTTAATCTTTAACAAACTCATCCTGTTAATCTTTAAAAACTTCTCCCTATTTTTGCAGCAACTTCTAAATAATTGTTCTCTCCACTTAACCTTTTGAAGTAATTCGTCAACATTTACAGTTATATTATTGACTGCATTTACTGAGCACTGATCATGTAGACAAGCATAAAAGTTCAAGGTTATTTTATCAAAGGTTATTTTGTCAAAACTGAAGAGAAAAACTGTCTTACACACCAAAATCTATCATGATTATAAAAACAACTACTATCAAAATTAGTTTTGCAGAAGATGATGGTGTTTTAATGTTCACTACAGAGCTTCTGAACGTCCAAATGGCTCATATATGATGACCATGAAATGCTGAAGAACTATATTTTACCTGAATTATTTACATGTGAAGAGTTCATTTGCAAAAACAGATAACTCCATTTTTCTTTTTTTTCACAAAATGTCATTTTTGTACTCTACATTCCACAAATAATACTGATTTATTTGATATATTATTTATTTCATTTGGTAAGATCCACTAAATTGAATAAATAATATATCAAATCAATGAGTATTACCTAGAATGTAGAGCAAACAATGCAATTTTCTGAAAAAAAATGAAAAATGGAGTCATCTGTTTTTGCAAATGAACTCTTCATGTGTTAATAGAATTAGAAGTTTAACAGGATTTGAGGGTGAATTTAAAAGTATTCTCTTTTCTTCATACGGATTAAAATGGTATGGAGGTTATGTTTTTGCCGCTGTTGGTTGGTTGGTTGGTTTGTGTACAAGATAACTCAAAAACTGATGGACGAATTTTGATTAAATTTTCATTGTAGATTGGTAATGGGGAGATCAGGAAATGATTAGATGTTGGTGGTGATCCGGGCAGGGGGGGTGGGGGGGCTGCACTCTCAGAGTACTTTTCTAGTATACATATGTGATGTAATTCAAGTAAAACTGACACTTAAAACAACTAAAAACTTGGATGTACAGTGAATATGATAAGTTGTGATGCACATAATAACACAAAACAAATACAGTATTATCAAATTAAGTTTTCCATGTTTACAGTTTACAGTTTTATTCTCTTACCGCTTTGAATTCTTTGTGCAGTTTTTTGTACTGGAACATGTTGCAGAGAACAGTGGATGCTGCTTTGGATGCTCTCAGTTTTGCAGTGCTACAAAAAAAGTTTGTATCCAACATTAGCACTTTAAACTAGTAATAATATTTAGCCAGTTTTGCAGTGAATCTTTACACACTACTCACCTTTTGTCGTGGTTTTTCTTGATGCCAACCAGTTTAACTAAGCCGCCCGCGGAAGTGATTTCTCTGGCAGCAACAGAGGAGTAGGTCACAAAGGTATTGAGGATGCCACAGATGTTGATCACTACGTCAGTGGAAGGCTCATTTTGTCTTCCATCTTCAGGCAACTTATCCACGAGGTTTCCCACCACATTTGAAGCTAAATAAACCAACACGGAAGATACAAAAAGTAGAAAATCATTAAACTACTGTATGTGATTTATTGTAAATCATTGATTAAAAAATATTACATCATATCATTCTATCATTATGGCTTTTAGTCAGTTATTAAATCTGCAATTGTTGCATAGATTGCATATTCCAGCAGGTTGACAATGCTAGTGTTCTTTTAGGTTGGGAGACAATAAACAAATGAAGGCATCAAAATTGAGGCTAAAATAAGAAATATAGCATTCAGATTATAAAGGCACGGATGAATGACTGTCTTAAAATCAGCATATTTCACCTGCAGCAAACCCTTTTTAGCTTGATTTGGAATTTGTACCTACTCGTACACTGCTGTACTTTTACATTAGACTAAATAATTACATGTTGTTGTTTTCACCCTATACTGAACAAAAACTGATTTTATAAGTTGCACAACGTGGCATTTAGATCGTTCTATCATTTCAATCATCATAGCCATTATTTATTCTCAAATATTCACCCCTCCCACCCACAAAAAAAATGCTCAGAAAAGTCATGTACTCATTTCAAACTTGTTGATTGAGACTCACCCATGCCAGATTTATCCCTGATATGGCGGGATAGATTTCGGAGTAAGCCTGTGATAGATCGCAGTTCCGGGTCATTGTCTGTTTTCAGCAGGTCAATCAGCAAAGGCAACATGTGCTCTTGTTCCAGAGCCACCTGACTGAGTACAGCAGCCCACTGCAGGATGAAGGGAGACAACTTAGATGTGACACAAACTGAGTTCACTGCATTTACAAAGCCCATTAGGTGTGCTTTGTACCCTCTTTTCTCCAGCTGTGATGTTCTGCAGGGCTCCGGCAGCTGCCTCCCGCGTCGTGGAATTAATGTCACACTTGTGCAACACACTGTTGTACAACGACACGATCTCAGGGCGCCACAGCCAGTCTCCTGTCTTTGGCACCCAATGATTGTCCGAGGAAGTGGGCACGTTGAATTGTTTAGTCTGCTATGGGAAAGGAAATAGACAGCATGGATGTGAATTTGACTGATATGGATATACGCAATATTTTGTGGACTAAATATCATGTAGGCATACATACATTTTTGGCTTTCCTGCTCCGAGGTGTGAAGCAACCAATTAGTTGCGGCCTCTCTGTATCCTCAGCTCTGGTTGGTTCATGCAGGTGTGACTGATCAAATAGCGACATCTCATTGTAGAGCTGGAAGGAAAGGTTCCTCAACACACACATTGCATTCTCCACCCCCTGAGAACACAACCCGACAAGACAACATGAACTGAACAGAAACAAAAGACTAAATCGCCTGCATTTCTCTGCATATTCACACATGGGCTCACCTTTTCATTTGGCCTTTCGTCAAGTGAAGCCCTGACGTAGCTCACCAAAGAGTCAACAAGTCCTGATGTTTTTCTCATCTGCTGACGGGTCTTGTCATTCACTGAACTCAGATTCCTAATGACAAACAGATTGAATGGTCATGGAACTGTTAGGAGTCAGGCATGCATTCGTTGAACCAGGTGGTGCAAAAAAAGGCGGCGGTGCAGTTTGGGATTTGGGGTATGGTTGCACTCTTTGGCAGCATTGCACCATTGAGTATCATGATACAGGATGTACCATGCAGGGAGCAATGAAAATGTAATGGTAGTCATTTAAGGCAAAGACCCCCAAGGATGCACATTGGCACATCAGTAGCTTTTGCAGCATTAAGTAAGAGTGAGCTGTGATGGGTGTGGTGCAGTCTTCAGTAGCTGGCACATGAGCTCATGTTGTGCCAGGACACGTTTGATAGATGCAAATGTGGTTATGGGAGAGAAATTAGAGAAATGCACATAGAGGAAAGATCCTTTTGAAACAACCAAAAGCATAGGCATCACACCTGTGGGGGACGGGGTGTTGTGACACTCCCACTTCTACAACCAGATGATTTCAAACCCCCCCCCCCCACACTTTTTCCTGAGGTTATATATTGTAGCGTTCCACTAGATCGAGGAAATGGACAGAGTTGGTTTTTATTGCAGGATAAATGGTTACTGTTGGTCACAATCACACCAAACAAACAGCAATAACATTGCAAGGTTGTTACAATATCTATGGTTTAAATCGTTTACCCTCCCTAGCGGTACACCAGCATAAGGAAATAAAGTGCACCTCAGTTCCTGGGCCAAATGTAAACAGATCTTTTTTGCGGTGTTAGCAAACAGTTTAACAACAGCAATATTTCTCGCTACTTCCTGGTTGATGACCAAGTTAACTAAACTATGTCTTGGTTTGTGACATATACCCTAAGCGAATTTGCTGACAGTAGGTGGAGCACTTTTGGGTGTTTTGAGCAGGGGGAGGGAGGGGGAGGTTTTCATTCTTATTGTATTTCTGTCAAAAGTTTTGTTCTTCTTGGAATAAATGTTTCATGTTTTTTTCGTCCATATATTACATTTCTAATATAAAAATGTAACCATTAATGGATAATTGTTGGTTAATTTCCCCTATGATAGATTCAGGACATTTTGCTCATGTGCCACAACTGAGAACACCCCCCCATTTTAAATCGATGGGATGCCCCTGACCAACAGTAAATGTAAACATGCGAGTTGTACCTAAGGCATCCTGTAGTGTTGTAGAATATGTCTGCCTCAGATGGACAGTGATGGAGGTCGGTCGCCTCATCGCTGCCAGACAGAGGGATGAGGATTGACTTAGTTAACTCAGGAAGAATCTCTTTGGCCAGTTTCTCCTTCAGGGTGTCTTTAGACGAAAGGTTCCAAAAGATGCCTAACAAAAACATACCACATAAATAATTATGCATCATTGTTATTTAGTTTTGTAGTCTTACAACTTTAGTGCACAGAAGCTTTAAAATGAGTGATTTCCATGTTTTCCTGTAGAATTAAATGTCTTCAAGCCCTTAAAAATCAGAGAGGGAAAGTTCAAGTGGCAGTAAAGACAAAGGGGTGGGATTAGATATTTTATGACTTCCTCTCACTTCTTTCTGAACATGTTATTGCAGTTATTACCTTTTTTTTTTGGTTTTGTTCAAAATTAATTAATTTCTAAAAAACATAACTGCCACGTCATTGAGTCATTCAGGACGTTCAAAACTTTTTTTTTATTCTCTTACTGAAGTTGTGACACATACTTGAGTCTTTGCAAGTTCAACAGATACAAATCAAGGTGTAACAGGTCAAAGGAAAGAGTGACAAGGCTTTCACTCATAAAAGGGAGGGGCAGATGTACAGTGAATCCACAGGCCCAGACAACTCCCACATACTGTAGTCACACACTGTATAGAAAAAAACTGCTCCACCTCTGCCTTTATCTACACACAACACACTATACTAACCCCAGTCTACAGGTGGGCGTTTCAATTTCCTAAATTTTCAAGAAAAAAATGTAATGAGAAACTGTCAGTTTTCTTGACAGGTAATTATTCATGATGATCCTGTGAGAATGTGTAAATGCTCGGGGGTGACAAAACTCAGCCAACTGGAAACCAAACATAGACCTGATATGAACAAACACTGAAGTAAAAAACTGGATGAACATGATAAGGGGAAAAAATGTCTGTCGTTGGTGTAAAAAAAAAAAGAAGGAAATACTGAATGTCATTATTGTGGCTTCTGTTTATAGTATAGAATAATACTTTTTTCAAATGGATCTGTTAGGTTACCATCAAGGACAGCACTGACTTACTGAATATGTCCTACTGTGAATAAGTTTGATCCAAATACAGGTACTATCTCAATATTTAACACAAACAGTCTATTCTGCAGCCTGACATCAATAAAACAAACAAACAACACTTTGTGTCATGTTACTTTTAATCATCAATTATCCTACCAGTGATATTTTTTTGGATTTCATCATCGGGCTCCGGAAGTGCCTTGACCAATTCTGGAATTCCACCCTCTTCGATCAGTGCCACCTTGTTGTCCATATTCTCGAAGATGAGGTTTCGTGTGGCACCAGTGGCGTAACGCCGAACCTCGGTACTCTCACTATTGAACAGTTTGACTAACTCAGCAATGCCTTTGCAACGGCGAACCTTGAGAAAGGATGGCAAGAGAAGATCTGATTAAATGAAAACGTTTGTCATTCCTCCGTGTGTTTTTTTTTTTTACATGTTCGAATAAAAATATAACAAAGAGCAAGATTTACTCAGTTGTTTCCTTAAACTAAACAGTTTGGGGATATTGATTAATTATTTTGTACTTAACTCATGCCAAAACATTTGCTATCTACACTGCAACAATCTAAACCTTACCAAATGTATTTTTCTCATTTTAGTCAAAATAATTCCGTGTATCATTGGTTCATTCGTTTTTCAAAATAAAACCAAAAATAAGACACCGAAGAAACAACTCGTTTCTTCATTATTTGTTTCCAAAACCCAAATGAAAAAACACCGGATAACGATGCAATGCGGGGTTTCATTTTTTTGTGTTTGAATAAATAATGGGTAAAACATATAATGCCCGTTTTCCGTTTTATCCAGTTTTGACCTGAAGCAAGTTGAGTGCACCGGAAATGACCTTTGACCCACAGTGACGAAGACTAAAATGTACGTCTATTTGGGGAAACTAAGAGGGTCATCCTAAAACCTGAAGATATGACCACGGAGAAAATGGTGTCGAAATTATCTTCAAGTCCGGTGGCCATGTTTCTTTCAGTTGTTAATATTCATTTCCGGTTTACTCTATTTGCTTCAGGTCAAAATTGGATAAAACGGGAAATGGACGTTATCCGTTTTTTTCTATTACTGTATTAATTTAAACACAATAAGGAAAACTTAAAAAAAAAACACATGGCTATATTTTTTTTCATTTTGGTTTTGGAAACAAATAATGAAGAAACAAGTTGGGGGTTTTTTCGCTGTCTTATTTTTGGTTTTATTTTGAAGAACGAATGATACACAAATTAAAATATCTCATCACACTTAAAGTCATAATCACAATCAGTAAGTAAGGACTAAATTGGAGATATAAAACACTTAGTTTTAGAAAGTAGATCTTGAAAATCTCATTTCAAAATATATCATTAAGATAATTTTCACTTGTTCCAAAGGCATATATTGTTTTGTTGCTTAATTCAAGATATATATATATATATATATATATATATATATATATATATATTATACATATATATATATATATATATATATATATATATATATATATATATATATATATATATATATATATATATATATATACACATATATATATATATATATATATATATATATATATATATATATATATATATATATATATATATATATATACATATATATATATATATATATATATATATATATATATATATATATATATATATATATATATATATATATATATATATATATATATATATTGTCTAATCCAAGCAATTTTTTGTACTGTAGAAGCTACTTGTCTCTGCCCCCCCCCCCCCATTTAAAGTGATGTATTTCCAAATTTAACACACTGTACATGTGGAAAAAAAATAATCGAGGAATTTCCAGGGAATTCCCTAAACAGACTCCAAATTAGTGAACATAAAGAAAATGTATAATTAGAGCTGGAAATAGCATCAGCATGCTAAGACTGAAACTGCATGATCCTACCAAAGCCCACAATGTAGAAAACATGTGTGTGAAAAATAAATGATTTTACCTCCTGCTCTTTTGATTTATCTATTTCATAGTTTAGTAGGTCCACTGCCCCCCCCCCCCCTACCCTACCATGGGTTTGATGAAAGTTAATGATGTATTTTGTGGAATCCTGCTGTCAGTGAATGTTAAATTATCACATAACCTCTTCAATACAATGCGATAAAACTAGATAAATGAGCTACTATAATTGTCTGTCAAACCAGATAAGGGCTTAAATCTTTACAGTATATTTGCTATAAGGTTCACAAGGTAAAGTCCACATATGTTGAGTAAATATTGAGCAACATATGGAAGAACTGAATGAAACCTGATGAAAAGCTGTTGTTATTTTATGTCAGAAGAAAAGAGAAATCTATTTCTATATTTAAGGAATATGTGTTAAGATTTTTGACAGGAAAATTGCAGAGAAATGTGATTAAGAAGTACCTGATTTTTGGCCTCAGTGTCATTGTAACACTGATGCTGGATGTAGGCAGCACCCATAACCTGAACATCAGGGTCAGGGTCTCTCAGGTTCATCACTGCTGAGGGCATGTCCAAACTGGTGATACTGTCAAAAGGGATATTAACAAATACATTTCATCAACTGTTCACAACATTGTTTTGCAGGTATATTCAAGAAGCAGCAGAGGGATCACAGAAATCATGCATGGATTGATTTGTTTCTTGTCTGCAAAGTTTAATTTGCTGAATTTCTTCCAAATCATACTGTGGTCTCTGAATCCGCTCAGCAAACCACATGCTGTGGGATGTGTGAAATGCGAAGCTTAAAACTGAGCTGCCACACCCAAAACCAGTCCTGCCACTATGGAGCCACCTCCCAATCCACAGCACTTAGGAAATGCACTGTTCTCATTACACACTGCCTGGCAGAAAACACACTAAGGCAGGATTGAAACTATGATGAAACGGCATAAAATGAGTTTAGAATTACAAAGTACTCTCACATAATGCTCTCGTTATGACAGCAAGTATTATTACGAATAAAGGTATTAGTCTCCAAAACCATTATGTTATGTGTTTACAGCTGTAGGATGGTGCCCCAATGTTGATATTGGAAATATGTCACTCAGAGCAATTGTTAAAATCAAAGTGCTGTTTTGTTCGATTGATTGATAGTCTGTTGTAATCCTTCTATCATCCCATCATCCATGTGTACTCAGGTTGGATATTGAAGCTCATGGGTGTAATATTCACTTGTAAACATTTTAATTGTATGATGCTGTTTTTATATAACTGAATATTTCTACATGCATCTTTATTTCCACAGACTTGGTCTAATGATTCTGTCATGTCTATACCAGTATTTGTTGTATGTTTTTCTATTCAAGAGGAAGTACACTGAGAAGAAAGGAAGAAAGCTAAATACTTATGAATGACCATAAGAACTTGTAAAATAAAGACAATTCTGATTCAGTAATCCAGAGTGTGGTCAGTAACATCAGATTGAACCCCGTTAGTTACTTACGCACTGAGGTTGCCCATGCTCGCTCCCATCTCCATCTGGCCGTTGTAGATGTCTACGCCTCTGCCCACGCTGTGAACACTTCTGATTGACATGGCACGGGACAAGGTGCCCTGGCGTTGCATCAAGTTCGCCTGAGAACCAGAAGACACTGCAGAAGCAATGAAGCTACCTCTGTCCACTCTGTCCCCTCCAGAATAGATGCTCCCAGCTGCGGACAATGGCCGCTGCATGGACCCTGACATGGAGCTCACACTCATCTTGTTTCGGTTGTTAATCCTGCTGATGGTGCGGTGGGCTGGCCCTTTGAAGGAGTACTGATGTTGGGTCATCTCCGCCTCACCTCCTGCCATCCCTACTCCACTACGGGAAAGTGTGCCACTAAGAGACCGGCGCATTGGGGAAGTAAATGTCATGGTGCTTTGCCTCATATTCGAAAAACCATTTCCCGCGCTCTGAGTGTACGGCCGGGAGAGAGGACCCTCTCGATCAGAGACAACACTTGCTCCATCAATGTCATCTGTCCATGGATTGTACTGCATCCGCATTGAATACATTGAAGCTGTCTCTGGATCCATGGTTCTCTGTCTGTTCCCTTGCATAGTACCCATGCGCATTTCTTCTCGATAACAACCACCCCCACCAGCTACTCCCCCACCAAAACTCATTCTTTGGACCTGGGACAGGTCGGGGCCAACAGACTGACTGGTGAAGCCGGACCTCTGGGACACACGTGGACCCTGAAGAAGAGAAGAAGAGGAGGAATCGTCACAATCAAAGGGATTTAGCATAAATAAAACAACAACAAAAACATCACTAATCCAATCTCAAGTGGTTAAAAATGACCTAATTGAAATTTAGCATTTTAGCTCCATCAGGTGTTTTATACAGTTGAATGGAGACAATTATTAGAGTTCTATACAATAATTGTAGTTATTTAAAATAATTGTGACAAGACTTTTCTGAAATTAAAACTTATTTTAAAACAAATTGATTTTGCAATTATTAATAATCTTACTTCCTCTCTGAGATTATCTTTACTCTTGCTGTTTTATACATCTTTGTAACTTCTATAATGTATATATGATTGCATTGTCTCTTTTGTTTAAGCCCTGAATTACAAACATTAGGTAATATTTTTGGACTATGGATGAAAATCCGCTCATTGCCAACTCTGGCCTATTTATACTGTATGAACTACTATGAACAACTAATTAGTGGATAAATAAAAGTTAAAGACCCAGGCACACATGTAAGTACAGCTGATTGTGCTTTTTTTAAGTCATTGCATGATGACAAAAATGAAGGAAATTGCAAAATTTGAGAAACAAAGGCCATGACTTTTGCTCAAATAACTATTTTCAGTTCCTACTTTCACACATTTAGGGCTAAATACTGGAAGGTGTCTAAAATGCAGCTGTAAGTGTCCTGACCTTCATATTTTTAAAGTCCTGGTTATAATCAGAGCTCAAACATGTGTGGCACAAAGCCAGTGTCTTCCTGTTAAGCTACTAAAATTGAGGAATCTCGAGGGTTGACTTGAAAACCTCAAGTTGATCTCATCACAGGCTACTGTGAAATATCGCACATGTAGTGTCCTGACTGAACCCCCTGTGGCACCAGTAGAGGCTCTGGGTTTGATTTTATTAATTTGTATGACACATTAGATGATCAAAAGAATGTTTCCATGATATCTATGACATCAGACTGACACGCTGAGATCATGCTCCTGCACTCACCATTGTCCTTGATCCAGCAGAATACATCATTGATGATTTAGAGCTGAAACTTGGGTTATAAGTTTGATATTTCATTGTTGAAGAACCACCATAATCTGTAAGAATACACAATAAAATGTGATTACTACATAAAGTATTTGATACAAAATTAAATGTCAAATTTTGGTAAATAGACTAGAAAAAAGAGCTTCCATGTCTTCTTCAGTGGCGCTAAGACATCGCTCCATGAACATTTTCAAAACCACCTGAATATTATTATTAAATCATCTTCAAATCAGCAGGGAACAGATCAACAAAACTTAAAATAAACCGTCTGAAACTCAACTGTATGCTCTCGACTGAAGCTAAACAGTGAAACGAGCCCCCAGGCAGAACAAGACAAAACCAGCTGGACATGCTTTACGCAGACACAGCATTAAAAACATGACATGTCTGCATATCTGTTACAACTGGTGGTGACAGGAACTTAAAAGGGAGGCATCATTAACTTCATTTGAGCAATCAAGAATTACTAGAATCAGCTGACGTTGAAAGATGATTCAGCTTCTGACCATGTTTGTTGGAAGGTCAAGGGTGTACAGAAAAAGTGACAAATACCTTTCCCTTAGTTCTACACTTATAATGTCAATGGTTTAAAGTCATGACCCTGAGCAGGTTTATTTATTGTGTCAACAATCTTTCCAGGCTCTGTAACATAAATAATGTAAAGTGCTGTCAGTGTTGCCATTTTGTGGAAGTTATAAAAATGTAATCATGTCAATTTTAATTAGCAATTTTGTTATTATGTGGAATTGTTCATCAATTTATAATCGCATCCTAAAAAATAAGTATGTTTGCTATAAATTGGAAATCAAACCTATTTATTTATTTTTTTTAATTGAATTAATTTCATTGTTTCTGCTTCACAAATATGACTATAATTCCTTCTGGGAAAAGGTGAGAAGTAGTGAAATTAAGTCTTTTGTCACAATGATAGATTTAATCACAGACTCTTTCATTTACAACAATGATTTGCATGACAGACCTTCATTCTGAATAGCAGGTATCATGTTACACTCTGATAACTCAGTCAGGTTGACATCTCTGGTTACCTTCTGCTGGTGAGGGGTGACACAAAGATACCAACTCTTGCCCTGAACATGAAGACTTGTTAACATTTAGCTGTCGTGCCAGAATACAGACTCACCCGACAACTAAGTGTGATAGTAAGCATGTAGGGAAGTGTCTGCCATGTTTGGAGTGACAGTTCAGTGACTCAGATATGAGTAACTGAAAGCAGCATATTAAAATTAAACTGTATTACACATTCAGATACCATGCAATACCTGCGTAATTATCTCCATGGTTACTGACGTAAATATAATTTCCTGTCATATGCTCTTAATACATACTTTACCAGAGGTGGTTAAAGTCCTCTCATTGTGTACTTATGTAGAAGTACAGCTACTGGTGTGAAAAAATACTCTGGTAAAAGTACAAGTATTGATTCAAGTCCTTTACTGAAGTAAAAGTAAAAAAGTACAACTTCTGAATTGTAGTAAATTAAAAAGTAAAACTGCTTTTTTTTTTTTTTTTTTTTTTTTTTTTACAATGGATGAAATAAGCAGGAAAAAAACGAAAATTTAGAAAAAATATCCAAAAATAAATCCTTTAAACGTGACTTAATGTGGAGATGATATGTTTTGTTGGGCCATGGTACTCCGTTTAGTGGGTATGGACAGGAAATTTAGGAAAAATGTAAAAGTCATAAATAGTAGATTAAAAAAAAGCATAATTACTGTATGAGATAAAAATATAAATCATGAAATAAAAAGTCAAAATTATATGGAAAAAAAAATCTGAATTATTAGATAAAGAGTCAGAATTATGAGAAAAACTAAAAATGTAGATTAAAAAGTCAAACTTATGAGGAAAAAACCCAGAATTATGAGATAATAAATGGATAATTATGAGATAAAAAGTCAAAATTGTTAGATAGTCCGTCACAGTTTCTGATTTACGACTTACTTTTCATACTGTCACATCTGTTTAGTTTGAAAAACTAATGGGTCTATTCTGAGAATGTAAAGAGTATAAAATACAGATATTTATAAAAAAAAAAAATGTAGGTAATAAAAGTAAAAAAGTTGCCAGAAAAATAAATACTCAAGTAAAATACAGATACTTAAAAAATGTACTTAAATACAGTACAGTAAAGGTGAGTTACTTCCACCTCTGCACTTTACACACTCTACTAGTTCATGACACATTATCAGTCTATTCTTACAAACTGAAAGCGTAGTTGAAAGTGTAATATCTTCAAAAGAGATAATATTCTGACACAGAACTGAGTCTGAAATCTGGTGTGTACTGTTTGTAATTCAAAGTTTAATACTCCTTTGTTTCCTAGATCTAACACAACCTTTACAATCTCCACTTCTTTAAGCCTTGTACTTGGCTTATCTATATGTTGGAAACTATCTCTTAATGCGACAGATAAGATAAACACCTAATAAATCTATAAAATAATTTGAGGCAATATTTCTTTAAAGAACAAAAACAAAGTCATACACAGGCTTGAATTCATGTTTGTTAAGTCAAGTGTTCAGTATAATATAGCTCAAACACTAACACACATGACACTTTACATCTCATTTCAGCAACACAAACACACCAAACCAGTTGGTAAGGAGTTTGTTTTTTTTTTTTTTGTTTTTTTTGACAGCGCTGTTCTGGCCCCAGGCAACACCCAGCACACCTGACAGCCAAATCCTTTACAACACAGAAAACACTCCCTGAATACTCCTTTAGTTGTTTTTTTTCTTCTTCTTCTGTTGTCTTTTAAAAAAAAAAAAAAAAAAAAAAAAAAAAATAGTCGTAAACTGTGAACACTCCTTCTGGTTTTTAAACCTTCATGATCTGCTTCAACTTGTCCATCTATAAAGAACAATTATGGGACAAATTCACAGAGGAAGTGGTCGTCGCAAAGCTTTCTGGGTGTTTTTCCTCATGTAGAACAGTCGTAATGCTCTGGCACTGGTAACTGGCTTTTCTAAAACCACAAACTGAAATAGCAGTAATTCTTGTTGTGTTGTTTGGAATTCTTCTGTATGACTTCTGCAGGTTTCAAAAGATAATGATGAACATGACAGCGTTTACTGACTGGATGTTTTCCAAAGTAAAACACTAACATTGGAGTGAGTTTTGATCAGAGGTGGAAAGTAACTAAGTAAAAGTACTTTGTTACTGTACTTTTTTTTTTGGTATCTGTACTTTACTTGAGTATTTCTTTTTTTTTTTTTTTTTTTAACTTATATATTTATTCGGTTTTGCAAAAAGGAAATCACCCCATACATATAAACAAAACAAACAAACAAACAAAAACAAAAAAACATTTTTCTGGCAACTTTTTACTTTTACTCCCTACATTTTTGTATAAATATTTGTACTTTATACTCATTACATTCCCAGAATAGGCCTGTTACTTTTTCAAACTAAACAAATGTGACAATATGAAAAATAAGTCACCAGAGGAAAAGAAACAGTGGGAAGAGAGGAACTGTGACTTTATATATTATGGTTATATAACTATTATCTCCAAATTTAAACATTTTATCTCACAATTTGGACATTTTCTCTTAAAGTTATGCATTTTTTAAATCTCATTTGTAATTTTTTTCAAATCTGAGTGACTTTTTAATCTCAATTGTGACCTTTTTTTTTTTTTTTTTTTTTTTACCATTTTTCCTAAATTTTCTGCCCATACCCACAAAATTGAGTACAGTGACTCTATCAGACCCTATCAAACACATTGTCTACACACCTAAAAGTGATTTAAATGCTTTATTTTATTTACTTTTGAAAGTTTTTCAGATTTATTAATCTATTAATGCATTTACGGCAAAAAAAAGTTTACTTTTATACTTTATTACAATTGTGAAAATGTACTTTTTTTTTTTACTCAAGTAAAGGAGTTGCATCAGTACTTGTACTTTTACCAGAGTATTTTTCACACCAGTAGTTGTACTTCTACCTAAGTACAGAATGCAAGTACTTTGACCACCTCTGGTTTTCATGTTCTTCTTAGGTCTAATACCTAAGAAGAGATAATGGAGGTAAACACATACATTCAACCAACATGTTTTATGTCCGTCAACATTCCAGCTTTGAAATGAAGGATAGTATGTTTGTCGAAAGGCTGTGGACGCAGGTAATACTGGTGCCTCAGGGAAATACTTGAGCTTGAAGAGTGAGAAAAAAAAAGCACATTTTCTGCCAAAGCATAACCCAGAATTTTGCAGTCACATAAGGGCTTGGCAGCTTGAAGTGAAGCTGCCAAGCCCTGTCTGTAGTTTAGAAGGACAACACATTGAATTATGGGTCATTAAAGAATGTCCTCATGCAACAATAGGCAGGTGCACAGACCGAAGGCTGAAGTAGAGCTTTACTTGTGTACATTTGGCACTAGTCCAGCTCCTTAACCAAATTAAACCACAGCAATAAAGTCATCAAGTTTTTAACTCCCTTGAAAGGACTTTATTTCCCCTGTGGGAGTCACACCATACTTGCATAATTCTACCTTGACTTTGTCTTTGTGCCAAGATGTCACAGACAGACACCTTCTCACAGTAAAATGTCTTTGAACAGACATAACAGCTGGTTCTCACGACACTGTCATCTCCAAAGTATCTGTCCAACCCTCACCTCTTGAAGCTGACTAAGAGACCTGAAACCCAATCTCACGCTAGGAGGCTTTCACCTTCGTCTGCTATCACTGAAGTTCATGAAAGCAACACTTGTTTGGGCCTGTTACACATTAACCCTTTCATATGTGCAGGTTTATTCTCCCATCATGCTGCTGAGACGTCACATCAAGTTCATCAGTGACACATATAAAGAGCTGACCTGGCAAACCCTCCCTGATGAGATCATGATAAAGACGTCCACAAGAATGCAGGAGAGACACATTAAAAAAAAAAAAAAAAGGGAGGGGGGGGCTAAGTTTATGAAAGCATGCACAGTCATGCATGAGAGGAAAAGTTGCTTTGTTAATTAGAGGGAAAATCTAAAGGTGGATGTTACTGAAAGGGGAAAAAAAAACATTTAAACCAGCATGTTTTGTCACTACATGTTAAGTATAAAACTCAAGAAATAAAGTTTAATTCTATCAGTTATTGGGAAAGAAGCCACAGTGTTTGGCCTTATAAGCAAACAATGATGATTAGTTATTAACAGCTTTACAGAACAGACCTAAACACCTGTGGCTGAGCCTGTGTAGACTTTAAATACTTGGACTTTTATTCCTTCAACTTGAAAAAAAAATATATATATATAAAAAAAACTCATATAGAAAGTAAGTGTTAAAACAGGATGATAATGTTATTTGTTCTAAAACTAAAGAGACTATCTGCCGTTTACCTGACATGGCGTACTGTGTGGTTGATCCATTTTGACGCGGAAGTGTGGACTTCGCTGCCAGTCTCATCTGGACCTGCTGCTGGACCCGCTTAGCTCTGGACACTTCGTCCGATACCGAGCTCCCGTTCTCGATGTGGATATCACTGGGAAGCCCGTAGGTGGTAACGGAGTTGTTTGGCTGTAAAGCGGATAAAAAGACATTTTCTGTGCTCGCGGCGTTCATGGTTGAAAAATAAAAAGTCAATTAAAACAGACGCGCGTCGTGCGTCTGGACCGAGGCTCGCGCACACAGGTTGTTTGCGCTCCGTGTCGTGGCAGATGGAAGCTGAAACCAGACGCACAAACACATGAGCAGAGAACAGTTGACCTGGAGGAGGAGCTTCACTCTGAGGACAGATACCTGACTCAGGTGAGATACTCACGTGTCAACTGCTTGTATTCATCCTCAAAACTAGACGTTACTAAAGAAAAACTGCACTTTATTATTATTATTATTATTATTATTATTATTATTATTATTATTATTATTATTATTATTATTATTATTATTATTATTATTATTATTATTATTATTATTATTGTTGTTATTATTATTATTATTATTATTATTATTATTATTATTATTATTATTATTATTATTATTGTTATTATTATTATTATTATTGTTATTGTTATTGTTATTATTATTATTATTATTATTATTATTATTATTATTATTATTATTATTATTATTATTGTTATTGTTATTGTTATTATTATTATTATTATTATTATTATTATTATTATTATTATTATTATTATTATTATTATTACCTCCACCTTTTGGCACAGTTTGTCTGTTTATTAATTATTTAGCAAGATCACTCAAAACGTTTTGGACAGATCCTGATGAAATTTTCAAGATAGGTTGATCTGATCTGGAAATGATTCGATTTTGGTGGTGATCCGAGGTGAGGGGGGGGGGGGGGGGTCAAGATAAGTAAAAAACCTATGGAGGGATTTTGATGACATTTTCAGGATGGGTTGGGAGTATCACAAAGAACAAATGACCCGGTGATTACCCAGAAGAGATCCTGGATTCTGGATCACTTTGAAATGTATTCTCCATTTACCGCAATGGAAAACCTCAAAGTGATATAAAATCCAAGATCTCTTCCGGATCACCACCAAAATCTAATCATTTCCAGATCTCCCCATTGTCAACCTACCCTGTAAATTTCATCAGGATCCGTCCTAACAGACAGACAAACGTAGCCTCTCATCATTGGAAGGGGGGGGGGGGTCTGCCTTGGCGGAGGTTTGCGCTCTCAGAGTGCTTTTCTAGTTATTATTGTAGTTGTCTCGATTATTAAATATTTCTTTATCATTACCGTTAAAGAGAATGAATCTGCTGTTGATAAAACATTTTAAAGTGCTTTAATAAAATAACTACTGGAAAAAAATTTTTTAAATTCCTTAATGTAATGTTGTGATTTTTACTGTTACAAATATTTAACATAGGATGTGGTTTTATTTTGTGTTCTTCCTCTACACAGATTGTAAACAATACTGAATATAATGCACCCTGATGTAACTCTAAGAAAAAAAAACAATGTTATTTCTGCATTATAACATAAGCATGTCTTTTGTTGTTGTTGATTTAACTGACTGTTTATGTTATATGTTCTGAGTTTCGGTAAAAGACAATAAAAAAACAATCATCATGAAACATTTACGGTTATACTACAAGCAAGCAAACAAACAAACAAAACACTAGAATAAAAATAATGAAGCTGTATTTAGTCTGAGTTTCTCATTAAAAAAGGTAAAATTCTGTTTGGCTATAGTTTCTAAGATACAATATTGGATTCAATTGTTACCCAGATCTACTTCAAAACATTGCCTGCACATTACAAAACATCACTTTATAGGTTTATTTCTTTTGGAAAATTTGTAAATAAAAAACTATTAAGTAGATATATGCAAATCTGTAATGCTACTTACTGTAAAACAACACTTTTTAACCAGCACTTTTGTTATTTGTTTTCCCAATTCATCTAATTAAAGTATGTAGGATTTAGTTAATACAATTTCTGTGATACATAATTTCTAACAAAAAACAAAAAAAATCCAAAAGCTGTAGACTAGTGTTATCTAAATATCATGGACATTGTGACTAAAAGGGGCTTTTGCAAAATTTCTGATAATTGCAGATTTATT
Source organism: Siphamia tubifer (assembly GCA_020466265.1). Lineage (NCBI taxonomy): Eukaryota > Metazoa > Chordata > Actinopteri > Kurtiformes > Apogonidae > Siphamia > Siphamia tubifer. The sequence continues at coordinate 24,073,821 of CM035788.1, read as the reverse complement.
TGTATTACTTCTCATGTTGCTTCTCTTTTCATGTGTTGTAAACAGCAGTTAGAGGGCTCTCAAGGCTTTTGTTGTTGATGTTTTTACAAATTGCCATGGCATTATGTTGAGTCTCACAAATGACGTTGAGTATGAGTGAAGAACAGTTACGAGGTGTGTCAAAGTCTCACTCTGTTATGAAATTGGCGCCACACCTAACTTTTATCTGGCTTGTTTTATTTGAGCTTAGTGACTGTGAGTCAGTGAAAGCGGTGAGATGCATGAGTGTACATGCTGTCTTTGTCTACCTGTGTGTTACGAAGTCTGAAACACTTCTACAGTATGTGTTGTGCTTCACTACTTTCTGCATTAACTGCTTTATTTTCTTGGATTCCTTGACACACTTCCCTCATTGGTTTAAATGGAAAACAGAAGAGAAAAAATATATATACACAGTAAATTTTGCAGTGTTAAATCAACACTTAGAGAGTTTATTTAACTTCTTCTAGAGTGTATTTGGTCCCATTGTCTCCAAATTAACACTGCAAAATCTACAGTGTAAAAAATGTCAGTAAATAATTTCCCAGAAGGACAACGGAGGGTTTAATTTCACCAAAGTCAATAGGTTTCCTCTGAATTGGATGTAGCGGGAAATTCCTATTCCAACTCAGTCACTTCTCATGACATAAATCACCTTCTCATAGACATTGGTACACTGTAGATTTTGCAGTGTTAATTTGGAGACAATGGGACCAAATACACTCTAGAAGAAGTTAAATAAACTCTCTAAGTGTTGATTTAACACTGCAAAATTTACTGTGTACACATTATTTCTTACACTACTTCTAAATCTGGTCACATATTTCTGAGTATTGCATAGTAACTTACAAAAAAAACCCAATCTTCAGTTGAAATAATATAAGTGTCAGCCTCATTTTTGGTAACTAATAGTAACATATTTTGTAATCTGGTATTATATCTGCAGCGTATATTTATATAATAGTATTTAATAGGCTACATAGTGAATTTTATAATAATTAGTAATATTTGTAGAACAAATTAAATGTGACTTACCATTCCCATTAAGTTTGGTGGTTAGTGATGCTTTCCTCTAGTGTTCTATGTACCTGCTTCTCTAACCAGGTGATGTGATCTGGTGGGTTTTTAAAGAGTTAAGAGGACATCAACTGTCACCGCCCTGAAACACTGGAGTGTTTCTATTAACTGTAAATACAGGGAATGCCTAAAACAAAAGGATGAGTCATAGACACCTCAGGGTGTGTTATGAGAAAGGGAAAAGTAAAAGGGAGAAGATTGACACACAGGCAGGCAGACAGGCAGACAGGCAGACAGGCAGACAGGCAGACAGGCAGACAGGCAGACAGGCAGACAGGCAGACAGGCAGACAGGCAGACAGGCAGTAACAGTGATAGTAGGTAAAAATGGCAAAATAAATAAATAAACATGTGTACACTACCACTACCACTACCACTACCACCTAAACCTTTACATTGCACATTAAATCATTACATGAATACTGCTCCCTTAAATATATATTTCAGTACTTAACCCATAAAGACCGAGTGTGACTTGTGTCAGTTCCAAGTCAATTGTTATCTATATTTAACCTTTCTTAAGTGACTTATCACCATTTATTTTAATATTATTCTCTTTTTTGGTGGAGATGTTGCACCATTTTCTTGATGACTGATGAGTATAACACCCAGAGCAGCAGTTCTACAGAAGTCCAAACTCAGTTCAGAAGTAATGAGTGACATCAAAAATATTACACACAATGTATATCTGTGTATGTATGTATGTATGTGTGTGTGTGTGTGTGTGTGTGTGTGTGAGAGAGAGTACTCTTCTGAGGTCATCTGGTGGTTAACCTTTTTGATGTCACTCATTACTTCTGAACTGGATTTATACTAGACTTCTGTAGAACTGCTACTCATGATCATCAGTCATCAAGAAAATGGTGCAACATTTTCAAAAAAATGTCACACACACGCACATACATACAGACACAGATATACTGTACCTTGTGTGTAATATTTTTGATGTCACTCATTACTTCTGAACTGGATTTATACTTGACTTCTGAAGAACAGCTGCTCTGAGTGTTCTGCTCATCAGTCATCAATAAAAAATGTTATTTATATATATATATATATATATATATATATATATATATATATATATATATATATATATATATATATATATATATATATATATATATATATATATACATATGTGTGTGTGTGTTTCTGAGGTAGGTAATTCACTTTAGCTTTGCCTGGTGTTTTATACGTCACACTGTGTCGGTCTGATTACCATAACTATGTGGATTCAAAGCATTAAAAACACTGTGACGCTTAATATAATGTTTTAATTTTTGCTTTTCATTGCTGGGATGTTGGCAGATGATCTTGGTTTGATCCATCAGGTGCTGCATGTGAAGTCCATTTTAAGGAGCTTTGCTTTAAATACAGAGAAAAATAAGAGTAAAAGATGATATGAACATTATGTAACTATTGTGCCATGTTACAATCATTCATTATTATTACTTTAATACACCTCTATAAATGTGGATAAATGAATTTCAAATATACAACCTATCTGGGGACACAGAATTTAAACCTGGTACAAATGATCCTGGATTCAAACAGCGGTCACATATTAGAAATAGAAGATGATACACTGATGTCCTTTAATGAAACCAAAGACAAATTCAACATACCACAATTTCACCTTTTTAAATACCTACATCTGCGTAGCTTTATCTATTTGAAGTCAAATTACTCATTTAACTGTCGCCCTATTAACAATGTTCGAATGGTTTACAACCCAGAACCAGCAGTGAACCAGACGGACAGACCTCTGTACTCTTCTCTTCTCATTCCAAAAAGTCATTGGATTCAATAAGGAGGTCATGGAGTGATGATCTAGAACAGTAGTTCTCAAATCCGGTCCTCGTGGCCCAGTGTACTGCCTGTTTTAGATATTTCCCTCTTCTATCACACTTAGTTCAGTTATTGATCAGCTCTTCAGAAGCCTGGTAATGATGTAATGGCTACCAGGTGTGATAGAAGAGGGAGATTTTTTTTATGTAAATTAAAAAAAAAAATCTAATTTATTTATGTAATAATTTTTTTTTATTTGTAATTTTTTTTTCATTATATATATATATATATATATATATATATATATATATATATATATATATATATATATATATATGTGTATTTTTTTTATGTAATTTGTTTTTTATTTTATTTTTATTTGTAATTTTGTTCCAATTGTTTTTTGTTTTTTTTAATATAATTTTTTATTATATTTTTTAAATTGAAAAAGATTTGTAATATTTTTTTATTTGTAAAAGTATTTATTTATGTGTTTATTTAAAAAAAAATATTTTCTGTTTTTCTTATTTTATTTCATTTATTTAAAAAAAGAAGAAAAGGGACATATCTAAAACATGAGGACCGGATTTGAGAACCACTGATCTAGAGGGAGATGTAGTGGATTAAATATGTTCAAAGACCCATAGGATGATGATTAACTCTAGACTTATGTTAGTTCATTATAAATGGATAATGAGGACTTATACTACTCCTATAAAATGTAATAAATTCAACCCAGATGTTTCCGACTGTGAAATCACACAAGCCTCAATAAGGCTGTTTATTTCATTGTATTTGGGATTGTAAGAAAATGCTAATATTTTAGAAAGAAATACTATATATACTTTACCAAATTATTAACATACCTATTCCTGTCTCTGATAAATCTTTGTCTGGTCCACGCAAAATGTCTCATCACCTTGTACAGAACAAACATGTTATGTTCTATCAGTCAATGGCTTCAAACTTTATCCTCATGTCTGGCATTAAAGAAGTTGACCTACAGTCTGAAATATAAACTTGGTGAGTTTGATCAAATTTGGGGCCTTTTCTTGAAGTTTCTTCAAGACTCTGATTTAAAACATATTGTTGAACCTTTGGATATCTCTTATCATAACCTGTAAGGGCACTCAATGTTAATTGGATTAACTCAACACTTTTTGTGTTCTAACTGTATCTACCTTTGGGTGGATTATATTAATACTTGTTTGTTCGTGCTCTATACAGACTATATGCACATTCAGCTATCTTTTGAGTGTATGTGTATATGTATTTTTTTCTCTTTCTATGTTTATCTATTGCTACGTTTACATCTGTTTGTAAATCTAGACAGATGAAAGATGGGGTAGCGTGGGTGAAGGGGGAAACTGGGGTGATGGGACTGTGGTTATTATGGCCCATATTGTATGACTATTTTCTAACACTGTACTGTGGCTGATGTTTAAAATTTAAATATACACAGTATATATAACAGTATATAATAATAATAATAATAATAATAATAATAATAATAATAATAATAATAATAATATAATCTTTATTTGTATAGCACCTTTCATACAAACACTGTAGCCCAAAGTGCTTCACGTTGATTAAAAAATAAATAAATTTAAAAAAAATAAATATATATATAACATATATAACAGTTACAAGTGCTTCACAAAGAATCTTTTCTAATAAATATGAAACTTCTTTACGTTAAATATCCTCTAAAAAAAAGGAAATCCCTTCTTGACATTACGTGAATGATTAAGTGCGGTTTTGCACAGATATGAATACAGGTGTGCCTTAATATTTTGGTTAACCCTTTGGTGAGCCTTGGGCAAACTAATGTTTCATGTTGCAATATGACAATAAGAAAAGTAGTGTCATTTATGCATCTTTTTAGATCATTTCTAAGGACATAAAACTAAACATATAGGCTGTCCACATACTTGTGCTTCTATTTTATATCACATAAAAGTGTTAAAGTATTTTAACAGCAGTTGACATACAACAAAAATAAGGTGAACAAATCCTTAAGAAAGAATGTTATGTATATTATGTTCTAGTTACAATTCATGTTGATGTGAATTCGATGTGTATTTAACTTTAATACACTGGGAGCCAATGTCAATCTATGTTTTACAGAAAATTGAACTCACTTTTCTATATACCTGGAAACCCACACAGTTAGAAATCCCTCAGACTACAATTTAAATCTCCCAAATATTTCCACCAATCATATTCCACATCCTCAATGAAATGTGACAATTATTATACGTAATATGATTATGTAATTTGATTTTCTATGAAAACAAACCTATTACCTGAAAAAAACTGCACTGGGTGTGTCTCCTTTTACACTCACTGCCAGAAATACAAGCCAGTTGAGTTTTTAAAAGTAGCTGATGCAGTGGGAGTGACAGCTGCTGACTGTGTGACAGAGGGGTTGGTGTCACACTGCCTCCTGGTGGTAACACAGTACATAAATACACAGGAAATGCTGCAGGCAGAACTCTCAGAGGAAATGAGATCATTGTCCAGATATACTGTATGATAACAGATACTGTATATGTGTCAGAGAAAATGAGCCTGTTTGTAAATCTCAAATTATCCACAGAAAATAACTGAAAGGAATCTGTTTATGTAGAAAATTCTCATTATATAAAGATTATGCAGAACTTCACTGTTTGTCTGTGTAGCGCAGAAGTGATGAAGGCTCACAAAATGATATAAAGCAGGACTAGGAATAATTATTGACCCAAATATTATTTTATAAATGACAAAAAGTAATAATTACTTAGTGAAATATTTCAATTACTGAGGAAAAAGACTCTTACTTTTGTTTTTAAACTAAGAATGAAGAATCCAATAATTCAAAACCAATAAAATAAATCAATAAATACCGTATTTCACAGAGAGAGAGAGAGAAAGAGAGAGAGAGAGAGAGAGAGAGAGAGAGAGATAGATAGATAGATAGATAGATAGATAGATAGATAGATAGATAGATAGATAGATAGATAGATAGATAGATAGATAGATAGATAGATAGATAGATAGATAGATAGATAGATAGATAGATAGATAGATAGATAGATAGATAGATAGATAGATAGATAGATAGATAGATAGATAGTAGTTGCATCAAACAGACACAAACAAATGCATTTTAGGTTAATTGTGAAGACAAAACAAAACAAAATTAAATTCTTTACAGTTTCAACATGTCTCGACCAGGATGTGTTTCATTATCTACTGACAGATCCAGTTTGGACCTGCATGGCATGTGGTTTTGGAGAATAGAATAATACTTGGTAGAGTTCAATGACTGAAGAAGGTTTAATATCATATATAGTACAAATGCATGGGTTGTCCAAAAACCTTTTTCGACCATTGTATATTTCATGAAGTGATATTTTCCATTAATACTGGAAAAGTCAGTGGAAAGACTAATAATAGTTAATAATGAAACAGCCTTTCAACCTCCCTTGTAAAAAAAAAAAAAAAAAAAAGTGTTACTGTACTTGTTACTGTCCGTCTATTACAGATCACAAGACACAACAACTCAGAAAACACATTATTGGGTCTATGCTCCACCAAAAAAGAAGAAGAGATGAGGCATAATTTATTAGTGTTATTAAAACAAGTTGAACAGTTAAGTCGACATGATGTTTTTTTTTCATTATTTAAGAAAGGGTGTTTCACATGTTAACAGAGGTACAACAGCATGATGATGATTCATTATGCACAAAGAAGAGACACACACACACACTGACTGACTCCTCATTCTGATAATTATTAGAGAAAGGCAGTACATTACCCTGGACCACTGACACTTTGCTTCTTAACTTATATAGCACTGCAGGGAATATACACTACAATCACACAGACAGGGAATACATGGACTCTCCTAAGTGTTGTGAACATATGTCAAGTATATACAATTTATACATCCATAAAAACAGCATTAAGTTTAATGACTTCAGAGAAATCTTTTATAACATGCAGTGTGTATAAAAGATTCATATGAAGCATTGTATGATAAATAGAAAAAACCTGAAGCTTAATTATTATGTATTAAAGTTAAGGGATAACAGAATAGAAACATGAAAAACTAGATTTATTTTATAATCTAATACACGGGTGTCAAATATAAGGCCCGGGTGCCAAATCTGGCCTACCAAAGGATCCAGTTCGACCCTTGAGATGAATTTGTGAAATGCAAAATTAGATATTATAATAATCACTTTCGTTCAGGTTCCACATTCAGACCAGTTCAACCTGAAGTGGGTCAGAGCAGTAAAATCCTATCATAATAATCTATAAATATTCACAACTCCAATTTTTCCTCTTTGTAGATGTAAATATTTTCACATATTTACATTAAAACAAAGTATAATTTCACAAAATGTTAAATATGAAGAACCTGACGTGTTTCAAGAGAAGTCAGTGCAATTTTAAGACTAATCTTCCTGATATTAAATATTCTGTGTATTTGTATTTGATCCACTATGAGCCCGAAATTAGAATGAACATGTGGAAATGATAAACAGAAGCGTAATATTGTTAAATTTAGGCTTATTCTTTCATTTGATTCACATTATTCACATTGAACAAATAGTTTGTCAACGTAAACATGTTCATTATTTGATTAAACTTTTTTTCACTCTAAAATATAGATAACTTTGTGTATTATTACGTTATTATTTCACAGGTTTGGCCCAATTCATATCAAAATTAACTCAATGTGGCCCCTGAACTAAATAAGTTTCACACCCCTGATCTAATATAAAAGGAGAGATATCCATTTTACTGTGTTGTAATTATAATGAGATCATATTATAGAAACATAATAAAGTAACTGTTTCATAGGCTGATGTGGACCTTTGTTGACGCTTGTCGGTTGGATTTTCAGTACACTGGACTGTTGCGAATGCCACAACAGAGCACCATTGTGAAGATCATCTCGAAGATCTAAATGGGCCAAAGGAAAACAGTTTAATTCAATATAACTGATAAAGAAGTGGCAAATAAAAGCATTAGTCTCTGGAGGATATGTTGGCAGTGAGCTGAGTGAAACATCCATTTCCTTTTTTCCTCCCTTCAGTCTGACACTCACCATGATGACGGCAACCACCAGAGCAGCCAAACCAATCAGGTAGAGTTTCTCTGAGAACAGTTCGATCAGTTTATCGTGACAGCTCTGAAAGGAGAGACGGACGCAGAATAAAAACAGTTTGACTTTGAGATGGGTTATAAAGAGCTGGGTCTGCTTTCAAAACAAGGTGCTAATATCAGCGGCTGCTAACCGCACATTCCTGAATAATTCATTAGTGTAATAAAGATGGGTGACAAATTAAAGGAAAAATCAACATAAAGCCTCTGAGGAGTGTGTTGGCTGCCAAAAAGTGGACACCGTTCTGACAAAATGCTCTTTTAATTGGTCTTTTAGAAGCATGTTGATTTTAAAATGATCCCATGTGTGTTTATTTGGCCTGAGATGTGGTGAATGTGAACACCACAGCATATAAGTTATATACATTTCATAATTATCAACATAGACAAAATAAATATAAAGTTTTTCCTTTAATTTGTCATGTGTCTGTATGTTCTCTGTTAACATAAAGTGTGAAAGTCTACACCAACTGTTTTATACAAGAGTAAATTCACACATTCTAATTTTCACTCGTGTCTGTTATTTAAGTCTTAAAATAATCTACCTACATTTGTTTTGAAATTTTTTAGTTGAACAAAGTGTTTTCTTTAATCCATAAGGATCCAGTGTAACGTTTGTGGATGTTCTAAAGCGATTTATCACCATATATTATAATATTATAATATTATCCTCCTGCATTTTTCCAAGTGAAAATAATCTATTTTCAGAAGTTTAATTTACCGAATCATGTAGACACTCATAAAAACACAGAGTAAATTTCAAGGTTATTGAATTAAAACAAAAAACAATGAAGAAAAGGTGAATATTTCCAGAAAAACATAGCAATAACTGGACATAAACCAAGCTTCTCCATTTACAGCCACTGATCAAAGTCCTTGGGTTTTACTGGTGGATCAATGTTGTGGAAAATGACTGTGTTTCCATGGTAACTACAGAGCCTCTGCATGTCCAAATGGGTCATATCTGATGACCATGAAAAGATGGATAACTTATTTTACACCAATTATGTACATGTATTGATAGGATTGATGGATGAATATTTCAGATCAGTAGATGCTTTTGGTCAATGGTGAATGTTTGGGTCTTTATCGGTTAATCAATGTTTTAGGTATTGATTCTACAGTGAGAAACACCTTTATCAACATGTGAGGTTTGGCAAGAGCCTTAAGAATTATATGTACCATTATTTATTCTCATAATATCAATTCGTTTTGAGACAGTAATTATTTTTTATTAATAAGACATGCAGTTGTAGTAGTAATTGTTTACTTTTATTTAGATATCACATTATTTGTACTTTTTCACTTAACTATTATAAGGAAACCTCTGATTTAGTTTAAATTAATTCATATTCAGTACAAGCCAATGAATTCCCAATATCACAAATCACAGTTTTGCATCAGCAGCCTACATATACAACATGTTCTGTTCTTAGACCCTTCATTCAGCTGAGCAAAAACATAAAAAAAACTGTCAACCAAGAAAAACAAATGGTGGAAACCTCAAAAAGAGGAACAGGTGCAGAATCTCTCTGGTAGGAAGGAGTGACAGTAGTTTATTTAAGTCTTTCCACTGGTTTCCAGTCAGCTACAGAATAAATGTGAAAGTTCTGCTACTGGTCTACAGGTCACTGAATGGTTTAGGTCCAGGATACATGAATGACATGTTAATATAGAATATAAACCCAGTAAGGCTCTGAGGTCGACTGACTCAGGTCACATAGTTCAGTCCAGAGTTCAAACTAAACCTAGTGAAGCAGCTTTTAGCTCATATGCTGCACACGACTGGAACAAGACCTCAAATCAGCCCCAAAAAAACTTTTAAACATTTTAAAATACAGGTTGAAAACCTTCCTCTTTTCATGTGGTCATGAGAAAACTCTTTTCAGTCTTTTAAATTATATATTTTTAATTAAAGTTTATTTTAATTTTAATAATCATTTAAATATATGGTTTTAATATAATTGATGTATTTATTTCACTCTGGGAATGCATTTTAAAACCACAATTTATCTATGCCATTAAAATATTGTGTCTTTTATTCTTTGTTTGAATGACTTTGTACAGAACTTTGAGTATAAAAACTGCTATACAAATAAACTTGCGTTGCCTGCCTAAAGGTCCCGTATTGTGCAAATCCATTCTATGCTTTAACACCAGGATTAATATTTTTTTTCTTTCAGCTGGTGGTTTACATATTGAAGTTTTAATTTTTTTTACATTCAAATTTAACTAACAAAATAGTTTTTTTAGATTTCTAATTTTAGATTTACTTTTTCAAATGAATATCCTAATGTTGTGAACTGAAAGAAATACACTGATTAATCAGGACAAAAACATCTGTGCATTATCTGTCTGTAATTATTCATTCAACCCTTTGTATACCTGAGATATGAGGAAATCTTGTGGGGTCTTTTTAGGACACATGGTGCTGACAACTTGTTTAAACAGAGGGGTGTCGTCTCCTTTACCGCAGCAGTCGAGCTAAAGGCAAGACACAACAAATGCATCATGAAAATATTTGTAATCTCTTACAAAATTGCTAACACTGTACTGAAGTTTGTTCCACTGTTACTTACCGTCCTGTGGAAAACCTCCAGCACTTTGATGGCCGAGTCTTTACTGGGGGTTCCTGAGATGTCCACAGCTTTGATGTAGGCAGAGTCATAGAAGTTAATCAGCTCTTTGGAGATCTGTGAAAGCAGGGAGGTTTATTTAAAGGCAGCAGTCGGAGCAGGTTCACAGGAGTAAAGATGTAATGTAACTAAACAGTAAGAGTATATGTGTGTGTGTGTGTGTGTGTGTGTGTGTGTGTGTGTGTGTGTGTGTGTGTGTGTGTGTGTGTGTGTGTGCTTACTGTGTCTCTGTTCATGAAACCCCACATCGCTGCAGCCACCTCACAGGCAAAGAGGATCACCAAAAAGAAGAAGAACTAAAGAGAGGGAAAACTATTTGAATCTGAAGCAGAAACATATGTCTTATTGTGTCTGAACTGTAAATGACAAATCATCAAACAGAAACCCTCACCGTCCCCAGCAGACACTGAGACTCCTGAATGGCACCGTAACATCCAAGGAAACCCACGAGCATCATCACAGCCCCAACAGCTATCAGTATGTACACACCTGTAATCAAACACACAACAGGAAGGTTAAACCATCAAAGTTAACCCTTTGTTGGTCAGCTCAACTGTTTGGTCGAAGTAGCTTTGAAGCCTGATATCTAATCTAAATTTATGTCCTTTGACACCAAACTTCTTGGCCAGTCAATGATATATTCAGATTATGCTAGTATACCACCAAGGAAGAATCAGAATCAGAATCAGAATCGTTTTTATTCGGCAGATACATTTGCACATACATGGAATTCTATTCCGGCAGGTGGTGTCACTCTCAGAATAGTAATATAAAATATAAAAATATAAAAAAGTATGTACAAGAAAAAAAATAATAAATAATATTCTACAAAAAGGGTGGTGCAAAGTACACGATATAGATTATTATATATATAAGATTATTAATGTGACAACACCTCTGCTATGATCTTTTCTTTTGGACAAAAAATTGCAGGCAAGTTCTATTTATTATTATTATTATTATAATTATTATAATTATTATAATTATTATTATTATTATTATTATTATTATTATTATTATTATTATTATTATTATTATTATTATTATTATTCACTTTTAGAGAGTATTTTTTACATAAATAATCCTCCTTATGTTTCAGAAATACTTTGGTATTCATGTAATGTTTTTTTAAAACATGCTCAATCAAACAGTAGAGATGATATAAAGGGTTATAAAATGCTAATGCTAATTGCTAATGCTAATCACTAATGATACAAACACAGAGTTAATACATCTAATTTGAACCAAGTCACGATTGGTGAAGGAGTTAATGATTAAAGCAGTTTTAATATTTTAGTTAAATTTAGGGTCAGTAAAAAAAAAAAAAAAAAAAAAAAAAAAAAAAAAGAAATCGATGTTTTATGTTATAATAGTCCCTGTGAGGAGAGTGTTGTTTTTTTTTTGTGTGATTTTTGTCGTGACCAAAGGGTTATGTTGGTGTTGGGTGTTCTTCACCACTAGGGGGCAGCAGTGTGTGTGTGTGTGGCAGTATTTAGCTGCTGCTTCTCATTGATCCACACATTGTTTGGTAATGGACTTCCTGATGTTTCTCTTGCCTTCGCAGTGGGATGACATGACACTATTGACATCCTGAAGACAAACAGCTTGTAGATCCTGTGTGAAAGAGAGGCAGAGCTGCCTCCATTCAGGCAGGCCAGGCCAGGAAACGCCTGCCAGACACCCTCAACACCCAACAAATCCCCTCTATGCTGACCCCTGACATCAAGCATTATCCTGTCCAAGGAAACGGCGGGGGAACATGTGAATAACACATCTTTGTCTTATTAAAGTTACATGAATAGAGATGAAAAATATTTAAACTGGCAGTTGCATGGGCATAAAGCTCTACTCACTGCAGAGGCCCATGGTTTATGCATTATGCAGCACAAAGGAGATGTAAAAATAATCTACTGTACGAGCTGCACAGTGAGTTTGCATAATAGTACAGAGATGCCCTCGGTGACAAGGCATCACTCAGTTACACATTAACTGGCCAAAAAAAAAAGGCACACATTGCAGTATTCCACTGCACCACCTTTGGTTTTGATTAAAACAGACTTAACTAAGCAAAGAGTTCAGATCCTTCCATGGGTAAATAGTACTGCAGTGGTGAATGTTTCAGCTTTAACAACGTATTAAATCTAACTGATGCAGTCAGTGTTCTCTCATGTCTCTAATGTCTAAAAGATTGGACATTACCATGATTAATCAGTCATCTGACTTGTGATGGAATACTTCAGGGAACATGAGACATCATTTTTACACATGAATGAGCCTCCAAAAATCAAGACTCTAATTTGGGATTGATAATTTTACATGTTTTAAAAGTCAATTTCTTATTTTAAATGTTCATACATTTGTAGATGTACCTATCTTAACTCAAGAAATCTTGTCAATTATGATTATACTGCTGCATGGATAGATATTTCACCTTTCTTTTATCTTGTTGTTAGACATTCCTTTTTCCAGTTGAGGTACACCAAGTACAAATACAGGCAACGGTTTCAGAAAATAAGTGAACTCTGAGTGGAAACTAAGCGGCAGTTTCCAGGGACAGGGATGAATTTGTAATTCTACTGTCATTAATAGGTTTAAAAACATCCCCTCATCTCCTCCACTGTTATCAGTCACTGGTATGAAGTAGTCAAAAGTAGTTCAGTTTCTCTTCAAACTGCCAAATATGTTATATTTCTGGGCGACATGGTGAATAGCACTCATGCCTCACAGCAGGAAGGTCCTTGGTTAAATTCCAATAGATGGGAGGTGGGACCTTTCTGTGTGGAGTTTGCACGTTCTCCCCGGATACTCCGACTTCCACCATCCAAACACATGCTAGGTTAATCTAAACTAACTGCCTATAGATAACCTAAAAAAGTTTGCTTAAGGAGCGCTACCTGGACTCAAAATAAGTAATAATAATTAGAGGTGCTCTATTGGATAGGAAAATAACAAGACAAAAAAGAAAGAAAAATTCCAAGGCACTCTCTTATAAGCGAAGATAAAAAAGCCTTTATTAACTTGGCTTGGTTACAAAAACCTATAAAAAATCATATAAAAACCCCAACGCGTTTCGGCATCATAGCATTCATCAGGGAGTCCCAACTAACATCTACATAACTGCCTGTATATGTTCATTTCTATATGTCAGCCCTGCAATGACACATGTCACATATCCAGGGTGTACGCCTCCTTGGCCCTTAAGTGGTTGGGATAGGTTCCAGCAACCCCCGCTTTAGAGTGGATAAAGCATGTTCAGATAATGAATAAATTAATGAAGGTTCTACAAAAGCTGCAGAGTCATGACTCAAGGTAAAAATTTTGCATTTATGAAATTGTAACTGCTGTGTCAGGGTTTTCACTAACTTTAAAATGATGTTGGATGCTGACATAGGGGGGAAAAAAAATGTAAAATTTAAAAACCTAAAGTGTACAGATGCTCCAGACAGTCTGAAGGTTGATGACTTCATCTGCTCAGATTAGCTTTAGCCCAATCCAAAATTGTGACTGTACTCTAAAACCTCTTTCGTAGTCTTTTCAGCATGATGTTCTGAGAGCTGTTTTTTTTTTCTTTTTTTTTTTTTTCTTCTGGCCATTCTATTCTTACACACACGCTAACAAAACACATGAAGCCTGTAATGTGGCCTGACTGTAGAAACAGACTGTGCCTCTGAACAGGCTCTGTCACATCACACTGTACCTCACATATCACACGAAACTCTTCACAAACTTACATTTACTCTCTCCTGCTCTTTCTGTCTCAATCCAACACCCTCCTCTTTTATTCCCTCTCCTTCTGTCTCTTTTCGAACTTGATGTTTCTGTTGTACTAAGGCACGGCTACCAGGGACCGTAACCCGGCAATGCAGCAAAGCAGGCATTATTTCCACTGGCCTCCATTACTATGACAACACCTTTTGAGGATTGAAAGCTATTGAGACTTAAAGTGAGACAGGCAATTTTATACCACCAGGGAAGTTCATTTATTTCTTGTCTCCCTGTGTAATCTCTAGAGAGGGGGAAGGAAAGAGGTGAGCACCAGTTAAAAGCCCCACTTGGACTTTTCTCTTCTCATATCATCCACTATTAAACAAAAAAAGCAGACGCTGTGAAACCATGTCCACACCATTGGAGCTTGACACCGATGAACTGAGATTAACTTAATCATACAGTATGTCAGAGGACAAAATGAAAACGGGATTAATCATTAAAGGCTTTTTTTTTCTCTTTTTTTTTTTTTTTTTTTTAAAGGAGCTTGTTGATGAAAAAGGAAGGTGCACAGCGTACATGTACAACTACTGCCTATTTTCAAAGATATTAGAGAAACAAAGTCCAACCATGTGTCTACAAATATACAATAAACCTTATCACTCATCTATTATTTATTGTGTCTCTTATAACACTTATAGGAATATACACAAATAATCAATTAGATTTTTTAATTTTAATAGATTAAAAAATCTTAAATTTAAATTTAATAGATATAATAGATTTTTTTTAAATTATTATTATTTCATAGTGACATGGAAATACTCTTTATGTACTATACTCTTTATACTGTTTCTACTGGAGTGCTGCATATGTCCAGTAAAGTCTGAAAATTATTATTATTATTATTATTATTATTATTATTATTACCTCTGCCAAGGAGGTTATGTTTTTGCACTATCAGAGTGCTTTTCTAGTTATTATTATTATTATTATTATGGTGATGATGATAATGATTATTATTATTATTATATGAGTACACATTTTGACTCCAAAATGAAAAGAAAACAATTGTTATTTAACCAAATTTTTTACTATTTCTGAGAGGTTAAGTTAACTAAAAACTAATCAGAGTAAGGGGCGGCACGGTGGTGCAGTGGTTAGCACTCGTGCCTCACAGCAAGAAGGACCCTGGCTCGAATCCCACACCAGACCTTTCTGTGTGGAGTTTGCATGTCCTCCCCGTGTCCACGTGGGTTTTCGCCGGGCACTCCAGTTTCCTCCCGCCATCCAAAGACATGTACTGATAGGTTAATTGGTTGATCTAAAATTGGCCATAGGTGTGAATGTGAGAGTGATTGTTTGTCTATATATGTTCAGCCCTGCGACGAACTGGCGTCTCATACAGGGTGTACCCCGCCTTCGCCCATTGTAGCTGGATTAGGCCCCCAGTGACCCCCGCGACCCTAGTGAGGATAAAGCGGGTTCAGATAATGAATGAATAATCAGAGTAAACCTTGAGAAAAGTCAATAATGGAGCTTATTTAAGTAGTTTTAGAAAGATGCAAGCACTTAATGTATCTCTTTAGAAGTGCATTTATTCAAGTAATTACAGATATAAAACTATTAATTCATTATGTGTGTGTATGTTTCTATATTTATATATATATATATATATATATATATATATATATATATATATATATATATATATATATATATATATATATATATACAGAAAACACAGAAAATCCAATTAAACCATTGGCCTACAGTATGTGGTGTATACGTCATCACATGAACTTTGCAAACATTTCTTTTAAATAGAACGCATCTAATATACAGAAGTTATTTTGACATGAAAATAAGACAATCCATACAATCTTATTATGGAAAACATTATTTAAAACTATGATTAAATGTACATTTTTGTAAGCACATTTGTGCAAAACAAGCAAAAGGTTAATGTCATGTATTAAAATTGTTTCATGCAAAGTGCTTGTTAATGAGAGTGTTTATCTCAGGTTAACTGTCCTCAGTCAAATGATCATGACTCTTCTAAACAGTAATGAGTCCTATAACTTAAAAAAGTAAAGTAGCTATAACTTATTAAATCAAACATGTAGGAAAAAAGGACCAAAAACTCAGGGTGGTGTTATTTAATATATCACATTTACAGGGTGAAAATGTATGTCAATTTCATTCTCATACATGTATTTAATATCATATACAATACAATAATCGAATATTTCTGGTAGGAAGGCATGTGTTTGTGTAGTATTATGAAAATATAAAACTATACAAACAGGCCTATAGAGTTTTGAGGGAAAAAAGTCATCCAAAGTTTGTAAAAGGTGGAACACAGCACTGTTTCACTCACTTGTACAGTCACACTGCTGGAACTTTAGTGTAAAAACTGGGAATTAACTTTAATAAACAGATATATTACTGAAAAATAAACACAGTGGTAATAACTAAGACTTTAATTCCAACAAGATCAGTTTTTTATTATTATAGTCCTCCTGTTTGGATAAAGCGGTTAAAATATCAACTGAGCATGTTACAGAAACTGGAAACCTTCCCATTCACCAGAGGTGGTGAAAGTACTCACATTCTGTACTTAAGTAGAAGTACAGCTACTTGTGTGAAAGTACTCCGGTAGAAGTAGAAGTACTGATTCAACTGCTTTAGTGAAGTAAAAGTAAAAAAGTACAAATTCTCAATTGTAAAAAGTAAATGCTATGGAGGAAATAATATTTATTTAACTGGAATAAACCAGAACAATGTCAAAAATATCCAAAAATAAAGCCTTTAAAAGTGAGTTACTGTGTAGATAATGTGTTTTATTGGGTCATAGTTCTCACTTTAGTGGGTATGGACAGGACATTTAATGTAAAAGTCATAAATAGGAGATTAAAAAAAAAGCATAATTATGACTTTAAAAAAATCTAAATCGTGACATAAAAAGTCAAATTTATAAGAAAAAAAAATCTGAATTATGGGATAAGAACTCAAAATTATGAGATAAAAAGTCTAAACAAGATATACTAAGTCACAATTTCTGATTAATTTATTTACACCTTATTTTTCACACTGTCACATTTATACAAAAATGTCGGAAGTAAAAGTCAAAAGTTGCAAGAAAAATAAATACTCAAGTAAAGTACAGATACCTAAAAAAATCTACATAAGTACAGTAAAGGAAGTACTTGTACTTAGTTACTTCCAACCTTTGCCATTCACATTCATTTGTCTTTTCTTTTTCACATATTTCCATTATGGGAAAATACAGAATCAGGACAAGTCTTTGCATTATACATACAGTGTAAAATAAGTGAAAGAGCTGCAGGACTAACCATAATGCACCACTGACAACTGCCACCAGTAATAATTTCAGGCCCTGGTTAGGAGGTAGGAGAATGTGTATTTCCACCCATACATAAATACCACTTTAGTGTGCCAGTAAGCTAAAAACATCCACTCCAAACTCTAATTTGAGGGGTAATGTGCAGATGTACAAGGTTATTTGAATTATGCAAGGGCGTATGTTCAAGACAGGGTAAAAAAAAAAAAAAAAACATACCCTTGATCTCACTTGGGTGGGCCTCTCCTGTCGCCCTGCCTTTAAAATCACAAGTGTACCTCCCCTCTATAAAAAGCACAGACTTGCATTTGCTCCATATACTTACTGAGGGGTAAGTATGGGAGCGCAGAAGAGTCCAAATGTAAATTAATGGGCTCAGAAGACTTCACCACCACAACAAACTTAGATGATGGACCTTTGAAATGTTCAAATCCCATCATGTATTGTAGGTTTTGGGGCCAGTTTGTGTATCACTGAGGGCAATGAAGGAGACATGATGATGATTTATACCTTCGGGTCATGATCTGAACAGCCTGGGGTGAATATTCCTGACTGGTACAGCATCTGGAGACTCCAGCAGCTTGGCATATGAGTAATGTTCTGATATGTTTGTTAGGGATAATTTCTTTTTTTTTAAAATTGGTTCTAAAATTTGACATTGTTTGATAAGAAAGTTTATTAAATACCAGAGGTGGTCAAAGTACTCAGATTCTGTACTTAAGTAAAAGTACAGCTACTGGTGTGAAAAAATACTCTGGAAAAAGTAGAGGTACTGATTCAACTGCTTTACTGAAGTAAAAGTTAAAAAGTACATTTTTTTTTTTTGCTAAGGATGAAATAATACTTATTTAACAATCAAAAATATCCAAAAAATAAAGTGTTTAAAAGTGAGTTTATTTATTGGGTCATGGTACTAAGTTTAGTGGGTATGGACAGAAAATTTAGGAAAAATTCAAAAGTAGGATAATTAAAAAAAAAAAATTAGGATATTTAAAATAGGAGATAAAAACCATACTTATGAGATTTTTTAAAAATCTTAATCGTGAGATGAAAAGTCTAAATTATGAGATAAAAACTAAAACTTATGAAGAAAAAAGTCAGATTTATGAGGGGGGGGGGGTCAAAATTATGATTAAAAAGTCAATTATGAGATAATAAATGGATAATTATGAGATAAAAAGTCAAAATTATGATATAGTAAGTCACAATTTCTGATTTACAACTTATTTTTCATCCTGTCACATTTGTGTAATGAGTCTATTCTGAGAATGTAAAGAGTATTTATACAAAAATGTAGGGAGTACAAGTAAAAAGCTGCTAGAAAACTAAATACTCAAGTAAAGTACAGATACCTAAAAATTCTACGTAGGTACAGTAATAAAGTACTTTTACTTAGTTACTTCCACCTCCTTTAAATAGTGAGTTCACGTTCTCTTCAGGTTTTGTTTATTCATTGACTTGAAAAGTATGTCTCAGCTCCTTTTGTTGTGTTTTTGCTGAAACCCAACTACAGGACATACTGTACAGTAGTGGAAAATGTTTTAGCATGAACTTAACATTTTACCAAGTTCCAATATTATCATGAAATATTTGCAGAATTTTTCGGTGTGTGTTTCAGTACAATGAAATTTAAGCATTTCCTTCAGTGCAGCCTGAAAAAAGAAGTTAGGAATAAATAGAGCATGTTATATAATGTAAATAAGTGTACAAGAAAAAAAGGGATTAAAGGATAAAAAGGATTGCAAAAAAAAGTGCAAGTGCTGTAAAAACATTTTTGCTTGGCTAGGTTTATATATATATATATATATATATATATATATATATATATATATATATATATATATATATATATATATATATATATATATGTATGTATAATTACAGTAGCCTACAGTGCAAATTTCTTAGGCCATCATTAGCAGGTTAAAATTACCATATTTATTTTTTTTTCAGTCTATGTATCCTTAAGTATTAATGCAAAAAATCTGAAAAAAAACTGGCTACTGACTTTTTAAATCTTTGAATCTAACATGGCTTGAATGGTTTTATTAGGTTAGGTTTCATTTGACATGTCAAACATTTCCTTTTGTTTGGGCTGATTTTTGTAAAAGGAACAGAGGTCATGCTTACCTCTGACCGTCCCCTCTAAAAGACACTTAGTTGTGATTTTTCCCTGTGTTTTCAATATTGGTCACATATTTTTGTACTTGTTGCACCTTAATAATGAGACTAAGCAATAACTACATTCCAAAAGCCAATCAGCCAAACACAGTACAGTAGACTGACTTGATAAGACACTTTGTTTTTTTGCCTCGTTACCTTTTGCCAAGGAGGCTTTTGTTTTTGCCAGCGTTGATTGGTTTGTGTTCAAGAAAACTAAAAAACTTATGGAAGATTTTGATGAAATTTTCAGGTTAATTTGGTAATGGGGAGATGTGGAAATTATTAGATTTTGGTGGGGATTTGGGGGGGGGGGTCTACCTTGGTGGAGGTCTGTGCTCTCAGAGTGCTTTTCTTGTTTTATTTGTTATTGATCTGCTGAACTATGTGACATCTTTTTTAACTGATTCCATCTGGTGTTTGTGTTTCACCTCTTTCTCCTACAGTGAGCTGGGATCCTAAATGATGATGTTTTGACTGTTGTAAAAATAAACAGATAAGATGCTGTTTTAACTCATGAAAACCAGAATCACTTGCTCATCTAAACTGTTAAATACTTGTCGATCCACTAAACTTATCAGTGCATGTAAATAATTGGTGTAAAATGCAGTTTGACATCTTTTCATGGTCATCAGACCTGACTCATTTGGATGTTCTGTGATCATAGAAACAGCGTCATTACCTTCTACAACATTGATTCACCAGTAAAACCATTTGAGCTTTATCAATGAAAGTGAATAGAGACACTTGTTTTATATTCAGTTCAAGATATCTTTGCTGTAAAACTTACTTTTTCTTGAGTTTCCTCCATTTCTGATATAATAACCCTCGACTATAATCTGAAGTTTTAAGAATATCTACATGATCAGTGAAATACATTGGAGAAAACTTGTGGTTTACACTCAAAACATGCTAAATAAAGAGGATAATATTACAATAATTGGTGATAGGTTACATAAGAAAGGAGAGATTCAATTGGAAACTCACAAAAAAAAGTACCACTGGTTCTTTATGGGTTAATATAGAGCTGAAATACTTGAAAGTTGGAGCATGTGAAGGCACAACACGTCTTTATTTATGCACTTTGCTCATGACTTTCACCACATACCATATGTTTCAACATCTGCCTAAGACATCTGGTGTTTTTTTTTCTCTTGAAAGCAATGAGGCAAGCTATTTTGAAAGCACGGGTGTTAAAATATTCAGATAAATGCGTATGTACTTTATATTAATCTGGTTTAGAGAGCACCTGTGTGTTGGTGAAGTGACAGCTCAGTTAACTCAACATGATGTAGCCACTAGCTGTGCTTCAATGCGGATTTACGCAGGTCCTGTTTCCTGCTCTTTTCAAAGGGGTCACTCTGCCTCCTCTATTTCTGGAATTTTCACTCGGTTACTCACATAGTCTCAGCTGACCGCGGACCACGGCTACTTTGTTAACATTGAGGTTCCTGTCATGTGGAGGTTAAGGTATGTCGACAGAAAGACGAGAGATAATGGTGTGTCTCCAGGAGGATGTTGGCCCTCATGAGGAAATGGGTGGAGCTCGAGAAGATGACTGAGCAACGTGGAAAGTCCAATAGTTTTAACAGGAATACACAAATATATACAGAAAGATCACTTTTCGGGATGTGATAAGGTTCAAAAGTTCCTTTACAAAGCTGTAGCACTGAGGATGGGATTCACAATTATGTTATTTTTATATTTGTATGGTATATTTATGGCTTCATTGTTGTTGTTGAGTACATTACATAATAAGATATGTGTTTTGTTGACACTGCCTACACTGCAAAAAAGGATGTTGAAGAATGTAATACAACTCTATGACTGGAAAATGATCTTAAAATAATCTTGCCAAACCTGTTTGTCATTAGAGAAGGAATCTGATTATAAGAATATACTGCATATCTAACTTTATTAGTTAAGTAAATTGATTTTTACAGTAAGTAAAACATTGATTTGCATAACAGCAGGTTTCCTTATTCTATAAAAGCAGTTCATTAGTTCAGCTAATGTTGCTTTGACATTATGCCTAGTTTTATTTGGTTTAAGTTGTTTGTGGTTTAGATGTTTATACCAAGGAGAAAAATGTGACAGACTTTTTCTTATCTCATAAAAACCTAGTTCTATAATGAATTTTAATCTATTTTGAAACTTTCTTAACTGATTTATCCAATTTCTTTCCTAATATTATACTCTGTATTTTTCAGTCTTAAGTGAAAATCAGGTATTTTTCCTATATTCAATTTGCTGATCATGTAGATATTCATAAAAGCTCAGGTTAATCTTGAGGTTTTTTCTATCCAAACCAGAAAAAACACACACAAAATACTTTTTTTTTAACTCAATATATCATTAATTCATCCACTATCACGGGTCAAAGTTAATGGGTTTTTACTGGTGAATCAATGTTGTAGAAGATGACAGTGTTTCCACATTCACTTTTGGGGCCTCTCATGCTCGTCATATCTGATGAGTAAAATGACAAACTACACTACACATCAAGTATTTATATGCATTATTAGGATTAGTGGGTCAACAGTGATTAAACAGTTCACATCACTAAATAATTTTGCTTGCCATTGGATATGTGGGTCTTTATGGATTAATAAATTATTTTTTTGTTAACAGTAGGTTGATTAAGTGTGAAACATTTTGAGCACTAAGTTGTTATATAGCAGGTACAGTGACTGGCTCAGCTTTATTTTTATTTTTTTTTTGAGGGGGGGGGGGGGGACTCAAGGTACCAAGGTCAAATACTTCTCGAAACAGGAACAGCTTTGTCCCCACTGTTGTTTTCTTTTAAAATGTGTCTTTGTGCACTTTTGAACCTTTTATTGTAGTTTTTATATTAAAAAAAAAGACTTTCTGCACCTTTATTGTACATTTTTTTTAACCTCCACTGAGGCTGATATTTTCTTATGTCTTGGTATTTTAATCTATCTGATATTTACCCCATCCCCCGAAGAGGAAAAAGGGTATAGTTTTTGAGTTGGTTAGTTTGTTTGTTTGTCTGTAAGCAGGTTTACACAAAAACTATCAGACCAATTTTCATGACATTTTCAGGAAACGTGCGAGGTAGTCCAGAATGGATCCAATTAAAAATGATTGAATGTAGGTTAAAGGTCACAGTCACCAAAAATTTATTTTCACAGTGATAAGAAATAGGACAAATCAGGTCAAATGTGTGCAAGGGGGGCGGGGTTTGTTTTGCCAGGCACTACTTGTTATTTATTTTTTATCTGAGTCTGAGTTGAGTACATACCCATCTGAATCTACTGGTGTTTTACTGTCTTGTACCTGATACTGCAAAAAATAAAAAAAATCTACCTAAGGGTATAAATAAAGTTACTTTGACTTTGAGTAATAAGGCCCTTGAGAAATCTTACAAGCGCTTATAGATGAAAACAGTAGATTGTCTTATTTGGGTCCCTTTCATAGTGTTTACACATGTCCATGCTGTGTTCTGTCCAAAGTCAGTGAATACTCACTGATGTAGAAGGTGCCTGGTGCCTGGTTTCCCTCAAACTGGAGAATGAGGAGGTTGCTGGTTTGACTGTCATGGCGGAGCCAAAGGGCCACTCCTAAGATGATTCCTCCAGCCAGCTGTTGAGCAGAATAAAAGAGTTTTATATTTCATGTGTCTTCACTTTAAAGGGATAGTTCACTATTTTTCACATGAATCTGTATAGAATCAGCGTCTTTACAGTGACTTACCCCCGACATTGTCCTGTGAGCCCAGTTCTGGTCCGGTTTTGATCAAAGCAAAAGTAGTCCCAGCTGGTTTCCTGGGGTCAACAAAATACAAGTGTTTCTTCTCAAAACAATATGTGTTCGAATGAGTGATTTATTTGCGTAACAAAACTGTCACAGAACAAAAACTCACATCTCGTTATTTCTTGGAGCTACTTTCTCTTGATAGCGATGAATGTGCTAGCGTTTTCACTGCTAACAGCTGTGCGCCTGCACATAGCAGCCGCAAACACTGCTGAACAACTAATGACAGTAGTTTAATAAGGCGCACAGCTGTTAGCAGTGACAACATATAGTGATCGCAATTGAGAGAAAGTAGATTCAAGCAATTACGAGGTGTGAGTTTTTGTTCTGTGACAGATTTGTTATGCAAATAAATCACTCATTCAGACACATACTGTTTTGAGAAGACACACATTTTTATTTTCATGACCCCAGGAAACCTGGCAGGAATACTTTCGCTTTGACCAAACAAATCTGGACCAGAACAGACAGAGTGAACCCATACAAATTCATGTGAAAAATAGTGAACTATCCCTTTGTCAAATATCTGAAACATGACCCGAGTCTGAATATGAACATAATGATGTAATAAGACATTTTTTTAATATAAAGACCCATCGAGGTATTATTATTTTTTTTTTTTATGAGACAAGAGAATATGCTGTGACTTCTGTGATTGTACAAAACCCAGTGTCCGATCCTTTTTGCTAATGTCTCTGTCTGAGTGTCCAGCTCTGCCGTGTGAGGCAGCGAACTGTCAAAGAAGTGATGAAAGGACATCCTGACACCTCTGTGACCTATGGCACCGACCATGTCCTCACAGAAAGCCAACTCAAGAACTTTTCTGTTGAGCTTTTACCTCTGTTTCTTACCTCAAACTATTCACAATACTGGTCATCCTCATAAAATAGAACTGTTAGACGCTGACTGAGCATATCAAATGAAAGATCAGATCCGGTGTAGCTTATTGTTCATGCTCTTTCACACCATGCCAATGTTTATATCTACATATCTGCACATGACTGCACTCTATTGTTCTCAAAGTAACAGGAAACTGAATCCTCGACATGAAAAATAGCAAAACGAGGAAGAGAGAGCTCAGACTTTTCCCAATGACAGGCACAGCAGCAAAACCAACAGAGGAAACACTCAATCAAAATGCTTGGTCTCCAGGATATGGTGACTTTAGGCTTATCTAAAAAAAGAACGTATAAGTCACAAACAAGGGGTAAATTAGGACAGATTCTGATTGGATAAATGAATGAACATCTGATGTGAGAACAATACTCAGGCTAAATTGAAGAAGTTTTTTTGCCCATAAAGAATTTTCAGATTAGGACGGTGAATTTTCATGAATGTATGAACTAATACACCTAAGTCTGTAAGATATATTAGAAGGTCCACAGGCAGAATATTCTCCAGTCTGGTGTCCCAGTGGAAATAACAGAAATGTTAAAGAAGAAACAGTGTCTCCCCTCCCCCAGAAACATCATTATATCTCTTTTCATAATCTGGGGGAAAACACTCTCTTCCCTCAATAGAATATATTCTTATCTTAAAAATGTTAAAGTGATGTGAGACCTGAGATGAAAAATGAACATAAGTGCAGATGAAGAAAAAAAGATTTTAAAGAAGTATCCTTGAGTCTAAAATAAGACAGTACATGGAAACAAAAAGGCAGTGCTGTCCTGCTGAGCAGACTGAGGAGACTTCAGGCCACCCAGCCTTCAAGTCCTGCTCTGTCTGTTTTTCTTTCAGCCACCTTGCACTCATGTTCAGCCAAGCAGAAAATAAGTGTGATGAAGGGTAAGAGCATTTTAGTTGTGCCTGGCCATGGTTTTGTGCTCCTTCTCTACTGATGCTGCTCTCCTCTTATAGATAAATCAGCATAATTAATACAATACAGTGTATATATCCACCCCTGGATATAATCTTAATAATTATCTCAACCCTGAACCATGACAAATGCAAGTCTGTTAGGCTTAAATGAAGCACATAAATAATAATTAAACACAAAAGACTGATGTTGTGAATCAAAATTAATACAAAAAAATATATGTTGAACTCACCCAGAAAATAAAATTAAAGAAGAATAACATATATTTAATGCATTTCGTGCAGCCAGCCACAGCCATGTTGTCAGGTTTATCAGCTCGTCCTTTTGATCAAATCTAACAGTTTATGAACCAGTCTAATGCCTGGGATCACACAAAGACCAGTTTATTCAGCCAGTCAGAGTATAAACTCTTCTGTGGCTGCAAACTCCTCCTTATAATCAAGAGTGAAAACCGAGACGGAGAACTGCCCCCTCAGTGAAGTGGACCGGAGGAGGAGGAGGAGGAGGAGGAGGAGGAGGAGGAAGAGGGGACGACAAACCCTTATCTGCAACAACCCCAAAGTAGACACAGAAAAGGAGTAGATGTTATAATAGGATACTAGATAGAAGACGTAGAGCAATTCCAAAGAAAGATCAAAGAAACTTATTTTAAAAAAAATAAAAAATGAAACAAATCATTTTTAAAACTCGTTCAAATCCAGTCCACGTGGAGTATTAGCATTTCAGTTTTTGGTGTGCATAGTTTCATTTTTTGGTTAAAAATTGCAATAAGGACTTTGTGTTTAGAACTTTGCACGTGCCCTAATTTTCCCAAAGTTTTTTTGAAAGGATGAGAAAACGACCCCCCCCCCCTCTCTCTCTCTCCAAGGCAGTTTTGCAGTGAGCACTGGCGCCCCCTCCTGGCACATTAAATACAGGTGACAGACTTCTCAGCTAATTACTAAACAGATCAAGTGCGTTACACAGAAATGCGCAAAAACACAATCCTCTTTGTTTTAAACGCATCTAAACGACAGGTGTAATGGAAACAACACTGGACATCAACAATGTAATGAACGGACTTTTTATAAATTACATTCAACAAGCGATCATATGCAAAAAAAAATTATAAAAAAAAAAAAAAAAAAAAAAAAGCAACTAGCTTTTATGGGCGGATCTGCGCCTCTGTGGCTGTGGTGTCACACCTTTTGCAGCCAGCTGTGGATGATGAAGAGTCCCACGGTTATAGCCCTGACCTATCACTAACCTCCAAGCGACAGTATTAAGTGAAAGGGGAGAAGAAGAATTACACAGCAATGACAATTTCAGCATCCTTAATTGGCTAGTGCTTGGCAGTGTGTTTTAACAAATGCAGGTTCCTCACTGGGCATGCTCCATATGATCTAACAGAGGAGCTGCTACTGTAGGCACGGTGTGAAGAAAAAGCAGTTTGGACGTGTGTGTGTGGTTTTTTTTTAGGAAATCAGTCACTCTTTCATCATCTCAGCTGGGTTTGTTTAACAGACTGGTCTTGTTTGTTCCTTTTCCTCACGCAGACTGTGAATGTTTTAGTGTTTGCGCGCATCAAAGCATGAATGAAAGGGAAAAGTCAGGTGTCTGAGCACTGAGCAGGGGCGCATCTGAGACAAAGAGACGGACCTGCAATGTGTGGTTAAACACCGAGCAGAGCTGAGTGTCGGTGTGAAGGAGGTGAGTGAGGAACCGGCACCGAGTTTCCAGCACGAGCCTCCGGACAGACAGGCGCTGTCCGTTCAGCACCACCGCAGTCACCTTGCTGTGAAAGTCACAAACCTGCTTAGAAGTGATTTGATCAATTACTGCAACCTGGGAAGACCCATGAGCTGGATTTATTCTTCTTACAGGGGGAGACAGTGCTAGCGTTTGTGCTTTTATCACGACATCTTGGATTTACCGATGATGTGACGTCCATTCTTAATGTGATGCCATTGGCTGTAATCATTTTGGATTTCGATTTTATTCCCTCCAGTGGTTCTGGCAGATATAAACGTTTATGAGCCCCAGTTGAATGACAGGTGCTTTTTAGACAAATACAGGATAGTTGGGTTTAAAGGGATGCGTGTAAAACAGTGGTGATTTGTGTCATAGTTGGTAAGAAACGACAGGTTGTTTTGTGCACTGGTTTCTTATGTAATTGTTTCCTTCAGTTTCCTGGTGTGATCATTGCTGTGCATGGTTACACGGTGCGTCTAGTCTTACCTTTGCGATGAAGGGAACTTATTGGAGAAATGCCTAAGGGACGCAATGGGCCTGAGCGACGACAAGGATCGCATTGTGATAAACGTGGGAGGGATCAGACATCAGACATACCGCAGCACCCTGCGCACCCTACCTGGCACTCGCTTGTCCTGGCTGGCCGAGCCTGATGCACCCAACCACTTTGACTATGATGCCAAGATCGAGGAATTTTTCTTCGACCGCCACCCTGGCGTTTTTGCACATATCCTTAATTACTACAGGACAGGTAAACTGCACTGCCCTGCTGATGTCTGTGGGCCCCTCTATGAGGAGGAACTGGCCTTCTGGGGCATTGATGAGACAGACGTGGAGCCATGCTGCTGGATGACCTATCGTCAACACCGGGAGGCAGAGGAGGCCCTTGATAGTTTCGGCGGGGGGGGTCTGTTGGACCTGGGGAGCGAGGATCCGGAGCCAGAGGTGGAGCATGCTGAGGATGATGATGAAATGACACGAAGGCTGGCACAGGTAGACTGTCCTGACACCAGGAGTGGGACTCTGTGGAGCAGGTGGCAAAGGCATGTTTGGGCTCTGTTTGAGGACCCTTATTCCTCTAAATATGCAAGGGTGAGTTACACACGTTTTCTCAGTCATGATTGTTACTTTCTTGTTATCTTCTCCTCTTGGTCCAAAATCTATTGGCTAGAGTTACCATGCATACAACATGGATGTACAAAATTAATCAAACTGTCTAATAGGTTTACCTATAATCACAATAAGGTATCAAGTGTCTGTCTATATATATATATATATATATATATATATATATATATATATATATATATATATATATATATATATATATAAAATCATTTAAGGTTCACATTTCTCTGCATTTGTTGTTTCACAAGACAAAGAATAATGAACCAGGGAGGCTCAGCTAGGCTTTGATGATGACCTTGAAATTGCTGTCCCAGGGGTCTCCACACCATGCATGTGACTGTACAGAGAAGGAAGGGTTGGGAGGAGCAGCCCAAAGTGCTTGATTGTCAAAATCTTTACATGCAAATCATTGCTGCAGCCCTGCTTGATCTTGCAGGAAAATATACAGTATAGAAAGTCCTCCTTACTCTCACAGGTCTTTGGACTGATATTGCCAGGGCCCAGAGATCTCTCAGTTGGCTGGCACTTTGGTTAAATGGGTCAGCTCCATATTAGGAAGCCAGATCATTGGCACCACCAGAATTTTAGTGGCAGACCTCCAGACAAAAATGGGTTGCAGTTAGAGGTGACATTTTAGGTGTTATTGTGGGCACTTTTCCATTTGGGTGCAAGACCTGGCAATAATGACAATGAACTGACTTTTACACCTTTTTTTGTGTGCTTTATGACCACTGCCGCCTACAAAGACCGCTGTGCTGCATGCTGCTTTAACAGCTGTAGCAGGCTAATCAGTGTAATTAGTTATCAGGCCCCATCCAGCAAGTGTAAACTGTATTGACATGGTCTCACACTTACAAAACACATTAGTAAAAGTTAAAAGCAGTTAACTCAAATACTAATATTTAAATTCACTTTCGAGATGCAAGGAAATTTCCCAAAGCATAAAACGCCTACATTTAATGGCAAGAATAGAACAGAGAATAAACTGACACAGCTCCACTAAGACTGGCATGAAGATTAATTAGAAGTGAGGCCCAGAGTTAATTACAGACTTTATTCACAGTGGATACATCAGTGGAAAACCCTTGTCACTGCATATCATTGTAGTTCCATGCTTTCTCAGCAACAATGAGAATTTGCCAATTGGAAGCACACAATATTGGCCTGTCACCCTCTCTCCAGGCCACAGTGTTCCTCGATGTCACAAAGACACATAATTTAAGAGATGCAGCATTTGTTTAAAAGAGGGTGGGATGTTCAGAGGGCTGAAAGACCCAGTGTGTCGACTCAGAAGGCTTCAGTAGTCAAAACCAAAGTAGCTCAGAGGATGGAGGCTTTATCACACTACAGCATGCCCACACTGATATTGTTGGTTTGTTAGTTTTTTTAGCTGTTTCATCTTTCTTGCTACTTGTTTGAGTAGGAAAAATGAAAGAAAAAGCAATAATCTTTTAATCTAGCTTAAAAAATAACCTGATTCATTCATCTGTAGCAGCAGCTACAGTTATGTCATAGTTTGTAGTGTGGTTGTTTTTTGTACTGAGTACTCTGCACTTCTTTTTTTTTTAACAGTACAGGCTGTAGTGGGGGTGGACAAAACAACAACATTATGCAATCCAAGAGAACAAAATACCAATGCATCAAATATTACACCAAAATTGAATCAAGTAGTATGATGTCACTAAAAACTGTTAATTATTATAAGTAAAATCATCATTTTGTATTTCCTGATATTTAAATGTCAAGTGTCCCAATTGTTTTTATTGTTTTTTTTTTTTTTTTAAAGGCAGTCTTGTTCAGACATTACAAACCATAATGCAATCCTTCACTTGCTGTAAAAGGAGTGAGTGAAAATTAAGCCTTAAGTTATGAAATCTGATGTTGAAGTTCTAATTTTCAGAGTGAATAGTGATGCTCCCTGTCTAAACAAAGAGGGCAGCTCTTCTGACAGTATGTATTCGCTTTCCCTCTGGACCATTGTACTAACATGGAAGGGAAGCAGACATTCATAAGTTCCAGTGATTTCCTCAGCACAATGTGATGAATTGCCAGTGATGAGATATTATGATGAGGGCCTGTTTTCCATCTCGTACTGCACGCCTGCTTTAGTGACACACTGTGAATGGGTCTGACTAAGTGTCTTGTGTTCAGTGGAATATACAGCCTCCTCATGCCTGAACATGCTTCACTCCAGGTTTTAGCTCATTGTTGCAACTCATTACCCCCCCCCCCCCCCCCCCCACCTGCTACTTAACAAGACTGTGTATTAATTCAAGAAGCACTACACAGCTTCACTTAGCTCTCTAAAGACATCTTCATGCATGAAAAAAACTACTATTGATTTAACTTTTGTGATTCATAGGATGATTAAGTAGCTGTCTACTACAGCCTGCCTGATTCTCTGTCCACCATTGTGATCTACTGACCTCATATTCCCATTGAAGGCCATTTTTTCCATTCAGACAACACAAACGCATGAGCAGTAACATATACTGTAAACCAGTTTACCAGGATGATGAGACAAGGACTAGGTTTCAATCAATACCCAAGAGAGAATACTGTATCTGTTACACCCGTGTAGCACACATCAGAAATATCCGAGCCTAAATGTGATGAAATATGATCAGGTAATCGATACACAATGAAGGCTAAAGTACTCTTTTGCCATTAGAGGAAATATAGGTTTCTCATAAAAGTCTGTCCTCAGATCAGAGAGCCTGAGCTCACTTTGATTCCCAAGAGTCAATCATCTGGACAGCGTGACCTTGCGTAGGGAAGACCTACTGTAGTGATCATGCTGAAGGGAAGAGCCCCGGCTAATTTTAGTTGTGGGGTGGTGACACTAATGCCCTGTCAGTTGCTGCTGCATGAAGCATACCCTTAGAAATGCTATGACCTTGAGATACAGCAGAGGGAACAGAAGCAAGCTTGCATTGATTGTCCCTTTTACAATGACACTTCTGAATCAAGACACAGACAGAACAGAGAGAGGGAGGGAGGTGTCAAAGCCACTGTCACTGTCAGACCAGATGCCATTGTCTCATATAATAGATTGAATTGCATGGCGTCTTGCTAAGAATGGCTGCTGAGGCATCAAGCTTGATTATATTCCATGTATAACTGTGCTCATTCTCCTCTCTGTCCTTCTCCAACCCCCTCCCCTTTCTCCTCTCTGATGCTGTTCTGCACCCTATAAATGTCCTGCTCAGTGGGTGGCTCTTGCCTCGCTGTTCTTCATTCTGGTGTCCATCACCACCTTCTGTCTGGAGACCCATGAGGCCTTCAACCCCATTATTAACCGCACTGAGACGGAGCTGGTGGACAACATCACAGTGGAGCACACCTACCAAGAGACTGAGACTGCGGCCTACCTCACCTATATCGAAGGCGTTTGTGTGATCTGGTTCACTTTTGAATTTCTAATGCGAATAACTTTCTGTCCAAATAAATTTGACTTCATTCGGAACGCCCTGAACATCATCGATTTCGTGGCCATCCTGCCCTTCTACCTGGAGGTGGGCCTCAGCGGGCTCTCCTCAAAGGCAGCTAAGGATGTGTTAGGTTTCCTGAGAGTGGTCCGCTTTGTGCGGATCCTGCGTATCTTCAAGCTGACCCGTCACTTTGTTGGACTGAGGGTGCTGGGCCACACATTGCGGGCCAGCACAAATGAGTTTCTGCTCCTCATCATCTTCCTTGCTCTTGGTGTCCTCATCTTTGCCACTATGATCTACTACGCTGAACGGATTGGAGCTAACCCTAACGACCCTCGAGCCAGTGAACACACACACTTCAAGAACATCCCGATTGGATTCTGGTGGGCTGTGGTGACGATGACGACTCTCGGCTATGGAGACATGTACCCTCAGACAACTTCTGGAATGCTGGTTGGAGCCCTGTGTGCCCTGGCAGGTGTGCTGACCATCGCCATGCCTGTTCCTGTGATTGTCAACAACTTTGGAATGTATTACTCCCTGGCCATGGCAAAACAGAAACTACCAAAGAAAAAAAATAGGCATATCCCACGAGCACCCCAGCCAGGCTCTCCAAACTT
The DNA here is from genome assembly GCA_020466265.1 of Siphamia tubifer. Taxonomy (NCBI): domain Eukaryota; kingdom Metazoa; phylum Chordata; class Actinopteri; order Kurtiformes; family Apogonidae; genus Siphamia; species Siphamia tubifer. Next base: position 24,041,411 of record CM035788.1, on the reverse strand, counting down.
CTGTAAGTCAAGCATCATCAGCTCACAACATCAGAGCCCTGTTCCCCATGACGACGTTTTCGAGATAAAGTTTCAAGGTAAGCCACAAAGACAGGAGCTTTCAGATGTCTTGATTTATTGTCGTTTCATCATTTCTATGTCCTGAAGCAGCCGCATCACGGCTCAGCTGTTTCACTGTTGTCTGTTCCCACTCTAGTCACATGATGGTGATTCAGGCATGAGATTAAACAAATGTTTCCCATGGATCAATCAATAAAAAAGTGATGAAAAACATATCTGATTCTGGATAGGAGGAAACAGAGATTGAAGCAGACCATGAGTAATCTTGCTATTGATTTTGAACATCTTAATGCAGTTATTTACTCCTCCTCCTTCTCAAGACAGACAGGCTCTTATCATGTATTTGTAATGTACAGAACAAGTAAATAGACTCACTTCATTTGTTCTTGAATTCCCTCAGTGCCATGAGAGCAAACGTATACAGACATCAGGAGCAGCATGAGTAAAAAATATATAGACCAACAAGATGCGAAGGGATAGCGTAAGGCCAATATTATATAATAACAGCGCAATAGTTGTACATGTAATTCCCTGTGCACACACAGCTAGTACCATGATGTAAACATTTGTATTAAAGCATTGTATGTGAAACACAATCTTCTATTTCTTTTCTTTTTTTTTCTGTTCAGATTCCAAACTGAATGGTGAGGCAGCTAATGCGGCTCTGGCAAATGAAGATTGTCCTCATATAGACCAGGCCATATCTCCAGAGGAAATCTTTAGCCCCAGCGAGAGAGAGCGGCCCTGCTTCCTGGTCACCACTGCTGAACGCCCCAACCACACAGGGGGCAGAGTGAGGAGGGGTACGTACAGTAACAGCCAATCACAGGCCCCTGTCAGACACTGATACCCCTTAGACGGTAGACAGGATATGTTTGTTTTTCTCCGATTTGCTGAGTGTTACACCTCAGTTTTTCACAGGCATATAAATAAATAAATAAATAAATAAATAAATAAATATATATATATAAAAATATATGTATAAACACAAAAACACACACAACCACAAACCTCTTCTTACTCTAACCCTTACACAGCTTCACAGCAGCTGATTCTCCTCAATCATCCTCTTGGGAATTGTATATATTCCACATCACATTAACATCCGTTAAGGCCAAGCACAATCACAAATGTCAATAATAGTTGTTCTACATCTACATAATATATTTTTTGATACCATGCATAATGTATACCCCTATTTATTTACCAGTAAGAAAGCTATTTTCAATATTTATATGATCTAGAATGTGTTGTCTTACATGACTAAGAAAGTATTTATGTGCTATGTGTGTATCATGTATGTATATGTGTTTTAATGATGAATACCATCCGGGATCTGAGTTTGAGTACATTGCTCTTGACCATAACGGTGCATGAAGTGTCTTGCTGATGGGTGCTATCAGTATGGTGAAGGAGCACAACACAATTGGAGGAAAGCTAATGTCCAATATTTTATAATTTTATGAGACATATTCAAATTGATGTATTCATACACTAAATTAACAGGATTAAGCCATTTAGTTTGTTTTGTTTATTTAATATTAATGTGTCAAACATTCCTATAAAGAAGGTCCTGTTAGTCTCCTGCTGTGGCTCCACGTGCAGCCAGTGTAACAACAGTAAATGGTAAACAGTATGAAATTATACCTGTAGCTAAGAATACATTCCCTGCCTGAGGTGCCTACCTTTTAAAAGTCTTTTATAGTGTTATACTCCAAACCATTCCAGTACCACCCGGTGCATGCTGTTGTACTCCGGATGCACTCAATGCATGGAGAATAATAATCTGTCTGTGTTGACCTGTTTCTTTGGAGGCAAAAACAAGAAAGCAACAGGTGTAGTATTACCAGTGAGGAACGCCAAAACATTTTTGTCATGGATTCAGTGCTGCAGTGTACTCAGAACGTTCTCTGTTTTTCAACTGAAGGTTATGAAAAGCCTTGGAGCCTTAACAGCATGTCTGGCATGAGCGGGGATGCCTCTGGAGTGTCCTCAGTGTCCGCCCTGCCCTGCAGCCCACCCTGTCTAATGCAGCACTCACATTCTCCCATCCCATCCATTATGTAGCATGGTTGAGTAGCAGACACAATGCCATTGGAAGGCCAGTCCACACTCCTCTTATCTTTCCTGTCAAATTTTACTTTTACACTTGCCTTTTGCTCCTGCTTTATCATTTTTTTTTTTTATTTTTTTTTTTCTGGAAAACTGTATCTTATCTGTGCTAATATTCAAACTTCCCAAGTGTTGTCCTTGGGTGTGTCATCATATCCTAGACTAAAAAACATTGGCACATGCCACCCTGCATGGGTCATCTCAGTTGCAGACAAAGCACTGTTCTACTTTTACCACAGGCTAACACCACTTTTTCCTTGTGTTTACATCATTGCCTGTTGCTCTGTTGCTTTTGATCTCATATACTATTCTGCTAATAACTTTTATCTCATCTGCTTTTTACTATTTTGTGAAATATTTTTTCATAAGATGTAACCCTGCTGATAATATGCTGGACATGAACAATACATGGCTTTTAAACATATCTAAAAGGTACCATTGCCAGCTGTTAAGGGAACTCCTCTTAAGTGCTTTGTATGTTGCAAAGTAGAGACGTTATCATTCTGAAAGTGCAATCCAGACAAGACTCATTGTTATCCAAGTGGCCATTAAAAAAAAAAAAAAAAAAAATGAACATGGTGTTCATGATGTCCAATGCAATATGAAGATGATGACCATTCCTATGATACTAGTGATGAATACATTTAATGTCAAAAGAACTAAAACTGTTCATTTGCATGAACTGCATGAGAAATTATGTTCAACACAAAGCTAACTGTATCGCAGTACTTGTAAGAAAAAAAAAAGTTTTCTTTCAAAAGCTTCTGAAGCTTTGTCATTTTTTATGCATTTTGAGACAGCTTTACAAGAGACTCAGTCATAGCAAAATTTTTATGTAGCTGCCATTCTTTGCCTTTCCCCAAATTCATAGATTTATTTTCTTGCATTTATTTGACTGGGGCCTCCAACAAAAATAGTGTGATTTAACTTGAAGAACCTGTTATAAAGCCAACTAATGCTGTTATGAGCATAAATAGTTTTTATATAAATATATTTACTGGTAGTTTTTAGACAGTATCTGTAGTCTGCAGCACTTCTGTTATTGCTGTTATGCCAAAATTAAGGCAAGACTCTATCAAACAACGGTGCCTTCATACTTGTTGAGGCAAAGTAAAAATGCATAATAAATTGATCTTTATGATAAAACAAAGTGCTCCCTGTGTAGCATCAATACACTTTATACCATGCTCATAACAGTGTAACGAAAGCTTTATTTTTTTAAGGTGCATCTCACACCTTTTGCACCGCCCTTGTACCCTTAGCTACAGTAAGACTGCCCTTTTGGTAATTATTGTAACTCCACAGACATTCAACATTGCTCCAAGTAAAAAAAATAAAATAAATGGTCCTCATCTCAAGAATCTTTTTGTATGATAAAGCACAAAATATTATCAAAGGGGACCAGATAAGCAAGTCTTTGGAGCCAAAATATATAAAGTTATGATCAACCAGAGATGTCATGATGACTCCAGCACTATGTATGTCTATTGATTTAAAACATCAATACTGTTACTGTTACATATATTGATCCTGTCCCAATAATTATGCACAATTGTTTCAGGGCACTTTAACAAATTTTATGTCGACCAATCAAAAACATTAAGTTCTAGAAAATAAAATATAGCAACTCATCTAAGTTTTGGTTTTTATTCTGAATGAGCAGAGTTTTACATTTCTAGTCATGTCTCTTGTGGTAATTAATGAACGTCATATATTTAAAAAAGAAAAAAAAAAACTTGTGAAGATTTGATGTGAAGAGATGCAGGTGAATTATATGCTCATGCAATTCAAGTGAAAAAAGTACAATACAACACAGTATAGGATGTGGGTCTACTTGGGGAAAGGTAAATGCATGTATTTTACATTTATGCAAAAGAAAAGTATTCAAATAAAATATGTAAATATAAGTCCTTGCATGAAATAAATTTTATACACAATGAGTGTTTAGACTCCGTTTTTCTTCAACAGCACATGCATACACATCTTTCTTTTCCCACTAGCATACAGCTAGTGCATTGAACTGCTGTTTGACCCAGTGTTTCCCTGTGTTTGGGTCAAAGAGAACATGAGAAAACAAGGTGACTGTGAGAGCATGATGCAAAATAGACAAACGCATGACAATGACTGAACTACCGTACATCAAAGTTGTAAAACGCAGCATGATCGGGCATGTTTATTAACCAACTCAGAGTCCAACCTCTGCACACAGACAGTACATCTTTGTCTGGTGTCTTGGCTAAGCATGGGAAGTACATGGTTAAACCTGATGTTTACCATGAGGACTAATGGAGCACATTTTCTTTACTCTTCAAGCTAGTGTCATTCCACCTCTCCTTGCGCTTCAGAGGTATCCATCATCGCCATCATTACCACCATTATACATAATTTGTGTAATAATTTATTTTTGTTATTGTTTTTTTATATGTTTATAGAGACCCAGCGACAGCACCGGAGCAGACAACCAACAGAATCAGTTTGTGTTATGAACCATGGTGTACCAACCACTATGTGTATGACCCATAATGGCCCATCACCCACCTGATAGTGCTGTAGCATTGTTGTGTGTATTACTTAGTATTTTTAAATGGGTGTGACAGTGACAACCTGTACATCACAAACTCAGCATAGATGTAGCACTGAGGAAGTTTTGTTGTCAAGCCTTATGTAGCTCAGTATCTGTGACTGGTTACTGTGTTGTAATTTGTGTGCCTATTTTCGGTGTGTGCCAGTGCTGTAAATACGCTTTTGTGTGCTGAAGTTGTGTGTACCAATGTTTTGAGTGATCATCAAATATTTGTGTGCTTTTTCTGTTGAACGAAAAAAAAAAAAAAAAAAAAAATAAGGAAAAGGAAAAAAAAAAATGTTGCTCCGCTTTTAATCATCCCCCAGCAAAAACCTGTCACTTGTCATGTCAGCCAAACGAAACAGATGAAAACAAAACTCTTAACTTTGCACTGTCATGGTCACATTTTTGTAGACTTTTGCACCGTTTTGCACCAGTGAATTTTTCACATTCCTTTGAAATGTTTTCAGGCATCAGAGAGATAACATCCACAAAACAAAATATATTTTTTAACTAATCATTCTTAAAATAAAAAAAAGCACCACTCTTACCTTGTAATTTAGAGGCATTAAAATGGTAAAGTGTGTAGTTAAGAATTATTTTGCTGGTTAAAAAAAAATCTTTGGATTTATTTCAATAGTAATGATAGATATTCAATATTCCCTAAATGTTGATATATCTATTAATAATCATCTTACATTTCAGTTAAGATGGTCACTATGACTTAGAAATCCATTTTCACCTGACAATCATTTAGAACTGGCATTTATTCTTTTACTGTTCATGTGCAAATTAGTACATTAGTACACAATACTAAGGAATGCTTAAAAAAAATACATATATTATACTGGACAAGTGCCTATGTTAATTCAAATTCAACTCACCCTTCAGTGATATAGTTGAACCATACATGACAAACTAGACACAGTTTCCTTTTAAATTAGCAATTAGTCTCAACCATTAAAATCTTTTCAGTACACAGATAAAAAAAAATTCAATCCCCATATCTGTGCATCAGCTTCTAGAGGCAAGAAATGGTTCAAACACAGGGCAGCCATAAGTTAAAAGTATAGCATCATTGTTTGTGTGGAAGAGTTAGTGAAAAGGGACCAACTTTCTACTAAACTGCAAACACACTGCCAACAACCTACTCTGATCTCTCTGCTGTCAGGTACAACAGATCTGGATCTGCCAATAGAGCTGAGCAACAAATGGGGGACTGTGTGCTGGTCATTGTCAGATATGGATTTAATGAAGAAAAAAAGTGGCTGTTATCATTAATGGAATTAATAATGCAAGTAAGAGGCAACTAATGTGTGCCGTTTAGTGGGAAGAGTGTGTCTTTTGAACACCGTGCATTTTGTGGTTAGTTATCTCAATAAGGTGTTCAGTGATCGTTTTGATTGGTTTGTGATTTAGGGATTTTTTTTTGTCTTTTCTGACCAATACAGTTCAGGCTTGTACAATAAATAGTGATCAAATAAAAAAAACACAGAAATGATCATTTTTCAGTGAGTGTTGATTTATTTTTTCCAAACTAATTCAGGTAAAAAAGATAAATAATTTAACTCTCAATGCATAATTCATGAATTGCATAATCATAAGATAAAAATGCTAAAATAAAAAAAGTGCATTTTGATGCAAACATTTCAATCATCAGCCATTTTCAATTCAGCCACCGCCCTTGACCAAGGTGCTGGCCTCAGGCCTACAGTTGATCCCCAGGTGCTGCACTGCGGACATTCACTGCTTATAAATATTTAGGGTGGGTCAAATGCAAAAGATTAATTTCCCCTGGGAGGGATTAATCAAGTATGGACTATGAGGGTGGTGCAAACAAGTCAAAGACAAGGTCAAAAACTGACAAAAGTATAAAGAAGTGGTGGACAGCCAGAAAAAAATACTGTATATGTGTAAGAGGTAAATCATGACTGACCATAACCCAGAGGTTTCCATGCATTTCTACTTCAAGTATGGAGACTGACAGCCTCCTGACATGCAAGATCATAGTAATAAAACTGCTGACATGGGAAGATGGAGCTACAGCACAAGTGTAGCCCATCCCTCACTTGTCCTTAACAGCTTCATTCAGAAAGACGAACATGGCAGGTGGTCCAGGAGCCATAGGCAAAGCCATGTCCTGCAAAGACATCAGCCCTAATCATGTCCATCAAACTGACAGGTTGGTCAGAAAAATGATGGATTCTATGCAACAGAAACATAACTCAGCCTGTGTCTGACCACATGATGGTGTTTATGGCAATGGCACTCTAAGGTCTGACCTTCTCAAAGAGATCAGGTGGCCAACCAGAGGGAGAAAGTTACCTTAAAATATACAACTGGTATTAGTGTTTGGAAAAGATAGACCTGATAAATCCATGGAAATTCATTGATTGATTCACAAAGTCACTATATCTAGAGTAAAGCTAGTTGCTGAATTAATGTTCGTCATCCGATGTTACTGAAGAGAAGAGTGCAGGGATTGTGTTGAGTCAGTTGTCGCAGCGCACACTGCCATAGAGTGTCCGGCTCCACAGCCAATGAGAAGAGGTCTGAGACCAGGAATGAGATGTGGCTGGAAGACGTCAGTCTCTGAACCATCTCCACACATGCCATGTTCGTTCCAGCCCCATGAGAGGAGACACCTCCCTGAAAAACAGAGGGGTCATGGGTCAATAGACGTGGGAGGGTAGACATGGGTCTGTAGCAGAGTAACATGTGAGCTAAAATTAGCAGTCTGGAAAAAAAGGCTGTGAAAAAACATACACACACAGAACACATGCAGGCTCTGTGTTCCCAAGACAGACACTTGGCCAGGAATAAAGCTTCCCTGCTCTTCACAGCTGGTGAGCTTGTTGGTGGGTGTGGTCAGGTCTGCATCACTGAGACGACACGTGCCATGGCAACACAGTTACCTAATAGGATCCATTACCATGGCAACAGAAGCGAGCTTGCTTTCTCAAGGGTAACACATCTTCGAGCTTTTCCCATGCTGCAGTTGTGTGTCTTTTAAACCATGTTTTCATTATTTCATCAAGGGATTTCATTGTCTTTGTTTTTAGCTCCCCTCTGAATATCTGTGGTGTGAAAGATTTGGATTTGCCAACAGACACATATGAGCATTGAGCAGTTAACACATAAAGATATTACACCAGCAGCTTATGTCACTTTGACATTCTGCCAAGAATAGGGAAAGCGTTACAAACACACATAGCCCAGACTTTAAGGTAAAGCCAACTATTCTCACTAGTATGTGAACTTCATAGATCCATAGATATTGTTCACAGGGTGAAACAGCCTTATTTTGGTGCTCTGCTTAATTCATGGACTCACTGACTGAAGTACAGCACATCAGTGTTTCCATGGCAACACAATGCCTGCACAATATTCTGCACAACAAAAGGATCAAAAATCAAGACACTCAACAAAATGCTATTTCCTTCTAAACAAGTTATTGCTGGGTTTTACATGCCATAGTTGATAATTTCACACCTTATTAATGATACTGCAAGCTGCATGAGGTGTTGATATTTGTAGATTAACAAACGTTATGATTCAGGTACAACTGAAATGAGGTGTGACCCAATATGTTTGTTTTATACAAAGCCTGTGACATCAAGACTGTTCAAATTAACAAAAATCTTTCCTCAGATTGGATGAGCTGTGTGAACAGCGCCTTTGGCCAATCTGCCACCCCTGACCATCGGTGATGAGTTTCATACAAATGGGCAAGGGCTGAGCAAGCAACAGATATCATAAGCAGCATGCAATGCTCTCCGTTCCTTTCCGCCTGACCTACTTCAGCACCAGAAATAGCAGCACTCAGGTCTCTGCTTCCAATCCTGTTTTGCTATTTCATTGCTCCTGCCACCATGCTCCAGACAGGAGGAGGAAAAGAGAGCATGGCAGAGGGAACACTCCCTTTACAAGTTCTACTTTACCATCACATTACGAGACCAGATGAACTTCTGAAAGCTCTGAGAACTGTAACAATGACACACAGTCTCTGTTAAAAAAAAAAAAATCTTATTTGGCATATCCAGCAAACAGGTTAAAGTGATTCAGGCTTTAAAAGTGTAAAATTGGACATTTGTGGAGAAACACCAGCGCTCTCTTTAATGGAACTTACTACTTGTGTACTTATGTCCATATGTGGCATTCATACTGACGTAAAAAAAAGAGGTAAATATCAAAGTTTTATGCAAAAAACTTTTACTTGCAAAATTATTTGTAGGGCTACACTATGATATTGGAAAATCAGATGTTTTTTTGTAAGGCCTGCAAATGCTGAAAGGGCATCAGCTGTCTTTGTTAAACTAATAAGAAAAGCAATTATACCCTAATAAGAAGTCTGTGTTTGTTCAGTACTCTTTTTCAGGCATGTGTGAGCCTGCACTGTCTATTTTCTGTTGTTCTGTGGATAAAGGAAGCCTGTTCTGCAAACATTGAGCTGGAACAACATGCCTGTAAATGTGTGTGGTTAATTCAGCTCTTTGACAGGCCTGCTCGGGTAATTGCTTCTGTCAATGATACCCATCTAGCCATGCTGTAATTACTTCCTGATGCAAAGGCTACAAAGAAATGAGGTGACCTCAGAAATCCTGTACAGAATTACCAGAAGGATTAATATTTCACACTGATGTTTAACTGTAATATACGAGATGGTTCTCTTATACATTTTCTGGTGCAGCAAGGAAAAGATTTTGAAATGGCCTAACCTGTGCTCATTTCCTTCACCTTTAGAAAAATAGACCCATTTCTGGCCACAACTGAGGCCTGTCTTTTAGTATATCTGTGCATTTTTACTTCCTCTTTGTAACTTCTGCATACAGTTTATTGTATCTATTTTTCAATGAAACACTCACTATTTCTCCATTGAATGCTTTCATATTGACAAACAGAATTGTTCTTGAAAAAAAAAAACCTAATACATAAGTAGAGAAACTAATGAAATGTATGAGCATTTGACAAAAAATACACTCACCTATAATTGCAAGATTATGTTCAGATCCACATGCAATCTGCAGAAAAATAAAGAAAATGTGTTAAGACTGTGGTGAAATAGAAACTCCATTTTAAGGCTGTCAAGAAGAATTTGTTCAGCCAATGTGAAAACTATAAGTAAGCCTGCAGTGAAACTGAAATAAAATCAAAAGGATTGTTAAGATGTTGTAAGTCAACTTTTGTTCACAAATGCAGAGCTTGACCACACTAAACACAAACAACACAAGTTTTGGTTTCATCAGCATAGCTTTTACAACTTGATATTCAATCCCTCACTTGACAGTCTCACTGAAAAGCCAAGCCAACAACTGGAACAGCCAGCTCTATATAAACACTAAAACCAACTGCTGGGTTGTCCAGAGAAATCAATACAACTGTCTCATGTCTTCATCGCAACTGATACATTCAAATGTATGACACACATCTAAAAGCATGATACATCCTCTGAATGACACCACTATGGTTTTCTTACTAGCAATAAATGTCAATGGGTTCTATACTGTACAAATATATTGCATTTATATTGTATTGGTGTTACAGTTTAACTGCTTTGATAAAGCATTTCTTAATATAGCACCCAGCTGCAGCAATCTATGAACAGAATAACGCCCAATGATTCTTCAACCACTGACAGGATATAATTTGTTACTACAATAATGTTCATAGGTCTCGTAAAAATATGACAGTTTACTAAAAATTGAGTCTGTGGGCATATGTATACTATATGTTTGGAGGACTAATATGGTAGGTCTGACTGAGAGATTCATAGTCTATTCAACTAATCCATCTTGCCTTTAGCTTTACACACACAGTGGCGACACCTTGACATACGCCAGTCCTGCTGCAATGATGAGTGTGGAGAAGAAGAATGATCCAGTGCTTGCCCTTGCCCGTCCCTGACATGTATTTTATTGGCAAAAATCTCCGACCATATAGCTGCCATTTAGACTGTAGTTTAACTGCTACCTTCCCATGCTACTTACATGAAATTCTCCTTATGGGAGTGGAGACCTCTGCCTTAACTAAATGTAAGTGCTTCTCTCCCTGGTAGAGGATAATGGCAGTGTGTGCTTTAGTGATGGAAATCATTACCAATCCACTTTCAGTGGGCCTGGTTCTCATTTGAAGATGCTATATTTCATCTCCTATAGAGCAACCTGCCTCCCCTGTTTTCATTTGTGGGCATTTGCTTCCCTCTGCTGGATGCTCTTTGATATAACAGGAGAACAACAGTAAACAATCCATACTACAAATCATCCTTATGACCGGCAATTCATCTACGAGGCCATTTCTCTAGATTGACTCATAGGACATCATCTCATCCTCCGTGACTTATCATCATCCAAGATGATTGTGATCGGTTGAAAGGAAGACAAACGAGATAAGACTTTTCCCCCCTTTCCAGTTTATTGAAGGTTTCAGCCTGATGTTTTCAGAACTAATTGAAGTGTTGTCTCAGAATCTACGTCTATATAATATTGTTTATTTTCAATAGTAATTTTGTGTCACAGTGAATATGCATTTTCTTTCATGTAATTTTAGTCTGGCCTGACTAGAATCAGCCCATTCAATATTAATCACAAAGTTGGTTCTATGTCCTATAAAAAGCATCTAATGTCTAAAGCAGGCATCTCCAAAGTATTCCACAAAGGAGCGGTGTGGCTGCAACTTTTTGTTCCAACCAAGCAGCAGCACACCAGACTGGACTCAATTCATCAACTGATCTCAGTCTACAGAGCTGTTTGGTCAAACTGTGGACTCTTGGTTGGTTGGAACAAAAACCTGCAGCCACACCGGCCCTTTGTGGAATACTTTGGAGATGCCTGGTCTAAAGGATAGACATGGATATGTAAGACTTCATTATTATTATTATTATTTATTATTCCTTTTTTGTTTTATCACTCTTGTCCCAAACCATCTGGGTCATTGGTTGTAATGCCAAACACTGAAAGGTTTTACCTGTGTTGCTCCACAGAGGACTTTAACCTCTGCAGGGAGACAAGGCTCCTGACTGCCACCTTCTGCCAAAGGACTGGCTGACTGTTGCTCCGTGCTCTGACTGGTTGAGGCCACTCGGCCCAGCTGTCCATAATTTCCTCTTCCCCATGTGAACACTTTTCCACTCTCTGAAATAGATGACCTTTTTCTGCATTGGTAGTGATCCTGAAAATCTTGATCATGTTAATCCATTATATGTTTCTGTCTCACCTGTTTGAACAACAGTATGTGTCCATCCACTCCACATTTTAACAGCTTTTTCTCCACCCAGAAGGGACCGTTTCAGAAGAGTGGGACAAAACAGGAAGGGCTCTGTGAATGTGAGCTGACCATGCTTGTTGCTTCCCCACATAAACAAATCACCGACTCCTGAAAACACATGCCACAGGAGCAACATTATTCTTCATCCAGCAGAGGCAGTAGAACGGTAATTGAGTGATACTGGTCAACTTAATTACAGGACAACAGGACGTTCAGACATGATGTATAAACAAAGTAGAAAACAGCTCAGTTGGACAATCAAGTGTTAGTGCTCCCTGAGGGAGAAGAGATTGAAATGCATTTCAATTTTACTTGTTGCCATTAATGTTTATTAGTGAATTCTTTCAGTCTTTTTAGGAGAGCACTCTGGACAATTTCAGATGCAAAAATCTTGTTGGACAGCTTTACTTTGGCAATATAATTAATTGTATATAATGCTTTCTTTGCTTTTAGATATGTTAATAATCATCTCCAACTGGGAACTGCGCAAAGTAAATGCAAGAGAGCAAAACTCCCAAACTTTCATAAACCTACATCATACATACATACATTTTGTTTGTTGCAATTATCCAAATGCAAAGTAACATAAATGCAGCAAAATACTGACTATATGCCCTACCTGTGAGACACATACAGTGAGCTGACCCTGCAGTCACCATGAATGCATTCTGGTCCAGACCTGCAACATGTGCAGAAGTATTTGCGCATAGTCATCAGTCTTGCTGCAGTAGCACACTAATGAGCCATGACAAGTATATGAAACAATTTTGGTATTTTTACAGATATATCTTACCAGGTACCAGAGAGGGCACTTTACTGTTGAGGTGTGATGGGATAGGATTTGAACTGCCAACTCTCTTAGCCTGACTGAAAAGTCCAGTTCCCCACTGGTATACACAACTTGACTCTTAAGGTAGTGCACAAAATTAAGACCTTAGACACAACATGACATAATGTGTTGCCAAACTAAAGCATAATGACAGTTTATAGTAAAACTCACCAGTTACAGCAAGTGAGTGTCTCAGTCCTGCTGCTATACTCACCACTGGTTCCTTTAGACTCTGAAAGTAAACACAAGTGCTGCAAATAAACTGATCACAAAATACACAGATTTGTAGAAGCATTTTCTGAACCACAACTGATTCAGTAAACATATGGCAACTATTACATCTGTCAAAAGAGAAGACTTATTGCATTCTACATCACAAACATTACTTTCAGGTACCTACCTCGACGGCAAGTACATATACAGTGTAAAGGACTGCCTCTCCAACACCCAGCTGTCCAAATGAGTTGGAGCCACATGCCAATAATTGTCCACAATCTTCCAGTGAGATATAAAAACAAATATTGTTGAGTTGTAATCACCATTGAGACCACCTTGAGATTTACAAAACACACACTGTACAGCAGACGAAACAATGTACAACTCATTAAACAATATAATAATATATACATGAAGCAATTTTCAGCTTCATTATAAATTAATGCAAGAAATTAGTGTCAGCCATAGTTCCTCCACTTTTACAATATATCGCACTAGAACTGGTGAATTTAAAGAGTAAAATAGAACGTACCAGAAAGAAGAAGAGTAAAATCCCAACCACAAGCTACTTTTGTGACTTTCTTGGTTAGGCTGGAACAGACCTGAAGAGTAAAGACATCTGTAGTGTGGCCAAGGCCAAGCTGGCCTTTGTTGTTCTGTCCGCATACAAACACCTCTCCATTCTCTGTCAAACACATGTAACATACATCATGCATTAGTAACAATACTATAATGTAATATTTGTACTCCCCCAAGGAACGTCAGAGTTATATTTTTACCAGCGTTTATCTATCAGTCTGTTAGCAAAATAACTAAAAAATTATGAATGGATTTGGCTGAAATTTTCATGGACTGGCACAAGGAAAAGAATGATTACATTTTGGTAGTGATCGATGGAGTTGTGTGTGTGTGTGTGTGTGTGTGTGTGTGTGTGTGTGTGTGTGTGTGTGTGTAACCTATCACTCGTTTAGGTAATGTAAGGAGGGTTCTGTGCTAGAGTGCTTTTGTAGTTTCTGCAAACACAACAGAGAACCAACATTTTGTATCCATACAAATCATGAAAGAAAGCAAGCCTTGAAGTATGTTGAAGTATGTTTACTTTGAATAAAAGTGTGAGATGATGATTGGTAAAATCAGCTTCACTTGTACACCTTTTCAGTGAATTTGAAACTTTCAATATTTTGTCAAAATAATGTATATACACACAGATAGATACACAGACAGATAAGAAAGAAAAAGACAGACAGCTAGTTAGTTAGTTAGTTAGTTAGTTAGTTAGTTGTATTGTTACACAGATGCACTGTACGTATTTTCTTTTATACTTTTAGTTTGACAAATACTAAAAAACAGATCAGGCAGCTTCATAACACCTTCACGCCAGTAGAGGGAGCCCTGTCACTTATGAAAAACTATATGCCTTTGTTATCATGACATAATATGTTTACCAGTTAGACAGAGAATGCTTATTGAGCAAACTGTGAAGTCTTTGGAGAACAGTAACTAACCTGTGACCACCACAGAGTGTCCTCCTCCACCTGTGACCTCCCGGACCACTGCTCCGTTAAGCAGAGCTGCGGTGTTTGACAGCCGGGGAAAGGACTGGTCCTCCGCATGTCCCTGTCCTAGCTGCCCGTAGCTGTTGGCTCCCTAACACACACAGTACATTTTTCACAACACTACAGAACAAAGCTACTGGTATCGACAACTAAAAAGTTCCGTATATCAACAGTCGTTTGTGCTACATTCCTACAGGCGCTTTATTAACTTGTGCTTAAGACAAAGCGGCCATTAGCTAAAGTGCTACCGTAACATTTCTGTATTGTCAATACTGCTGAAATACTGAAGATGAGACAGTTACATAACCCCAGTACACATATTTATAACACATAGACACACTAGTGAAGTAGCAAACTTACCCACGCGTGTAAACACAACTCCATGGAATACTGCTCCTGCCGTAAATGGTCACTACATTTTGCGACACTGTCATGAAGTTACCAATCGCTTTAGCAAATTCATAATAAAAGTGAAAAAAAGTACGATTATAAGTAATGTATTATTTTCACCTATTGGAGTTTCTTGTGTTGTTTATGCAGTCAAATGAATAATACACTAGAAATAGTTCAGTACAAATATATGTTTTGCATTTAAATTAGGTAGAGAAAACCTGTCTGTATTTTATCATACTTTTGGATTATTATTTCTACTGAATTCATGTGTATGTTGCATTTTTTTATTTTTATTTTTTACTGTTGTTACTGTTTTACATTGAGAAATAATAACAATAATAATAATAATAATAATAATAATAATAATAATAATAATAATAATAATAATAATAATAATAATAATAATAATAATAATAATAATAATAATAATAATAAAAAGGTGTGAAAAAGCCTGCTTTCAGCTTTTGACAGTGCATGAAGGAGATTTTTTTTGTTTATTTATCATAAGAGAGAAGAAAATGTCAATCCATTAAGAAACACTTTAGTTAATTTGATCACAAACATTAAAGTGAACACATTTAGAGATCATTTTCACATTGGAAGAATTGTATGAAAAAATGACAAGTAGATAAACCTAGGTGAGTAGAAATACAGAGCTGCATATAATGGAAAACCCTACTTCATGTACTTCTTCAAAACTGGATCAACTTACAACCTACAGAAAGACACTAAGGTACTCTTAGCGTAATGGATGCACCTGTTAATGTAAATATGTCAAATATAATTGTGAAGTGCAATAAATACGTTTTGGAATTAATAAATAAAATGAATGCAGCATAGTGGGGTTGTTTAATTAGTTATATAAGTTACAGTAACAATAGATTTAATGATGTGTAGAAATTATGGATCACAAATGCATCCATATATGGATTGTTTTTTTTTTAAATAATTAAATGTGATGGTGAAATGCATACATAATCTAATAGCGTTAACATGAAAGTTCATGAGTATAATGATCATATTCTCCAGGTGACTGTCCTTTCCTACAGTTTCATCAATAAATTGCAACTGCAGGGACACCTTACAATAATACACCAACATAACACAACTAACACAATGTGAAGACACAATAAATATTTTATTTTGTATATTCTTTTTCTTAGATTGATACATAGTCTACTCCTTATCTTTATCTTTTCTTTACAGTAGAAAAATATTGTTTTAATTTCAGGAGTACTACAATGCACTGGATCACTTCAATATTAGGTATTCAAATAAACACATGAAATTAAATTAGACCAGGATACATGAGACTAATTTATTGTTATCAGTCATGAAACCATTCATATATTACCAGTTTTTAACCTTTATACTTCCCATCAGCAGCACACAAAAGGTAATATGATACATACACCAAAAGAATACAAACAATATATTTTTATACATATCACTGAAGTGAGGAAGATTAAATGTGAAGAATAATAATGAAATGAATTACAAAAATATTTCACATGATCATATACAACAGAAAAGTTAACAATAAGAAGAGGAGACAACATGTTTGTAACAGCAGGAAATGCTTTAAAAAGATACTGAAGTACCATTAAAGCACATGGAATCTCTGCAGTGAAACCCATTCAGATAACTGAAGAAAACCAGTGTATTGGATTAAGCAGCTGTTCAGGTTTGTGCAAATTAATGATATCAGTGGCTGAACATAAATCACCATAATGGGTTAATTGTAAAAGCCACGTATCATGCAGTAGGGACAACAAAGCATTCTTCTCAAAGCAGTGCACATTCATTGTACTGACAAAGGGTGAGCTAAAAGCAGAATTTCTAGAA
Source organism: Siphamia tubifer (assembly GCA_020466265.1). NCBI lineage: Eukaryota > Metazoa > Chordata > Actinopteri > Kurtiformes > Apogonidae > Siphamia > Siphamia tubifer. The sequence continues at coordinate 24,024,574 of CM035788.1, read as the reverse complement.
CTGGGGGATGACACACAAGCAGTGCTAGACTTCAGGTGAAATGTTTTTTTATGTGGAAAGTCAGACACCCAGCTGCTTGTTGAGCCGACTGAGCGCGTCACCGACGATGTCAAGCTCATGTCGAAGCTCCTCCACAACGCTGTTGATGCTGGGAGTGTCTTTAAGCACATCCACACTCTGGGTGTAAGGGTTGTATCGCACTGTAAAGGGGCGCTTGATGGTCTTGGCAAACTCCCTGACACAAACAGATAAACATTCATGTAAGACGCTGTAGGTATATTTACAGTGCAATGATAAATTATTATACAGACTAATATTAATTTTCAATGATTATCTGCAAACAGACAAAGCTCACCTCATTTTGACTTTGGCCTCCTCAAAGCTGTCTGACACAAAGTAGACATCCTGAAATGTTGTGATGATGCATTCCTGTTTGGATGTAACTTTGGGGTCAAAAGGCATTATCCTTGCATTGCCAGACAGTGCATGCTGCAAAAGAAACACATTTTGTTTTCTTTATTGCAATGTACTTGGATATAAACAGTTTTTAATCTGTTCCGATTCTGTGATGAGAAAATATATTGTGGTCCATAAAGATAGGATAATTTTGTTTTCAGACACATTCTTCTTTTTATTCTTATTTGTACACATCCCTAATCAACTTTCATCTGGTGCAATGATTACAGTGACACTTAATATATCAGGAATATCAAATAATTTCACAACAAAAGAGAAAAATATTTGTTTCCAACTTTATTGGCAACAGTGTATCATAGTGAGTATCTGTGTATAATATATCTAATATAATATAGTATATAATATAGTATCTGTGTATAATATACCTAGTATAATATAATATATAATATAGTATCTGTGTATAATATATCTAGTATAATATAGTATATAATATAGTATCTGTGTATAATATATCTAGTATAATATAGTATATAATATAGTATCTGTGTATAATAGTGAATATCTGTGAGGAATAATTTATTTTATTTTATATTTATTCTTTATTTAGTTGCAGTTTTATTTAAAAGGGAAAAATCAGAGGAAGTGTACAGTATGAAGACTGTTGTTAGTTAAACTGTAATTACCTTCAGTTCACTGATTGATGACAGCAGACCTGCTCCATATGCTCGTAACTGCCCTTCTTGTTTGCATAGGCCAAACTCCACCGTAAAGAAGTAACACTGAATGAAATGAAAACAATTGATGAAATAATTTCATTAATATGGGAGTATTTAGTTGACGTGTATTTGACTCGCTACATTTAAAATAGTGTCTCTTACTGTGGCCAGTTTCTGAACTGAATCATCTGACGCCCCAAGTGAAGCAAGACCGATCTCCTGAGAAAACTGGGCAAAGCTGGGCTCTGCTAACAGTGGGACATGGCCCAGCAGCTCATGGCATGTGTCTCTAGATGATGATGATGAAACAGCAAAATGTTAGTGTGTGTATCTTTATCAGGGGTGTCAAACTGCGGTCCTCTGCATGTTTTAGATGTTCCCCTCTTCCATTACACCTGGAGCCCATTGCATTATTATCAGTCTTCTGCAGAACTGATGAGGAGCTGATTATTAACTCTTTAAGTGTCAGCGCTGATGCATTCTGAATGGATGATTTAGTTTAAATATTCAGAAAAATTCTACCATTTTCAATTTAGTTTTGTGGATGGAAAAGGTGTCAAAAAGCATTTTTTTTTACTTTAAAGTTAAAGGCAAAAAATTAAAGGCAAAATTAAAACTGCTGGGGCCAAATTTTAATAGTAGTTTTCTTCTTCTTTTTTTTTTTTCAAACTTTTCCACGTTATTTTTTCATTTTGTAAATATGTATTTTGTTGCTGATTTTTTCAAAAAAATTATTTTTCTAAAAAAAAATGTATGTCATTATTTTTCTTTGATTTTCTGATTTTCTGTCATTTGTGTCTTACTTTGCTCATGTTACCAATTATTTTGTTAGCTTATTATACATTTTTTGTTTTTTTGTCATTGCTCATTTTATTTTACTTTATTTTTTTACTGATTGCTAAAATCTCAGGAGTTAAAGGATTAAACTGAATCACAGGGAAGAGGGAAATCTCTAAAACATGCAGGACACCGGCCCTCGAGGACTGGAGTTTGACACCCCTGATCTATATGAACAAAGATAGCATGGTATTGTTAATGACTTACGGCTCTGGGGTGTATAAGGGGTCAGAGCTGTGCCGCACATACTGGGTGCAGTGGAAAACACGGAAGGCTAAACCAGCAAGGAAGTCCCTGGGAGACAGATAACCTGCCACAGGCCTGATGGTGAATCCACTACGTTCTGAGAGGATAAGAGAGATAAACATGAATGATCAAACCTTGCAATGTTATCCAATGAAGCATCTGGGAAACAGAAAGTAATTTAGAAATAAAAGAAATCTACCCTTGAGAAAGCGTGAGACGTCCTCCAACTGAGGGATGTTATCCTCCCCACATTCGCAGTATTTCGACAGAAGTGGCAAATTCTTCAAGTATTCTCGGCAGGCGTGGGATGGGTACAACTTGTTAAGCTCCCTGTAAACCACACCCCATGTCTTCACTTCTTCCTCTGTAAATTCTATACGGGGGATGGGATCCCCACTGATAAACACAGGATGGATTTCTCTCAGTATCAGACAAATATTATTAATAGATATTAAAACAATAAAACTACACAGAAAACTCACTATTTGTAGGCCATGGCAAGATCAGCAAAGTACTTTCTCCTTTTTCTGTATACGTTGTCCTTAAAACCCTGCTGAGACAAACACAGACAAATATTGAAGATGCTTTTAAATGAGGGGGGGGAGGGGTGTATTTTATAGAAAGCCAGCAGAATTTACAGAGTTTACAAACCGGATGGTCAGCATCCAAGTCAGAGCCATACATGAGGACTCTGTTAGCACACTTGTCCAAGTCTGAAATTTTCTTTGGGAACCATGGTACATTATACATTTCTGAAAAGAGAGAAAAAATTTTGGGTTTTTTTTTCATTCTTAACTATGTCTAATAGATAGTTGCAGTATAGTCCTCAATGTTTAATTCAATATTTTACCTTCCTCAAGTAGACAGGAGTTATCTGGAGGCTCCATATCCACCACGTTCACATGCTTCCGCAGTAGCTGGATGATTTCATTCAGTTTTTCATGGTTGCTGTCGCAGTCCACAAATATTTCAAACTCAGAGTTGCGTCTTTTGGATTTTCTAGACTCTATGTGTACAAGGTTGACATGGTTTTCCTGCAAAAAAAAAATATTTCACATCATTGTCATCTGTATGCTAATAGTCATTTCTGTATTTATACCAATGGTACTGAGGCTTAGATACACACTGTGAAGAAAATGTCATACTTGGAAGAGTTTGAGCGCCTTTACAAGTCCACCTACTTCATTCTTCAGGGAGAAGATTATTGTCGCTCGTTCTTTCTCTGATGTATTTTTCTTTTCAGTGTTCTCCTCGATTTTTGTGAAAGTTGATTTGTTTATCTGAAATTAGTATCACAGAAAAGAACATATTCAAAAACACATACAAATCAGTGCAAACTTGGTTCTCACAGTTAACACATGAATAGTATGGACTGCAGTTCAACTTTCACCCTTGATTGACCAGTAGTTCAGGGCAAGCAATAATGTTTTTTTTTTTTTTTAGTTTAGTTTATTTCAGTCATATATTTACTTCAAAGCAGCAAAAAAGAGAGAACAATAAAGAATTTGACTGAAAAAGGCTCACCTACCATACATGTTAAGCTACACAATTCATGATATCAAACAGGTAGAGAAAAGAAAAACAAAAAAATGCATAAATATATATACACATACATATGTACTCATGCACATACATGACTCTTTCCCCTTTTTTCGTGAATAATGTGAATGCACCACTTTCTAATCACTCAAGGTGGGCTGGTATCCTGCATGTTTTAGATGTTTCCCAATCCATCACACTTAAAAAGTCATTATCAGGCTTCTGCAGAGGTTGATGATTAACTTAACATTTGAACCAGGTTTGATGGAAGAGAGATACATCTAAAACATGTAAGATAGTGACCCTCGAAGACCAGGATTGGACATCCCTGCTCAAGAACATCTCCTGAACATCTCATCATATGAACACGCTTTACTTCCAAAAACCAGGAGCTAAGAGTCACACTCAACATTTTTACAAGAGACCAAAAAAGTTTTCTTTATATCCATTCTGGCAAAAAAAACTAAATAAATATATGTATCAGGTGATATATTACAATCGTGAACAATATTATTATATGCAGATTGTGTTGCTCTGTAAATCACACACAGGTCTGATGTGTACAGTCTGGACCTTGGACAACACAGGTGGAAGTAACTAAGTACAAGTACTTCCTTTACTGTACTTAAGTGCATTTTTACAGTATCTGTACTTTACTTGAGTATTTATTTTTCTGGCAACTTTTTACTTTTACTCCCTACATTTTTGTATAAATATCTGTACTTTATGCTCTTTACATTCTCAGAATAAACTCATTATTTAGATATCTAGATAAATTTGACACTATGAAAAATAAACTGTAAATCAGAAATTATGACTTACTATGTGATCATTTTGACTTTTAATCTCATAATTTAGATTTTTTTAAATCTCATAATTTAGATTTTTTTTCTCTCCCTCTTTTATTTCGCTATATTCATGATTTTGTAATTTTTCCTAAATTTCCTGCCCCACAAAACTGAGTACTGTGACCTAATAAAACACGTCATCTACACAGTAACTGACTTTTAAAGGCTTTATTTTTGTATATTTCTTTTGACTTTTTTTTTCATTCATTAAATAAATATTTCATCCATAGCAAAAAAAAACATCAGTTTTACTTTATACTTAATTACAATTGAGTTATTTTTTTCTTTTTTTCTTTTTACTTTTACTTCAGTAAATGAGTTGAATCAGTACTTCTACTTTTAGCAGAGTATTTTTTTCCACACCAATAGTTGTACTTCTACTTAATCACAGAATGTGAGTACTTTGACCACCGATGACCACCTTATCTCTTAGTGGCGCCACCATGCACGCGCCAGGGGAAAATGCATTTAATCCTGCATCAGATTCAATTAGGACTAAAACACACCAACATGAGACAAACAATAATCTGTTTTCCATGACTGCAGAGGCTGGTATTCACCTAAAAACAACCTAATCCAATACAGAAGGCAGTGTATTCCTCATTATTATAACATGTCCTTTTGTTATTCTCTACATTTATTTCTATTCTGTTCAGTTCAAGTGTCATAACCCGTTTTACTTCACTCAGTCCCTACCATATTGCGCCCTTCAAGCATTGTGTAGACACCACGGAAGACCAGTTTTCTGTGGACTCTTGTTGGTAGTATCCCTGAAAGCATTAGTGCATGGAAACTGGATCAGGACGGTCCCCGGGTCAAGTCTTTGCGTCTCGGTTTAACAACGGTGAACTTGTCTCTGTCTTAAAGAATCGCCTTACACCAATCTCATTTAGACAACAGGGAAGCCTATTATTAGCCCCCTGCACATCGAACCATGCAGACACTAGACAGCTTTAATCACAGCAGTGCGCATATATGAGGCCAAAAAGTAGCTCTAAGGGCCCCTAATTCCCCTGGTATGTTCATCTTTTTTAAATACAACGTGGAATATTTCCAATACCAACATGGATTTATTAAAAAAAAAAAACAACAACAAACCACAAATCCTTTTGTAGTTTCAGTCCAGTCTATTTACCTTTGTCTGTGTTCACTTATTTTCCTTTCTATATAAGTAGGTAATTGTAGTTTGTTTTTTGTTTTTTTTTTTGCTTTTAATGTCATTTATTTGAGTTGATTTTTAGTTAAAAGTCACAAACTGTATTCTGAAAATGTTCCCACACTATCTTTTTTAGTTTTCTGTTATTTCTTAACCTCGAAATGAAGACGCAATTGTTGCACCTACTCTCTTTAAATAGTTTAAATATTAGTATTTGACACTTATGTGCACCTCTTCATGCTGCTTTTTTTTTTTTTTTTTTTTTTTTTTTTGGGGGGGGGGGGGGGGGGTAGGAGGGAGGGGGGAGAAATCAAACCCATTATAACTAGATTGATTTCTATAATCTTTATTGTAGAAATCAGTGCAGGATTGACACTGTTCTATATACGTTTTGCCCTATGAAATGACATGTCCACTTTAACCCTCTTAATCCCTTGACGTAAATTATATGACCAGAAAAAGGCTTATATTAATCTGCTATGACGACTAACTGAAGGCTTATACATTAAGTTGACCCAAGGCAACAAAAAAAAGAGAGAAAAAAGTTCAATTAAAACCACATGACGCATTAACCAATGCCAATGTCTAAAAAACATCAGATCTGGTAATAACTGAGTTTTTTTTTTTTTTTTTTTTTTTTTTTTTTTTTAAGAAGTTCTCACCTCATTGTTGAGCAGTTTTTCCTCAAAGCCAATGTTCATGGAGTCAAAAGATCTTCCCCTTCGTGGTCCTTCGACTTTATTTGAATACATGTTGAAGTGCTGCAGGTTATTTTTTGTCTATTTATGAGGTTCCAACAGGTGGATTATTTAAATAAACTCTGCTATATAATACAGGTTGTCTATACCCCGAGATGCGACGCGCTTTGCTATTTAACCACAGGAACAAAGAGGAGGGGGCTCTGAGGAGAAATAATCTGGTCCTCAACAGCAAATGGAAAAAGAGCAGCATCGCGCACGTCATGAAGGAAGTGATATCTTTTATTTCACCTCAAGGCCTGAAACAGCGGGAGCCTTTAATGAGATCAATCATGAATGATGATTTGGTGAGGTTAGAAAATGCCTGATCAAACAGGGTTTTTCAAATTAATGCTTAAATCTGTCTGGGAAAAATACACTAAACAACTCAAAGACTAATATCTTCCTGTACAGTAGGTAGCAAACAGCAATGAATAAATAAAAGAATATGTTCTGATTACACACACACACTTTAGATTCAAACAGGCCAATTATTTGGAGGTATTTACACAAGCAGTTTATTATTTTTGTTGGTTGACACTCTGAAAAGGTCACACTTTAATAGGATTAAATACCTACCTTTTCATTGTACAGTGATCCAAAGGCGCCCCCCCCCCCCTTCCCCCACCCATTTTTTTCTTTCCCAAATCCATCCCCGTGCACTGTAAGCACCTCTGGGTTCTTGTGCACATAATCTGCATGTTTTATTTTCCTTAACACCATGAGCCATTTAATGAGATCAGGATAACTAGTGAAAGGTCCCAGAGTTCTTTACAAGCAGAATCAAGAGATGTGAGCGTTGAACTAAATATTATATGACATGTAATATTCATATTTTAATACGTTTTCATCTCATCATAAATGCTTGTTTCTTTAATTAGCTGCTGCTCGTGGTTATACATGTGGCCAATGCATATGCTGTTTGCCTCAGGTGGTCCTGGTTGACATTACTCGTGACAGGGAGACACTTTACACAACCAAATAAGCAGTGAAGGACACTTCCTCTAGTCAGGAACTGAATCCAGACCAGTTTTTATATTGCCTTGAATAGGGATTAAGCAAAGGACACTGTAAAAATGACTGTAGAATTAACAGCAACAAGTTGTAAAACCGCAACATAAAAAATGTGAGTGCACACAGTAGATTTTACAGTGATAAATCAACACTTAGAGAGTTAATTTATCACTCTTTTAGAGTATATTTGGTCCCACAGTCTCTAAATCCACACTTTGTTAATTTAATACAATGCAAATAACAATACACTAACACAATGCAAACAACTTTGCATATAATGCAAAGTTGTTTATTTGAGAAGATTTTTGTGTTGAAGTTTAAATGAAATGTAGCTGTAGTTTTTACAGGAAGACTATATGAACAAAACCAGATTTGTATGTACAAATTAGGGATTTATATTGTTTTGAGTAAATATAACTTTAAATTGAAAAACAATTTGGTGCCGTTTAAATTGCAAGACAACAGTGTTACAGTAACAGCCTATTTTTTAAATAAAAAAATAAAGACATAATATTTAACATTTTAAGACTTTAACCCTTTGTTACTCCAGTGGACAGTTATTCCACAGCTGTTCTTTGGCATCATCCACAACATTGACATTCATGCTTTTACTGTAATATTGTAACTGTAACGTTCTTGATGAACAAAATTACCCCCCCCCCTCTCTCTCTCTCTCTCTCTCTCTCTCTCTCTCTCTCTCTATATATATATATATATATATATATATATATATATATATATATATATATATATATATATATATATATATATATATATATATATATCACTTTTTGGTGATGAGTTTTAAATCCATGTTTCTTTGCTTAAAAACTTAAACACACATTTTTCAACTAAGTGAACATTTGTGTAATTCCAGGAAAATAGGTTCATATAAATAAAATTCAATCACATTGTGTTTTTCAGCCTAAAGAAGAATAAAAACATTCAGGAAAGAAATCTCCTCTAAGGTTCTCATCATTCATGCACTAAAGGGTAAATAATGGGTGGCTTTGGTTCAGTGTTAGAGCAGGTCATCCAATTACCTAAGGTTGGCAGTTTGAATCCTTGCTCTGACTGTTCACATGTTGAAGCATCTTTGCAACATTCTGAAGACACTGAACCCTGCACAGGTTTTAGAAAACACTGATGGCACCTGCAGGTCTATGTGTGGAGCGGTTTATTTACAGCTGACATTCAATATTAAATCTACATGTTTAAAATGTTAAATCTATATGTTACACTGTAAATATGTTTACGGTTTGATGTGTCTTCACAGGATTATTCTCGCAACTAAGCTGCCAGTTTTTTCTTCCATAAAAACAACTTTTTTTTACAGTGTAAGCTATCACTAAAAAACCATTGACTGCTTTACCATTCACCTTGAATTATGTGGGTGGTTCTTGAATAAAACTCACCACAAACGCCTTCACTAATGACTACATGGACCAGCGTTTATTGCTCATTAAGTTTACAGCAACAAAAATCTCCTCCTGGGACCCAGTAAGAAAACATTGTTTGCCATTTTACATGAAATAATTGCCTTAATTGGAAATAGCATGATGCAACATTTTATTCAGATACATTTAAAACATTTTTTTAACATAATGTCCTTTTCAGTTGACATTTTTTATTTATTATTTTTAAATAAAAGTGTGAAATTCTTGTCCACTACAGAGGACAAAAATGTATTGCTGGGACTCAGGAGGTTAAGATCAGCAAGGCATTGATCATGTCTGGTTATCGGTCTAATCTACTTTTCATTTGTCCACACAGAAGGAAAACATTTCTGTTACGATGTGCAAATACTTTATACATTCCCTGCTACAAAATATAGTTAATGAAAAATGTCAAAAATACTTTATGCTAGTGGGAAATGTGAAATACAAAAACTATCACAAGGCAGCTGCGTTTTTTTGTTGGAAGGAAAATGACATTTTTTAAAAAGCCCCCTTAGATAATCTGTTATTCTGACGTATTCTGTAAAATACTAAGATGCTAATTAACCCTGACCTCACCCAACGTAAACCTGATAAAGGGACTTTTCACAGACACTGTGTGCCTTTTGTTCTGTATTTATCCACTGACACAACAATACGTCAGAATTCTTCGAAAAGGTTGGACATGTGAGACATGGGAAACTTTTGACTAATACACGAAGGAGAAAAAAAAAAAAAAAAACCTGAAAATATCTGCTTTAATATGTATTGTGACTTTTTAAAGTGGAACAGGACAGTGTCTCTGTATTGTTCAGGGTTCAGGTAATTAACAGAGGTGTACTCTTACAAACATCACAAAGCAAATCTACTTACAAATAATTTTTCACAGACGTCACATTTATACAGCAGATGCTCTGGTCATTTGATGTCCTTGAGTCTTGACAGCTCCTGGACCAGATCTCCTTCATTTAATGTCAAAGCTTTGGATTCAGTCTGCACAAAATCTGATTTATTTCACTGATAGGTGTCAACACCAATTCTAATACTGTCTTCATTATGACATTGTGCATTTAAATGGTTAGTAGCGACGTGACATGGATCATGTTCTGTCTGACCAATTATTCAGGGACAGAGACGAACTGTGAGATGCTTTAAGCCACAGAGTTCTGTGACGACACTCAGACAGTGCAGTAACACAACTCACTACGCCTTCGTTTTTTTACATCGGCTCAGGATGTTTGGTGTCTGCAGTAAGATTATGTTGATCTTCTACAGAGCTACCATTGTGTCTGTACTGTCATATGGATTAGTCAACTGCTTTGGAAATGGTCAAATCAAAAGCTCAGATCTTAAATATGATTTTTAAAAAAAGTGCAGAAAAAATCATTGGCACCAAATCACCCACATCTCTTCAGGACGTGTTCCAACAACCTCTTTTTAAACAATATTTTAATAGATGTATCACATGTTTTAAATACAGAATATGTTTTATTGAACTTGGGAAGGAGGTTTTTAGGGTCCTGATCTGCAAAACTAACAGATACAAAAACTCATTCATCCCACTGTCACTCACACATATTAATAAACAAATGGCACAGAATGGTTAGGAACATTAGAGACCTGGTGGGGTCTTCATAAATATGTTATGTTTTATGTGGAACTATTATTATTATTATTAATAATAATAATAATAATAATAATAATAATAATAATAATAATAATAATAATAATAATAATAATAATAATAATAATAATAATAATAATAATAATAATAATAATAATAATAATAATAATAATATTGTGATTTTAAAAAAAAAAAATTTTTTTTGTCTTTTATTAATTTTATATATTTTTATTAATGTATTTTAATAACTGTATTTATTGTGGGTATGAATGTAATGAGTGGGAGGGTGAGTGGAATGTCCTGTCTGCAGCAGAACCCTCTGTCCAAGACTAATTTCTCCCTAGGGAGACAAATAAAAATACTTTGACTTTGACTGTGGTATGAATGAATGAATGAATGAATGAATGAATGGATTAATTAATCATTTATTCTTTTAAATGGAATGGTCAATATTAATAAACATTTACAAGTAAAAGTCCTTTTCTTTGAACATTTATAAACATCTACACAATCATTAAATTGAATATAGGGAAACATGTATGATATACACTGAAAAATGCTAAATACCAAGGATACTAGACATGCATATATTTCCTGAAGTAGATCTAACCTGTGTGCTTGGCTCTTGTCAGATCAGTGGAGTTGCGACTGGTGTGACATAAAAGGAAGACATACAGCGCCTATCATAAGTTTTCACCCCCTTCGATGTTTTACCCTTTTATTGCTTTCATAAATCAATCGTGGTCAATAAAATGTAGCTTTTTCAGCACAAAACTTTATTGGACAAATCTCTTTAATGTCAAAGTGAAAACAGATTTCTACAAAATAATGTCAATGAAATAAAAAAATATATAAAGAAATATGATTGTTTGCATAATTATTCACGCCCTTTTTAATTTAATGGTCAAATTCAATAGAGGTCCATCAAATTCTTGCCAATCGTCTCAGTTCAGTGAAATAAATGATCAAGAAATGGAAGGAATGGCACTTGTGTGGATCTGCCTAGATCAGGCCACCCTCGTAAAATGAGTGACTGCGCAAGTAGGAGACTAGTGAGACAAGCCACCAAGACCACTATGACTACTCTGAAAAAGACTCTAACCTTCAGCTGCTGAGACGGGAAAGACTGTGGATAAAGCAACTGCTGCCTGGTCAAAGATTTTGTGTTGGGAAAATTACGAAATATAAATATAAATGTATGATTCTAAGGGTTTGAGTGTGTGCTCAGAAAACAAAGGTCAGACCTCAGTAATTTGCATACGGAGATAACCTCAGGCCCCAGTAAAGTACACAGTAAACAATGGAAAAACACAATCCCCAACTCTACAGATACCTGGACCATGGAGGAGGGACTGACAGGGAAGCTACTGAGACTACGTCCAGATGAGTTCGATATGGGTTTAGTTTTGAAAACGTGTCAAAAAGATATTATGTAAAAATGGAAATGTTTCAGTAAAAATATGCGTCAGCATGGGGGCGAAACACTTGCTGAAAATGATGGAATTCACATTTCACACCCCTGTGAGGGCTGTAAGCCAGTCCCACTGGATACAAGAGAACAATAGAAGAAGTAGTGCACATGCGCCCACATCCTTTTTCTAAATAAGTATTATTGTGTTCATGGCAAAAAAAAATACTATTTTGTACTTTATTACAATTGAGAAATTGTACTTTTTTACGTTTACTTAAGTAAAGGAGTTGAATCAATACTTTTACTTTTACCAGAGTATTTTTTCACACAAGTAGCTGTACTTCTACTTCAGTACAGAATGTGAGTACTTTGACCACCTTTGAGCATAAGTCATAATAAAACAGAATAAGTCAAAATAAATATGAATAAAAATCATCCCTTGTGCATTGCATTACAAGCACATGTGGAATAAATGGTGAAAAATCACTTAAAATAAAGGTAAAAGGTAAAATTGAGAGAAAAATTAATTGTAGAAACGGCAACAAAAGTAGTACTGGATCTTTATTAGTCAATGACATGTTGTACTAAATGTCCTTATATTCAATCATCTATGAAATGCTTCTTCTAAACTTATCATATTTTGTGTTTGAAAGCAAAAACCTGAACTCATTCACACTCAGTATTATTTTTTTCTTGTTGCTCCTGATGAAGCACTTCACTGCAGTGAGATAATGAGAGGCCACTCGTCACATTCACTCATCTCATTACTGAAACAGTCTCCTCTTCAGGTGATCAGACATGTTCAAGTGTCGTCTGACTCACATAGAATTTAAAAATCAAATATCTTAGAGTAAAAAAAAAAAAGTTTTCTGTGTGCATGTGTTGTGAAGTAGACATGTTTGAATGTATCAGAGCTGCTCTGTGGTCAGTCTGTCCCAGTTCTGTTAAGTTTAATCATAGGGATTAACTCGTAGTGTCTGTGAGGCTAATCTCACCCTGGGTAGTGACAAAACTCTCAATCATGAGCGTTAGATCCTGACAGCACCTAAAACTGCTGCTGTTCTGACTGGGGAAACTGGACAGAAAATGTGTTAGATTTCATTTGGGTTTTTTTTTATTGTATTTGGATATTATTTTTTTGAAGTTATTCCATCATTTTAATGGATTCATGTTCACTTCACTTGTATTGTCTTTAAGATCAATACATACACATTAAATAATTATAATCAAAGACATATTGAGAAACTTTCTAGATAAGTTTTTTCTCCATCCAGCCACTGAACATCACAGGAAACAGACAGAAAGAAAACACTGACTGTAGAATTAACAGCAAAAAGTTGTAAAATTGCAACATAAAAACTGTAAGTGAGAATACAATGAAAAGTTGTTTATTTGAGAAGATTTCTGTGTTAGCTATTAAATCAAATGTAGCTGTAGTTTTCACAGGAAGAGTATAAAACTGGATTTATATCTAGAAATGGTGTATTTCTATTGTTTTGTGAAAATAAAACACATCTCATTTTCTGAACCTGCTTTGTCCCCACTAGGGTCATGGGGGTCACTTCCAGTTGCAACGGACAAAAGCGGGGTACACCCTGGACAAGTCTCCAATTAATCTCAGGGCTGAACATATATAGACAATCACTCTCAGATTCACACCTATGGACAATTTAGATTAACCAATTAACCTATCAGTGCATGTGTTTGGAGGAAACTGGAGAACATGTAAACTCCACACAGAAAGGTCTAGTGCTGGAATTGAACCGGAGTCCTTCTTGCTGTGCTAACCACTGCACCACCATGCCTCCAAATAAAAATGAATTAATAAATGATTTAAGCAAAGGATTGTAATTCAATTATTGCAATGAATCTACATGAGTTTTTGGCACATACTAAAGGTTTTGTCCAAAAGTAGGTGTAATTTTTATTTTTTTTTTTTAGTAGGATGTTCACAAGGCCTTTTCACCTCCGATGGTGATAATCCTGGTATTATTTAAATTTCCACACTGAAGCCAAGGTCTTCTCCAAGCTCTTCATCAATAGGATTCCAGTCATTCACCTGATCCTGAGCCTTGTTTGAACAACTAACTAATCAGAACAGTGAATGGCCTGCTTACGCACACTTCCTGCAGAAGGACCACGCTGCTTTAATTAGCTCCATTTCTTTCAATGCAGAGCAAACAATGGCATATGTCACTTGGTGACAGGCGTCAGTGTGCACAAGGACGGAACAGGATAGAGCTGCCCCCATAAACACCTGCCAAGTTAAAATAGACACATCATAAACCAGGCAAAAATATAACAGAGATTAAAAAAACAGTCTGAAGGTATCTGTGAGGATCATTCAAAACACTGTACAATTATTCTGGAATACTTTAATATTAGTTTGTCTATATATGTTCAGCCCTGCAATGAACTGGTGTCTCATACAGAGTGTACCCCGCCTTCACTCATTGCAGCTGGATTAGGCCCCCAGTGACCCTAGTGAGGACAAAGTGGGTTCAGATGATGAGACAAGAGACTTTAATTTTACAGGAAGTGTGATCATTCTATCCACAAACATTGACTGTTACGTATAAATAAAGATGACAAGGTTGTTGTTGTTGTTTTTAACTATAACAACTGGCACAATTCAGTATATTTTGGCAATCTTGTGGACATTGAGTAACTTTTATTTCAGAAAAATATTGCAATTTATATGGCAAATATTTGATCAGCAAAATTCAGCTCAAGCAAATCATATTGTGAAGTTTCAATCAGTGAACTCATTCTTCTTGGTCATATGACAGATTTCATGATAAGGTTTTTCTCATATATCATTGTGAGCCTTATAACATAATTGCATAATCCTTTTTTCCACAGTTTCCAATGATGAAAAACAAAGCAGCAGTTTTAAGAGTGTAAAATGATGCTGATATCAAAAAAAGTTACGATATCAATTATGATAAGAGGTTATAAAATATTCTTATTTTAACACACTTTAAGCAACATTTTAAAACTATACATCTATTCTTTTACCCACTCTTGCAGGTTGCTGTCTTGCATGACTGAATCATTATCTCTACTTTCTTTATACTTTTGTAAGTCAAATAAATATCTAAGGGAATAAAAAACATATTCTTTTTTTATTGTGTAAGTAAATGGCTGTGTTATTCTAGAAGTGTGTGTGTGTGTGGGGGGGGTGTGTGTGTGCATTTTTCACATTTTTAAACCTAACAGATAAGTTAAAAGAAACAAAACAGGTAATGACGAACCAGTATTTCCAGCACTCACATCAGTGCATCACTTTTAGTGGGTAACAAACGTCAGTGACTTTGATATTTAAGCATCACAAAGAGGAAAGTTTCATTGTGATTCTGTTGACATGAGATTGAAAGCCGGGGGAACTCAGGAAATGAACTGAAGGGGCTTTGATTGCACCCAACAGTATCATGTTCCTTCATAAACATGCCTTATTCTGCTGGTGTGAAGAGGCTGGGCTGGGATTCAAAAGGCAGAGAATGTGACAGTGCACACACATTCTTCATTTGCTTTTTAAACCACCCAGTAACACGTACTCTGTCAGTGCTAGGGTCCTTTTCATACACTTGAACACGTGGCATGAAGAAAGCACACTTTGGATCTATTCATTAAATTGACATGTTTTTTTTTTTACCAGGTAAGATCAGTGAAAACTTTGAACATTGTCATTTATCAGATGCAGGTGGAATATTTCTCAAAACTAGACAGAATCATCTTCTACTGTGAAACATGATGGACTCAATACATTCATGTCTTATAATCCCATTCTACCAAAGGCTAAACAGTTGTTTCCCTACAAGTTTATTGTTTTTAACATACATGAAATATTTTTAAATGAGCATTTCTGTATATTGTGGCTTTCTACATATATTTCATCTATATATATGTGTGTGTGTGTGTGTGTGTATGTGTATTTACAATTCTTATTACATTATTCTAACTAGTTACATTTCAGATTCAAATTATTACTAAAAAAAATAATTATGTATTAATGATTTACAGTGCATATTCAATTAAATAGAACCCATCACTGCCAAACACAACATTAAAGATCAAACTTATTTTTAACATCTAGTAGGACTTGTGTGTAGATAATTCATTCAAGACTAGTTATTCTGGAGTTTAAAACAGTTTTTCTTGCTAAATATAGATTTTCCCCCCACAGCAATGTTTCTAAAATGGTCATGAAAAAGGTTATTTTCTTTCCCAGTTACATAAAGGCTTAATCGGATGTGCATTTTCATATTGTGAGACAAAAATAGAACAAATTTCACTTTAAAAGAAAATGTCACGTCATTTAAAAGAACATCAAGTTGTGATGTGTAGACCAAGGTAAACATGAAAGGAAACAACTGACACCCAGCATCAGCATCAGTCCAGCCTGACATGTCTCATTATTATTAGAACACAGAAGGAACAGCCTGGTGCTTTGTGTGCGTTAGGTCAGATCATATCAAGCTGCTGTGAAGACCGGCACACTGACAATGAAGTTTGGCAGGGCAGCAAAAAACATCTGTGCTTCACACTGATCTCTGTGACATAACATGCCCGAGAGTAAGGCCTGAAGACTGAGCAACCAGCAAAGTGAAAGTCCACGAGCAAACATGAAAGGCCAAGCATGATTTCATGTCATTCATCCTACAACACAGAGCATGGCTCGCCCATTACCTATATATGTACGCATCTAGTCAGGGTTCAGTGCACGTCTAGGGAACACAGCCTTAAAAAGACAGGGCCTTTTTGCCCATAGGGTGATCTCCGTCCTGCATACACTCTGACCATGTCAGGATTTCCATTAGAAAGAGTGTTCTACATATCAATCCAAGCTTTAATTAAAAAGCTGCTATATTCACAGAGCCTTCGTAAGCTCACTGAAAGTGTGCAGGTTGTCCTGCTCTTCTCCATGAGTGGGTGAAATACTGCATTTGGAAACCAAATGAGTTTATTGTTGCCAGGCTTCAGGCCTTTCATCTAATTTTATTGTCCTTAGCGAGTGACTGTCACCCTCTGGTAAACACTTGATGTTGTCATCAGCATTAGCACCATTACTCATATGCTTGAAGAGATGACTGAAAAAGGCTCCATGAAAAATGTAAATAAAAAATAGTAAACTAATAAAACCTGTACATGCTAATGAAGACATTTAATGTGTAAGAAAAATATAGAATTAGATGTTTTGCTTAAGTAAATATTTCTGAGGTGAATATCTGACAGGTAGTTAGATAAACATAAAAAACCTTTTAAATTTTAAACACTATTTTTTAATCTTAAGTAACCCCCCCCCAAAAAAAAAATAAAATAAAATAAATAAATAAATAAATAAAATAAAATGATAGGCTTTCGATCTAACATTGTGTGAAATGCATTTCAAGTCTGAGGATAATGAATGTGTTTCAGTTTTGTTGTTAACCTCTTAAAGCAGGGGTGTCAAAATCATTTTAGTTCAGGGGCCACATTAAGCTAAATTTGATCTGAAGTGGGCTGAACCCGTTAAAAAAAAACCATAATAGTATATAAATAATGTTGTTCTGTTTTAGAGTGTAGAAAGTAAAATTCCATTATGAAAACAAACAATATTAGGCTTTAGTTTATAATTTACACATATACATTCTAACTTACAGATCACAGTGGATCTACAGAGAACACTAAATATTTAGTAATACGTGGAATATTATAAAAATGTTACTTATTTAAGACATTTCCAATCTTCCATATTTGTTCTGATTGAGATTTTTGTGAAATTCTACTTTATTTTAGTGTCACTAAATGAAAAAAAATTACATTTACAAAAAATATTTGTTTTTACTTGTGAATATTTAGAGATTATTATGAGACTGAATTGGTCTGAATATGGACCATGAACTGAAATATTTATAACTTAGTGTAATATTTGCATTTCATAATTTCATCCAAAGGGTCGGATTGAACCCTTAGTCGGGTGAGATTTGGCCCCTGGGCCAAATGTTTGACACCCCTGTCTTAAAGGATTATTGTATTTATTTATTTTTTTAAACTCTGCAGACAATCAGTGACAATACAGACTCATTAAAAAATTTCCAGTTTATTATTTCATTGAAAACTAGCATTGTCAAGTATAAATTGGAGAAAACATATTTTATAGAATTTAGTTAAATGTGACACAAAATTAAAAAAAGAAAAGAAAAGAGAAAATGCAACAAAAAGTTTCCACAGACAGTCTTTGTTACTTTGCCCTTATATCTCATGAAAGGGCGCCACCCTCAACCGGTCTTTCCATGGAAAACCAAACATCCCGACTTAAAGCAGGGTCTTTAGAGGGAAGAATAGGCCACTATAAAGGGCTGTCGTGATAGTCTGGATGAGAGTTGATGTGCTGGTTGTGTCAGACAGGAAACTGTTTCCTCACCACGTCTGCCATTTGGGGATCAACCTCTGACAACACGGACTGCAGGTGCTTAAACTACACACGAGAAGGAAGGAAAAGTGGAAACATGACCTTTATTTTCCACAGGAGATGGTAACACAGGTAGCAGTCCATTGCAAAAAGCTGACACAGTTAACAATTCCACAATGGTTTTCATCAATCTGCATAATTGGTTGATTGATTATACATTTGAGAAGCAAAAAGCAGGTTTGGATTGTATTAAACTGATCATATTCAGCCTCACAACAACTAATAAAGAAGAAGCTTTAACTGTATCAATTGATTTTCTAAACCAATTATTTATAATCTAAAAATAATTTACCTATATAAAATGTACTTTATAAAATTGATAAGCATCAGTAAGAATATCAACAGAGGATATTTCAGTGAATTCAGCATTAGATATTAATCAGAATCTAAACACTTACTGAAGCCTTAAACTGTGTGTGCAAACATCCTGCAACCGTAAGACACGTCTTCTCTGTCAGATGTCCTGTCTTTATTAAGTCTGCCACTGTGTCCTAAGAAAAAACAAATACAATCAAACACTTCAATGTTGTTAAAGACAGTTAGGAAACATATAAAGCAACTCTTCTAAGACAGTCTGACCACACAGTCCTTACCTTGGGAATCTGAATGGAGATCTGGGCAAGAAATTCAGCTGTGATCTCCGCCAATGTCTGGAGTTGTTCATCCTTAGCATCTGCTTCACAATATCTTTTACACTCAGTGTGGTACTGAAGCACCCGCAAAAGAGTGGCAATAAGAGGCAAATCTTTAAAACAAAAGACACATTAATGTTCCAAAAACAGTTCTCAGTACCAGATATCACTGTCAAACGAAGCATGGATTAATAAGGCAAAACTTTAGGCCAAAGTCTGTGAGGGACAACCTGTTTCTGGGTGGCAATGGGTTAAGCTGCCATCTTTATACGTAGAGATGAGGTGGAAGCTGTTAAAAGAACTTACTTGTGTCACTTCTGCTGCTCCACTGATCCTGGCATTTATAAAGAGCCTGCAGAACGGCAAATGTCTGGATCCAAATGCCCTTCTGCTCTAGTAAGACCACTGGAAGATCATTTGGCTGACAGAGATCCTCACACACAACTTCACAAACGAAGTCCCATACTGCTTTGCCGGGCCCATCGGCAGCAGCTGGATGAAAAACAAACAAAACAAAAAACATGCCCTTATCTGGAAATGGTTCACTTCAGACCTTTGGATTCATTTAGCACAATGACTCAACCACATTAAAGTGTTATAGATTGGTCTTACCAAATATCTCAATGCCCTCATCTACAGTTGTGACGAGTTGGAGAGCATGAAGATAAACCTCTAAACCGTTAGGACTATCTGACCTGTAAAAAAAAAAAAAAAAAAAAAAAGTTTAATACTGATGAACACAGTTGATCAAGGTGACCAATGCCCTATTCACATGAGATAAGTATTATCTGTGGACCACTGGTAATTCACAGTTACCGCCGTACCTCTGTGTTATTGTGTGGTGCATTCGGACATGATAAACAAAAGTCTGTAATTCACCCAAATTACAGACATTATGACCGGATATGTTGTAAGTTCATAACATCCTGTTTCGTCTCAATACATTAATAAGGTAGTATGAAAACAAAGTATGCATAAGAACAAAGGGGGAAAATGCCATTGATAGGGAAGCAGTCTGTACATTTGCTCACTAGTACAGATGAAAACAGTCTCCAGATTCCAATGAAAGTGAATCGACAGTTCTTAGCAGAGGCTTTCCCTCTGGAAAACGGTCGACTCAATCTATAGAGACACCTTCAGATAGTTATACATGTGGGTTGGCGTGATCATATCTTCCTTACTGCATGCTGCCACACAATTTTGGCAGCTTCCTCCATTATTCACTCCAGAAAAAGACAGGAGGCGCGCAATTGAAATCCCAAACACAGACATGCTCATTCACACGGGACTTGAATTATCACTGGATGTCTGATTTTCACCAAAAAAGACAGTAGGTCATTTGCGGTGGAATTATTACTGAGCAAATCACGGACATGCCAAATTCACATGGGACTAAGAACTCAGACATTCTCCGTAATTATTACAAATTACCAGTGATCCATAAGTAATACTTATCCCGTGCCAATAGGGCATAAGTCCATCTCATCTCCAGACACAGTGAATAGTATCTATAAATATACAATATTGGTGAAGCTGACTGACTGACTGACTGACTGACTGACAGATACCACAAACTATTAATTTCTAGATCAGGGGTCTGCAACCCTGGTCCCAGAGAGCCGCTATCCTGCAGTTCTAGATATTTCCCTCTTCCAGCACACTTGACAGTTGTTATCTGCAGACCTTGATGATAGGCTGATCATCTGAAACAGGTGTGTTGGAAAAGGGACATCTAAAATATGCAGAACAGCACCTCTTTAGGACCAGGGCTACAGACCCCTGACCTAGATTAAAGTTTTTTTTTTAGTTTGTGAGTCACTTCATCAGTAAGACAAAGGCTATTAGGGCAGACTTACAGCAAATTCAGCCAGGCAATGTTTTTATCGCTGATCCAGGGTTTTATTTGCCACTTCACAGAGTTTTTCCCTGGTTGATGTTGAGAGTCTTAAAGTACTTTTACAGCTAAAAACAAGTACTCGCTTTTCAGACCCTATATCCCCCTATTTTTAAATCATCTGGTCTTCCAAAAAACACCATTGCACCACTGCAGCTGCTTCAGAAGTCTGCAGACCCGTTGCTGATGAGGACCAGACAAAGAGCGCATATCACACCAGTGCTCAGGTCTCTGCACTGACTCTATGTGAGCTTCAGAATTGATTTTAATGCTTTTTTTTTTTTTTTTTTTTTTTTTAAAAAGGTCTTAATGGTTTTAGCCCTGTTTATGTATCTGGTCTGCTTTTAATGCATGTGCCCTTTTGGACTCTCAGGTAGTAAGCTTTTAATTGTTCGTAGAGATTGTACCAAAATGCATGGAAAAGCCTCATTCAGTTTTTATAGCCCCAAACAATGGAACAGTCTACATGAAGCTCTGAGGTCCTCTGCAAGTGTTCATATTTTTAAGGGTAAACTGAAAACCTACCTTTTTAGATTAGCTTTTAATTACATTTTTACTTATAACATGATTTAATTCTTCTGTTTTATGATTTTTTTTTAAAAAACTACTATTAATATATATATATATATATATATATATATATATATGTATATATATATATATATATATATATATATATATATATATATAGATGTAGATGTAGGAAAGGGGTAAATATCGACCAGTCCAGTGATAGAGATCAGCAGAGGACAGGTGCATTCTGGGAACTTATTTACCTCACTGACAATGTAAAGTGCAGGTTATATGATAATGGTGTGATTGGTGCGTGCGCTGCACCCCTCAAGGTGCCAAAGGATGAGGACGAGTGCATGGTGCTGGTCATGACAAACTCGTCAGCATTCAAAAACCCTTGGTGCTGAGGGAGGGTCATTGTACGTGATGGCCATTCGATTTCTGTTTTCAAATCAGGAAGTGGAAAATGGACAACAGGCTGTCTCCCTTTCGGACTCGGAGAATGGGAAACGAGGAATGAACCCATTTCCAATTTCAAAACGGGTCCTTTGCTCGTAAATGGGAATTGGGGAAAATAAAAAACAGGAGCAGTTTTTCATCACTGATTTTTCTGCCCGTGTGTGCACGGTGTTGATGTTCTGGAAATCCTTCCAACCTGTACAGATATTCTACCACATTTCACTGCGCATGCACACAACACAATACGGTAGGGTCATCTCTTCTGAGACCTCGTGGCCAGGGGAGAGAAGGTGGAGCGAGCACCATGGCCCAGGAAGCAGCGAAGTCCTTGTGAAGGGCACTGAAGACGCTTTCATCACCTGACCCCTTCCTGGCCGACCCAGAGCTAGTCGCGACGCACGCAAGCTGAAATGGGGCCTGGGTGCACATGGGCTGCAAAATCAGTAATGAAAAACTGCCCCGGTTTTTATTTTCTTCAATTCCCATTCATGAGCAAATGAACTGCAGAAAAGGACCCATTTTGAAATCAGAAATCGGTTTGTTCCTTGTTTACCATTGTTTTCCACTTCCTGATTTGAAAACCGAAATCAAATGGCCACCAAGTACACGGACTCATAACATCCAATGCCAGCCCCCCCCCTTTTTTTTTTTTTTTTTTATAAATAGCACCATATATATATATATATATATATATATATATATATATATATATATATATATATATATATATAAAGTACTTATTTTTTTAGCTTTTAACTGTACCTACAACAGCGGGACAATAGGGATCTGATGTAAAGCACTTTGTGCTAAATGCACCATGTATAAATAGTACTGAATAAATCAAGGTTGATTGACTGATTGATTAAAAAATCTTGGATGGAAGCGTTCCATCACAGGTTCCAACCTGAGTTGCTTGGCTGCCTCCAATAGACATGAGACCATATCCAGACAGGTTTCACCTTCATCATCTCCCTCACTTGGCTGAGCTGTGATCCAGCTCTTCATCAGGTCTTCATCAAGGTCAAACAGTTTCTCAACCAACTCTCCAACTTTCTCTAGAAGGTCACCTGAAACATACACGAAGTAATTACCTATACTGCAAACAAGTAGTTATGTCAGATGTTTAATAAAATTAAACAAATTAAAATAAATTAATAAAAGTACAGTTCATTGAGCTGCACATGATGAAACATAGGTTGGAGCACACAACTGTCTGTTGCCGTATTCGCTGAAGCCAAATAGGACAGGCATCTTTCTGAGAGACACAGGTCAGCAGTAATCTAGATATAAAAAAAAAAAGAGAGAGAGAAATTATAAATAATGAAATTATAAGTCCTGGTCCCTTTATCCGTCACATTCATAAAAAATACAAACAACAATCACCTGCTTGTTTCCAGAAGTGTAGGTGGATCTGCATCTCCAAGAAGAAGCAACAGCACAGCACTGTGGACACACATGTAATTACGTTTTCAACATTAAATCTTAATAAAAAAAGGTCTAAAACAGATGAATGACCTGAACTTACCCTAAGTCTTCATTTTGGCTGAGGGTTAGACAAGTGTCAGAAAAACAAGCAATATTCCCAAGGATTCCTACACAAATTTCCTAGAAGGATTAGAAAAAAAACCATGAAGAGAAAATGATAAAGACTAGAAGTAAGCAGAGCATAAAACACTAAGAACACATTTTTACATAGTAAATGGAAACAATTTTACTCACAGTGAGGCGTGGAGAGTGAGACTTAGCTATCACTCCAAGAAGGATATCTGTGGCATTGAATTCTTGCAAAAAGGCAGCTACATCCTACACAAAGTCAATAAATAAATAGTCATTAGTAATTACCTACGTGTTTAAATACAGTCAAAGGCATGGACCCCCTACCTTATCCATAGCCATATCCCAGACTCTACACAGATTTTCTTCATCATCATCAGAAAGCTCCATCTGACCATCAGAATCCTCTTCTGAATGCTCTGAAACCATCTGAAAGAACATGTAAATGTGTAAGAATACTCCTATTGACAAAGCACAATTTGTAATAAGATAATTTTTCATTAGATATAAATTTTCAAACCAAGTTGAAAATTAGTCATGTACCACATTCGAGGTTTCTCGTGATCTTTGCATGCCTGTAATTTTACATGAATAATTCATTATTAAAATACAGCCTCCTTACATTGATGAGGTGGGTAAGCGTGCTGAAAAGCCAGTGCTTGCTATAAACAGTGTCTCCAATAGCATCCAGATCTTCCTCTGCCTCTTCACTGTCAGTACCTGGGGGTGGTGATGGGTTACGATCCATGACTGACTGCATCCCATTTGAAGAAGAGGATTTCTCATGGTCTACATCATCCACTCTGTCACTATTGTTGTCTGGGAGAAACAAATAATATAGATCAGAGTTTGGTCATGTCAGAGTATAATGGTGAGGTCGGTTAGAAAGATAATTTGCTGCACTGGTAAATAATATAAATATATTTCAAAGACCATCAATAAACACTCACTCTGTAGAAATACTGTCTATGAAAAATTACAACAGAAATGTAACAATGCATCTTAGATAGATAAATCATTCACAAAAGAAGAAACACTTATTACCAATGTGTCTTGAAATGTTGCAATGATGCATCAAAAGTTAAAGGGGGTTATTAAAACGTCGAATGAATCCGATTACTTGATTAATCGATGAAAAAAAAAATCGCCAGAATAATCAATTACAAAAATAGTATAGCTCTAGTTGCAACTATCAAATAGTTGATTCTAGGGCTGTAACTACCCGTACCTAGATGAAAGGTATGGGCATTTAAAATTCCTTCTGTGATCGGCAGATCAAGTTTTTTGGTGATCGGGCCAAGTACTTATGAATGGTGCAACCCTGAACCGTTTTTACCATGACACTCGATCAAGTACCTGCTTAAGAGGTTCCCTATATTTTGTTGTAATGCCCAAGTCACTGTCTGCAAAACATGTTCATTAAGCTGTTTCCTTCTATTTTTGTTAGAATGTTTATACAGGCTATAATTTACATGGTAGTGTTTATGAAGGCTGTAAGAATAATATCAGCTGTGAACACCATAGCGCACATATAGATCACGGCACACTTGAACAATTTAGCTAACAGATGTATATTTAGCGGCTAAGGCTAACATCGTTTTCATAACAATATCCGCCATCTGTTACATGTCAGCTCACCCATTATGAAGGCTTCCGATGAAGACTACAGTGGAAAAAGAATCAAATGTTGTGTCATTGCATCATTAACCAATCTTTAAATACAAAACCCCTCAGTGTACGGTGGACATTTCAAACAACCTCCATTAGTGCATGTACATAAAGAGCATGCGCAGTCAGCAGGACACTAATGCTGCATTCAAGTTGTGTTGGAAAAACCTTACTGGGGAACGACTTGAACTAACTTCTTGTTTTATGCACGTGGACTTTGAGATAAATTAAGTGACACGCGACGCACTAAACCTTCGTCGGTTAAGTCACGGTGTACAGTATGAGGGCCCTTTTATTGTTTCACACTGCCCTCGGACTCACGGTTGTAAATAATAATAATAATAATAATAATAATAATAATAATAATAATAATAATAATAATAATAATAATAATAATAATAATAATAATAATAATAATAATAATAATAATAAACTGCAGGCAGTCTCAAAGGCCGTCGCCATCCCTCGCGAATGCCTCCCCTGGCGACCACCTCCCTACGCGACTTGCGAGTCAAATTTGAGCCAAATCGGTGTTTGTATGTCCGATTTAAAGCCAATTTAGAAATGGCGATTTTGTAGGGGGCGCTATAAAGCAAAATCGCAATTTCTATTTTAAACTGGTTTTAAACTGGACCGAGAGATAGACGTCTGAGTCAAATTGAACCCACATTCTCCTGTCGTCTATTAAACGTCCTATCAGCCTGCACCACAGACGCTGGTGAATGAGCTACTTATTTGTAAAAACTTTAAGTCTAAAAAAAAAAGTCATCAAAAAACTGCAACTC
Source organism: Siphamia tubifer (assembly GCA_020466265.1). Classification (NCBI taxonomy): domain Eukaryota; kingdom Metazoa; phylum Chordata; class Actinopteri; order Kurtiformes; family Apogonidae; genus Siphamia; species Siphamia tubifer. Next base: position 23,998,634 of record CM035788.1, on the reverse strand, counting down.
ACCCTGGACTTGAACACATATGCTTTTGTTACCTACTGAGTCTTCCATCAACCTGTACTACTGATGCTGCTGAATTAGGGCTTAATTTTAAAGGTTTTCAATCTCTTTGGGTGGTGGCATTCAGAAACTGTGATATAATATATAGTATTCTACCATCCTGAACCAGTCGCTGGTGGAGGATATAATTGTATTTTTATGACCTGGTTTGTGTGTCAGTTTAGTATTATATATCAAGTGGTTGCAAAAACACTCTCTAAAACAAAAAAACATTTACACACCAGGACCCCCCACTCTGCCCTGTGTGGGAGACCCTGGTGTGGGACCCAAGCATCAGAGACCAAACCTGGAAGACGGTTGGTTATTTTGCTCTGGAGACTCCTGACAGATAATCACACAATTACATATTTACACTTTTCTAGGGGGCACTGTAGACACATTTCTTTACCGATGTTTACGAAACCTATAAATACTCACAATTTTTCACACTTCTGAAGTGTGTTCAAAATTTGGTGAGTTTTCATGCATGTTCAGGGGGTCAAATTAGAGCTCAAAGGGCTGAATCAGAACAAACTGCAAGCAGTATCAATAGGCCTTGTGCCTGATGTGGTACGCAATTCCCATTGGAGAGTGCCCTTGGAGGAGGTTTCACTGAATGGATTCAAACAAAAAAAAACAACAATGTTGGTTTTAAATATGTAACCAAGATAAATTAATAAAGGCTTAGTGTATTTGATGGAAGATAGTGATTGAGTGACGGAATCAAATAGTAAATACCACTATCTTTAATCATGTGGTCTTGTGCTGAGGTTCCATATATCTTCCAAGTTACATGGATAAAAGTGAGCCAAATTTGATAAAAGAAATAAGATTTTTTTTTTTTAAATCCTAATAATACTATCATAAATATTTATGGTGACTTGTAAGAGCACAATACAACAAGCCACCATACACTGCACAGACATTAAACCTACCTTCCTTTTATCCTCTACTTCAACAAGTTAATGCTACCACCTACAGGAATCACTGCATTTATGCACATTGTGGGGAAGAATGTACTCCGGTTGACAAGTGTAGAATTCTACATCACATAAAAATTAAGAACATGATCTGTCTGTGCCACTTTTATTACAGCTGTTTTAAAATTGGAAATTGCAATGTAAATGCCAATGAAGAATATCTGCACATTTAAAACCGCTAATTATAGAAACAAGATTGAGGCTTCTTGCTTACCTATACACAGGACATTACATGTAAACTGTGATACCTCTGACTCTACCCATGATGCCCTGAAAGAACATACTTCACAGCCCAATTTTACAAAATGTCCATCCCCTAAACTCCTACAGCCCTGAAACTACACCTACTCAATCTTTTAATTAAACAATCTAGATTAGGCAGTACAATGACACCCTGAAGTGCACTGGTTTGTTGCAATATTGTTTTATTTCTGTATGTGGGGTACGTTTTTTTGAATAGTAATTTTCATGCAGATATATTTTGGAAAACCTAAAAAAGGGGATGTTTTATACCAAATTTTGGTACAAGTAATGACAAGTCAATGCACTGTAATTCCATTCTTGATGTACACTATAGTGGTGGAAATATGTTTTTAGACATTTTGATAATCACTCTAAAGTCATCAAAATCTGCTAGGTATTGTTCCATTTCTCAAACCCACCTGCTCCCTTCTGCACATGCTCTGTTCTGTCAAGTATAAAACTGGATGTTTCAGCAGAAGCATGTCTTTCTTTTAGTAGGGAGGGACTAATCTCCCTTGACGGAGTGTGCACTCTCCGAGTGCTATTCCAGTTCTATTAATTTTTCCATATATCTTATCCTATATTTTCCAAACACTTTCAGTTGTATTATTCTATTTTTCTCACTTCTTTTGTAAATGGCTACTCACAGGACATGGATATTGTATTTATCATAATTACTGTAGTGTGGAAGATATCAATGCAGTAGGTTGAGTTGGACTATTTTTCCAGAAAGTGTCACCTACTGTCCACCACAACCTTACAATTTTGTTTTGGATAGCTGTTTTTTTTTATGTTTTACTTTAGATTATTATTAATATTTCAGTTCTATTCTATTTTTTTCTTCCTTTCTTTTTCTTGTATATTGTTTATTTCCAGGGAGGCATTCACACACCTTTTTTGGCTTCCATCCTCTCCTGCACATCCGTGTTACTTGTTTGTAAATTGCTATTCAATTTTTTTTATCTCCCTGTTTATGATGTGCAAACAATGTTGTGTGTATGTATTCATACATATATATCCTGTTCCCACATGTACTGTGTCTACAATGTATGCTGTCTGAGTATATCTTATTGTATGTGCTTGCATTCTGTTCTGTATTCCTGGTATCTTGTTTGGTGCCTGTGGTGGGCAGCCTTTACATGCAGCTCTTCTACTGTCATAACCAAGAAATTTCCTGTAAAGTAACAATAAAGTCTTTATATATAAAATTATAACTGATTGATTAGTCTTTTTTGTAGTATGGGAGATACTAGGTTGAGTCAGAACATTATTCCAGAATTATGTTTCCAGAAAATGCCACTGTAGTTAATATTTTTTAGATTTATTGTTTCCTAAAGTTTCAGTTTTATATGTTGGATCCTGCAGTTGAAGTACTTGCTTCGTGGCCAGTTCAGTCTATCACAGGGGTGGTTAATTAATAGGGCCAGGTGCAAAACTTCAACAGTTATTATGGGCTGGATCAATTTACCTGCACCTTTGCTCATGAAACAATGCAATGATATAATGAAACTGTGGAGCACAGAATACAACTATTTAATGAATATTTACAAGAACATTTTTGAAAATGTGCAACACCAGCTCCATGTTAACTTTTTTCTCCCTCCATGTTAACTATACATGAAAAACCATCAATTCAGCTTTGTTTGGATATCTAAAACCTTTTCTGACCTTAATGTAGAAATGTTTATTCTCCTGTAATCAAAACCAAAAGTGATGCAGTGGAATATTGCATGTGTAACTTATTATTTGGCCAAGCAATGTATATCTCCATTGACTTTCAGTTTAACAATGACCTGATGTGGGCCAGTCAAAGCCATCTACTGTATCAGGCCAGATGTGGACCCCAGGCCTTACTTTGTCCAGGTCTGGTCTATCATGGAAATGATGACAAGTCTAGTTAAACAGCTTTATGTCAACACACATTGTGCAACTTTGAAATGCTGCATCTCTCTCAGTTTGGCACGTCTTCTGTCCTCCTTCAATCAACAGAAGAGATACTGTCAAGTACAAACAATGAAACAGCTTCCTCATCACACATCTGTGTTTGTCTGGGAGTGGTCAAAAGTGGTGTTTGCCATTGGAGGACCTTTCCATGAATAGATGCAAACCAAAAAAAAACACTTTTTTAAAATTAATTTATAGGACAGTGCATATTCATCAACATGTTACCAGAAAGCATCAATGTAAATATGCCAGAGTTAGCAAAAAAGCTAATTTACATCTGTTGTCCTAAGGCAGGTAAGAATAGTAAACAGAAAAAGACAAGAGAATGATAAGGTAACAAAGGTAACATAAAATGGCATATATAACACAAGGAACAGTCATGAGGAGACTAATCAGTCATGTACTCACAGATCAGCTGTGAGTACATGACTGATTAGTTTTTAACCACTTCTTTAGAGTAGGTGCCACAGTCCCTGAATAGAGCTGGCAATGTGTTCCATGACCTTGAGCCTCTGATCGACAAAACCATTTCACCATATTTAGTTTTGTGTCATTATATGTTACAGTCTCCTCTGGTCACAGATCTGGTGTTCACTCGCTCACCACCGATTTTACTGATAAAAAAGAAAAAATAATAAAGGCTAAGTGTGTTCAATGGAAAATTTATGGACGGATTTTGATGACATTTTTAGGATGTGTTGGAAGTGTCACAAGGAACAAATTATTCCTGAGTCTGACCCCCAGTGAGCCCCGGGGCGAACAGCAACCATGAGCCTGAGTCGCACTGTCAACTATAAAGAGACCTCGGGCCCCAGTCAGCCGGGTCTCCCCTAGACTTTTTTTCCAAACCTTTATTGAAAGAAATGTTTGTCATAGTTCATACACTTCACAAATATAAGGTGAAATCAATTTTAATTTTTATTTATTTTACAATTTTTGTGCTTTTATTACTGTGAGAAGTTTTAGAGAGTTCATGTACAATTTAAATTCATGCATGAAAACTACATTTAGGGCATGACTTCATTACTTTATTTTTGTGGATGAAAAATTTGGCTAGACAAATTTACCCCAATGTAACATTTCAAAGTGATCCAGAATCCAGGTTCTCTTCCGGATGACCGCCAAGATTTAATCATTTGTTCCCTGTGACACCTCAAACACATCCTAAAAATGTCATCAAAATCGGTACATAACATTTTGAGTTATCTCAATTTGTTTTTGCCAGCTCTTTAAATTCATGCCATGATATTGGATGGGTTCAAGATTTTCCGAAATGTTTCCATTTAAAGGCTAAATTACTGGATGTTCTCAATGTTTTTTCCTCCATGATCCACATTTAATGAGATGGACTGTTCAAGGGATTAAAATGCCTATACTGCCCAGCTACAGTCTTTAAAGTGGGTGTGGATTTAAAAAAAAAAAAAGATTTATATAAGTTTACTCTTATCCTGAAATGTAACATTTGAAAAGTTGAGTTTTTGAAGTTCAATGGCTAAATTATATCATGTTCTCTTCTAATCCGTCAACATCGTAACATGTGTGTCAAATCCATCAACATTTCATCAACTCCATAAAATGAGTTTTCTTTTCATTTTTGTTTTTAAAAATTTTTTTTATCACATTGTCTCAGATTATCTCAATAAAACATCGCATTTCCTAAATTAATTTGTATTTGTTATATTGCTGAATATCATTCACACATAGCTATATATTTACTCTTACATACACTCACACATACATATATTCCCCGGTCCCTCATAAATTATTTTCTAGTTTGTTTTTTCATGCTTAGAGAAAAAGCATCACTCAAGAAAAAAAAATATTGACTACGTTTTTCAATATCATACATGAAAGGTGTGTGATTGAAACTATGATCTGAATCGCACCACTGTCAGGAATAAGACAAGATGTGAAACTACAATGACTCTTCCACATCCTTAACTTCTGTCATCCTCTTGGCAAGGACACAGTAATATACACACAACTTGTCACATCAAACTTCTCTCTTACTGTCATTTAACACTTGTGCTCTTACAAGTCTCTATAAGTATTTGTGGTAGCATTAATAGGAATAGTTTTTTAAGTAGAAGTACAGCTACTGTATTTGTGTGAAAAAATACTACATACACAGTAAATTTTGCAGTGTTAAATCAACACTTAGAGAGTTTATTTAACTTCTTCTAGAGTGTATTTGGTCCCATTGTCTCCAAATTAACTCTCTAAGTGTTGATTTAACACTGCAAAATTTACTGTGTACATACAACTCTGCTACTTGAGTAAAAGTAAAAAAAAAAGTACAACTTCTCAATTGTAATTAAGTACAAAAGTTAAAAACGTTTGTGTCATGAATGCAATAATATTTATTTAACCAGGAAAAATCACAAAAGTTTCAAACGAATCTATAACTACAAAAACACTCTGAGAGTGCAGACCTCCACCAAGGCATCAAAATCCACCCATACGTTTTTGAGTTATCTTGTACACAACTAAACAAACCAACGCCGGCAAAAACATAACCTCTTTGGTAGAGTTTGCACGTTCTCCTCGTGTCTGCGTGGGTTTTCTCCAGCTACTCCGGTTTCCTCCCACCATCCAAACACATGCACTGATAGGTTAATTAGTTAATCTAAATTGTCCATAGGTGTGAATGTGAGAGTGATTGTTTGTCTATATATGTTCAGCTGGAACTGGAGACTCATACAGGGTGTACCCCGCCTTCACCCATTGTAGCTGGATTAGGTCCTCAGTGACCCCCACAATCCTAGTCAGGATAAAGCTGGTTCAGATGACAAGACAAGGTCTGGTGATCATCATTCAGCTGTGATCCTGTTTTCAACGTAGGACTTCTGCTAGGCACAATGCTCAACATATTTCTACTTAACAATTGCACAAATATTTAGAGAGTTGGTATGATGGAAATTTGACTTGACAAAACCAGTTTTGTGTATATTACTTTAGTCAGTGGAGGATGACAGGAATCGGTCAAGCCTAACAGTGTAGACGACTCTGTTTAGTTTTACATCCGTTGTTATTCCTGACTGTGGCACAAGTCAGATCAAGGAGTAGCTTCAACTACACACGAAAGTCAAACAGTGGCAGAAACAAATAGTTATTCAAACCAGTGTTACATTCTGAGCATTTTCCTGGTCTGTGTTTATTGAGTTTTTCATATAAAACAATATAAAAAATACAAATATAAAGCAAGGTTGAGAGACCAATCAGTTTTATTTATTTATTTTTTTCCTTTCTTTGTAGCACTTTTAGATTCTGCTGAATGAAAAGTGTGTTATAATTCAATGTATTAGTAGTAGTAGTAGTATAATATAAAAAAGTATTATTATTACTATTACTAATATTATTGTCATTATTATTATTATTGTTGTTATTACTACATGAATGGAAGGTTATGCCATATGTAACAAATATAAAATAATTTCTATTCCTTCACATATACAACATTTCATTAAGAACAGTAAAATATAAATAGACACAAACCGACATATACAAGCACATAAACATATGGTGCTGTCTTAGATAAAGACTTGCAAAAACATAAAAAAAAAGTATTCAGAGGATGCCTAATCTCACGCCTTGATTAAAACTGCTTGTAAAAAATAATCTTGTTGGAATGTTCATAAATTGTCTGAGTCTAATATAATGTTTTAGCTTCAGTTGTAAAATAAAACAATCCAAGAAATGATTGGTCTCCCTGACTATATTTGACATGAATCATAATTATTTTTTTCTGTAATTGAGCACACCATGGAGTGAAGATGACAGGAGAGTGGACTACATAGTGTCAAGTCGATTTATGTCATAAAACAGTGCCCCAGTTAAAAGAAACATGTATGTACATGTCATTTTGTGCCTGTACTTAATATTGGAACATGGGTAGGTTTTGTTGCTTGCAGCTCAGCAGATGGTAGACTGGGCGAAACAGGATCTACTGAATATTTACACTGAAAAATAAACAGTCACGGTTTCAGGTCATAGTTTGATGACGCCCACAATATGATCATACAATGTGATCTTAACATGAGATCATCATCATTGTTATTATTACTGACCTGTAGCTACTCTGGAGCAGACCTGTAAAAAGGGTCAAGGGCTGGATTTTTTCCTCTCTCTCTTTCTTTTTGATAAACTAATGACCAAATGAGTAGCATTTGTGAGGGAGGTTATACTTTAAGAAGGAAAATTGTCAGTACTATTCACTTAATATGTATAACCAGGAAGTGTTTTTATATATGACTCAGTGGGATGAGACTGTGGAACAGATTCAACATAGTTAAACCAATGTCCAAGAATGAAACAGTTTAAAAGGATGAGGGGGGTGTTATACAGATGAACATACAGATGAACAACTATATGTATATATATAGTTGTTCATCTGCTTTACAGCTTTAGATTATTTCAAAGTTTACAAATTAAGTTCAAGTCTTTTGTCTGATGTCAGAAGAGTTAGTCTTAAGTGCAGCTTCTTTAAGAGCAAGAATGACACTGGAGGCTTTTCCTCCAGACACGCACTTTTATCACCTTTCCTTTGTCGACCCCCTCTTCTTGGCGAACCCTTACTTGGGTTTTTTTTCCCATTGCTGTCCTAACTGTATTGTGCCACCCCCCCCCATGCAAATTCCTCAGCTCTGACGTGTGACTCCTGAGTAGACATCTCTTTTCCAAGGCAATTTAATATGATAAAATAATAAAACATTACTTTAAAGCTGTCATTCATGGTTATTTCATTAATATTGTTGTTATTGAATACATTGTGTGTTGGTTCTATTTAAAAAAGCGTCCAGATTGCTTTGTTTCCAGCTGTTTTTGCACCGTAGAAAAAAGACTTGAGGTCCAACAACAGAGTTTACCAGTACTTCCTCATACATGTCCATGATGCGCTGATGAGGCGTCTCTGATTGGCTCAGTATGCATGAATGTACACTCTCCCTTCCCATCTCGCAAATGATGCTAATGCTAATGCTACTTCAGATTCGCTCCAATGGGGGATGGGTTTATCCCATGTGGGTGACGCTAAAGTCCATCTGATGTCAGATGGACCAACTTTTTCTGGATCCCTCGTTCCTCTTGTTGTTTTATGTGAATGCGGTGTGCAATCAGTGGAGGTGACAAACCACTTTCAAAGGCAGCATGCCTTGCTAAGTCGGGGTGACCCATCAGATTCTAAAAGGAGCGTTATAAAGTGGTTTTCAGTGTAATTTTCCCCAACAAACCTGGTAAAGGTCACATAAAAGCAAACTTTTTAGCTTTTAATGGACATCTGCCTCTCAAAATAAACAAGAGGTGGAAGTGACTTACAGTTACAGTAAAGTACAGTTTTTACATATCTGTACTTTACTTGAGTATTTATTTTTCTGGCAACTTTAGTCCTTACATATTTCTATAAATATCTGTACTATATACTCTTTACATTCTCAGAAAAGACTCATTACTTTTTCAAACTAATAAATCTCATAATTATGCTTTTCTAATCTCCTATTTATGTTTGGAATTCTTCCTAAATGTCCAGTCCATACCCACTAAACTGAGTACCATGACCCAATAAAACACATCATCAACACAGTAACTCAGTTTTTTAAAAATGCAATATTACTTTTTACTTTTACAATTGAGAAGTTGCACTTTTTTTTTTTTACTTTGACTTCAGTAAAGGAGTTGAATCAGTACTTCTACTTTTACCAGAGTATTTTTTCACACCAGTAGCTGTACTTCTACTGCAGTGCAGAATGACTTTAACCACCTCTGAAAATAAATAAATAAATAAATAGTTTGAGTTATTGTTACCGTCCCCTCCTCCCCACATTATCGAATGCAGTCATGTCATTTTAACTACCATCAAACCATGAATTTTGACATACCATCTAAATTAATCAAAAACAATGTTTATGTAATCCAGTACTAACTCCTGTGTGTATCATGTACTTTAAACAGACACGAAAGAAAACCTGGCATTCTTAAAAGCACTGTTTTTGTCAGTACAATACCATAGGTAGTGATGTAAGAACTGAGGTGGTTTTGGTTATTATCAAGAAAAACAAATGTCAGCTCTGAAATTAAACTCTTATAAGCTACTTTTGTTATCAATATATTTGTCCAAACAAACATACCCTTAGTTTTTCCAGGCATTACAAAGGAACAAGAAAGTGAAGAAAACAAGGGTGATCTAATGGTTTTATTTTACATGATTGTATGTCCACATCAAAGATACTGCAAAACCAGTATGTCTTTGTGTGGCCAAATGGCTGACTGTGACACATTGTGAAGTGGTTTGTGAACCATTAAAGTGGAAATGCATCAAAGGTATAACAACCTCCTCACTTTGTGTGTGTGTGTGTGTGTGTGTGTGTGTGTGCGTATGGATTATCAGATGTCTAATTGCAATCACTGTAAAATGGAAGAACTACAATGTCAATATTCCTTTAGTGACCAGTCATTTCTCAAGAATATAAAGTTTAAACAATTGTTTATCTAGCAGATAAAGACCATGACCTTTGAGTAACATTGGTCTTGTGAAAGACGTAATGTAGGATGTAGGATTTGTACTGTCAGGTTATTATCACCTGAAGGATGGTTGCAAACTGTGTATGAAAAGGTATAAAAGGCTGTCAGTTTTATAGTCTAGCTATTACCTGCTTTGGTGACAGTTGGCTCACAGTGGTAACAATGAGGTGGAGGTGTGTGTGGTTTTGTGTCCTGGCTTTTCTGATAAATGCCTATGCCAAACAAGGTAAGCCTAAAGGTTTTTGGGTCTATTTAGACACATATACATACATATTGTTCATTTACTACACTTTTAAGTAATACTAAATGGCTATACCATATTTTATACTGCAGACTATTGACTTTTCTAATGTTCAGATACTACTTTGCATATAAAAGGTGACATTTTTGGTAATAACCTTGGCTTTTGACTTCTCCCTTCAGCTCGTAACCATCTGAAAAACACCTGTAGCACATGGGGCAGAGACCACTTCAAGACATTTGATGGTGACATGTACCAGTTCCCTGGACTGTGTGAATACAACCTTGTCTCTGACTGTCATGACATTTACAAGGAGTTTTCAGTGCACATGAAGAGGACAGATGTGAATGGAAGCACGACAGTCAGCTACGTGGTGGTCACCATCAACGACCTTTCATTCCACCTCACCGACAGTCAGGTCACTGTGAATGATGTCCCGTAAGTGATACAGCCTGTGAAAGCCAATGTTCTGACTGAGATATTTAAGTAACTACATCTGTTCTCTCCTTCATCAGTGTTAATCTGCCATACATCAAAGCAGGTGTACAAGTAGAAAAAAATCCTGTTTACATCAAGCTGCAGTCTAAAGTTGGCCTCATTGTTCTGTGGAATGGTGCTGATGCCGTCATGGTAAAAACATTAAACGCCACACTATCTATCTATCTATCTATCTATCTATCTATCTATCTATCTATCTATCTATCTATCTATCTATCTATCTATCTATCTATCTATCTATCTATCTATCTATCTATCTATCTATCTATCTATCTATCTATCTATCTATCTATCTATCTATCTATCTATCTATCTATCTATCTATCTATCTATCTATCTGTCAGGCAGACATTAGAATACTATATCTAGGTATACAGTGTTATTAGAATTGTTTAGTGAACTTGTTATAATTCTTAGATATATCTATTTTAGGTGGAGCTGAAAGATGACTATAAGCATCGTACTTGTGGACTTTGTGGAGACTTCAATGGTGAACCCATACGTGATGAATTCATTCACAAAGGTGAGTTACTGGTGTTGTTTTATATATAAGTCTACCTATGAATTTATGTTAACTATCCACTGGCATGTAACACTGAGATTATTCCATTCAGGACGCAGAATTAGTCCCAATGAATTCGGCAATAATCATAAAGTGCATCGTCCAAATGATGATTGTGAAGATCCGTCTGAAGAAGATGAATTAAATGGGGCTATGGAGGCCTCGTGTGAAAACTTTGTGAGTGCGATGTCTTATATACCTTTATCCATACATACAGTAGTGGGGGAAAAAAAAGGTTTTTGCACACCCTTAAAATGTTAAAGTTTTGTTTATTGTTAGCAAGAAAGAAGATAACAAAATGACCTCAATTATTGACAGTTTCAACATTTTCTGCCCTGGACGTGTTTCAGCTGAAACATCTACTTTTTGACAGAACAGAGCACGTCAGTGATGCGTGGGTCGATGTATAAACGACCTGCAACTGACCGCTTTTTTAACTAACCCATCTGCAGCTCAGACCTCATAAATATATTTGAAAAGAACAGACCCGACCCGCTTCTCGACCCACATTTTTAAAAATTTAATCAATGGTCTTTATGAACCTCACATGACCTTACTCACATACCTGCATTTCTTTCTGTGTTAAAATCTGATATCACTGAGGTCGGCAAACTGTAGCATCCAAAGAGACATTTGAATCCAGTTTTCACGGAAAAGAAAACACTGGGAGCTGCTCGTCAATTTTAAAAAATCTCAGTGAATGTGTCCCAAACCTCACTTTTTGTTTGTACGTTACCGAAGCTTCCACTCTCCTAACTTGACTTTCTCTCTTGCTCCCTTTATACTGTGGGATACGTTGTACGTCACCCTCACAGACATTCAGTTAATGAAGTGTATTTACCAGGTTATTTTAATGTTTATCTCAAATGACAAATGACCCAACCGAGTGCAACCTGAATATCATTAAAAATATTTTTTAATGATCCGTAACTGCGGATGACCGCCCGCTCACTTCGGGTCAGCCCACGCATCACTGGAGCACGTGCAGACGGGAACATGTAGGTTTGGAGAAGGTAAAAATGCTTGGCAGATTTCAATGACTTAAGAATGAGTCTTAATGCAATATTTGACCAATGCATGGGGTGTCCAAAAACTTTTTTTCCATCACTATATGAAATAGTAATATTAAATACTGCAATAAAATAACTGCCATATTTATCTTTCTCTCGTTTCTTTTTAGTACAATATCTGTGGCCAGTACCTGCTTTCAGATTCGTGGAGCTCCTGCAGAGAACTGTTGAACCCTAAACCATACATTCAGGCCTGTGTGCAGGACATGTGTGGATGTTCCAACAACACCGATGACGGCTGCATCTGCAGCACTTTGTCTGCATTCTCTCGGGATTGTTCACATGCAGGAGGGGACCCTCCCAACTGGAGGACATCTGATTTTTGTGGTAATGTTCTGCTGTTTGTTTTTCTATTACTCCTTTATCATTGAAGAGCGAAACCAAATGAGCTAAAATGTAAATGGAATGATATACTGTATAGCCTATGAGTTTTAATTAATCATCAAGACCCAGTGCTATGATTTTGTCTTTATATTTAACCATTTTTAAGTGATTTATTGCCATTTGTAATAATATTGTCTTCTCCATTTTGCATTTTTCAGTATAAATAATGTATTTTCTATATCTAATTCAAGATCAGGTAGAAGATCATAAAACCTCAGAGTAAATAAAACATTTATTATATCAGAAACAAAACAATTAAAACTGAATAAAAGTTTATATCAGAAACAAAAAAATAAAAAGTGACTTTTCAGCAAAAAACCAAACCAAGTTTCTCCAATCCCTGTCATTAATCAAATTCCATGTGTTTTACCTGCGAATCAATGTTATAGAAAATGCTCTGAACATCCAAATGGGTCATATGTGGTTAAGATTTAAAGCTGATGAACTGCATTCTGGGGATGCATTAACCAGTTTGTCAGTGTATACTTTTGGTTGCCAGTGATTATTTGGGTCTTCATGGGTTAACCAGAGTAACCTGGCCAAGAGAGAAAGATAGACAAAGTTCCACCAAATAAAATCTCAACAAACTAAACACATATACATATTATAAATAAATCAAATGTTCTATCTAGTTCCATACAATAAAATGCCAGATAATTAAAATGAGCAGTCAAAAAAAATGTCAGAGGAAAATTTGTAAGCAATGAGATTACATTATTTTCCTGGTCATTTAAGATATATTTCTTCTTCTAATTGAATGTGTTTCACCTCTATACAGTTAAACAGTGTCCATACAACATGGTTTATGAAGAAAGTACTTCCCCTTGCACGGATACTTGTACATACCAAGACACAAGTTCAATGTGTGAGGATCACAAAATGGACAGCTGTGTTTGTCCACCTGGTTAGTACTCCCTCCTCTTCAATGCATTTTCTACATTACTCTACCTACTGTGTCACCTCTATAAACAATATTTATCTTAATTTTAGGAACTGTTTTTGACGATATTTCTATGGGAGGATGCATTGTTAAATCTAAATGCCAATGTAAGCACGGCAAAGCCTATAACCCCGGGGAAGTTCTCAAGGAGGATGAAAAGGAATGGTGTGTAAATGTTAAATACGCTTTTTGAAAAATTATATTCTTGATGACATCTTCATGAGATCTTCTGTGAACTGTGTTTTAATTTTTCAGTACATGCATTGGTGGAACATGGTCATGCAAGAGCCTCCAGGTACCGGCTACATGTGCAGTTGAAGAGGGCTCCCATATAACAACCTTTGATGGGAAAACGTACACCTTCCATGGAGACTGTTTCTACACCTTAGCACGAGTGGATGCTATGGTAGATTAATTATTATCCTTATTGGTAAATGGAAAATTCTGTATTTATCTTCTATAACACTTTAATTGCACTCTTGTGTTAATTTAAGGATAAGAATAATTCAGCATTTGCAGTCCTGGCGCAGTTGGTGCCATGTGCAAACCAGGAGATTGACACTTGTCTGAAGACCCTCAAAATAGTTCTGAAGAATGAAATAAAGGATGTAAGTATAGATTGTGGTTGTAACCCTTAATAGCCTAAAATGCTGCCATAATAACTGTTGAAATACTAACACTGCAGCTTCTCTGCTTTTCACTGGCATCACATACAGTACTGTATGACCCATCTGGACGTGCAGAGGCATAGAATAGAATAGAATAGAATAGAATAGAATAGAATAGAATAGAATAGAATAGAATAGAATAGAATAGAATAGAATAGAATAGAATTTACAGGAAATTTACAACAACAAAATGTGAAGTGCAGGTATAAATAGCAGAGAAACATATTCACATCCTTAGAATGTGAATATGGAAAAAAAAAACCTGAAAACTATAATTTGACATTTAAACACTATATGCCTTTTTTTTTTTTTTAACAGTAGTTTTCATTATTTACAATATTTACATTACATTACACTTTGGCTTTCAAGTGAACATGGGGGTTACTGAGAACTGTTATACAGTCTGATGCCTGTGGGAATGAATTGGGAAACAGGGAAACACTGTCATCTTCTGCAACACTGATTCACCAATACAGCCCATGTAGTTTGAGAAATAATAGTGGTTATAGATACTTGTTTTTACAGAAGAGGATAATGGCCATTGAGAAAACAAAATAACATTATTACTATTATTCTTATTCTTATCCTTATTCTTATTCTTATTCTTATTCTTATTCTTATTCTTATTCTTACTTTATACTTTTTCTGAAACAAATTACTCCTTAAGTTTTAAACAAATAAGCTTTGACTTTAACATCAAATATCAGTGAATGAAATATGGGGGGAAAAAAGGAAAAAAAAAATAGATGATTTTCACTTAAAAATGTAAAATTGTAAGGATAATCCATTGTTTTTAAATTCTCATGTTTTGAAATTCAGAGACTTGATTTATTATAAAACAATGCAAATCATGTTTAAAGTAAACAATAAAATGCTACCAGACAGTGTGCAGAGGTTCTTCAAAGGGTTCGAGAGTAAATATGAGGTGAGAGATGGAAACATTTGTGTTATGAAAAGCTAAAAAAGAAGTTTAAATAAAATGCATTTTCTTTTAATGGGGTTCAGCTGTAGAACAGTGCTGGTCTCAAACTAAAGCAATGTACTTCGTTTGTTATGTTCACGAAATTATTATGTGCATTTTTATTGAGGAGTTATGGCTGCAATTTGGGGGCGGGGATCATGTATGTGCATGAGTATGTATGTATGTGAATATATATTTATGTATTTTTTGTTTCTTTTTTCTCTACCGGATTGATATCATGAATTGTGTAGCTTAAAATAGATAGTAGGCAGGCATTAATAAGCTTTGCTTATGCTGCTTTGAACTGAATACATGACTGAAATAAACTAAACAAAAACTAATATGAAAAAGATAAATTGTTGATAAATAGTAATAGTAGTAAATAGTTGATTAATCACTTTGGAAATTAATTTGGAACCCACTCCCATCATTTTAACCCTTTAACAATTACAAATACTGTAGCTATCATTGTCTCACCTCAATATGCACCTGAAGCCTGTTCTACACAGCCTGGCATGTACTTTATTTATTATTATTTATCATCCATTACTATCTCTACAAAAATATATAAAACTATCATGTAATATGTAATAAATATCCTGTTTACATTTAATTGTCTACACTGGATAGCCTGTGTATATATTGTTTATTTTCCTTCTTAAGATCTTTTTTAATCAGAGCCATGATTTTATGTTTATACTGCACTATTTGCACTGGATATACTGTGTTTGTTAATATTTTACACTTAGATTTTATACATGATGTCCTTTTTTCAAGTCACGCTGCTCATATGTGCCTTCAATTGCCCCCTTGGAATAAAGATTTTTGGAATATATTATATTTATAGTATTATATTTTTATTATATTTATATTATTATATAAGCAATATTTTAATCAATAATTTCTGCTGTTATTCAGGTGTTCATGTTCACTTCTGATGGAAGAGTAAAGCAGAATATGCAAGCCATCACTTTGCCATACAGCTCAGGTGAGTCACTGCATCAACATAAACTAAATAATGTTTGAAACATTCATATGTGTTGAGATATCAGCAAATAATTGTAACCTTTTCTATTTATTTAAAGGTAACATCAACATATTCCATGCTTCGTCCTTCCACATTTTGCTCCAGACCAAATTTGGTTTGAAAATCCAAATCCAACATGTGCCTATCATGCAAGTCTACATCAGCCTTGAACAGGGCTACAAAACAAAGACACGTGGTAAGTAGAAGATAATGTGTCAGCAATAAACACAATGATGACCACAGAAACAGCAGAAGATAAAAAAAAATATGACAAACTGCAACATCCATTAGTATTAAATTTGATGAAATGTAAAATGTTTTACAAACGTTTTAGGTTTATGTGGAAACTACAACATGGTCCTTTCTGATGACATGATGACTCCTCAGAGAACTGTGGAAGGAACAGCAGCAAGTTTTGCAAACTCATGGAAAACTAATCCCATGTGTCAAGACAGAAAGGAACAATTTGACGACCCTTGTTCTCTCAGTTCGGAAAATGGTAATCAGCCCTGACTGTTCATTCATCGGGTTGTTGTAGTTGTTGTTGTTGTTTTATTACCCAAGTTAGTTAGTTTGTCATAGTTAGTCATAAAAATATTGGTTAAATTTATATCAAATTGGGTTTATAGATTGCCAGTGACCCAGAATAAATGTCATTATATTTTGGGAATAATAGGTAAAGGCTGTTTTCTTTCAATTAATTTCAAATGTGCACATATTTAGAGGAAAATGATATGATGACATCAGCTGAATAAATGCCAAAAATAAGCTACAATACCTGCAAGGGTCATGGTTTGTTACGTCTTGCACCACTCGTTCACTTATTGTAGAGCTATCAGTCTCCCTCCATAGTACATAGATGCCTAAAATATTACTAAAAGAGAGGTAATGTTCTGTCTGTTCTTAGAAAAGTATGCAAAACACTGGTGTGCCTTCCTACTAAGTGCTGATCATCCATTTGCCCAGTGCCATTCAGAGGTGGATCCTGATGAGTACTACAAGGTACAGCATAAGTTATCAGTTATTTTATCACTGACTTCAAATGACTGGGATGTTATTTATTTACTAAACATATTTTCTGGTTTGTTTGTATTTTTGCAGAGATGCATGTATGCCACTTGTAACTGTGAAAAGAGTGAAGCCTGCCTTTGTGCCGTCCTCTCCTCCTATGCACGGGCCTGTGCAGCAAAGAGGGTGTTCTTAACAGGCTGGAGGGATAATGTGTGTGGTAAGGATACATGTACATGCCAAGATGGTGTGGTCAAATGACACCTGGGGCCAGGTGTTCAAAAAGTTGAACCTGTTAAAGCCTGGCTCATTTGTTCCCATGTGGAATATTTCAATGTAACACAAAACTATGGGTTAACCAAAAGCAGAAACTTAATTCATGTAAAATCAAGTTATGATTAGAAAAGAACAACGGTAAGTCAAAATGTACTTGCAATCAGTCATTAATCAAAAAATACAACTAGTTATTTTGCTTTTCTTTGTTTCATTTAATAGTTATTTGTGGTACAGAAATAATGCTTAGTGTTAGGTAAAGGGTGCGAAGTTTATCTCATATGTCTCTTGCCTTGTAAATTTTAAGCGAATACAAATTTTCTGGATCAGATCCAACCAAATAATACACATCCTTAATATTTGATCCAGAATAGAAACAAGATTTGACTGCAATTCAACGTGTATTCTAAATCCGTTTTTCCCCTTTAAGACAAATAATTCATGAAATATGAATAGAATTGGTGACTACGGACACTTTCATAAATCAGTCTTTGTTACATGTCAGTTGTTACATAACCACTTTTTACATTTTGCACAAAACAGATAAATACAGCACCAATTGCCCAAAATCTCAGACGTTCTCCTACAAACATCAGAGATGCCAGCTGACATGCAGCTCACTGGCATCACGGCAGATATGCTCCAATGACTTCTTACCTGTGGATGGTTGCTCCTGCGCTGACGGCTTTTACCTGGATGACAAAGGCATCTGTGTCCCCAAGGAAAAATGCCACTGCCACCATAATGGTGTCGATATTAAACCTGGGAAATCCATTAACATCAATGAAGAGCACTGGTAAACAGTTATTTTAATTTGTGAAATATTCAAAGACAAAGTTGTTGAAGCCCCTGTGGTTAATCTGCCTTTGGTGTCTGTTCATAGTGTATGCACCAATGGAGTGCTTCGTTGCCACTCATGGAAAAACAGTCTGTCATGTAAGTTATTTTAACAGATTTCATATGCTTTTGGTTGACATAGCTTGTATTAATTTATTTTTTTCTTTAGCTACATGTTCACCTCAGAAGGTATATGTCAACTGCTCAACTGTGGCCTCAGGAGAGCTCGGAGTGCAGTGTGCTCCTACTTGTGCTACTCTGGACAGTGAGGAATGTGTAAGTTACTTTTGGCTGGCATTTTTACAAAATATCATCATTTCTTACATTCATATTCTGCAGTTAACTGATCCAACTCACAAATTGGAGCCATGAGTCATTTTTTTCTTCTTTCATTTGAATATGTGTGTCTTCACAGAGCCCTACAGATTGTGAATCTGGCTGTAAGTGTCCAGATGGCTTCTTTGATGATGGAAAAGGTGATTGTGTGAAACAACACCAATGTCCGTGTGTGCATAATGGTAGACTCTACACGTCTGGAACAAATATCCCTCAGGGGTGCAACACCTGGTATGTCTTGATTTTAATCAGTTATACTATATATTGTTGCAATGTACCCTGTTATGTGAATGTTTTGATCATAGTATTTAATGCCGTGTACTATAAATGCATTTAATTCATGTAGTACATGCAAAAGTGGAAGATGGGAGTGCACAGAGAAACCATGCCCAGAAAGCTGTATCATTTATGGAAGTGGCCATTATTCTACTTTTGATCAGAGAACTTTTGGGTTTCATGGAGAATGTGGATATGTGGCTGTGAAGGTACATTACATGTAGATATAAATCACACTAACATGAGTATAATATTGACTAGCTCTATATGTAAAGTGTCTATGCTGGGATTTGAAGCAATATAAATAACATTTGATGGATGGATGGATGGATGGATGGATGGATGGATGGATGGATGGATGGATGGATGGATGGATGGATGGATGGATGGATGGATGGATGGATGGATGGATGGATGGATGGATGGATGGATGGATGGATGGATAGAACAGTGAAACATTTGGTGATAGGCAACAAAGAAACACTCATATTCAAGTTTAAACTAGAATTTTTATTGATTTTTATGTCATTTTATCAATTCAATAAAGAATGCAGATAACTATATGAGCTGTGTGTCTTGACCACAATTTCATGATATCATTTATCTTTCAAGGACGGATGTGGCAATAAAACAGCAGAAGAAGTGAACTTTCGAATTATTACAGAAAATGTAGAATGTGGATCTACAGGTACCACATGCTCCAAAAATATCAAAATCCAGTTGGGGGTAAGAAAAAATACACAGATCAAAATAATAATATATTTTCATGAATAAAACTGCATAATGACCAATGGTAACTAATGTCAAACTACTTACAGTCAACAGAAATCGATTTAGCAAAGCTTAAAACACACAACCTGAATGGTGGCAAATTACTGAACTATAAGTACAAAAATGTTGGCTTGTATCTAATCGTGGAGACATACATTGGTCTGACAGTGATGTGGGATGGTAAAACAAATGTTCGCATCCTCCTGCAACCAGAACACAAGGTGAGTCACAATTTACAGTCACAATGCAAATGACTGAGGATTTATTTTAGAAAAGGATAATGATAGTGTGTGGTATTTGTTTAAGATGCTGAAATACAAACAGATATACTGTTGCCCATAACATTGGAATAATGTTTTATTGCTATGTAATACCAGGTACAAAGATAACATACTGAGACTTAGTTACACGTTCTATCAAAAATACATCACATTGTCACTGTCATTTAGTGGGAAGAAGAAAAAATATTTTATTCTAGTCCTCTGAGCAACACTGTCAATAAATTGTTTTGGTTATCACTAATATATGTAATACATAACCTTAATTCTGGTACTAAAGACAGTATTTTCACAGAATATTGTCCCTCATTATTCTTTTTTCCTGTGTAGGGAAAGGTTTGTGGCCTCTGTGGAAATTTTGATGGTGATGGGAAAAATGACTTCACCACCCCAGGAATGCTGGTGGTGAGTAGTCCAAGAGAATTTGGAAACAGCTGGAAGGCGTCCAGCAGTTGTCCAGATGCCGAAGGCCATAGCAGTCCCTGTGATGCAGCACCTAATCGACACCCCTGGGCAAAAATGATGTGCAATATTATAAATAGTGACACTTTTAAGGCATGCCACAAAAAGGTACTGGCATTTTTGTGTCTTTTTAATTATTAAGGTCAGATGGTTTAAAATGTTGGACTAACTTAAAAATGGTTCTATTTTGCACACTGAACAGGTACCTCCTGGTATGTATTATGAAAACTGTGTGAGAGACTCATGTGCCTGTGACACTGGAGGAGACTGTGAGTGTTACTGTTCAGCAGTCGCCGCATATGCTCAGGCGTGTAATGAAGCTGGTGTCTGTATTCGGTGGAGAAGTCCAGAAGTCTGTCGTAAGTAAACCACAGGTTACCATTAGATTGAGATTTTTTAGTCATTTAAAGGGCAAGTAATAGTTTGGATCTGTGGGACCCATTTAGATTTTTTACTAAAAGAAAAAATAGAAATAATTTTTAAAATGTGTTATACCTATATACCTTGATTATGTCACATTTTATTGAAAAAAAAAACTAACTAAAAATGAGTAGCACTTTAATTCATAAATGTGATCTAGCAAAGGCAATAGGCAAATATTAAATATATATCCTTTTTATTTTGCTTTTTTGGATGATGTGAACATCTGTCAAGTATTTTAACATGACATTGTTTGATTATGTTGAATTAAGACCCCACAAATGCAGTGGGTTCACCATGAACAACACCTGAATAGCAAAAATATGAACTCAATAATGATTAAGTCTATTTTAAAGGCACTCTGGAATTGTGAAGATACAGATGACATATGAATAAGAAAAAATTCCTATTTTTCATATTAGATAGGAGTCAAGGTGAAGGACGGCCCTGTGGAAACATTTATTGTTGTTAAAATTGTTGTTCATATGTGAGTCACACTGAATGAAATTAAGTGAGGCTGATATACAATATATTACAGAAAATGGCTGTAAATACAAGCTTCTTAAATTAATCTTAATTTAAATGTCTTGTGTTATTATTGTGGGTGAGGACAGACACATTTAAAGTTTTTAGCAAATGTATGACTTTTGAGTCACTTATTTTAAAGACAAACCTTGTATCTTTGCTCCCCAGCTGTCTATTGTGATTACTACAATCGCCCAGGAAACTGCACATGGCACTACAGCCCTTGTGACACACCATGCTACAAGACGTGCTTGAATCAAAAGGCAATTTGCAGTAACCCCATACCCAAGCTGGAAGGTAAGACAGCATCATATCTAACCTCATATCTAATAAGTGTGAGTTGTAAATGCAAAAATAACCTCTCCTTTCCTTTGACTTTCTTTGCAATGCATTTTTGCATTGCAAAGAACACAGATAATTCTTGTAATCTATAACTTATTGCGCTGTATGGCCTTTTCAGGCTGTTACCCAAAGTGTCCTGAAGATAAGCCTATATTTGATGAGGACAAACAAGAGTGCGTAGAGGCATGCCCCATCAGTACTACACCACCAGCCCCACATTCTACAACCACACCTACTCAACCTACTACCACAACTCCAGAGCCAACTACAACTACACTATATACAACTACACCCACTCAACCTACTACCACAACCCCAGAGCCAACAACAACCACTCAATCAACCACAAAACCTACTGAACCTACAACTACAACTCCAGAGCCAACAACCACCACACAATCAACAACCACACCTACTCAACCTACTACTACAACTCCAGAGCAAACAACAACCACACCATCTACGACGCCTACCCAACCTACTACCACAACTCCAGAGCCAACAACCACCACACAATCAACTCCTACACCAACTGCACCTACTACAACTCCAGAGCCAACAACTACAACTCTAGAGCCAACAACCACTACACAATCCACAACAACACCCACTCAACCTACTACCACAACTCCAGAGCCAACATCAACCACACAATTTACCCCTACAACCTGTATACCAACTTGCGTCTGGTCTGAGTGGTATGATGTGCATAACCCTTCAATTGATTATAATGACTTTGAAACATATGAGAACATCACAAACAGTAAAAAAGAATTATGTGAAGATATCTACGACATTGACTGCAGAGGCACATTGGTACCTAGCGCCACTTTTGAGCAGTATGTTGCGGCGACACAACAAGTTGTTACCTGTAATAAAACTTATGGTTTAATTTGTAAAGGAAGTGACCAAACTGTGAATAGTAAGAAATGTCACAATTACAAGATAAAAGTATGTTGTGGGGTGCCATGTACGACTCCAAGGCCAACAACAACTACACCATCTACAACTACACCCGCTCAACCTACTACCACAACCCCAGAGCCAACAACAACCACACAGTCAACTCCTACACCAACAACACCTACTACAACTCCAGAGCCAACAACAACCACACCATCTACAACGACACCCACTCAACCTACTACCACAACTCCAGAGCCAACAACAACCACACAATCAACCACGACACCTACTCAACCTACCACTACAACCCCAGAGCCAACAACAACCACACAATCAACAACGACACCTACTCAACCTACAACTACAACTCCAGAGCCAACAACAACCACACAATCAACTCCTACACCAACAACACCTACTACAACCCCAGAGCCAACAACTACAACTCCAGAGCCAACGACAACCACACAATCAACCACGACACCTACTCAACCTACCACTACAACTCCAGAGCCAACAACCACCACACAATCAACTTCTACACCAACTCCACCGACTACAACTCCACAGCCAACAACTACAACTCCAGAGCCAACCACGACCACTCAATCTACTACACCCACACCAACTGTCTCTACCACTACAACTCCAGAGTCAACAACAACTACACCATCTACAACTACACCCACTCATCCTACTACCACAACCCCAGAGCCAACAACAACCACGCAATCAACTCCTACACCAACAACACCTACTACAACTCCAGAGCCAACAACTACCCAATCCACAACCACACCTACTCAACCTACTACCACAACTCCAGAGCCAACAACAACTACACCATCTACAACTACACCCACTCGCCCTACTACCACAACCCCAGAACCAACAACAACCACACAATCAACTCCTACACCAACAATACCTACTACAACCCCAGAGCAAACAACTACAACCCCAGAGCCAACAACCACCACACAATCAACAACCACACCCACTCAACCTACTACTACAACTCCAGAGCAAACAACAACCACACCATCTACAACGACACCTACCCAACCTACTACCACAACTCCAGAGCCAACAACCACCACACAATCAACTCCTACACCAACTGCACCTACTACAACCCCAGAGCCAACAACTACAACTCTAGAGCCAACAACCACCACACAATCCACAACAACACCCACTCAACCTACTACCACAACTCCAGAGCCAACATCAACCACACAATTTACCCCTACAACCTGTATACCAACTTGCGTCTGGTCTGAGTGGTATGATGTGCATAACCCTTCAATTGATTATAATGACTTTGAAACATATGAGAACATCACAAACAGTAAAAAAGAATTATGTGAAGATATCTACGACATTGACTGCAGAGGCACATTGGTACCTAGCGCCACTTTTGAGCAGTATGTTGCGGCGACACAACAAGTTGTTACCTGTAATAAAACTTATGGTTTAATTTGTAAAGGAAGTGACCAAACTGTGAATAGTAAGAAATGTCACAATTACAAGATAAAAGTATGTTGTGGGGTGCCATGTACGACTCCAAGGCCAACAACAACTACACCATCTACAACTACACCCGCTCAACCTACTACCACAACCCCAGAGCCAACAACAACCACACAGTCAACTCCTACACCAACAACACCTACTACAACTCCAGAGCCAACAACAACCACACCATCTACAACGACACCCACTCAACCTACTACTACAACTCCAGAGCAAACAACAACCACACAATCAACCACGACACCTACTCAACCTACCACTACAACCCCAGAGCCAACAACAACCACACAATCAACAACGACACCTACTCAACCTACAACTACAACTCCAGAGCCAACAACAACCACACAATCAACTCCTACACCAACAACACCTACTACAACTCCAGAGCCAACAACTACCCAATCCACAACCACACCTACTCAACCTACTACCACAACTCCAGAGCCAACAACAACGACACCATCTACAACTACACCCACTCACCCTACTACCACAACCCCAGAGCCAACGACGACCACACAATCAACCACGACACCTACTCATCCTACCACTACAACCCCAGAGCCAACGACGACCACACAATCAACCACGACACCTACTCAACCTACCACTACAACTCCAGAGCCAACAACCACCACACAATCAACTTCTACACCGACTACAACTCCACAGCCAACAACTACAACTCCAGAGCCAACCACGACCACTCAATCTACACCCACACCAACTGCCCCTACCACTACAACTCCAGAGTCAACAACAACTACACCATCTACAACTACACCCACTCATCCTACTACCACAACCCCAGAGCCAACAACAACCACGCAATCAACTCCTACACCAACAACACCTACTACAACTCCAGAGCCAACAACTACCCAATCCACAACCACACCTACTCAACCTACTACCACAACTCCAGAGCCAACAACAACGACACCATCTACAACTACACCCACTCACCCTACTACCACAACCCCAGAGCCAACGACGACCACACAATCAACCACAACACCTACTCAACCTACCACTACAACCCCAGAGCCAACAACAACCACACAATCAACAACGACACCTACTCAACCTACAACTACAACTCCAGAGCCAACAACAACCACACAATCAACTCCTACACCAACAACACCTACTACAACCCCAGAGCCAACAACTACAACTCCAGAGCCAACGACGACCACACAATCAACCACGACACCTACTCAACCTACCACTACAACCCCAGAGCCAACGACGACCACACAATCTACCACGACACCTACTCAACCTACCACTACAACTCCAGAGCCAACAACCACCACACAATCAACTTCTACACCAACTCCACCGACTACAACTCCACAGCCAACAACTACAACTCCAGAGCCAACCACGACCACTCAATCTACACCCACACCAACTGCCCCTACCACTACAACTCCAGAGTCAACAACAACTACACCATCTACAACTACACCCACTCATCCCACTACCACAACCCCAGAGCCAACAACAACCACGCAATCAACTCCTACACCAACAACACCTACTACAACTCCAGAGCCAACAACTACCCAATCCACAACCACACCTACTCAACCTACTACCACAACTCCAGAGCCAACAACAACGACACCATCTACAACTACACCCACTCACCCTACTACCACAACCCCAGAGCCAACAACAACCACGGAATCAACTCCTACACCAACAACACCTACTACAACTCCAGAGCCAACAACTACCCAATCCACAACCACACCTACTCAACCTACTACCACAACTCCAGAGCCAACAACAACGACACCATCTACAACTACACCCACTCACCCTACTACCACAACCCCAGAGCCAACGACGACCACACAATCAACCACAACACCTACTCAACCTACCACTACAACTCCAGAGCCAACAACCACGACACAATCAACTCCTACACCAACTCCACCTACTACAACTCCACAGCCAACAACTACAACTCCAGAGCCAACCACGACCACTCAATCTACACCCACACCAACTGCCCCTACCACTACAACTCCAGAGCCAACAACAACTACACCATCTACAACTACACCCACTCATCCTACTACCACAACCTCAGAGCCAACAACAACCACGCAATCAACTCCTACACTAACAACACCTACTACAACTCCAGAGCCAACAACTACCCAATCCACAACCACACCTACTCAACCTACTACCACAACTCCAGAGCCAACAACAACTACACCATCTACAACTACACCCACTCGCCCTACTACCACAACCTCAGAGCCAACAACAACCACGCAATCAACTCCTACACTAACAACACCTACTACAACTCCAGAGCCAACAACTACCCAATCCACAACCACACCTACTCAACCTACTACCACAACTCCAGAGCCAACAACAACGACACCATCTACAACTACACCCACTCACCCTACTACCACAACCCCAGAGCCAACAACAACCACACAATCAACTCCTACACCAACAACACCTACTACAACCCCAGAGCTAACAACTACAACCCCAGAGCCAACGACCACACAATCAACCACGACACTTACTCACCCTACCACTACAACTCCAGAGCCAACAACCACCACACAATCAACTCCTACACCAACTCCACCTACTACAACTCCACAGCCAACAACTACAACTCCAGAGCCAACCACGACCACTCAATCTACACCCACACCAACTGCCCCTACCACTACAACTCCAGAGCCAACAACAACTACACCATCTACAACTACACCCACTCAACCTACTACCACAACCCCAGAACCAACAACAACCACACAGTCAACTCCTACACCAACAACACCTACTTCAACTCCAGAGCCAACAACAACCACACCATCTACAACCACACCCACTCAACCTACTACCACAACTCCAGAGCCAACAACAACCACACAATCAACCACGACACCTACTCAACCTACCACTACAACCCCAGAGCCAACAACAACCACACAATCAACAACTACACCCACTCAACCTACTACCACAACCCCAGAGCCAACAACAACCACACAATCAACTCCTACACCAGCAACACCTACTACAACTCCACAGCCAACAACTACAACTCCAGAGCAAACCACGACCACTCAATCTACAACCACACCAACTGCCCCTACCACGACAACTCCAGAGCCAACAACAACCACACCATCTACAACTACACCCACTCAACCTACTACCACAACCCCAGAGCCAACAACAACCACACAATCAACTCCTACACCAACTCCACTTACTACAACTCCAGAACCAACAACAACCACACAATCAACCACTATACCGACTCAACCAACCACTACAACTCCAGAGCCAACGACAACCACTCCATCAGCACCCACACCAACTGAGCCCACTACTACAACAGGGCCATGTTACTGTGAAATTAATGGCAAGAAATATAAAGAAGGTAAGGAGAAATTAAGATGTTTTTTCAGACAACACAATATAATTTGAATACACAATACCTATCTATAATGTAAGTAAAGTAAACCGATCATTTGTAATGGGCACAAAAGCAATTTTCCTGTAATGTTGGGGTTTTTTTTACTTCTTTTTTTATTGATATCAATTCTCTATTTATAGTTGCACTATTTTGATGAAACAGACTTTCGCTGCCTAATCTGTCTCTCATTGTTGCAATTTTTATGTATAGGAGAAATAATAAGTCAGGAGCATATTGGATCAGCTTTATGCCTCATAACAAGATGTTTGAATAACTGCGTGATAGGCAACAAGACTGACTCCTGTTGTCCTGATGATTCAGTAAGAACCTTTCCTATAACAAACCATGTACTGTTTTATGTCACTATATTTCTTAACAGCATTTGTCACCACCATTACTACGATATTTAACTTGACATCAAAATACCACAGATTTTTAATGACTTTTTTTCCTTCCACAATAGTATGATGAGATTTTCCATTTGTGCAACTGCACCATGGCCAAATGCGTTGATAATAAAACAATTGAAATCTTTCCTTATGAATGCCCACCCATTAAACCTATCACTTGTGCAAATGGAAAGCAACCAGTTCTTGCATTTGATGAATATGGATGCTGTCAACATCAAGTTTGTGACTGTGAGTTATTGTTTGATAAAAGCATCATCTAAGAATTCAATTTAATGCTAAATTTTTTTCATCAAATGTTTGAAATGCTCTTATTTCACTTTCAGGTGAATGTAAAGGCTGGGGAGACCCCCATTACAATACATTTGATGGATTGTATTACAGCTATCAAGGAAATTGCTCTTACATTTTGATGGAGGAGATTTCTCCAAAATATAATTTGAAGATATATATTGACAATGTCAATTGTGATCCTAGGGAAGATGTGTCCTGTCCACAATCTATCACTGTTTCATATAAGTCACAAGCTATTATGCTCATTAATCGTAACGTTGTTAATGGACTGGAGTTGGAGGTAAAACTTATTCTTTACTGTTATTGCAGAACAAATATGATTTGTTCTTATATATTTTTATTTGGATACTGTATTTTTCTTTGGTTATGTTTTCAAATTTATTTCCTCTCTATAGGCATTAAAAGACAAAGAAATTCTGCACCTTCCTTATATCAGCGGTGGTATTAAGGTTGTGACGACTGGGTTTAACTTAGTTTTGGAGATTCCTATCCTAGAGGTGGTCGTTAAATTTGGTATAAATGGCTTTGTCGTAGACCTTCCATATAAAAACTTTGGCAACAACACACATGGTCATTGTGGTAAGGATAAATATTTTTCTTATTTTAGTAGCATTTTAAATCATTAGGTTCAGATCAAATTGAATTACTGTCACTTGGTTGTCAGGAACCTGCAATAACAATCAGGCTGATGACTGCAAGTTACCCAATGGCCAATTGGTGGGAAGTTGTGCAGTGATGGCTGACCACTGGCTGGCACAAGACATTCATCAACCCACATGCAAGATACCAAATGTGATACCCACCTCTATACCAGAATCTCCACCAACCCAAATCCCATGCAGGCCAGATTCGCTATGCAACCTGCTTAACAACAGGTAGACAGTACTGAAGAGCAATGAGTACTTTCATATAAACAAGTTACAGCACATAAACTGTGTATTTTGAGGAATTATGAACTTTGATTTGATTTGTTTTGTCTCTGCAGCCCCTTTACAGCTTGTCATCCCTTTGTTTCACCAAACAATTACTACCAGGGCTGTGTGTTTGATAGCTGCCATGTTAGTAATCAAGCTGTGGAGTGCACAAGTTTGCAAACTTACGCTGCTGTGTGTGCTGAGGTGGGGGTTTGTCTACACTGGAGGAACTACACGGATCTGTGTGGTAGGCAGTCCCTCATTTTTTTTTTTTACTGTAAATGTTTGGGATTAGCAGAATCAGGATGTGGTCACTCATGCATTTGTAGTGCTTTTATAAATTTAGTTTATGTATTTACTTCAGTTCAAAGTCATGGAAATAATGCGCAATCAGTACACACAGAAGTTTGCTCAAATTCAAGCCCTCAATTTCCATTACATTCCCAAATGACTTTTTCTTTATGTTTAACCTTTCTTAAGTGATTTATCACCATTTATTGTCATATTGTCAGCAATATTGTGCATTTTCTCAGTGTAAATAATTTATTTTCATAAATTGAAATCACTGCTCATGTAGATGTTCATTAAAGCTCAGAGTAAATTCATAGATAATTGTAGAAGAAACTGAGAAGTCACTTTTTCAGCAAGGATATCATTATCTGAACATAAAATCAAGTGTCTCTTTGCACTGTCACTGAATAAACTCCATGGATCTTACTTGTGAATCAGTGTTGTAGAAGATAATGGTGTTTCAAGGTTCACAGAGCAGATGAAGTTTCAAACAGGTCATATCTGACTACCATGAGATATAAACCACATTTTACACCAATTCTTTATATGTATTGATAGGATTAATTGGTCAATAGGTATTAAACATTTTAAATCAGTAGATACTTTGGTTTCCACTGGCTGTTTGATCATCAAAAACAATGATGCAGAAGTTCCTCTTTTTTCAAAAAGAAAAAAAGTCTACATACTGTATGTAACTGGAGCAAATATGAAAATTCAACAGGAAAGATTTTGCTGTTGTTGAGGTTTCAACAATATGGAATGTGTTGTATTTGTGGCATAATCTTTGTATTAGCTATTTTTACATTTTAAAAATTCTGTTGTTTGAGCACCATTATAAATAACATAGTAAATCAGTGCTGATTATTACTTACATTGTTCTTTGTTTCATCACCAACAGCCAGCAACTGTCCATCAGACAAAGTTTACAAGCCATGTGGTCCTGTAGAACAGCCAACATGTGACGACAAGTAAATATCAACAATATATAATCTCATTTATCGTGTCCTTTGTTGTGCACCAGAGACTAGAATAGTAGTAGACAAGGTTGAGGATATGTAATTGTGAAATAGTGAGTTGAATATACTAATGATAAATAAATTGTTTAGATATCTGAAAGAGTTAGTTGTTGATCAATTTAACTCAGGTCATTTGTGAAATAATAGTTAAAATCTTAAATTGTGAATGAAACAATTGAAGATTCTTGTGGAAAAACTTAAGCATCTTCACACTGAACTTTCGTATTCATTTTTGATTATTAACATTCCAGTCCAAATGAACCAACCATGAATATTACGAGTGAGGGCTGCTTTTGTCCTGATGGCATGAAACTTTTCAACAAAGAGTCTGATATTTGTGTCAGTAAATGTGGTAAGTATTGTGATTTCCCTCACCCTATATCATACAGCTTAATATTTTAGTGATTACACCCCATAAAATTGCTAATTTTCTGCATTTTTATTTTTCCAAAAGGATGTTTGGATCCTGAGGGCAATCCCCGTGAGGTGAGAGAAATAATATATGCACATGTATATTCCTATCTCATGTCATTTGTTACTGAAATCATGCAAAAATAATCTAAATGTGCAAATGATTCTTTCAGTTTAATGAAAGGTTTGAGTACAAATGCCAAGACTGCATCTGTCAAGAGTCCACCAAGACAGTTTCTTGCAAACCAAAGAAATGTCCAGCACCTCCTGTAGCAGAGTGCACTGGTCCAGGGTTCACCCTTGTCAACCAGACCAACCCTCTAGACCCTTGTTGTTCAACCATTGTTTGCAGTAAGACATTTTCAGAATACTATTAAAATAACTGATGAGTGGTGAATCTTATTTTAACAGTTTTTAATCTTCTGTATAGAGTGTTTGACCAGTAACTGTCCAGAGGAGGACAGGTACTGTCCAATTGGATATAAACCAGTTGTCATCATAGCTGAGGGACAATGCTGTCCAAAACATACGTGTGGTAAGTTTGGAATTTACTGTAAAGCTTTTTGACCATAGAGAGTTTCCAAAACATTGTTGTTAATGTTTCTCTTGTCTTTTTGTTGTAGACCCTAAACGAGTCTGCCTCCATGAAAATATTGAATATGAGGTGAATAAAACATTGAAACACCAGGAACGATTATAATTATTTTACCACACATTGAATTTCACATTGAAATACTAATATAATCAAATTCCATTTGTATTTACTAGCCTGGTTCTAAATTTCCACTTGGGGACTGCCAGACTTGTACCTGTACCGATGAGCGTGACCCCAAATCTGGTCATCTGAAGTCAACTTGTCAACTTGTTGAATGTGACGAGAGATGTGACGCAGTGAGAAAATTACAGCCATTAAAATAAATAAATATATGTATCACGTGTTTATGAAGGTGTTTTATCTTGAATGTGAATTATTAAAGCATTTCTTTCTTTCTTTCTTTCTTTCTTTCTTTCTTTCTTTCTTTCTTTCTTTCTTTCTTTCTTTCTTTCTTTCTTTCTTTCTTTCTTTCTTTCTTTCTTTCTTTCTTTCTCAGGGACATGCTTATGTTCAACCAACTAATGGTGAATGCTGTGGAAAGTGTCAGCAGACACACTGTATCTTCAGTCAGAATGGGACCAAGCACATCATGAAGGTTAGGGATCCTTTGTCTGTATTTGTCGTCTCCCACTAATAGCCATAACTACTTTTGTGTCCTAATACCCTTATGTCTGTGGCCATCTTCCTGAAATCAGGAAGGAGAAACCCGGTCATCTGCAGACAAAAAGTGTCAGCACTTCAGCTGTATCAAGTCTGGGGGAATTTTTACTGCTGTGAAGTCAGAAATTATCTGCCCACCCTTCCAAGAGAGCAACTGTGCACCTGTGAGTAACTTTTTAAATGAATACATCTGGATCAAGAAACTGAATTTCAAAATAAAATCATAATCATCATATTTTCCCTCTTAGGAGACCATTAAACCATCATCTAATGGCTGTTGTAAAATTTGTGAGTAAAATGTGTTCTTCTTTTTCATATAATACAATTAACATTCCCACTGTCAATGACACATATTAATCAACAAATAGCACAGAATGGACATGGACATGGACATTAGGGACGTGGTGGGGCCTTGCTTTTATGTGGCTTTTGAATTGTTATTATTAATATCATGACTTTTTTTTTTTAGGCTTCTATTAATTGTATGTGTTTTATTACTGCATTTATTGTGGGTATGAATTTAATGAGTGGGATAGTGAGTGGAATGTCATGTCTCAGCAGACCCCTCTGTCCAATTTAAAAAATGTTAGGAAATACTTTGACTTTAAGTAGAAAGAAATTAAGTGCATGTGTTTTTTTTGTTTCAAAAAGGTGTGGAGAAGGAAAAAGCCTGCAAGTTAGTATCTGTCAGAGATCGTATTTCACATAATGGCTGTGAAAGTGTGGAAGAGGTAGAAATACCTTATTGTGAGGGTTCCTGCAACACTTTCACCAAGTAAGAATCACACTAATCCTTCACATGTTAAGGCACTGAATATATGGAGTAGGAGTTAATGTTTTAATCCCATGTCTAATTTCTGCAGGTACTCTGCCAAAGCTGCTAATATGGAGCAGTCTTGTTCCTGCTGTAAGGAGAAAACCTCTAGCACACGCACTGTGGACTTAAAATGCCTGAATGGAGATGTTGTTCCACACACATACATTCACGTGACAGAGTGCAGCTGTGGCAGCTCAGAATGCAGCGCAGCTGGACAACCTGCTCGCAAGAAAAAAAGATCCAGAGTGGTGTAACCAAAACTCTGTCACATTAAATACTGAATATTTACTCCTCATAATACTGTCCTAAATTACCATTTCTCTTATAAATCATCCTCATACTAATAAAAAGCAGCAACTCATGGTGTTGATCCTGCCTCTTTTGTTTTTGTTTGTGTCAATCTTCTGTGAAAAAATATTTTAACTCGCATTTTACCCTCTTTAATATATATATTTAGGGAATAGGATTACATTTTAGATGTTATATATATATATATATATATATATATATATATATATATATATATATATATATATATATATATATATATATATATATATATGCAGCCTCTAATCCAAGTATCACATCTTTAGAAAATATTAATTGACACTAAATGTTCACATTAATTACTTTAATACTAGAATAATTGTACGTGGTCTCAGGGTTCTTTCTTAAAAAGTCTTGAAAGTTGTGAGTTTACGAACCTGCATTTAATACCTTAAAGTATTACATTTGATATAGTAGTTATTGCTTTAAACATGGTTGTTTTAAATGTGTCTGTTAAATACCATTAAGCTCTGACAGTAATTAATTACAGTTAGTGTTCTATATTTGCCTCACTGTGGCACCTCATAGATGTTTATGAGCACTGAGCTCTTATCAAATGCAGAATTATCTCTAATTATCTCTACATTTGATTGAACAGCCAATCACACCTAGGAACAACCAACTGTACAATTACCAATTAACCTATTAGCCTATATGTCTTTGGACTGTGGGAGCAAGTACCCAGAAACCCTGGGAGGACATGCAAATAGTTCTTGATTTGAGTACAGCACCACCATACTGACTGGAGAAAAATAGAATAAAACAATCTCTTAAAAGTTTAGTCAACTTTACAACTTCTGAGATTTGAAGTATATGCTCTGATTTGCAAGTATTTGGGTCAGGGGTCAACTTCAACAGCCTGGCTGTATTTAAAAGCTATGAGATCAGAGGGAGATTGCTTGATTGTATCCCAAATAGCATTTTGGGGATATTATGTGTTTTTGGTCTGACCACTATCACTAGATATCCTTCACAGAAACATCAGAATCAGAAAAAACTTTATTGTCTGCCATGGCAGAAAATCTTCTTTTGGCGGGAGACAGCACACATCCAAAAAAACAACATACACTGAAAAAAGTAAAACATTGAATCAACTTAAAAATTCTTCTTCAATAGGTCACACATAAAAACATCTAGTTGAGTGAATCGAATTAAATTAAATTAAAATAACCCTAACCTGATGCAATTCAATTTGGTCAAAGTTATGAGATAAAAAGTCAAAATCATGAGATAAAAAGTCAAAATCATGAGACAAAAAGTCAAAATCATGAGATTAAAAGTCAAAATTATGAGATAACATTTGTTTTAAGTTCATTCATTGTTATACTTTTTTCAGTCTATATCCACAATAGTTCCCCCTAAGTACTTAAGAAGAACATGTTACAACAACTTAATCCATTTCAGTTATTAATACTATTTCTGAAACTTTGAGTATTCACAACTTAATATATTTAATTATTCTGAATGTTGGGGTTTGCAGTGTGAAAGATCTAAATATAGTTGTCATAAATAAATTAGAATTGTACATGTTAAAATTTCCAGTTAAAACAGTGGTGGTTCAGGGTTGTTCATATTTTGTTTAAAATGTTTATGACAGTGGGTATGAATGAGTTTTTGTATATGTTTTTTAATAGGGGGATTTTATAGCAGCGGCCTGATGGCAGGAGTTGGAAGGAATTGTGCAGGGGGTGGGTGGGGTCCTGTGGGATGAGATGGGCTTTCCTTGCTACTGCCTGGTTGTGAAGTACTGATAGTTGTTTTTTAGTTTTCCTGGTTATTTTAGTCACTTGTGTGTCTATCCTGGAAAGCTTTTGATTTGTCTTTGGTAGAGGTGAAGTTTTTTTTTTTTTTTTAAATCCATGTTTTCCATACCAATGAATATCATTGAGAGAAAGAACTGGTTTGGATGATTTACCATTACTAGATTTCCCACAGGGGACTACTCAAAAGTTTAAAATCACTTAACACCCTTTTGTTCATATCTCTGGAACTCCACATCAAGTGCAAATGAAAGGTCATGACCTGGAAATGCATCACATCATGAAATCATTGCTGTCTGGTTAAGGATCGGGGATGTCCAGGGAACCATCACTTCCAACTGTGTCAGCGTAGTTATTTAATCATCTACCGTGTTTTAGGCACATTTATATCCTACAAGAACCATTTATACATTTCAGTCTGATCTAGACATACAGCTGCCATTATAATGACACACCTCTACTGGAACAAGTGATTGAGAAAAAGTATTAGATCAACCATGATCAAAAAAGCTGTCTTCCATCAATTTCATGCTTTTTTGTTGCAAAACAGTCTTTATAGTGACTTTCAGTCTGGATTTTGAGCACAACACAGCACTGAGACTGCACTGATCAAAGTGTTAAATGACATTCATCTGAATAATGATGCATCCAGAACTTCTGTCCTTGTACTATTGGACCTCAATGTCGCATTTGATACAGGTGATCACAACATCCTGCTTGACAGACTCGAAAAGTGGGTGGGGCTTACTGGCACCGTGTTAAACTGGTTCAACTCTTATTTACAAGGTAAGAACTACTTTGTCTCAGTTGATAACTACAAGTCAGTAAGTACAAAGATGTTGTGTGGGGTTCCCCAAGGGTCCATTTTGGGACCTCTTCTGTTCAATATCTATATGCTGCCCCTGGCTCAGATCATAGACATACGCTTACCCCACATACGCAGATGACACACAACTTTATATTTCAGTCTCATCACACAACTACAGTCCCTTACTTACACTGAGTAGATGTATTCATCAAATCACTGAGTGACAAAACAGAAGTGATTGATTTCGGCCCCAAAAAAGAAAGGTCAAAGGTCAGTACTCACCTTGAGTCCATGTCACTGAACTCCACAAACCAAGCCAGAAATCTGGGTGTAATTATTGACTCAGACCTGAAATTTAACAACCATTTAAAAGCTATTACCCAGTCTGCCTATTACCACCTGAAGAATATCGCTCGAATCAAGGGTTTCTCTCCAAACCAGACACAGAAAAACTCCTTCATGCCTTTATTTTCAGTAAATTAGATATTGTGATGGTGTCTTCACTGGCTAAACA
Source organism: Siphamia tubifer (assembly GCA_020466265.1). Lineage (NCBI taxonomy): Eukaryota > Metazoa > Chordata > Actinopteri > Kurtiformes > Apogonidae > Siphamia > Siphamia tubifer. Next base: position 23,962,302 of record CM035788.1, on the reverse strand, counting down.
AAAAATCAATCAGGCAGCTACAGCTGATCCAAAATGTTGGCTTCCTGTGGGTCAAAGGATAGAATTCAAAATCTTACTCCTGGCCTATAAAGCACTAAACGGCCTTGGACACAAATACATCTTAGACCTGCTGGTTCCCTAAGACGCATCCAGAGCCCTGAGGTCATAGGTCATCAGGGACATGTTTACTGTGTGTTCCCAAAATCAGAACCAAACAAAGTGAAGCATCATTCTGCAATGTTCTGCTCCTCACCTGTGGAACAAACTATCTGAACACCTGAGGTCTGAGAAAAACTGTCAGTTCATTTAAATCAGGCCTGAAAACTTTACTATTTACTGGATCTTTTACTTAGATTCTTAATTGTTTTCTTATGTTTTATGTAAAGCACCTTGAATTGTCCTGTACATTTGCCTTTGCCTTTTTAAAACATGTAAGTTGACAGTCAACTGACCAACATTTATTAATGATACATGAATTATATTGTCACAAACACATGAAAATCACTTTGAAATATCAAGTACAAACTTCCAAAATGAAGACTGATATTCCTCTTATATGGTATAGTACAGCAAGACACTAAAATAGCAGACTGGAGGTGGCAAAATGTGCTTAATTATCATTTCACCCACAATTGTTCAAATCAACTACAAGACATTCAGGTGTGAGTTTCTTTGTGCTTTCACCTGACTTTCAGCCAGTCCAGTAGGTGTCTATGAGGAAGTCTGTTCCAGGTCATGACTATGCACACTGTGTTAATTAAGGAAAGAAGTTTATTTATCTTGACCATGGTAGATTCATTTTGACATCTGGCACTTTGCCAGCTTTTTTAGATGCAATAATAATAATAATTTGTGTATATATAATATATATATATATATATATATATATATATATATATATATATATATATATATATATATATATATATATATATATATATATATATATATATATATATATATATATATATATATAATTGTTTTAGACCATTTTAATGTATCTTCTAGGTCATACCAGAGCTTAATAATAATTAATAAAACCATACTTTTTTTTTTCCATTTGTTCCTGTCTTAGCTTAAAAACAAACAAAAAAAAACACTGGTTCTTCTAAGGACTTTGTGTGACTTCTTGAGTAGTTTTTTGGGCTGTTTAAAAAAAAATTCAAGGTAACTCAGTTTTAGTTTTAAGAACATCCCATTTGGAGGAAACCATCCCTGTTAAAACACGGATATAATTAAATGCAAATTAATGAGTCATGAGTCTGTCAATCAATGTTTGCTCCAATGAAAACACAATTTAAAATGTATGAGTTGATTGAACAAAGTACACAATAACTGTTTACTTATATAACTGAACACCTGATGAATTACCTTTATCCTGGGTGACAGTAGTGGTTGGGTGCCAGTCTTTTTCTGACACAGGAGGAACCATTGAAGCATCAGGAAAAGAGGCAGGATGCTGTTTGACTGGGTGACGATACCATGGTTCATCATCTGCGTTGGACTGACTGAAGCATCCACTGGTATGGCAACTCAAAAATGTGTTAATGATGCATTATGATGTGTAAATGTACATAAAATCAAAGAGGAACATAAGATAAAATAATCCAGGCATTAGTATGAACTGACTACTCTGGTAAAATGTGTACTTATATGATAGTATGTAGTGACTGAAAATGTCTTTCTCCTGTTTTAAGCCACAGTTCAGTCAACCAAAAAAATGGCAGTGATTCAAGGTATGTTATTGCAAAGATTAAAAGTAAAACTAAACTAAAATCATTACATTTTGTACAATTACTGCTTTTTCTTTTTACTGATTAGAGACAGCGTCATCCAATGAAGGCTACTGCAGTACATGGGGGAATGGCCATTTTACAACATTTGACGGGGCTTTCTTCCAGCTTCCCTTCACTTGCAACTACATTCTAACAGATCACTGTAAAACCGATTATGAACTTTTCCATATTCAGCTGAAGCGCGAGAATGTACCAGAAAATGAAGGCACCAGAATACAAAAGGTCGCAATGGTTCTTGATGGGACTGTGGTGATTTTAAGAAAAAATAAGATCAAAGTCGACAATGAATTGTGAGTTTTAATAGTTTCACTTCTTGTCTATAATAGTTTGTGTCCGATGATCTTATTGTGAACTTTTTCCTTTAGTGTCACCTTACCATACGATGAGAATGGCATTATAATTGTAAAAAGAGTCTCATATGTAAAAATTGAGGCAAAGCTCGGGTTGGTCGTCACGTGGAATGAAGAAAATTCCCTTTGGGTATGTGTACCTTTTCCTGACAATTGTATTAATAGTTTAACACTAAATACACATGAACTGAAATATGAGCAGATGGTTACATATTAAGGTAAATTCATATTTATTAATCAAAGTAAGTTTTTACCATTTTATGGAAATGTTCTGATGGTAAAAAGGCAATGTGTGGTTTCTGTAATGTAAGAATATATACTATCAAAGTTAGATATGCTTGTGACAGTTGTAAATTTGCCCTATTATGATAGTTACAACAGGGAGAGGGTAAATTTTTTGGATTCTTGAGCTCAAGATAAGATCACTTTTTTTGTCTGATATCTGTACAAACTAAGCTAATGGTCTATTTATTCACTTGTTCGAGGGTTTTTCCATTAAATAATACACATTTTTCACCATCCTTCTTTTCAATTGGTTTTTAGGTTGAGCTTGATGCAAAATTCAAGAATACAACTTGTGGTCTGTGTGGTGACTTCAATGGAAATCAGCGTTATGAGGAGTTCACCCAAGAAGGTATTCAATACAATAAAGCTTAAATAGCTATATATTCTTGATGAAAGCAGCTATAATCCTATTACACAGGTACTATCATTCAGAATTTTTGTTTTCTGTCTTTTCTTTTAGACACTACAGTGCCTCTAACTCTTCTAGAATATGGGGAGTCCTGGACTATCAATGGTCCAAATGATGACTGTGAGCAAGTCTTTGCAAACCAAACAGCCTGTGTAAAACAGGTAAAGGAAACAAGATTTGAATTGGTTTGAATTTGAATTTGAATTGAAAAGATTTGAATTGACTAAATATCATGACAATGTATAATAATATGAAATTGAATATTGCAGGTCAGTCCACAGAACCACACCTGTAGGCAGCTGTTGTTAGGGTCTGCATTCCAGAGCTGTCATGACCGAATTGATGCCTCACCCTTCATCAGTGCCTGTGAGAAGGACATGTGCCCTGGTGACAACAGGACATCCTTCTTGTGTTCAACCATGTCAGAGTATTCCCGTCAATGTGTACGTGCAGGTGGTTCACCACGACAATGGACAACTAAAGACGTATGCGGTAAGAACATGAGCACAAAAAAACATGTACTGCGATATTTTACCAGCAGAGTGGTATCTATACGTGCGAAATTAATGTGTTCCAGAAGTGTTTTCATACCGTGAATTTTTTGTAAATAGAGTCGCATTTTACATGTAAAAGGCCTAATTTGTTCCAAGGCCCCCAATACTACCCATCAAACCCTTTACAAATTATAAAAATGTCCCAATTTTGTATGAATTATGTGTTAAAAGAAAATGTAGATTCAGATTTTAGCCCACCCATGCTAATGGGCAGCTAGTGTCTGGGACAGAAGAGTTGAGACACATCTCAGTGAGAATGAGGAAGCAGCAGTCTGGTGTATCACGTTTGTTTTCCAGTGAGTGTACATTGGCGAGCAGGACTAATGGAAGCGGTGGTCGAGATGGGTGAGCTCTTATCTTAGCTGGAAATCCACCGCGACAGCTGCGCTTCCGCTTCCTCTTGCACCACTTCCGAACTCTCCGGAGGGGACCTCTATGGGGGGCAGACTCCACTGCTCTGTAGGACGTTGGATCTGTCAAGCGTAACAGGCCGAGGTTCTGTTGAATGGTCCGCATCTCCGGGCTTGCAGAATAAAGTTTTAAACAATTTTCCTTGAACTGATGATAGTCTGCCGGTCATATACTCTTCTTGCACCATTCAGCAAAATGCGTTGGTCTTGGTGGCGAAATGACCATTAAAGTGCCTGTGTTACTGGGAGCCACAGCAGCCACAGCCAAACAGGGCACCGCCATCACCCTGTTTACTGTCATTTTTTAATATATACTGAAATAGAGTTTGAATGAGTGCACTCGGAAAAACTCAGGAAACAATAGTAACTCTGTAATGAATAAGAGTGAAAGGGTAACGAAAAGCATCATGGGTAACTCCCTCATAGCCAATGGGATGCTACATACAGTACGTATGTGACGTATTTACGCACATTACATAGTTACATATAGTATTGCACATACAGTACTGTATTTATGTCTCGGAGGTTTCAGTTTCCTTTTCGTAAATATTATTTTCGTTTGTATTCAGAGACGAAAAATTGAGGCAAAGGTTTCTTGTTACTTGGATCATACGATAGATGGGTCTTTTGTAAGTACAGGTATAACTGTATGTATGTACTGCAATCTGCTGTTTGTAAAATCTGTTGGTATGTTTCATAGGAAAAACATGTCCTTTCAACATGGAGTACAATGAGTGTGGTAGTTCTTGTCCAGCGACCTGCAGTAATCACATGAAAACCAGTGTGTGTCCGCAGAAGTGTGTAAATGGATGCTTCTGCCCAAGTGGTAAGTTCTCTCAGCTTAAATCCCATACAGATCATATTCATAAAGAGCCCCACGGGTGTCACAATCTGTTTGACTTGTGAAAATCCATTAGAAATATAGTGGTGGGAAAAAAAAGTATTTGTTAATGTCTGTCTGATGTAGCCACATCTTCTGAAACACAAAGAAATATTTTTATTTTTAGTATATATATATATATATATATATATATATATATATATATACTGTGTGTGTGTGTGTGTGTGTGTGTGTGTGTGTGTGTGTGTGTGTGTGTGTGAGAAAAGCCCGAAGGTCAAGGCCATTATTGGCTCTAATTCAAATTCTAATTGTCATAGCAACTTGAGATTGGCACAAAATAGGGGTGAGATTAGGCATTCTCAAATACTTGTCATTATTGCAGTATTTTTGACAAAGCTGACAGAATGAGGATGGAAAACTCCACACAGGAAGGTCTGGTCTGGGAATCAAACCAGGGTCCTTCTTGCTGTGAGGCATGAGTGCTAACCGCTGCCCTTATTTAACTTAATGTAAATCCAAATATGTAAAAATGAGATATGGCATTAGTTTCAAACAGATAGTTTTGTATTTTATGCCTTGAGACTCATTGGTGAATCAGGGCTATATGACTGAATGAAGCTTATTTAGCTTAAGCCAGTCAATCATTATGGGATGTTTCTCTCTAGGGACCGTCTATGATGATATTACACATAAAGGGTGTGTTCATGTTGATCAGTGCTCCTGTCAACACAATGGCCAAAGTTACAACCCACTGGAGTCGTACTCAACAGCCTGTCGAGAATGGTAAACACGTCAGCATCTTCAGCTTGTTTATTAAGGTGGTCTTCCTGATTAAACTGATTGATCTCTGTTGACAGTACGTGCACCCGTGGCCAGTGGAAGTGTGAGGATAAGAATTGTCCAGGTGTTTGCTCCATACTGGGTGGTTCTCACTTCTCTACTTATGATGATAAAACATATCATTTCCATGGAGAGTGCTCTTATATTCTGTCAAAGGTGAGGCATTTAAATTACATTCATTTCTCAGCAGTAACAACATAATACATCACAGCAACAGCCTATAATAATTTGCACCATGGTGTGTTTTAGGAAACTCAAGGTGCTTTCACTATCATCGGTAACCTGGATAGATGTGGAAGATCAGATAAATCAACTTGTCTGTCTGCTGTCACTATCCAGCTACAAAACAGTGTCGTAAGTATTAGAATATTTCATGTATATCCTTGAAATGGAAGCATGTTTGTAGAATATTGTCCATTTCCACAAGCATGTATTTAACTTCGTGTTGCATTTTCCACCTTTAGGACATTGTAATTAAAGACAGTGGACAGGTCTATTTTAATAACGTGATTTCTAAACTTCCTTTTCTCATGGGTGAGTTTGTTTTGTGTATGAATTTTTTGGAATCTGAAATAATAATTTATTAAAGATAACAATCACCTTTTGAAATCTTAACTAACAAAAAAATCCCTTTTTTCCATAGATAACGTAAAAATCATTCAGCCATCAACCTTCTATATTATTGTCCACAGCAAGGTTGGGCTTCATGTTGAAATTCAGATTGACCCAATTATGCAAATCTACATTAAATCCTTCCCTTTACATAAAGGAAATCTCACTGGTATGATCTAATTGCTAAACTCTATAAAATAATAAGCTTGTGAAGTGTTAGTGAATGTGTAGTTTAATGTTGTGGTTTCGTGATATCGTCCTGTCATAGGCCTGTGTGGAAATTTTAATGACGTTGAAGCTGATGACTTCAAATCCCCAAATGGACTGACTGAGGGAACAGCTGTGGTATTTGGAAACATGTGGAAGACTAAAGCAACCTGTGTAGATGTGAAAAGAATATCTGGGAACCCTTGCAGTATGAATATAGACAAAGGTACAATATGTGTGATATCCAGTGGTGGAAGTAACTAAATAGAAGTACTTCCTTTACTGTACTTAAGTAGATATTTTAGATGTCTGTACTTGAGTATTTATTTTTCTGGCAACTTTTTACTTTTACTCCCTACATTTGTATATACATGTCTGTACTTTATACTCTTTACATTCTCAGAATAGACTCATTACTTTTTCAAACTAGACAAATATGACAGTATGAAACATAAGTCATAAATCAGTAAATCAGAAATTGTGACTTTTTATCTCATAATTCTGAGTTTTTTCCTCACAATTTTTACTTTTTTTCCTTATAATTTAGACTTTTTTAAATTCACAATTGACTTTTTTTAACTCATAATTTTGACTTTATCTCATGATTTAGATTTTTTTTTATCTCATAATTTTTTTTTTATTTCACGATTTAGTTTTTTTTTTTAAATCTCCTATTTATGACTTTAGAATATTTCCTAAATGTCCTGTCCGTGATCCAATACAACACATCATCTACACGGTGACTCATTTTTAAATGCTTAATTTTTTATATTTTTGGGGAAAAAAAATGTTTTTTCTTGCTTAAATAGTCATTATTTCATCCATAGCAAAAAGAAAATGCAGTTTTACTTTTTTACTTTATTACAATTGAGAAGTTGCACTTTTTTCCTTTACTTCACTAAAGGAGTTGAAATAGTACTTGTACTTTTACCAGAGTATTTTTCACACCAGTAGCTGTACTTCTACTTAAGTACAGAACCTGAGTACTTTGACCACCACAGGTGTCAAAACCCTTGCCCTCATAATGGGCGGCTGAGGGGCAATTAAAGCATTAAACGTGTATTCTGTTTCTTTTATCAATTTTCACAACTAATTATATGTTTGTTTTTTGTAGCCGATTATGCTGGAACTTGGTGTTCCTTGCTGTCAGACCAAAAAGGTCCTTTTGCGAGATGTCATGCTACTGTATGCCCAGAGGAGTATCGTACTGTAAGCACTGACTCATTTATTTATTTATTTATTCATTGGATTTTATTTTTTGCACATACTCTTTGCTGTTGCTAAGGCCATTTCATAGATGTACAATGTTACACACTAATAGACACCCTGTAAAACTGTAATAATTAGTGAGAAATGTTATAAAGTGGGAAATAAAGTCCCAAAACGTTTAATTATTCTATATGGATATGGGTGCTTCTCTGCAACTGGGTATATTTTGGTACCTGGAAATTTTCCAGCTTTATACACCAAATAATAAAGAACAAATGTATGCATATTTCCCCCCAGAATGTACCTAATGATCACCTCAGGTAAATTATCCCAAAATTACAGAATTTTCAATAATAAAAAAATAGAACATGAAAATCTACCTCGGTGTCAGTGCATTTGATCTGGAAAACACAGTTTGATATGGTCTTATATACATACATTTTATATAAATAAACACACTGTATTACATTTCATGACCCTAGTGTTCTTTCTAATCCAGACATGTGGGTTTTCATGAATCATCTGTCTCATTCCTGGTTTTGTATGCAACCCATTATGTCCACTTACATTATATGGGGAACCTGCCTAGTTAAATGTATATAAATTGCACATGATTTTGCAAAAGTGGTCATTTTTGTGAAACTCTCTGCCTTACATAATTAGTTCAATTCCCAAAATGTACCCGTAAGAAAATAAAGATATTGAAAAAGTACTATTTTTGTTTCTTTTTCACTGCGTTATATATAGAGATTTTGTATTAAATATAATGTAAAAGTAATGTAATAATGTGTTTTATCTGAAAAATAGTTTCTCTTTTATCTCATTAAGTATTTGCCCCCATGTCCTGTTTTTAGGGTCCAGTTTCATAGAAGCACCCATTTAGAAGGTGATCCTGCTTCATGAAAAAATGTAAACAAAACATTTTTTTCATGCGACTCACATTGCTTCTTTTCTCCGCAGTCTTGCATTTATGACACCTGTGCATGTGACAAAAGCGCTGACTGTTTGTGTGCTGCCATCTCCGCCTATGTTCATGAATGTGCAGCTGAAGGTGTCTTCTTGAATAACTGGAGGAACAACACACCATGCCGTAAGTAGTAACCAAATGATCAAACTTCCAAGTATGTTAAAGAAACGTATCTGTCATAAAATGGTCTCTTTTTGTTCAACAGATACATACACAACTAACTGTCCTTCCACCTTTGTGTATGATTACCAAATGACAAGTTGCGGTCGCTCCTGTCGCTCCATTAGTCAGTCAGACTTAACATGTGAGGATAAATTTACCCCTCTTGATGGATGTGGCTGTGCTAAAGGAACCTACATGAATGAGAAAGGAGCATGTGTCTTAGCTTCACAATGTCCTTGCTATGCTGGAGACACAGTGGTACACCCTGGCCAAAAAGTCAAGATCCAAGGAAAACAATGGTAATGCTATTGTAAGATGATAATAGAGAGAGATCACAGGAAAAGATAAGACCCTGAGATGAGAGAGGATATAGCACATGGGACATTGATACATGGATTTTAGAAATTAGCCTTTTTTATTACATTTTGAAGTCAAGTTGAATCAACTCAATTTGTATTTATATATTAGTTTATACTAATCATGACACTTTAGACATAGAGCTGGTTGAAACCAGATAGACAGAAACCCAAAAGAATCCTCCAGAAGCAATCGTGAACAGATTGAACATAACTAATACACCTGGAATTTCAGGTGCAGGTTCATTTCACAAAGGAGTAACCGACATGTGCAAAATATTACGTGATGTTGTCATTTTCCAGTGTCACTCCAATCACTTTGCTTTTAACAAAACATTTTATTTTGGTCATAAGTGAGTTTTCAGTTATTTTGTTTGGATATTGTTTCCTATTGATGTAAACAGCAGCATTAAATCGTGCAGCTATGTAGAAAAATGAAATGAATTGAAACCTGGTATTTTTGTATACTATCTCTCTAAGACAAAGCAATACCTAATTTATGTCTTTGTCCAATTTCTCTGGACATATTTCAGCTCCTGCAAAGAAGGAACATTAACCTGTAGAGGAAACAACATACCTGCGTGTATGTACAAATCACACAGACTTACACATCTTTTCATACTGTTATTAATTCAATAATTCAATAGCAAAGCAACATGTTGCATAACCTCAAAGGATCCAGTGGTCTGTTTTGTCAACATGTCATTGTCATTGTTAACAGCGTGCACTGATCCAATGATTTTCTTCGACTGCTCAAATACAAAGCCTGGTACACAGGGATCAGAATGCCAGAAAAGCTGTCAAACTTCAGACACAAAATGTGTAAGAACATGTTCCATATTTTTTGTTGAATATATTGTGTATCACTTACTAACATTATGACACTTTTATAGGTGAGCCAACAGTGTGTATCAGGTTGTGTATGTCCTGAAGGCCTGCTGTTGGATGGAAAAGGAGGCTGTGTTGAAAAAAAGGATTGTCCCTGCACACATAATGATGAGTCATACAAGACTGGACAGACCATCAAAGTGGACTGTAACACCTGGTGAGGGTTTATTGATCAGATGAGCTAATCTGATCAGTTAAATGTACCTTTTGAACCACACACATATAATCATTATATCACTTTATCTCTTTAAATTATAGCACTTGTAAAAACCAAACATGGGAATGTACAAAAAAGGAATGTGATGGAACCTGCATCATATATGGCGAAGGACATTACATGACGTTTGATGACAAGAAATTCTCATTTAATGGTGACTGTGGCTACATTTTTGCAAAGGTAAATTAGACACTTATGTCTAGACTTTGTGATCTTTGTGATTGAAGTAAATCTTGTGTTAGTGACATGGTTATCTTGCAGGATAACTGTGGGGATGAAGAGAATGGTACCTTCAGTGTTGTCACTGAGAGCATCCCATGTGGAACAACTGACAGCATCTGCTCCACTGCTATCAAGCTTTATTTAGGGGTGAATAACACTAAGCTGTAAACACAATAATAAACTACATATTCAACAGGATTTAGGAAGTTTGCAAATGAGCACTTTTTCTTTTTTTTTCAGAATAATGAAATGATTCTTTCAGAGGAAAATGTTAAAGTAATTAAACAAAAACAAGGAATTGAAATACCCTATAAGATCCACACTGTTGGTTTATATGTTGTTATTGAGGCAAAGAATGGACTTATTGTCATTTGGAATAAGAAAACAACAGTGATGATCAAACTCCGCTCCACATTTAAGGTGTGTAAACAGAACTACATGTACATAAATAAAGATATATGTGGTTGTATTTTAATATAACATACATCTGTTTTTATTGCAGGGAAAAATCTGTGGTCTTTGTGGGAATTATGATGGAAACATTAAAAATGATTTCATCACCAGCAACCAAGAACTTGTGGTTGAAGCTCATGAGTTTGGGAACAGCTGGAAAGTATTAGACTCCTGCCCTGATGCAAAACCTTCTAAAAATCCCTGCGCATCATACTCACATAGGCGGGCATGGGCACAGAAACACTGCAGCATCATAAACAGTGATGTATTTTCTACCTGCCATTCAAAGGTAAATTGTCAATATTAAAACTAAATAAGAAAAACTATATTACTTAATAATCCAAAATTATCCATAGTAATGTGAGAGTGACTGGTTGTTCATGTCTATATATGGGCCCTCTGATGAACTGGCAAACTGTGCCCTGTCTAGTTCTGTCCTGTAGTTGGGATAGGCTTCAGTACCCTCCAAAACTCTCGTGAGGATAAAGCAGGTTCAAGAGATGAATGAATAAATATTATTTAATGGTTGACTGTGTGATTGAGTGGTATTTGGTGGTGAAGCTGCAAAGCCACATGGATCTGAGCATCTCTTGCTTGAACCTTTCTCGAAACTTTCTCTAGAGGGAGTGTTTGTCTAGTTCAAGTCTATTGTTATTCAATATTTTGCTTTTGAGACATACCATACCAAATGTAATGACTTCTTCTATGAACACAGTTTTATTTTACAGAAATTAAAACAACAATTTCTAATTACATGATCACATACCACCCAAAAAATAATTTTTAATATTTTAGTGTATTGCTACAATTAAAATATTGTGCAAATGGTTTAAAACAATTGCAATATCATGTTTTATAACATCTTAGATTGTTTGTTGTGGATATAGCCATAAAATGTGTGAAAATCCAAGTGTAAACCAGGGTGGCATGGTGGTGCAGTGGATATCACGTGTGCCTCACAGAAACAAGGTACTGGGTTCAATTCCAAAACAAGTTAATGAGGGTGGGACCTCTGAGTACTCTGTGTTCCTCCCACCATCCAAAGACATTCACTGATACTTTAATCAGTTAATCCAAATTGCCCACAATTGTTTGTCTCTGTGTCATCCCTGCTACTCATCTAGGGTGTACCTCGCCTTCACTCATAAGTAGCTGGGATAGGCTCCTGGTGATCCTCATGAGGATGAAGCAGGTTCAGAAAATGAATACACTTTTTAAACCACTTGGTAATTTGAATTTATGACCATATGTATGAAATTTTCTGGCATGAAATATACGTATTTAGTGCAACATTAGAAGGACAACATTTTCAAGACCGGAGTGCAAGCATTTAGTATAGATCATATATAAACCATGGACAACACTCCTATGATGTCATCCATTGGTTTGGAAAACATTTTAGGCCTCAAGATGTATGACATGGTATCATGTAGGTTTGGAGACCTCTTTTTTTTCCTCTTCTGTACACTCCCTCAATCTTGCACACTGAGTCTTTAAAGAGCTATAAATATGTGTATATTTGTAGAATAGAATTAAGCCTCTATTCAAATGTATAATTTTAGGTGGAGCCTGACACATACTATGATGCTTGTGAGAAAGACACATGTGCCTGCAACACAGGAGGAGACTGTGAGTGTTTCTGTTCAGCTGTAGCAGCCTACGCTGCAGCCTGTAATGAGGCCGGAGCCTGTATCAAATGGAGGACGCCCACTATATGCCGTGAGTGTTTTAGTAACAATATGCATCTTTGAATCTCTTTTTACCAACCCAAACAATTGCCACAAGCAGCTGAACTATCAGTGGTAAAAGACAGGACAGTTCTTCCTGGACGCCATCACCTACAACCTGACCTGGGGTCCACAAGGGAACTGTATTCTATCAAAAATGTTGTTTTTCATATCAATCATCATAATACATAGATTCTTATATGGTTTTAAAATAACTATTGCTTCTGACTTCATTCTCTTTCATTAGCTGTGTTCTGTGACTATTACAACCCTGCCGGAGAATGTGAATGGCACTATAAGCCATGTGGAAAATCACACATAAAGACATGCAAGAATCCTTCAGGAAAAAGCTTCAATCATATTCCAGCACTGGAAGGTAAAAATATGTGATCATGCATATAATTTTTATAATTTGAAATTTTTTAAAATAACAAATTTTTCAATTTTAAAGTGCTGTCAAATGAATGATACAACATTATAATAAGACAAATCACATTGTTTCTGTGGATTTATTTTTATTCCATATTAAACAAAAAAAATTCTAATAATTGTGGGTCAAAGGATAGAGTTCAAAAGCTGATTACTGTTCTATAAAGCACTAAATTGCCTTGGACAGAAATACACTCCAGACCTGCTAATTCCCTCTGTAGTATCCAGAGCCCTCATATCATCAGGGACAGGTTTACTGTGTGTTCCCAAAATCAGAAGCAAACAAAGTGAAGCAGCATTCAGTTCTTCAACTTCTCACCTGTGGAACAAACTACCTGAATACCCAAAGTCTGCTCAAATTGTCAGTTCATTTAAATCAGGCCTGAAAACATTACTGTTCACTGGAGCTTTGTCTTAAATTCTTAACTGTGTTTTTTTTTTTTTAATTTAAGGCTGCTATCCCCATTGTCCACCTGAAAAGCCCTACTTGGAAGAAGATACCATGAAGTGTGTGACAAAAATAGAATGTGGCTGCTATGATGAAGAACACAAGCACTATGAAGAAGGGAAGATCTACCGAAAAGAAAAATGTCAGATGTGGTATGGAACATATAACATGTTAAAAATAATACAGTGATGATGATAAAAATGAAATGATGTATTTTAATTGCACGTCCGTTAATTCTACATGTATTGCTGTTACTGCTTTGGACATGCAAAAATCATTTCCAGCAAGAGTACATTTTTGATTTGAAACACATATACACTGTACATGCTTCATGTAAGTATGTTAACTTATTTTATTTTATGTGTTTCTCAGTCAGTGTACTTCAGCAAAGATCAACTGTACCTATAATGAAACATGTGAGTAAATGCAGATCATGATAACTATGACAATTTGGGTTTAAATCCATTAATTCCGTATGTATAAAACCGAAATGAATGAAATTTTAATTCTTTTTACAGATTGTACTTGTTTATATAAGGGAGAAGTATATGATTTTGGTGAGATAATCTATGCCACACATGACGGTAATGGATTCTGTATTACCGCTGTTTGTGGAAGCGGAGGACATATCACAAGAAAAACATACACGTGCAGAACAACAACCACCACAGCCTTTACTTTTACCACAACTGGTAACAGTACTCATACAATACAAAAGTACAAACTGTAATCTGTGATCTGAATGAAAAGAAGATGTATCTTTAACCATTTTTGTTTTTAACTGCAGAAAAACCATCCACTCCAGGGTCTCAAACAACCCCCATTACAAGCTCTGTGACAACAATTCATATATTTTCAACAACAGGAAGTTCAACATTTACAACTATATATACACCTCCATCCACAACTCCAACCACGTCTCCATCCACTACGCAAACCACATCTCCATCCACCACTCCAACCATATCTCCAACCACCACTCCAACCACATCTCCAACCATATCTCCATCCACAACTCCAACAACATCTCCAACCATATCTCCATCCACAACTGCAACCATATCTCCATCCACATCTCCAACCACATCTCCATCCACAACTGCAACCACAACTACAACCACAACTACAACCACATCGTCAACCACAACTGCTACCATATCTCCATCCACAACTCCAACCACATCTCCATCCACAACTCCAACCACATCTCCCACCACATCTCCAACCATATCTCCATCTACAACTCTAACCACATCTCCATCCACAACTGCAACCACATCGTCATCCACAACTCCAACCATATCTCCATCCACAACTTCAACTACATCTCCAACCACATCTCCATCCACAACTGCAACCATATCTCCATCCAGATCTCCAACCATATCTCCATTCACAACTACAACCACATCGTCATCCACAACAGCAACCATATCTCCATCCACAACCCCATCCTCAACTACACTAACACCTTCCACACCCTATGATTGCTGTAAGTGGTCAGAATGGGTAAATAATCACTACCCTGAAATATCCCCAAATGGTAAAGAGATTGAATCCATATCAAGCTTTTCAACGCGTTGCCAAAATATCCAGGACATCGAATGTAGACCAAAAGCCCCTTATACCCAGGCTTTACAAAAAAAAATAATATGCAGTAAAGAAAGAGGCCTGATTTGTCATCACAAAGACATGCGGCCATACCGCTGTTATGACTATGAAATAAGGGTTTTATGTTGCAATTGTGAAACTACAACCACATCTCCATCCACAACTGCTACTATATCTCCATCCACAACTCCTACCACAACTCCAACCACGTCTCCATCAACAACTACAACCACATCATCATCCACAACTCCAACCACATCTCCAACCACATCTCCAACCACATCTCTAACCATATCTCCATCCACAACTCCAACCACGTCTCCATCAACAACTCCATCCACAACTACAACCATAACTACAACCACATCTCTATCCACAACACCAACCACAACTCCATCCACATATCCATCCTCAACTACACCAATAACTCCAACAACAACTCCAACCACAACTAAAACCACATCTCCATCCACAACTACAACCACATCATCATCCACAACTCCATCCTCAACTACACCAACAATTCCATCCACAACTTCAACCACAACACCAACCACATCTCCATCCACAACTACAACCACATCATCATCCACAACTACTACCACATCATCATCCACAACTCCAACTACATCTCCATCCACAACTCCATCATCAACTACACCAAAAACTCCAACCACAACTCCATCCACAACTACAACCACAACTACAACCACATCATCATCCACAACTCTGACCACATCTCCATCCACAACTCCAACCACAACTCCATCCACAACTACAACCACATCATCATCCACAACTCCAACTACATCTCCATCCACAACTCCATCATCAACTACACCAAAAACTCCAACCACATCTCCATCCACAACTCCATCCACAATTCCATCCACAACTACAACCACATCATCATCCACAACTCCAACCACATCTCCATCCACAACCCCATCCACAACTACAACCACAACTACAACCACATCATCATCCACAACTCCAACCACATCTCCATCCACAACCCCATCCACAACTACAACCACAACTCCAACCACATCTCCATCCACAACCCCATCCACAACTCCAACCACATCTCCATCCTCAACTACAACCACATCATCATCCACAACTCAAACCACATCTCCATCCACAACCCCATCCACAACTACAACCACAACTACAACCACATCATCATCCACAACTCCAACCACATCTCCATCCTCAACTACAACCACATCATCATCCACAACTCCATCCACAACTACAACCACATCATCATCCACAACTCCAACCACATCTCCATCCACAACTCCAACCACATCTCCATTCACAACTACATCCACAACTCCAACCACATCAACATCCACAACTCCAACCACATTAACATCCACAACTCCAACCACATCTCCATCCACAACTCCATCCACATCTCCATCTTCAACTACAACCACATCATCATCCACAACTCAAACCACATCTCCATCCACAACTCCATCCACAACTCCATCCACAACTACAACCACATCATCATCCACAACTCCAACCACATCTCCATCCACAACTACATCCACAACTCCAACCACACTGTCATCCACAACTCCAACTACATCTCCATCCTCAACTACAACCACATCATCATCCACAACTCCATCCACAACTACAACCACATCATCATCTACAACTCCAACCACATCTCCATCCTCAACTACAACCACATCATCATCCACAACTCCAACCACATCTCCATCCACAACTACATCCACAACTCCAACCACACTGTCATCCACAACTCCAACTACATCTCCATCCTCAACTACAACCACATCATCATCCACAACTCCATCCACAACTACAACCACATCATCATCCACATCTCCATCCACAACTCCATCCACAATTCCAACCACAACTACAACCACATCATCATCCACAACTCCAACCACATCTCCATCCACAACTCCATCCACAATTCCAACCACAACTAAATCATCATCCACAACTCCAACCACATCTCCATCCACAACTACAACCACATCATCATCCACAACTCCAACCACATCTCCATCCTCAACTACAACCACATCATCATCCACAACTCCAACCACAACTCCATCCACAACCACAACCACACCTACAACCACATCATCATCCACAACTCCAATCATAACTCCATCCACAACTCCAACCACATCTCCATCCTCTACTACAACCACATCATCATCCACAACTCAAACCACATATCCATCCACAACTACATCCACAACTCCAACCACATCATCATCCACAACTACAACCACATCATCATCCACAACTCCAACCACATCTCCATCCACAACTACATCCACAACTCCAACCACACTGTCATCCACAACTCCAACTACATCTCCATCCTCAACTACAACCACAGCATCATCCACAACTCCATCCACAACTACAACCACATCATCATCCACAACTCCAACCACATCTCCATCCACAACTCCCTCCTCAACGACACCAACAACTCCATCCACAACTCCAACTCCAACCACAACTAAAACTACATCTCCATCCACAACTAAAACCACATCATCATCCACAACTCCAACCACATCTCCATCCTCAACTACATCCACAACTCCAACCACATCAACATCCACAACTCCAACCACATCTCCATCCACAACTACATCCACAATTCCAACCACAACTACAACCACATCATCATCCACAACTCCAACCACATTTCCATCCACAACTACAACCACATCATCATCCACAACTACAACCACATCATCATCATCCACAACTCAAACCACAACTCCATTCACAACCACAACCACACCCACATCATCATCCACAACTCCAACCATAACTCCAACCACAACCCCATCCACAACTACAACCACAACTACAACCACATCATCATCAACAACTCCAACCACATCTACATCCACAACTACATCCACAAATCCAACCACACTGTCATCCACAACTCCAGCCACATCTCCATCCTCAACTACAACCACATCATCATCCACAACTCAAACCACATCTCCATCCACAACTCTATCCACAATTCCAACCACAACTACAACCACATCATCATCCACAACTCAAACCACAACTCCATCCACAACTCCGTCCACAATTCCAACAACAACTACAACCACATCATCATCCACAACTCCAACCACATCTCCATCCACAACTCCATCCACAATTCCAACCACAACTACAACCACATCATCATCCACAACTCCAACCACATCTCCATCCACAACTCCATCCACAATTCCAACCACAACTACAACTACATCATCATCCACAACTCCAACCACATATCCATCCTCAACTACAACCACATCATCATCCACAACTCCAACCACAACTCCATCCACAACTACAACCACACCTACAACCACATCATCATCCACAACTCCAACCATAACTCCATCCACAACTCCATCCACAATTCCAACCACAACTACAACCACATCATCATCCACAATTCCAACCACATCTCCATCCACAACTCCATCCACAACTCCAACCACAACTCAAACCACATCTGCATCCACAACACCAACCACAACCGCATCTTCAACTCCAACCACATTGTCATCCACAACACCAACCACATCATCATCCACAACTCAATCATCAACTACACCAAGAAGTCCAACCACAACTCCATCTACAACTCCATCCTCAACGACAGCAACAACTCCATCCACAACTCCAACCACAACTAAAACCACATCTATATCCACACCTACAACCACATCATCATCCACAACTCCAACCACAACTCCAACCACATCTCCATCCACAACTGCATCAACAACTCCTACCACAACTCAATTAACAACTCCAACCACAACTGAAACCACATCTCTGTCCACAACACCAACCACAACACCATCCACAACTACAACTACAACCACATCATCATCCACAACTCCAACCACATCTCCATCCAAAACTCCATCAACAACTCCATCCTCAACTACAACCACATCATCATCCACAACTCCAACCACATCTCCATCCTCAACTACAACCACAACTACAACCACATCATCATCCACAACTCCAACCACGTCTCCATCTACAACTCCAACCACATTGTCATCCACAACACCAACCACAATTCCATCCACAACTACAACCACATTATCATCCACAACTCCAACCACATCTCCATCTACAACTCCATCCTCGACTACACCAACAACTCCAACCACAACTACAACCACATCGTCATCCACAACTACATCTGGGAGAAAAGAGTCCAGCACATTTAGAATTATTACCCAACCTCCGGTTGAAACAACATTAGCAACAGCACCTGTTGTCCAAAATACTACAACTCCAACCACATATCCATCCACAACTCCATCCACAACTCCATCCACAATTCCAACCACAACTACATCATCATCCACAACTCAAACCACATCTCCATCCACAACTACAACCACATCATCATCCACAACTACAACCACATCATCATCATCCACAACTCAAACCACATCTCCATCCGCAACTCCATCCACAATTCCAACCACAACTCCAACCACATCATCATCCACAACTCAAACCACATCTCCATCCACAACTCCATCCACAATTCCAACCACAACTACAACCACATCATCATCCACAACTCCAACCACATCTCCATCCACAACTCCATCCACAATTCCAACCACAACTACAACTACATCATCATCCACAACTCCAACCACATATCCATCCTCAACTACAACCACATCACCATCCACAACTCCAACCACAACTACATCCACAACTACAACCACACCTACAACCACATCATCATCCACAACTCCAACCATAACTCCATCCACAACTCCAACCACATCTCCATCCTCAACTACAACCACATCATCATCCACAACTCCAACCACATCTCCATCCACAACTCCATCCACAACTCCAACCACAACTCAAACCACATCTCCATCCACAACACCAACCACAACCACATCTTCAACTCCAACCACATCTCCATCCACAACTACAACCACATCATCATCCACAACTCCAACCACATCTCTATCCTCAACTACAACCACATCATCATCCACAACTCCAACCACAACTCCATCCACAACCACAACCACACCTACAACCACATCATCATCCACAACTCCAACCATAACTCCATCCACAACTCCAACCACATCTCCATCCTCTACTACAACCACATCATCATCCACAACTCAAACCACATCTCCATCCACAACTCCATCCACAACTCCATCCACAACTCCAACCACATCATCATCCACAACTCCAACCACAACCCCATCCACAACTACAACCACAACTACAACCACATCATCATCCACAACTCCAACCACATCTCCATCCACAACTACATCCACAAATCCAACCACACTGTCATCCACAACTCCAGCCACATCTCCATCCTCAACTACAACCACATCATCATCATCCACAACTCAAACCACATCTCCATCCACAAGTCCATCCACAATTCCAACCACAACTACAACCACATCATCATCCACAACTCAAACCACATCTCCATCCACAACTCCATCCACAATTCCAACAACAACTACAACCACATCATCATCCACAACTCCAACCACATCTCCATCCACAACTCCATCCACAATTCCAACCACAACTACAACCACATCATCATCCACAACTCCAACCACATCTCCATCCACAACTCCATCCACAATTCCAACCACAACTACAACTACATCATCATCCACAACTCCAACCACATATCCATCCTCAACTACAACCACATCATCATCCACAACTCCAACCACAACTCCATCCACAACTACAACCACACCTACAACCACATCATCATCCACAACTCCAACCACAACTACATCCACAACTACAACCACACCTACAACCACATCATCATCCACAACTCCAACCATAACTCCATCCACAACTCCAACCACATCTCCATCCTCAACTACAACCACATCATCATCCACAACTCCAACCACACCTCCATCCACAACTCCATCCACAACTCCAACCACAACTCAAACCACATCTCCATCCACAACACCAACCACAACCACATCTTCAACTCCAACCACATCTCCATCCACAACTACAACCACATCATCATCCACAACTCCAACCACATCTCTATCCTCAACTACAACCACATCATCATCCACAACTCCAACCACAACTCCATCCACAACCACAACCACACCTACAACCACATCATCATCCACAACTCCAACCATAACTCCATCCACAACTCCAACCACATCTCCATCCTCTACTACAACCACATCATCATCCACAACTCAAACCACATCTCCATCCACAACTCCATCCACAACTCCATCCACAACTCCATCCACAACTCCAACCACATCATCATCCACAACTCCAACCACAACCCCATCCACAACTACAAACACAACTACAACCACATCATCATCCACAACTCCAACCACATCTCCATCCACAACTCCATCCACAACTCCAACCACAACTCAAACCACATCTCCATCCACAACACCAACCACAACCACATCTTCAACTCCAACCACATCTCCATCCACAACTACAACCACATCATCATCCACAACTCCAACCACATCTCTATCCTCAACTACAACCACATCATCATCCACAACTCCAACCACAACTCCATCCACAACCACAACCACACCTACAACCACATCATCATCCACAACTCCAACCATAACTCCATCCACAACTCCAACCACATCTCCATCCTCTACTACAACCACATCATCATCCACAACTCAAACCACATCTCCATCCACAACTCCATCCACAACTCCAACCACATCATCATCCACAACTCCAACCACATCTCCATCCACAACTCCATCCACAATTCCAACCACAACTACAACCACATCATCATCCACAACTCCAACCACATCTCCATCCACAACTCCATCCACAATTCCAACCACAACTACAACTACATCATCATCCACAACTCCAACCACATATCCATCCTCAACTACAACCACATCATCATCCACAACTCCAACCACAACTCCATCCACAACTACAACCACACCTACAACCACATCATCATCCACAACTCCAACCACAACTACATCCACAACTACAACCACACCTACAACCACATCATCATCCACAACTCCAACCATAACTCCATCCACAACTCCAACCACATCTCCATCCTCAATTACAACCACATCATCATCCACAACTCCAACCACACCTCCATCCACAACTCCATCCACAACTCCAACCACAACTCAAACCACATCTCCATCCACAACACCAACCACAACCACATCTTCAACTCCAACCACATCTCCATCCACAACTACAACAACATCATCATCCACAACTCCAACCACATCTCTATCCTCAACTACAACCACATCATCATCCACAACTCCAACCACATCTCCATCCTCTACTACAACCACATCATCATCCACAACTCAAACCACATCTCCATCCACAACTCCATCCACAACTCCAACCACAACTCAAACCACAACTCCAACCACATCATCATCCACAACTCCAACCACAACCCCATCCACAACTACAACCACAACTACAACCACATCATCATCCACAACTCCAACCACATCTCCATCCACAACTACATCCACAAATCCAACCACACTGTCATCCACAACTCCAGCCACATCTCCATCCTCAACTACAACCACATCATCATCCACAACTCCAACCACATCTCCATCCACAACTCCATCCACAATTCCAACCACAACTACAACCACATCATCATCCACAACTCCAACCACATCTCCATCCACAACTCCATCCACAATTCCAACCACAACTACAACTACATCATCATCCACAACTCCAACCACATATCCATCCTCAACTACAACCACATCATCATCCACAACTCCAACCACAACTCCATCCACAACTACAACCACACCTACAACCACATCATCATCCACAACTCCAACCACAACTACATCCACAACTACAACCACACCTACAACCACATCATCATCCACAACTCCAACCATAACTCCATCCACAACTCCAACCACATCTCCATCCTCAACTACAACCACATCATCATCCACAACTCCAACCACACCTCCATCCACAACTCCATCCACAACTCCAACCACAACTCAAACCACATCTCCATCCACAACACCAACCACAACCACATCTTCAACTCCAACCACATCTCCATCCACAACTACAACAACATCATCATCCACAACTCCAACCACAACTCCATCCACAACCACAACCACACCTACAACCACATCATCATCCACAACTCCAACCATAACTCCATCCACAACTCCAACCACATCTCCATCCTCTACTACAACCACATCATCATCCACAACTCAAACCACATCTCCATCCACAACTCCATCCACAACTCCAACCACAACTCAAACCACAACTCCAACCACATCATCATCCACAACTCCAACCACAACCCCATCCACAACTACAACCACAACTACAACCACATCATCATCCACAACTCCAACCACATCTCCATCCACAACTACAACCACAACTACAACCACATCATCATCCACAACTCCAACCACATCTCCATCCACAACTACATCCACAAATCCAACCACACTGTCATCCACAACTCCATCCACAAGTCCATCCACAACTACAACCACATCATCATCCACAACTCAAACCACATCTCCATCCACAACTCCATCCACAATTCCAACAACAACTACAACCACATCATCATCCACAACTCCAACCACATCTCCATCCACAACTCCATCCACAATTCCAACCACAACTACAACCACATCATCATCCACAACTCCAACCACATCTCCATCCACAACTCCATCCACAATTCCAACCACAACTACAACTACATCATCATCCACAACTCCAACCACATCTCCATCCAGAACTACAACCACACCTACAACCACATCATCATCCACAACTCCAACCATAACTCCATCCACAACTCCAACCACATCTCCATCCTCTACTACAACCACATCATCATCCACAACTCAAACCACAACTCCATCCACAACTCCATCCACAATTCCAACCACAACTACAACCACATCATCATCCACAACTCAAACCACATCTCCATCCACAACTCCATCCACAATTCCAACAACAACTAAAACCACATCATCATCCACAACTCCAACCACATCTCCATCCACAACTCCATCCACAATTCCAACCACAACTACAACTACATCATCATCCACAACTCCAACCACATATCCATCCTCAACTACAACCACATCATCATCCACAACTCCAACCACAACTCCATCCACAACTACAACCACACCTACAACCACATCATCATCCACAACTCCAACCATAACTCCATCCACAACTCCAACCACATCTCCATCCTCAACTACAACCACATCATCATCCACAACTCCAACCACATCTCCATCCACAACTCCATCCACAACTCCAACCACAACTCAAACCACATCTCCATCCACAACACCAACCACAACCGCATCTTCAACTCCAACCACATTGTCATCCACAACACCAACCACATCATCATCCACAACTCCATCATTAACTACACCAAGAAGTCCAACCACAACTCCATCTACAACTCCATCCTCAACGACACCAACAACTCCATCCACAACTCCAACCACAACTAAAACCACATCTATATCCACACCTACAACCACATCATCATCCACAACTCCAACCACAACTCCAACCACATCTCCATCCACAACTGCATCAACAACTCCTACCACAACTCAATTGACAACTCCAGCCACAACTGAAACCACATCTCTGTCCACAACACCAACCACAACACCATCCACAACTACAACTACAACCACATCATCATCCACAACTCCAACCACATCTCCATCCAAAACTCCATCAACAACTCCATCCTCAACTTCAACCACATCATCATCCACAACTCCAACCACATCTCCATCCTCAACTACAACCACAACTACAACCACATCATCATCCACAACTCCAACCACGTCTCCATCTACAACTCCAACCACATTGTCATCCACAACACCAACCACAATTCCATCCACAACTACAACCACATTATCATCCACAACTCCAACCACATCTCCATCTACAACTCCATCCTCAACTACACCAACAACTCCAACCACAACTACAACCACATCGTCATCCACAACTACATCTGGGAGAAAAGAGTCCAGCACATTTAGAATTATTACCCAACCTCCGGTTGAAACAACATTAGCAACAGCACCTGTTGTCCAAAATACTACAACTCAGCCTCCCTGTTCCTGCACTTATAATGGTACACGTATTCCTCCCGGTAAGCACTGTTTTTCTCAGTTGTTATGGTTCAATTAGCATACATTCATTTTAGCAACATTCCTTCTAAAATGCATAAATGAGGCACATGGTTATTGTGATTCATTAACCTGTTGTGTTATCACTCTGCTTTGAGGATAGTGAGGTCAGTTGTATTTTTGCAAATGCCCTCGACAATCAATGTAGCCATGGTACTTCAGTTTAATGCATTTGGTGGCAATTACCAATTATTTCTTTTATGTATAACTTCTTACCATTCCATCAAGATGGATGTAGGCCTCAATAAAAAAAATGGCAGTTTTTTAGAAAAAGTGGTTAAAAAGAGGGGGGGGGGTCTTTTCTTTTTTACCATTTTTTGTCTGTTAGCAAGACAACTCAAAAACTTATGGATTGATTTTGATGAAATTTCAGGATGTGTTGGGAGTTTCACTAAGAACAAATGGTTAAATGTATGTGGTGGATTCTGGATCACTTTGAAATTTTACATTACGGTAAATGGAGAATACATTTCAAAGTGATCCAGAATCTAGGATCTCCTGTGGATCACCACCAAAATCGAATCATTTCAAGATCTCCCCATTACAACCTTAACCTGCAAATTTAATCAAACTGCATCCATAACGTTTTTAGTTATCTTGCTAACTATCAGACAAACATAACCTCCTCAGCGGACCTCTGTTCATTTGAAGGAGGGAGGTCTGCCTTGGCATAGGTTTGTACTCTCAGAGTGCTTTTCTAATTTACATTTATTTTTCCTGATTAAGAGCAATGAATCACTTTTTTGATCTTTCATATACCTGACAACTCTCTGACTGAACACATTTGTTAAAAAAAAAAATAATCTTATGACCATGCAGTACTACCTCCATGAGATTATTCAATGTATATAACTATAGTATTCCTATTGTCACAGTAATAAAATACAAAATTTGTTTTCCCATAAATATGGTTCCAATTGTGTTGTATCTGATCACAGATTTTCAATTCATGTCAATTCAAACGCTGTGGAAGAGATTGAAACCATTATGGCCTTTATTTGTACAGGTCATTTCTTGTACAGTGAGACAGATGGAGCAGGCTGGTGTTACACTGCATACTGCAATTCAACATGTGGTGTTGAGAAGACTGATAGACCATGTCATACCACAACTCAACCAACTCCAACAACAACCACAATCACCTCCAGTACGACACAGAACACTTCCTCAGACTGTCTATATTTATCTCCACCTCGAAAGGTATTATTACTATTATTATTATTATTATTATTATTATTATTATTTTTATTATGATAGTAAAAAAAATTTGGTGTGAAGTTTGCATGTTTTCTCTGTTTTTGCGTGAGTACTTTTTGTGCACATCCACGAATAGGTTAATTGGTTACTCTAATGTCAGCCCTGTGATGAACCGGTGACACATACAGGGTCTGTCCTGCTTGGATAGGCTCCAGCACCCTCCCCAACCAGTTTGAGGACAAAGCAGATGAGGACATAACTGAGTAGTAATACATAGCTTCATGTGACAGCACCACAACGCCTAATAACGCACATTTTAAGAGGGGAAAACAACAGCGTAGCAACACTAGACAGATAGCTCTTTTACAATGTTCTACGACTATTTTGATAACCTTCTGCCCTCCGCAAAAGACTGGTATGAACGGAAATGAGCAGGGATCAAACTGGAGAGGTGTCCATATAAATTGCGAAATGACCCCATGACGGGGTCTGATATCGAGTGGCCAGCCATCTATGACTATCTCGTCAAAAGTCCTGGCATATGAAATGCCAGGACATGCAAACTTATAAGAGCCTGGAAGCAT
This sequence comes from Siphamia tubifer, assembly GCA_020466265.1. Taxonomy (NCBI): domain Eukaryota; kingdom Metazoa; phylum Chordata; class Actinopteri; order Kurtiformes; family Apogonidae; genus Siphamia; species Siphamia tubifer. Next base: position 23,935,149 of record CM035788.1, on the reverse strand, counting down.
ATGTTTTGTTTGAGGTAGGTTACATACAGGCGCGCAGATAGCGGGGGTGTCAGGTGTGTCATGACACACCCAGTTTTGAATGTCCTTAGATCCATCCCACCCACTTTTATTTAAGAAAAAAACATGTTACTTCTTCTTTTTCCTTTTTTTTTTTTAACTTTTACTACTTACTTCTTACTTAGTCAAGCATCACGAAGAAACTAAAATATGAATTAACATACATAATAACGTGACTCGGTTATTGCGCTGTGCGGCGGCATCGTAGTTAACTTTGGTTGCCATGGTTACAAACAGTCTGACAGGTATTACTTGGACAGCCAGGGTGCACGTTCAGGAGGACCCCAACACGGCATGGAATAATGAGGCGAGCTAAAAAGCAGAAAACGATCATGTGGTTTTTTTTCAAAGAGCAACAGCTGTAAGTAAACTGCTACTTTACGTTACCACCAGGGCTCTAAATTAACACCCACCAACCCGCCAAATGCGGGTGAAAATCCATTTTGGCGGGTAAAAAAACAACTTACTAGCCACTTTGGCTGTTGGCGAGTGCAGACCCGGTTGTAACAATCCTCTATGGGGCGCCAGCATATGACCGTCCTATTTTTTTTATCCTTCCCCTGTCTTTTGTTTCCTGTCTTGCTTGCTTCGGCCCAGGCAGCGCCCCTATGGCAAAGCCAAAGTGTTCACATAGCCACGCGTTGTGTTTATTATATCACGTGTTACAGAACGCGTTCTGGCAGCGCACTGGTGCGCGCAATGGCACGCGTACGAGCACGCGTGCCATTGCGCGCGCCAGTGCGCCTACAGCCTACTTGTGTGTTTGACAGGAATGCTAATAAGCCCAAATGAATTGATCATAACGGGCTTATATGAGGATTTGATGCTATCTTTGGTCAGTTGGTGAGTCCACAAATAGGCTAAGGAAATGAGATGGTTTAAGAAAGTTTATAACAACACCAAGATGTAATGTGAGTGTATGTTTACAGTGGGGACAGTGGAGATAAAAAGTAAAGAAGTTAGGAGTTAAATGTGAAAATGCAAAAAATAAAAATAAAAATGTGATCATATGTTTGAAGAAATGATATGGGGACCAATTGAGAAAATGTAAGAGCAACAAGATGTGAGTGTATGTATTGTATAAATTGTAATATAGGTGAGAACAGTAAAGAAGTGTTTACAGTGAAAGGTGAGAAAATGTAAAAGCAAGAAGTTTTAAGAGTTAAATGTGAAAATGTAAAAAAAAAAATGATCATATGTTTAAAGAAATGAATTATTTCAAGAGGAAAAGGTTAAATAAAATAATTTAATGAAATTTGGTCAGGGGAAAAATGGCTAGTTGAATTTCTGATAGGGGAGTAAGATAAAAAATCTACTAGCCACATTGGCTGGTGATGAAAAAAGTTAATCACCTTGCAATTTCTGTTCAAAGCAATGTCGCCGTGAGAGTAGGAATCGTACAAAGCTGGCCAGAGCCAAACTGTCAGCTTCTTCTGCCTCCACCTGTACATGCCCCAGACATATATTCAGAGCAAGAATCGGAGGAGAGAGGTTTTTGGATCCTTCACTTAATCAGTTTTGAGACCATTATTGAAAACTCTCATGGAGAGATCTTATTTACAATTTAATTTGTATATGGAGGCTGTGTCCTATTTTGTGTTTGTTGTTAGTGTGTTAGAAGTTTTAATTACATTCTATGTTTTTTACACTCCTGTGAAATTTATGAAAGAATCAGTGTGCTGAAAGTCAGTGTTAAAATAAAACAGTTTTGCAAACAGCATATGGTATGTTTAGTGAGTAATTTGAATTAGTATCAGCATTAATAAACTTTATTAAATAATAATAATTTATCTAATACTTATATAATAAATAATTTCTTCCAATGATGGGTAATTAAGTTTGACAGTCCAAATATACACAAACAGTGAGCAGTCATGTAGCACACACACACACACACACACACGCACACACACACACACACACACACACACACACACACACACACACACACACACACGCACGCACGCACACACACACACACCCATATTGATCATCCTGTCATGTCAGTGGTATATAGCACTTGAGAACATCAGACATCACAATTAGGTAAGATAATGCATTTTTCGTCTTTGAGGAGTAATAACTCCCCCCCCAATCAGAATGGTGGGGCCGGGGGGTGTTAGCTGGCATCTTCGTCCCCCCCAGTTTCAAAAACCTATCTGCGCCCCTGGTTACATACATATATTGTAAATACTTCTCTGCCCCTCAGTCACTCAGCCTCCAGGGAACTCCACTACTTTAGTTTCACTTTATTTTAAATTTTTTAGTTCTTTAAACTTTATTTTATCATGTTTATTATTTTGTTTATTAGAACAGGCTCTCCAGTCATTTCTCACTTATATTATCATCTTTAGGGGTCTACTTTTTGATAGGCCTATCTAATTTCAATTCATAACAAACTTTAATTTTTGTTGCTTCTTTCAGTCAGGATGGGTTAATATGAATATAAAATATAAATAGGACTCATAAATAAAAATCAAATAAAGATGAAAAACTCCTAAGAAAATAGTTTTGCCATTCATTTTAGGTTACTTTTTAGCTGGCATTAGAAGAATTAGACATAATAGCTACTAGCTAGCCTCCCCACTGTTCCCAGACCTAAATAAGTGTGTGGAAGCATTTTCCTGGTGACCTAGCCAATGTCCGAATCTATGAGAACTGACCACAGGTTGGATTCTTACAGTAACTACATTCTTGCGTTACCAACAAAGTATCTCATATAAAGTGAGTTAATGGACTTGATTTTCTCTCCTGATTACTTTCTGCATACTGGGTATTTACTTCAAAGGTAAATGATGGTGCAATTCATGACGCAAAGGGCTCGTCTTACTCCGTTCTGTATGGGAACAATTTTTTCGGTGCGGAGAAACACAGCCGACACACACCAAGGCCTGTCTGTGAGAGCCTCATTTGTAGTTACACGAACACAGCTATCCTCTCCTACATCGATGGTAATATTTCACCCCAGTCAGCACAACACAAACTCTCAATTTCAGTCGCCATTGGTTGGCAATCCTACCACTGACACCACCAGTTTGCATTTGATCTGCTTTGCACATCTGGATCGTTTGGAGTAATGGAGTAACTCCAGTGTTCTCTGATGCAAAGCGCGCAACTCCTCCTCTGTAAATACGGGTTCAAAAAGGTAGGCGTCGGCTGTGGGGAAACACTGAATTTGGCCTGGGGTGGTGTATCCCTTTAAATGCCTCTATCTCAATTTCATGAAAAAATTTATTCTTTAGTCACTAAAATAGTCGTATAGTTAGACCTACCACTGACAAAATGTTCAGAGTCAAAATGTCCACGCTGCATGTTTTTAACCCTTTTTTGTCCGTACATGGAAAAAAAGACATCTTCTCTTCCATCAAAACATGGTTATTGCACCCAAAGGCTGCACGAGATTTGAACATTTTACACCAAGTTTTAAGTTTGCTGGACAGTGCAGTTCACGCAGTGGTTGCTACGCTGTTGTTTTCCCCTCTCAAAATGGTGGCACGCGTTAGTAGATGAAGTGACATCACTGCGAAGCTATATATAGTAATAACTGCTCAATTTTGTATAAACCTAATCCAGTGGTTCTCAATCTTTCTGCTGCTAATGCCCATCTCGTCATACAAAATTCCAGTGTTTCTCTTTATATTGTCCATGGAATATTTTTCTGTTTTGTTTGTTTGTTTTTCTTTTCTTTTTTTTTTAATGAACATTCAATCGCCATTTCAACACCCTCAGTAGCTCTTTGAGGGCCCCTATTGGAACATACCTCTACTTTTCAGAACCATCAATAGAGCCTATGTCACTATACAAAAAAGAAGCAATATTCATGCTGCTGATGCATAAAAATGTGGTTTGTTTGGTAATTGGACACTCCTTTGTAGATTATTTGTCTGTCTTCACCAGGATCATCATATAGTACATAACCAGTTGCATTAAAATAACATATGAAACGGAGGATTCAGTAGTATATCATTGAATTAATCACAGTAATACCACTTTCATGATCACATCAATAGAATCAATGAATAAAGTGATCAACAATACAAAATGAACACTTTAAGCCAAATATTCTGAAGCAGTAGTTTTGTAGTAGACATAGATATTATATGGATGATGGGGGTTATATATTTATTTCTTTATTTTAATTTTGATTTACAGCATGGTGAGACGTGGAGTTCAAGTAATTGTACTACTGAAACGTGTGAGAATCGTAAAGTGATTTCAGAACATGTGACCTGTGAAAATGTGACCAAACCTAAATGTGACAATGAGTACGAACCAGTGAAGGTTTATGATGCCTCAGGTTGCTGTTTTCATTATGAGTGCAGATGTAAGTATGAATGAAAGACATATTTCCCAAACTTTCATTTCAGCGATATCTAAAAACTGCTTCCTATATGTTTCTGATTATTATGTTTATTTATATAACCTTTATGTTTCATGTTATGTTACTTTCTCTTGGTGTAAATGTCTGCAGGTATATGCTCTGGATGGGGGGATCCACATTATAGCACATTTGATGGTCACTTTTACAGCTTTCAACAAAACTGCACATATGTCCTGGTTGAAGAGATTATTCCTCGATATGACTTTAAGGTCTTGATTGACAATGAAAACTGTGATGCCTCTGGAACTGTGACCTGTGCACGTGAACTCATTATTTATTACAAAAACCATACCATTATTCTCACCCAGCAGACAAGCACAATAATTATCAATACGGTAAATGTCACTGCAACAAACCATCCTAACTCAATTTATTCTATTTACATCCATTGATTAGTAAAGGCCACGGCCTTTTTTCTGACAAAGCTTCCCTCATTTGTTCAGGTTTACGTCAACAATAAGCAGGTAAAACCAACCTACTCAAATGATGACTTCACCATCACAACCACACCAGTAGAGCTGATTCTGAAAATCCCAGCTATTAAAGCAGTTGTGATATACAAAAAGCTTTTATTCAGCATTGAACTACCATTTTCCCTTTTCTACAACAACACAGAAGGGCAGTGTGGTAAGTTGATGTATTAAATAGGCTTGAATATGCCACAGTGGTAACAATTTGTCATAACCTTTATGTTTAATGTTTGTTTCCACAAGGTACCTGTGACAATAATGATACAAATGAGTGCAGAGTACCAAATGGACAGATTCTTAATTCTTGCCCTGATATGGCACATGAGTGGAATGTTACAGTTGAAAACAAGCCACCTTGTAAGACGCCACCACCGAGACCTACACCACCAAGGCCTCCACCACCGACCTGCAATACTGATATTTGTGAAATTTTAATCAGCAAGTAAGACTTTATTGTGGTGTGAAGACAGTCTACAGTTAACTCATTCTGTAGAGGCGGTTATGTAACAGTCTGTTTTGTTTTATTTGCACATTAAGGGTGTTTGAAGAATGTCACAAAGTGATCAACCCAAATCGATTTTATGAGGCTTGTAAATTTGATGCTTGCCACAAAAATAACACGGCTTGCTCCAGTTTAGAGATATACAGCACGTTGTGTACTGAATCATCTGTGTGTGTGCCCTGGAGGAACGCTACAAATGGACAGTGTGGTAAGAGGAGTTTTCTTTTAACAAAAACAAACCTTTTATTTTTTTATTACAAGGTAAAGAAATTCCTTATTGTTTTGTCTTGTTATAGACTACAAATGTCCCAATAATAAAATCTACAAGCCTTGTGGACCAGAAGTTGAACTAACATGCAATCTAAGGTAATCACAAGAATTGTATTTAAAATATGCATGTCAGCATGGGAAAGTTTTAGCAGTCATTTTAACAGCTGCTACCCCTGGGCCATCCATACTGCCATCACAAACAGACTCATATACACACACACACACACACACACACACACACTTACAAATTGACATCTCCTGTACAACCGTGGCACACTGCTTTTAACTTTTCACACCTTTTAAAATTGTCAGCTTTTATCTGTTATTATGCTACTGTCAATTACTTATGATTATTTATTTATTGTATGTATACTGTTCTCTTTGTAGTATTATCTGGTGCTATTCTATTGTATTCTACTCTAGTCTAATATCTAAAAATAAAATTTTTAATATTAACTGACTACATATTTAGATACAATGAGAAGTACGCAAAATGCCATGGAAACAGACAAGACCAGGAAGGCTGTAACTTATTGACGGAAGGATGTTTCTGCCCAGATGGTTTGACACTGTTCAATTCACAGTCAGACATCTGCGTCTCCTCATGTAAGAACAGAAGAACTTTTTTTTTAAGAATTTTGTGCAAAATTGAATTACTTTTAAGTAATATTTTTTTCATATGTACTGAATGTTCTGTCACTTAAGGTTGCACTGGACCCGATGGCACACCTTCAACGGTAGATTCTACAATATACAGAGCTCTTTTTTTTTCACTGTCAAATATTACCTGATCTCATATTCATTGTGCTTCATCATTAAAACAGTCTTGGCAGAGTGGCTGTGAGCAGTGCGTTTGTGATGAGGACACACTAGAAGTTAACTGTACACCTGTTGTGTGTCCTACTCAAAATCCCATAACCTGTGACGAGGATGAAAAGTTGGTGAACCAAACAGTGGGCTGTTGTCAGAATCTGACATGTGAGTTTTTACACTGAAATTTTTTAACATTATGTTTGGACAAGGTTTATCAGAATCAATATTTGAGCAGTACAAGGTTTTTCAACAGCTAATTTGTGTTTTTAAGTGCACTGTAAACCCAAATAAGTTAGCAAAATTCAATTATTCTCAATTATGTTGTGTTGATGAAACTTAAAAAATACAAGTTTCCAGAACTTAAAATGTAGATGCTTATTAAAGTATACTTAAATTAAAACATGACTTATTAACTTAGTATTCTAAGGTTCTGTCAGTCCTACTGGGAGCAGGGTTCAGTGTCTTTATCCAAGGACACTTGGACATGTAGACAGCCAGAGCTGGGACGTGAACCTCTGACTCTTCAGTCATTTGACGACCTGCTCTACCAAATGAAACCACAGCCGCCCCTAAAAAAAACTAATGTGTTTTGTGATTGCAATTTTTTTTGTGTAAAATCAGGAAACAACATAAAAACAGATAGACACAGACCTACGACAATAAAAACAACAATTCAAACAAAGGCTAGTCTAAACAGATAGGTCTTTAGCTGCTTATTAAAAGTGTCCACAGATCTTAAATTTAGTGGTAAAGAGCTCCGCAGAGTGGGTGCCACAACCTCAAAGGTTCAGTCTCCTTTGGATTTTAGTTGAGAACAAGGAATCACCAGCAGGACCTGATCAGAGAACCTGCCGGTGACATAAGGCAGCAGCATGTCTGAGATGTAGGCTGGAGACTGTCCATGAGAGCTATGGAAGTGACCACAATAAATTCATTGTCATTTTTATAAATTCGACACTGCATGACAGCAACAATACACATTTCACAAATGTATCTCACAGCTCTGCTTCAGTCCACAGGACGCCTGTTTGACACCTTTGTTTTAAGTGATGAACAAAAGAGCTCAATCATAAATCATTTGAAAGTGGTGAAATGCTAAATGTTCTGTCACACTTTTGTCAAAGTGTTAAATTCAGTTTTTGCTGTCAGGTGTAAACATGTCCATATATCATTGCTCTAGGTATTCCTCAAAATGAATGTGTGGTGAAAAATAAAACTGATTTCCTGAAGACAAAGAACTGCACATCAGTTGAGAAAGTTGAAATCACTTCCTGCAGAGGATCATGTGGCGAATCTTCATCCATGTGAGAATGATGCTTCAGACTGATTTATATCTTCATTTTTTCAGCAGAATTTTCTGTAAAGGCAAAACTTTATATAAACTGATCTTCTCTGAAATTGTCTTTACTTACAGGTACTCAGCAGAGAGCAACAGTATGATGCATTCATGCTCATGTTGTCAAGAAATGGCGACCAGTGAGAAGGAGGTAGAGATGAGGTGCACTGATGGGCAAAGGATAAAGCAAACCTACATTTCAATTGACAAGTGTGGTTGTGGGGTTGCTAAATGTAAAGAGACCACAGGAAATTAATTCAATAAACTTGACTAAAGTAAAAACCTAATGGATATGGCTTTAAACTTGACCTTCTATTCTTCAAAGACCAAGACTGTTCTGTTAAAGGATCAGTGTGTGAATATGCACTATCATTTGTCAGCTTCCAATCAAAACAAACCACAAGACTTAAGAGACAGACTAAGATTTAGTCAAATGACAAAATGTTTTACTCATTTACAAAATGCATGATTCAGCACATCCTAAATAGACTTGGTTCCTCTTTACAATCCATATAATGAGATGTTTTCTGTCTTAGCTGGCCTTTTTCTCTTGTCTCTCTTTGCTCCTGGGTTTGATGTGTATTTGTGATAAAATCTAAAATGCAGATATTAACAGCAAATGGGAAATGTACATGATTGTCTTGGGTTCATATCTGAATGTCTAACTAGTGTGATTAAAATGTAACAGCATTATATTTGTTTGTGCGTTTTTTTGCTCAGGCACAGCATATACGTAGAGGTTTTGCATGATACATTTATTGCAGTGTGTATGGGTTTTTTTTATTAATAACACAAGCACAGTAGACCACAATTGTGAATAAAAGAAAGAAAATAATCTAGATTACTTAATTAGGCTACTGCCTTTACCTTGAAACTGTTGCATTCTTCCACAATCTGGTCGACATTGTGTCTACAATGTTGTTACCCTTTCTGGATAACAAATGTGATACTTGAAATCAGTATTGGACTGATGCTGTCTTAGTAAGAGACTACAATGTGCCGCGGGTGTGACGTCACACTCCGCTCAGCTGTGGTGACGTCACATGCGCGCCAGGCATGTAGTCCAAATTATTAAGGGGTTTTACTTGCAAATTAATCAGCTGTTGGTGAATAAAAGCAGTTGAAGCGCACAACAATAATTATCATTTATTATGAGGTACAACATGTGTGTGACTCAGGACACATGACAAACCAGATACGATTTTAGCATTTTATTCCCCATTGAATTCCTTAATTTTCCAATCTACCACGGACCCTATCTTCTTTTCATGTGATGTAATACAAACATTCTGGACTGACATTCACAACTGGATCAAATCAGATTGTCAGTGTTGTACCTGAACGCGTTCATTGAATGATCGTTCACAAACTATATCATATTTTTAACGAACGTGAACGACTCGTTCACTTTTGCCAAATGAGAACTTTGCCAAGTGGGAACTGAGAGCTTTACATCCCCAGAGAGCGTTTCAATCAACCCACGTTCATGAAAAAAACTCAGTGAAAAATTAATAGCTTTTGTTCATTTAGTAGTCAATTAGCTCTATTACCTCACTTTTTACAGGACATAGCTACTTGAATGGCAAGAAAATATATTACTTACATTGCAGGTTGCTCACGATACATTTAAACCCAATGTGACGATGAGCGGAAATTATTGCCCACTAGGGATAATGGCAAGATGGGACAGGCAAAATCTGGGCCAAATACAGGGCTTTCATGGAATAAAACCTTTTGAAGGCTGCAAAATAACCAAGACTGGCATGAAGGTTCACATCAAGTTAAGGCTACAATGGAATTTAAAAAAAAAAAAGGGTTTCTTGGTGTTTTAATTCCTTAATCCTTCAACTAAACTTACTTGTGCTTGTAGTCACATCTTTGGCTGGAAAACTTACTGCACCTTGGAGAGTGTGATAAGTCACTATTAGTTCAAATATTAATGAAAATATTCAATTAACTATCAATCAAATTTGTAAATGTACAGAAAGCACTTTGAAAACACTTACAAAGTCTATATATAAACCTGTAAAGTATATTAAAAAAAAGTGATGTTGTCCAGTGGAACATCATACAGGTTGATGTTAATTATTTTGCACAGAAATTGGAACCATAAAATTGCCTTTTAATAACCCTTTTTTCTAAAAGCCCTGTTAAAAAGAGACTCCAATGTCTGGGCTTCAGCCCCGGATCTTTACTCAAGCTGCAAACGCCCCTGTTCTATTTAATTTAGTTGTTATAGTGCATGGTTATAATGTTATTCATGACTCCCTTTTATATGACAACTGAAATCCATTTGTCTACAGTGTTAAATAGACATGTTTGCATTTAACATATGATCAGACAATTATAATCTCCAGTTGTCTTTACTTATGACTGCTCATCATCACACCCTGCAACTGTTCACTCCTTATAATGCAAGTTCATCTTCCAGATCCTCCTCATTGCCTGGGAAACAACTTCATTATTTGTTTAGAGATTATATTACACGGTATATGTACTATGCTTATCATAGTGACATCCACAAATGCATTATTAGAATTTTATAGTAGTAGGAATTTTTATAAAATAATTTAACCATTGATGTGAATGATTGATTAATTTAGATGGAAAGCATTGTAAGTTTGTCAATGATTGAAGATATTTTAAGTTACGTTTTTGTGTGTGTCAAGCATAGACATATCACACTATAACTTAATCAATGCTGGATATATTATCATAATTTTAAACACACCGATGCATATATAAATATAACAAAATTATCAATATTGCAAAAGGTCAAAGGTCAATGTCGTATTTATCAGAAAGGTCAAAATCACATTATTGGCTCTAAATTTAAGAACAGGTTGTCATAGAAACTTGAGATTGGCACAAAATAGGGGCAAGATTAGTCATTCTCTGAATACCTGTTGCACATATGTTACAGAAACAATCATAGTAATCCTCAGCTTTGAAATCCTCCTCTATTTGTTCTCTGCAATAACGATCCATACCATTTTAGATAAAGAAAAGTAAAAGACCACAAAAGTATTTCTGGACTACATGCTATTATTGCCTTAACAGGCTACCATTTTCACTACTTTTATGATGTGATGTTTCTTTTCTAACATTTTCATATTGATCTGCATGAGTTTTTCTTTTCTAATTAATTCTTTGTATAGTTATTATTTTAATATATACACTTTGTTCATTATAACTATGACTGAATTTCATATGTCCTTTCCATTATCTATTTTTGTAATATAATTGTTTTACAGAATATACCATGTGGATGGAGTCTTGGACATGAGTTTCCTGTGAAGCTGGGAACACCCTTAACCTCCTTACAAGACTATTAGATGATGATGATGATGATGATGATGATGATGATGATGATGATGATGATGATGATGATGATGATGATGATGATGATGATTATTATTAATAATAATAATAATAATAATAATATTAGGATTATTATGTGCATTTGTTGTTGTCTGTTGCTATTGACGACATATACACACCCAGTTCCAAATATCAGAAGAAGTTAAACACCAGCATCTGTCTTCACACACATCTTATTGACATTCTTTTCCTTCTTCTCCACTACACTATTTTCCTCTGCTTCCATTTCCTTATCTCGTCTTTTATTTTTCCTCTATTTCTCTTTCAATTACTGTATATAATGTGTCTATTGCATATTAATTACCTTAAAATACAGTGACCCCCCACCCCCCCTTTAAAATAAAGGAGGGGAAAAAATAGAGTTATTAAAGGTTTTCTACATCTTCAAGTCAATGTCTATTCCAGAGATTTAAAAACTTACATGAACGTATTTGCTCATTTACTTAAGAGATTACAGTGCATAAGTCAACACAGTTTAAAATGTCCAAGCGAATTTAGCAAAGAACATCATTGTTGTTTACATATGTAAATTAAGTTGACGAACAGGATGTTGTTGAAACTGTCACCCCTCCTTTACAGTAAATTCTTCATGCCATATATTAGATGACACTGGTCGCATGAGACCAGTTTGACCAACTGTCATGGACAGGGAAGGGAATACAGGCAGGATGCTACTTTACTGGATGATACCATGGTTCATCTTCTGTTTTGGACTCCCAACAGTATCCCCTGGTACTGTATCACATCACACAAATACAAAGAGTCTGCTGTTACCTCATTATTAAATGTTTGTTTCTATTCTAATGTGCTCTAACTAAATATGTCTTTTTCTTTTGTTAAGTTACTGGTCAGTCTGCAAAACAATTGGCAGTGATTAAAGGTATATCTTTGTAAAAAAAAAACAAAAAACTTCACAGTACAATTGAACACAAGTATGTTATAATTTGTTCCATAATAAATGTTTTTTTCTTTATTAATTAGAAGTGAGAGCATCTCATAACAGCCAGTTCTGCAGTACATGGGGGAACTATCATTTCAACACATTTGATGGATATTTCTTCCAGTTTCCGAGCACTTGCAACTATATTCTAACATCTCATTGTAAAAGCAGCTATGAGACTTTCAATATTCAGCTGCAACGCAAAGAGGATAATAAAGTCCCCATTGTCGAGAAGGTCACAATGAAGCTTGATGGGATCGTGGTGGAGTTAGAAAAAAACTCCATCAAAGTCGATGATGAACTGTGAGGGGTTAATTTTGGATCTTTTTTTAAAAATTGTATTTATTTTATTTTTAATGGTCAAAATTGTATAATCTGATTTTTGATTTCTTGTCTCTTTAGTGTCACCATACCATTCAGTCAAAGTGGCATTACAATTGCAAGATCAGTTTCATACATAAAAATCGAGGCAAAGTTGGGTTTGGTTGTCATGTGGAATAGAGAAGATGCCTTTTGGGTATGTATATTTTATTGTTTTATATTGATCTTCCATATTTTTTATGTCACACACACACACATGTAATGCATCTATATATAACATACATTTTTTGTGTCCATAAGACTATTTAATTAGGACATTTTTCTGCTGATGAAGTATTACATATCCAATCAAATTACAGTTCCAGTCAAAATCAGGACCACAATGTTGGCCTGCATGTAACTGCAAATGGCTGCAATTAAAATGTGTCGTTGGTAATATTCTGGATTTAGCAGAGGTGGTTGAAGTACTCACATTCTGTACTTACTGTAAGTAGAAGTACAGCTACTAGTGTAAAAAATACTCTGGTAAAAGTAGAAGTACTGATTCAACTCCTTTAGAGAAGTAAAAGTAAAAAAGTACAACCTCTCAATTGTAGTGAAGTAAAAAGTAAAACTAAGGTGTTTTTTTTGCTATGGATGAAATAATACTGTTTTAAGCAGCAAAAAACAGAAAATATATACTTTTAAAATATACAAAAATAAAGCCTTTAGTGTGGAGATGTTGTGTTTTATTGGGTCATGGGACTCAGTTTAGTGGGTATGGACAGAACATTTTGGAACAATTCAAAAGTCATAAATAGGAGATTTTAAAAAAAGGCATAAACTATCAAAATTATGAGATAAAAAGTCTAAATTATGGGAGTGAAAAAGTCAAAATTATGAGATAAAAAGTCAAAATTATGACGAGAATAAGTCAAAACAATGAGAAAAAGTCATAATTCTGAGATAAAATGTCCAAATTATGATATAGTCAGTCATAATGTCTGATTTGCGACTTCTTTTTCGTACTGTTACATTTGTTTAGTTTGAAAAACTAATGAGTCTATTCTGAGAATGTAAAGATTATAAAGTCCAGATATTTATACAAAAATGTAGGGACCAAAAGTAAAACAAATTGCCGAAAAAATAAACACTGAAGTAAAGTACAGATACCTAAAAAATCTACTTAAGTACAATAAAGGACGTATTTCTACTTAGTTACTTTTACCTCTGGGATTTAGTAATAGTTTAGAATGTACTAACATCAATTCTTGCCTGATAATTTCGCAAACATGTGTCAGTTAACATTTTTTTTGTTACATGTTTATACAATCGCCACTGGTAGTTTAGGGCATTTTATATTTTTACTTGTTTTTTAGGTTGAGCTTGATGAAAAATTCACGAATCAAACTTGCGGTCTGTGTGGTGACTTTAATGGCCTTCAACGTTACAATGAGTTCTTCCTTGCAGGTAAATACTCTATACTTCACCTAGCTAACATTATCTATGCTACATTCTAATTTGGTATGTCTTTTTTTTTTCTTCTTCTTGAAGAAACTGAGAAATTGGCAACTCTTGAGGATTATGGGGAGACCTGGAGAGTCAATGGTCCAACTGAAAAATGTAAAGAAACTACCTCTGTAACACCAGATAAAAAAGGTTGTCCAAAACAGGTACGTAAAAGTGAATTGATTCAGACAATTTAATTGACAACAGAAACATTTAGATTAAATATGCATTATGATTGAACCCACAGTGTCGCCTCTGTAGAGAACTGTTGTTAGCACCTGGGTTTCATAGCTGCAGAAACCTGATTGACACCAAGTCCTTCCTCAAAATATGTGACACAGACCACTGTTCTGGTAAAAACAAAACCAGCTCCTGCATGTGTTCAACCATATCAGAGTACTCCCGTCAGTGTGCCCATGCAGGCGGCTCACCCCAACCGTCGAAAAAAATGAAAAATCTATGTGGTGAGAACAGGAACAAAAAAAAAGTATAATTGTAATTTGTAATAATGATTAATTTGTAATTTGTAATAATGTGCTGTTTCTCAAATAGCCAAAAAATGCCCTTATAATATGGTGTACAAGGAATGTGGTAGTGCCTGTGCTGACAGCTGCAGCAACATACAGAGAAGCAAAGTCTGTGTAGAGCACTGTGTGGATGGATGCTTCTGTCCAGCTGGTATGTTTTTGTATGTTTCAAACCTTGACTTAACACAATTCATTTTATTTTATATATCTATGTGGATCATGTGTCAAACAACTGTTGAAAAAAAAAAAAAGAAGTCTGACAATCCTCCCAACTCTGTGATTATACACCGTAAACCAGAATGTGAAAAATAATTAAACATATTCACTTGTGAAATAGTACTACTAACTCAAATGTATTAAATTGCTGTAACATGTTCTTCTTTTTACGTACTTCCAACTAATATCTTTTTATTAAGGGGAAGTATTGTGGTTACAAGTGAACATAACTTAAAAACACAGATGAGGTTCAACTTAGTGGAATTAAGTCATTAAATGCTGACAATGATATTGTACTGTTATTTCTATTGTTTCAAATTGAAAAAAAACTTAACTGATGGAGTAGAGGCTGAAAAACAATTTCAGAGCACACCAAATAACCACCAATATATATCACACTAAAAAAATTACAATCACAAAACACAGTCATTTCATTCGGGGGCGGGTTTATTCAGAGGTTCATGTCCCGGCTCTGTCTGTCCACATGTCCAAGTGTCCTTGGGCAAAGACACTGAACCCTGACTTAGTCTCCCAGTAGGACGGACAGAACTTTAGAATACTAAGTTAATAAGTAATGTTTTAATTTTAGTATACTTTAATAAGCATCTACATTTTAAGTTCTGGAAAGTTTCCTCAACTTAAAATAATTGAGGCAATCGATTGCCATAAATGTTTTGAGTTTCGCTAACTTATTTGGGTTTACAGTGTACAGTGACTGATCAGGGTTCAACTTTTCTCCAGTGTATACTAAGTAGAGACAAACTGCATTGTTCCGTGAACTGACATACTCTACACAAAAAAAAAAAAACCCAAACAATGTTTTCTTGTACCACAGACATTTCTTGCCGTTAAATATTCTACATTATAGACCGTGTCCCCAAATTAAAGTGAATGGTCTCAAGTAGATTGGTTCCTCTCTTATCTATTGGAGCTGAATATGATTTTTTTATTTTATTTTTATTATTTTACTGAATTGGGTTTTTGAATGTATGGAAACTGACAAGATTTAATTGTTGGTGATCTATGTTTTTATTCAGTTGCTACTGAAGAGTTGCCTATTATACATCTTTTGGTTCATCTAGTCTAATTATTATATTATGTTTCTCTCTAGGGACTGTCTTTGATGACATTACTCATAAAGGGTGTGTTTCCATTAATCACTGCTCCTGTCGACACAATGGCAAAATTTACAAACCCATGGAGTCGTACCCAACAGCCTGCCGAGAATGGTAAACACGTCACCACCTTCAGTTTGTTTATTAAGGTGGTCTTCCTGATTAAACTGACTGATCTCTGTTGACAGTACGTGCACCCGTGGCCAGTGGAAGTGTGAGGATAAGAATTGTCCAGGTGTTTGCTCCATACTGGGTGGTTCCCACTTCTCTACTTATGATGATAAAACATATAATTTCCATGGAGAGTGCTCTTATATTCTGTCAAAGGTGAGGCATTTAAACTATATACATTAATTTCTCAGCAGAAACAACATAATACATCACAACAGCCTGTGACAATTTGCACCATGATGTTTTTTAGGACACTGAAGGTGCTTTTACTATCATTGGTGACCTGGATAAATGTGGAAAATCAGATAAATCAACATGTCTGTCTGCTGTCACTATCCTGCTCCCAAACAGAAAGGTAAATGTGAGAGTGTAGGATATTGTATAGGTATAGGATATTGTCCATTTCGTTAAGTATATATTTAACTTCATGATGATTTTCCATCTTTAGGTGGTTCTAATTCAAGCCAGTGGACAGGTCTATTTTAATAAACTGGTGTCTATACTTCCTTTTTTCATGGGTGGGTTTGTTTTCTGTCTTAAATCTAGCCTGAAATATTGTATTTCAGAAGAAACCTTTTTGAAAAATAAACCTTTTTGTTTGTTTGTTTGTTTGTTTGTTTGTTTTATAGATGACCTAACAATCTTTCAGCCCTCCACCTTTTACATTGTTGTCCACACCATGTCTGGACTTGATCTTGAAATTCAGATTGACCCGATTATGCAGATCTACATTAAATCCTCCACTTCCCATAAAGGAAAGCTCACTGGTATGATTTAATTCCTAAACTCTATAAAATACCAGAGGTGGAAAGTAACTAAGTAAAAGTACTTCATTACTGTACTTAAGTAGATTTTTTTAGGTATCTGTACTTTACTTGAGTATTTATTTTTCTGGCAACTTTTTACTTTTACTCCCTACATTTTTGTATAAATATCTGTACTTTGTACTCCTTACATTCTCAGAATAGACTCGTTACTTTTTCAAACTAAACAGGTGGGGAAAATCAGTGGAGGAGAGAAACTGTGACTATATATTATAGTTATATGACAATTATCTCACAATTTTGACTTTTTGACTTTACCTTTTTTAAAATGTCATTTGTAATTTTTAAAAAATTTTCTGATGACTTTTTTTATCTCAAATGTGTCTTTTTTCCCCCTGTTTTTCCTTAATTCCTTACTCACAAAACTAAGCACAGTGACCCTATCAAAAACATTATCTACACAGTAACTTACTTTTAAATGCTTTATTTTAGATACTTTTGAAACTTTTCAGGTTAAATACATATTAATAAGTTTTCCTTTTTACTTTATTATAATTGTGAAATTGCACCTTTTTTTTTTTTTTTTTTACTTTTACTTAAGTAAAGAAGTTGGATCAGTACTTCTACTTTTACCAGAGTATTTTTTCACACCAGTAGCTGTACTTCTTAAGTACACATTGTGAGTACTTTTACCACCTCTGTAAAATACTAAGCTTGTGAAATATTAGTGAATGTTTATTGTGGTTTAATGATATAATCTTGTTGTAGGCCTGTGTGGAAATTTTAATGATATTGAAACTGATGACTTTAAAACGACAAGTGGACTGACTGAGGGAACAGCTGTGATATTTGGCAACAAATGGAAGACTAAATCAAACTGCCCAGATGTGAAAAAAATACCTGGGAACCCTTGTACTTTGAGTATAGACAAAGGTATCTTAAAACTAATATCATGCTTGTTGTTGTCTTTGATTCCTCACAATAAATTAACTGTAAATATGTTATTCTCTTCTTGTAGAGAGATATGCCAAGCACTGGTGTTCCTTGCTGTCAGACTCAAATGGTGTGTTTGCCAGATGCCATGTTGCTGTAAACCCAGAAGAGTATGAAACTGTAAGTGATGTTTTCTCCTTCATGTTGTCGTGTTAAATTTGTTTTTGAAATATCATGGGTTGCATAAGTTTGTTTTCGCATTGTTGTTTTGCTAAACCTTAGTTTGCTAACAACTAACATGTTAACAAGCTAGCAAGAAAAGTCCTAACAGTGTACTAGAGATGGGATTTTTGGCTCTTTTGGAGGATCCAGATCTTTATAGCTTGTTACTTTCAAAGATCTGTTCAAAAAAAACTGGCTCTTTTTTTAAAAAGTGTTTTAGACTTAAACTGGGTCCCCAGCATTTTGCCTTCGTTTCCCCCTCTCGATTAAAGTGGATCCAGCCACTACTCATTTCCCTTTGGCTGTGAATCATTTTAAATTCTAAATATTTCTATCAATCTCTGAACAAAAAAGCGCCATTGACACAGAACCCCCTCCTACTGTGGGACCCTTGCTGCGGTGTGATTGGTCAGTCAACATTCTAGGGCGGGGAATATTCGCGTGTTAAAAAAAAGAAGCATTTTACTCGCGAGTATTCCCCGCCCTAGAATGTTGATTGACCAATTACAGCGCAGCAAGGGTCCCACAGTAGGAGGGGGTTCTGCGTGATTCTCTCTCGCTGTAGGGGGGCGAAGGTTGAGCTTTTTGTGTGTGCGTGTGTGTGAAATCTGACACCATATGGGGAAAAAGAATGACGAAGAGAACGGCTCCCACTCAGCCACGACTCTGCTCCTCGGAATCGGCTCGTTCGTGACGTCACAGTGTACCATTAGCACCCTAACCTTTTATCTTAAAGTCTAGAATGGATGGACCTATCACCAGATATGCTTGCGGTTTAGCACAGAACACAGGCAAGGCATTTTATCAATTACTTATGTAGTTGCTAGAGTTTCATTTTATCAGATATGGTGCCTTTCATTTAAGCTAACACTACACCAGCATGTCCACACTAAAAAAAACCCAAATAATATAGGCTAAACTAAAATATTATTTTGTGTAATGCCACAATTTTTGTTTCCTCATTGTATCAATGAGAGCTGGAATTATAAACTATGTGGGAAGAGTAAGTTGTGTTGTGTATTCAAGTACATTTTAATAATATAGAGTTCTACCTTACTCTTCTCCTTTTTAACAAGTGGTTTAATATTGTTTTAGTTTAGTTAATGTTTCCATTAAATAAATATTTTCTGACATTTGCTATCATTTGGCAAAGGAAAAAAATCTGTATCAGCTTAGAAATATCAGTGGCCTGAATCTGTCATCGGCGAAGGCTGGTGTAAAATATAAAAATCTGTATGGTTCCTAAAAAAATCTATATAAGTCAATCGCTATTGAATAAGTTTTTGTTCGCCAGTGGTGTAGATCAGTGCATCCTTAAAATGATTGTCATTACTCATAGAAGTATGTTTCTAATAAATGTTTTAAAATCAGCATGACAGTTAAAACACCCCAATAGCTTTGCCAACTCATATTTAATGAAAATGCAGGAAAAGGGGATTTCTCTACAGTAAAATGATGCATGCAACAGAATGTGTCCTTTGAAGAATGCTCATTTGTAATGTGGTTTTGTGACCAGATGAATGTTCAAAATATGATAAAAAGAGAATAAAGGATTATGGTCTATAGCTAAGACCCAACCAAGTTTTGGCCGTATAAAAATGGTGTCCAAAGGCAAAAATGGCACTTGTGTCTGCAGATATCAACATAAGTGTTTCTTTTGTGTATGTATAAACACTTTATAAATTGCTCAAATTCTACCTGACCTCCAACTTTGACTTTGACACTGTGTGACTGTTACTCAGTGAAGCTCCACAACATAGACGGAGTACAGAGACATACATTCAACAGATTATAGTTGTCAAAGAACAACAGAGACCAGCAATATCTCCCACCTGAGGTCATACATTTTACACAGCAGTAATGCTGTGTGTTCTGATCAATAACTTTTAGTGTATTTCAATGATACATGTTGATTCCTGCTTCCTTTTTCCACAGTCTTGCATTTATGACACCTGTGCATGTGAAAAAAGTGACGACTGTATGTGTGCTGCTATCTCCTCCTATGTTCATGAATGTGCAGCTGAAGGTGTCTTCTTGGATAATTGGAGGGAAAAAACCCCATGCAGTAAGTGATAACTAAACAATCAAGCATCAAGTAAATTAAAGAAACATATATATATATATATATATATATATATATATCTGTCAAAAATGGTCTGTTTTTGATTAACAGATAAATACACAACGATATGTCCTTCCACCTTCGTGTATGATTACAAGATGACAAGTTGTGGTCACACTTGCCGCTCTCTTAGTCAGTCAGACTTAACATGTGAGGTTAAATTTACCCAGCTTGATGGGTGTGGCTGCGGTAAAAGAACCTACCTGAATGACAAGGGAAAGTGTGTCTTGGCCTCACAATGTCCTTGCTATGCCGAGGACACAGTGGTGCAATCTGGCCAGGTCATTAAAGTCCAAGGACGAATTTAGTGAGTCTTCATTTATTTCCAGAATATCTGCAACAAAAGATTACTATACAACCTAAGTATTACTGATTAAGTAATATGATTGATTTCAATTAAAAAAGTAGAAATAATGAACTGGAACACACAATCTCTTCTCAACTAAACTGCCTGTGTAAACATTTCAGCTCTTGCAGAGATGGAGAGTTAAGATGTGAAGGAGGCCAGATAATTGAATGTAGGTATAAACCCTACACACTCTTCATCATAATATCATTCATTTCTGTTTCTTATTAAGACTGTGATTGTCAACAGCATGCACCGATCCAATGATTTTCTTCAACTGCTCAAATGCAAAGCCTGGTACAAAGGGATCAGAATGCCAAAAAAGCTGCCAAACTCTGGACACAGAATGTGTAAGAATCTGTTCCATAACATTGTTACATACTTTACATATGCATGGTATATGATTATTATCCTTTTATTAAATTTGTTACACGATATAGGTGAGCCAACAGTGTGTATCAGGTTGTGTATGTCCTGAAGGCCTGCTGTCAGATGGAAATGGAGGCTGTGTTGAAAAGGACAACTGCCCCTGCACACATAATGATGAGTCATACATACCTGGACAGACCATCAAAGTGGACTGTAATACCTGGTGAGGGTTTATTCAATTAGCTTATCTGATCAGTCAAATGGACCTATTGAGCCACACACATATAAACAATTATAACATATTATTTCTTTAAATTATAGCACTTGTAAAAACCAAAAATGGGAATGTACACAAAAAGAATGTGATGGAACCTGCATCATATATGGCGAAGGACATTACATGACTTTTGATGACAAGAAATTCTCGTTTAATGGTGACTGTGGCTACATTTTCGCAAAGGTAAATCAGACAAAATAAATCAATCAATCAAAGTTCATTTATATAGCACTTTACAACAACATAAAAGGATAAAACAACTCAATCAAATATAATTTATAAATATAAAAGACAAAGCAACAACACACAGATAAAAAATACAACCAGCATAAAAGTGGCACATTGCTATTGGTTAAAAGCCAGTCTAAAAAGTCTAGACACTAATGTCTAGACTTTGTGATCTTTGTGATTGAAGTAAATCTTGTGTTAGTGACATGGTTATCTTGCAGGATAACTGTGGGGATGAAGAGAATGGTACCTTCAGTGTTGTCATTGAGAGAATCCCATGTGGAACAACTGACAGCATCTGCTCCACTGCTATCAAGCTTCATTTAGGGGTGAATAACACTAAGCTGTAAACACAATAATAAACTACATATTCAACAGGATTTAGGAAGTTTGCAAATGAGCATTTTTTCATTTTTTTCCCAGAATAATGAAATGATTCTTTCAGAGGAAAATGTTAAAGTAATTAAACAAAAACAAGGAATTGAAATACCCTATAAGATCCACACTGTTGGTTTATATGTTGCTATTGAGGCAAAGAATGGACTTATTCTCATTTGGAATAAGAAAGCAACAGTGATGATCAAACTCCGCTCCACATTTAAGGTGTGTAAACAGAACTACATGTGCATAAATAAAGATATATGTGGTTGTATTTTAATATAACATACATCTGTTTTTATTGCAGGGAAAAATCTGTGGTCTTTGTGGGAATTATGATGGAAACATTAAAAATGATTTCATCACCAGCAACAAAGAACTTGTGGTTGAAGCTCATGAGTTTGGGAACAGCTGGAAAGTATCAGACTCCTGCCCTGATGCAAAATCTAAATCTTCTAAAAATGCCTGCGCATCATACGCACATAGGCTGGCATGGGCACTGAAATACTGCAGCATCATAATGTATGATGTATTTTCTACCTGCCATTCAAAGGTAAGAGTTGCAATCAAACAACATCATAATAGTACATATAATGCAGATCAATGTATATAACTTTCTGTACAATTCAGTGTGGAATTCAGTGTGTACTCAAATGAATCTTTTAAGGTGGAGCCTGAGGAATACTATAATGCTTGTGTGAAAGACACATGTGCCTGCAACACAGGAGGAGACTGTGAGTGTTTCTGTTCAGCTGTAGCAGCCTACGCTGCAGCCTGTAATGCCGCCGGAGCCTGTGTCAAATGGAGGACGCCCACTATATGCCGTGAGTGTTTTAGTAACCTTTCATGATTTAATCACTATAGTCTTTGAGCATTAATCATGCATATACAATTAAATATTGTATATTGTTTTAAAGTGACCATTGTTTATGACTTCATTCTCTTTCATCAGCTGTTTTCTGTGACTATTACAATCCTGATGGATATTGTGAATGGCACTATGAACCATGTGGAAAACCATGCATGAAGACATGCAGGAATCCCACAGGAAGATGCTACAATCAGATTCCAGCATTGGAAGGTACTGGTGCAGTCCCATAAATCTGTTTTTTATCAGCATCTTAATGTGAAAATGCTTGAAACAATAGTTAAGAATGACATAAGACATTCAAATGGAAAGTGTGATGAAAATAATATACCTAAATTGTTTAACAAGGAGTTTATACTCTTCAATGTTTGAGACTGCCAAGCAGAAATATTCAGGACCTGTATACCTAACATGTACATGTACATTTACATTTGTATACTTACTATTACTAGCCATAGCATCATTATAAGAATGAACACTATTTCTTCCCATTACAAATTTTACACATAAAATTAAAGTTATTTATTTATTTCAGACTGAGAAGTCCATCTAAAAAAAATTGAAAAATGTTACAATAAAACAACCACATATGAACTAAAGAGTTTATCTATCATAAATATAAGCACTGTCTCCAATGTCTTCAACGGCCAGATCTTGCAAAGTGCAAAAACTTTTATTTGACAGGTACATCATCTCCTGTGGGAAAATGCTACAGTGATTTAAAAGGTTTTTATTACCATGCTGATACAATCATAGTACGTTCACTGTGTGATATTTTGTGACATCTTTTAGCAAAGATGTAGATAGAAATCAAACACAAATGCAGTGGTCAAATTCAACATTTTCTCTCTTTCTCCTTCCCTCTCTCTCTCTCTCTTTAAAAAAAATTCATAAAGAGATGTTTTGTTGCTGGAGATATTCACATTTGACCAATTTATGGATGAGACATATGTTCACGTGGAGTTAACAGGCTATCTCATTTGTTTTATTTCCTACCTTGAGTGTCTTACAATGTGCAATCTTGTAGGATTTTGGCAGAAATTGTGATCGTGAAGGAAATCAATAAGTTTCAAATCTTGAAGAAAGTTTTTTCGTGTGTATGTCTGTTTTATTTTTCCTTATTTTTGTTTGGATCCAAATGAATGGCAGATGATGTGCTTGGAAGTTTCAAACCATTCTCAAGTTAATTAGTTATAGTGTATTTGTCACTTTTTAACTCTATACTGTTTTTATAAGTACATACTTTCACTATAACTTTTAACTTTTTAAGGCTGCTATCCACATTGTCCACCTGAACGCCCCTATTTGAATGAAGTTACTATGAAGTGTGTATCAAATAGTGAATGTGGCTGTTATGATGAAGAGGAGAAGCACTATGAAGATGGGGAACTAATGCCTACTCAGGAAAACTGTCAGAAGTGGTATGGAACATCTTAATGTAACTAATGATTCTAATGTCATTTAAGTATATTATTTATTTTGTTGATCAACTGTATATATCTCTCTTCTTCTTTACACTTTTCAGTGAGTGTTGTTTAACAAAGAAGAAGTGCACATATAATGTTCGAAGTGAGTAGATGCACAGAATCGGTTTATTATTAGAAGATTATGACATCCCTAGATCATGTATTTGGAATAATTTTCATTGTTTTGCAGGTTGCACTTGTCTATATGAGGGCCGTATGTACAAATATGGAGATACAGTCTATGATACACATGATGGAAACGGAACCTGTTTTACTGCTATTTGTGGGGATGGGGGAAATATCAAGAGAACCATCAACTCATGTCATACAACGACAACCACACAGATGCCAACTACAACAAGCTTTGTTTTTACCACATCTGGTAAGAATGGAAAGAGTATTCCATTTTAAAATAAGTGTGAAAATTACGTTGAGATTCAATGTTTAATTGTTTACTTTATCTTTATTCTACAGAAAACACACCCACAACAACTCAAATATTTACCACGATAGGAATTGTAACTGAGGCAGTAACAACAATTTATACATTTTCTACATCAAGTGGTTCCACAAGGTCAATGACAACATCTTCATTACCTTTAACCTCATCAGGAAGCATAACATCCCCCACAACTACACCAGAAATGACAACATTTGGTATAAGTACCTCAAGACTTTCATCAACAACTGAAACTATAATTACAACCACAACGAAACCCACCACTGGTGAAAGACTCACTGAAGAATCAACTTCATCAGGCACAGAAAAGCCCACAACAACAACACAAGTGACAGCCAAATCCACAACTATGTCCCTTCCCACTAAAACCACATCCACACCACCAGAAACCACAGAAAAATCTACTACAACAAAAGTCACAAAGAAATTGACCACAACACCTGAAAGTTCAACAGGTACTGTGACTTCAACACCAACAACAACATCTCAAGTTAAAACCACAACAACAAAGGCAGTGACAACAGTTCAGTGGAGCTCAACATCAACAGCTTCAACAACTTATATGACATCTACATTGCCCCCATCAACAACTTCATCAGGCACAGAAAAGCCCACAACAACAACACAAGTGACAGCCAAATCCACAACTATGTCCCTTCCCACTAAAACCACATCCACACCACCAGAAACCACAGAAAAATCTACTACAACAAAAGTCACAAAGAAATTGACCACAACACCTGAAATTTCAACAGGTACTGTGACTTCAACACCACCACCACCACCAAAACCTCAAGTGTCAACCACAACAACAAAGGCAGTGACAACGGTTCAACCACATTCAACATCAACAGGTTCAACAACTTCTTTGACATCTATATTGCCTCCATCAACAACTTCATCAGGCACAGAAAAGCCCACAAAAACAACACAAGTGACAGCCAAATCCACAACTATGTCCCTTCCCACTAAAACCACATCCACACCACCAGAAACCACAGAAAAATCTACTACAACAAAAGTCACAAAGAAATTGACCACAACACCTGAAATTTCAACAGGTACTGTGACTTCAACACCACCACCACCACCAAAACCTCAAGTGTCAACCACAACAACAAAGGCAGTGACAACGGTTCAACCACATTCAACATCAACAGGTTCAACAACTTCTTTGACATCTATATTGCCTCCATCAACAACTTCATCAGGCACAGAAAAGCCCACAAAAACAACACAAGTGACAGCCAAATCCACAACTATGTCCCTTCCCACTAAAACCACATCCACACCACCAGAAACCACAGAAAAATCTACTACAACAAAAGTCACAAAGAAATTGACCACAACACCTGAAATTTCAACAGGTACTGTGACTTCAACACCACCACCACCAAAACCTCAAGTGTCAACCACAACAACAAAGGCAGTGACAACGGTTCAACCACGGTCAACATCAACAGCTTCAACAACTTATATGACATCTACATTGCCTCCATCTACAACTTCATCAGGCACAGAAAAGCCCACAACAACAACACAAGTGACAGCCAAATCCACAACTATGTCCTTGCCCACTGAAACCCCATCCACACCAACAGAAACCACAGAAAAAGCTACTACAACGATAAAAGTCACAAAGAAATTGACCACAACACCTGAAAGTTCAACAGGTACTGTGACTTCAACAACACCACCAACAACACCTCAAGTTGCAACCACAACAACAAAGGCAGTGACAACAGTTCAACCACGGTCAACATCAACAGCTTCAACAACTTATATGACATCTACATTGCCCCCATCAACAACTTCATCAGGCACAGAAAAGCCCACAACAACAACACAAGTGACAGCCAAATCCACAACTATGTCCCTTCCCACTAAAACCACATCCACACCACCAGAAACCACAGAAAAATCTACTACAACAAAAGTCACAAAGAAATTGACCACAACACCTGAAAGTTCAACAGGTACTGTGACTTCAACACCAACAACAACATCTCAAGTTAAAACCACAACAACAAAGGCAGTGACAACAGTTCAGTGGAGCTCAACATCAACAGCTTCAACAACTTATATGACATCTACATTTCCCCCATCAACAACTTCATCAGGCACAGAAAAGCCCACAACAACAACACAAGTGACAGCCAAATCCACAACTATGTCCCTTCCCACTAAAACCACATCCACACCACCAGAAACCACAGAAAAATCTACTACAACAAAAGTCACAAAGAAATTGACCACAACACCTGAAATTTCAACAGGTACTGTGACTTCAACACCACCACCACCACCAAAACCTCAAGTGTCAACCACAACAACAAAGGCAGTGACAACGGTTCAACCACATTCAACATCAACAGGTTCAACAACTTCTTTGACATCTATATTGCCTCCATCAACAACTTCATCAGGCACAGAAAAGCCCACAAAAACAACACAAGTGACAGCCAAATCCACAACTATGTCCCTTCCCACTAAAACCACATCCACACCACCAGAAACCACAGAAAAATCTACTACAACAAAAGTCACAAAGAAATTGACCACAACACCTGAAATTTCAACAGGTACTGTGACTTCAACACCACCGCCACCAAAACCTCAAGTGTCAACCACAACAACAAAGGCAGTGACAACGGTTCAACCACGGTCAACATCAACAGCTTCAACAACTTATATGACATCTACATTGCCTCCATCTACAACTTCATCAGGCACAGAAAAGCCCACAACAACAACACAAGTGACAGCCAAATCCACAACTATGTCCTTGCCCACTGAAACCCCATCCACACCAACAGAAACCACAGAAAAAGCTACTACAACGATAAAAGTCACAAAGAAATTGACCACAACACCTGAAAGTTCAACAGGTACTGTGACTTCAACAACACCACCAACAACACCTCAAGTTGCAACCACAACAACAAAGGCAGTGACAACAGTTCAACCACGGTCAACATCAACAGCTTCAACAACTTATATGACATCTACATTGCCCCCATCAACAACTTCATCAGGCACAGAAAAGCCCACAACAACAACACAAGTGACAGCCAAATCCACAACTATGTCCCTTCCCACTAAAACCACATCCACACCACCAGAAACCACAGAAAAATCTACTACAACAAAAGTCACAAAGAAATTGACCACAACACCTGAAAGTTCAACAGGTACTGTGACTTCAACACCAACAACAACATCTCAAGTTAAAACCACAACAACAAAGGCAGTGACAACAGTTCAGTGGAGCTCAACATCAACAGCTTCAACAACTTATATGACATCTACATTGCCCCCATCAACAACTTCATCAGGCACAGAAAAGCCCACAACAACAACACAAGTGACAGCCAAATCCACAACTATGTCCCTTCCCACTAAAACCACATCCACACCACCAGAAACCACAGAAAAATCTACTACAACAAAAGTCACAAAGAAATTGACCACAACACCTGAAATTTCAACAGGTACTGTGACTTCAACACCACCACCACCACCAAAACCTCAAGTGTCAACCACAACAACAAAGGCAGTGACAACGGTTCAACCACATTCAACATCAACAGGTTCAACAACTTCTTTGACATCTATATTGCCTCCATCAACAACTTCATCAGGCACAGAAAAGCCCACAAAAACAACACAAGTGACAGCCAAATCCACAACTATGTCCCTTCCCACTAAAACCACATCCACACCACCAGAAACCACAGAGAAATCTACTACAACAAAAGTCACAAAGAAATTGACCACAACACCTGAAATTTCAACAGGTACTGTGACTTCAACAACACCACCACCAACAACACCTCAAGTTGCAACCACAACAACAAAGGCAGTGACAACAGTTCAACCACGGTCAACATCAACAGCTTCAACAACTTATATGACATCTACATTGCCCCCATCAACAACTTCATCAGGCACAGAAAAGCCCACAACAACAACACAAGTGACAGCCAAATCCACAACTATGTCCCTTCCCACTAAAACCACATCCACACCACCAGAAACCACAGAAAAATCTACTACAACAAAAGTCACAAAGAAATTGACCACAACACCTGAAATTTCAACAGGTACTGTGACTTCAACACCACCGCCACCAAAACCTCAAGTGTCAACCACAACAACAAAGGCAGTGACAACGGTTCAACCACGGTCAACATCAACAGCTTCAACAACTTATATGACATCTACATTGCCTCCATCTACAACTTCATCAGGCACAGAAAAGCCCACAACAACAACACAAGTGACAGCCAAATCCACAACTATGTCCTTGCCCACTGAAACCCCATCCACACCAACAGAAACCACAGAAAAAGCTACTACAACGATAAAAGTCACAAAGAAATTGACCACAACACCTGAAAGTTCAACAGGTACTGTGACTTCAACAACACCACCAACAACACCTCAAGTTGCAACCACAACAACAAAGGCAGTGACAACAGTTCAACCACGGTCAACATCAACAGCTTCAACAACTTATATGACATCTACATTGCCCCCATCAACAACTTCATCAGGCACAGAAAAGCCCACAACAACAACACAAGTGACAGCCAAATCCACAACTATGTCCCTTCCCACTAAAACCACATCCACACCACCAGAAACCACAGAAAAATCTACTACAACAAAAGTCACAAAGAAATTGACCACAACACCTGAAAGTTCAACAGGTACTGTGACTTCAACACCAACAACAACATCTCAAGTTAAAACCACAACAACAAAGGCAGTGACAACAGTTCAGTGGAGCTCAACATCAACAGCTTCAACAACTTATATGACATCTACATTGCCCCCATCAACAACTTCATCAGGCACAGAAAAGCCCACAACAACAACACAAGTGACAGCCAAATCCACAACTATGTCCCTTCCCACTAAAACCACATCCACACCACCAGAAACCACAGAAAAATCTACTACAACAAAAGTCACAAAGAAATTGACCACAACACCTGAAATTTCAACAGGTACTGTGACTTCAACACCACCACCACCACCAAAACCTCAAGTGTCAACCACAACAACAAAGGCAGTGACAACGGTTCAACCACATTCAACATCAACAGGTTCAACAACTTCTTTGACATCTATATTGCCTCCATCAACAACTTCATCAGGCACAGAAAAGCCCACAAAAACAACACAAGTGACAGCCAAATCCACAACTATGTCCCTTCCCACTAAAACCACATCCACACCACCAGAAACCACAGAGAAATCTACTACAACAAAAGTCACAAAGAAATTGACCACAACACCTGAAATTTCAACAGGTACTGTGACTTCAACAACACCACCACCAACAACACCTCAAGTTGCAACCACAACAACAAAGGCAGTGACAACAGTTCAACCACGGTCAACATCAACAGCTTCAACAACTTATATGACATCTACATTGCCCCCATCAACAACTTCATCAGGCACAGAAAAGCCCACAACAACAACACAAGTGACAGCCAAATCCACAACTATGTCCCTTCCCACTAAAACCACATCCACACCACCAGAAACCACAGAAAAATCTACTACAACAAAAGTCACAAAGAAATTGACCACAACACCTGAAAGTTCAACAGGTACTGTGACTTCAACAACACCACCAACAACACCTCAAGTTGCAACCACAACAACAAAGGCAGTGACAACAGTTCAACCACGGTCAACATCAACAGCTTCAACAACTTATATGACATCTACATTGCCCCCATCAACAACTTCATCAGGCACAGAAAAGCCCACAACAACAACACAAGTGACAGCCAAATCCACAACTATGTCCCTTCCCACTAAAACCACATCCACACCACCAGAAACCACAGAAAAATCTACTACAACAAAAGTCACAAAGAAATTGACCACAACACCTGAAAGTTCAACAGGTACTGTGACTTCAACACCAACAACAACATCTCAAGTTAAAACCACAACAACAAAGGCAGTGACAACAGTTCAGTGGAGCTCAACATCAACAGCTTCAACAACTTATATGACATCTACATTGCCCCCATCAACAACTTCATCAGGCACAGAAAAGCCCACAACAACAACACAAGTGACAGCCAAATCCACAACTATGTCCCTTCCCACTAAAACCACATCCACACCACCAGAAACCACAGAAAAATCTACTACAACAAAAGTCACAAAGAAATTGACCACAACACCTGAAATTTCAACAGGTACTGTGACTTCAACACCACCACCACCACCAAAACCTCAAGTGTCAACCACAACAACAAAGGCAGTGACAACGGTTCAACCACATTCAACATCAACAGGTTCAACAACTTCTTTGACATCTATATTGCCTCCATCAACAACTTCATCAGGCACAGAAAAGCCCACAACAACAACACAAGTGACAGCCAAATCCACAACTATGTCCCTTCCCACTAAAACCACATCCACACCACCAGAAACCACAGAAAAATCTACTACAACAAAAGTCACAAAGAAATTGACCACAACACCTGAAATTTCAACAGGTACTGTGACTTCAACACCACCACCACCAAAACCTCAAGTGTCAACCACAACAACAAAGGCAGTGACAACGGTTCAACCACGGTCAACATCAACAGCTTCAACAACTTATATGACATCTACATTGCCTCCATCTACAACTTCATCAGGCACAGAAAAGCCCACAACAACAACACAAGTGACAGCCAAATCCACAACTATGTCCTTGCCCACTGAAACCCCATCCACACCAACAGAAACCACAGAAAAAGCTACTACAACGATAAAAGTCACAAAGAAATTGACCACAACACCTGAAAGTTCAACAGGTACTGTGACTTCAACAACACCACCAACAACACCTCAAGTTGCAACCACAACAACAAAGGCAGTGACAACAGTTCAACCACGGTCAACATCAACAGCTTCAACAACTTATATGACATCTACATTGCCCCCATCAACAACTTCATCAGGCACAGAAAAGCCCACAACAACAACACAAGTGACAGCCAAATCCACAACTATGTCCCTTCCCACTAAAACCACATCCACACCACCAGAAACCACAGAAAAATCTACTACAACAAAAGTCACAAAGAAATTGACCACAACACCTGAAAGTTCAACAGGTACTGTGACTTCAACACCACCACCACCACCAAAACCTCAAGTGTCAACCACAACAACAAAGGCAGTGACAACGGTTCAACCACGGTCAACATCAACAGCTTCAACAACTTATATGACATCTACATTGTCTCCATCTACAACTATATCAAGCACAGAAAATCCCACAACAACATCAGGTGTCACAATACAGTCTACCACAATAACAAAAACTACTGGAACAACAGGGACACCTCCACAGACATCATCTACTTTAACTGTTACTACCAAAACAGTGACAACAGCTCAACCACTTTCAACATCAACAGGTTCAACAACTTCTTTGACATCTATATTGCCTCCATCAACAACTTCATCAGGCACAGAAAAGCCCACAAAAACAACACAAGTGACAGCCAAATCCACAACTATGTCCCTGCCCACTAAAACCACATCCACACCACCAGAAACCACAGAAAAATCTACTACAACAAAAGTCACAAAGAAATTGACCACAACACCTGAAATTTCAACAGGTACTGTGACTTCAACACCACCACCACCACCAAAACCTCAAGTGTCAACCACAACAACAAAGGCAGTGACAACGGTTCAACCACGGTCAACATCAACAGCTTCAACAACTTATATGACATCTACATTGCCTCCATCTACAACTTCATCAGGCACAGAAAAGCCCACAACAACAACACAAGTGACAGCCAAATCCACAACTATGTCCCTTCCCACTAAAACCACATCCACACCACCAGAAACCACAGAAACACCCACGACAACTCTGCCTCTCTCTACAAGATTAGTATATACAACTGTTCAATCTTCAACACTAGTCAAGACAACATCCTGCTTCTGTACCTACATGGGTATTATTTACTTTGCTGGTAAGACGAGTGTTTTGTTTTTTTTGGGGGGGGTTCAGCAAAATACTTCTTTTAAATCATTACTCATTGTCAGACCTATATTATGTTCACTGATAACCCTGAACTGAACCCAACCACAGGTGTAGCTCATATCTCCTTGCTCCTAATATTTTTGTCTGCACATGCAAACACAATGTTTTTGCGAATCCTTTTTCTAAGTTCTTTACATTTTTAAATCTATACCTCCAAAATGCAAAAATCTTTTTGTGACATTTTAGGGTTTTTTTTACTTGAGTTTTCCATTTGCAAATGTATTTTTCCCCCTCAGAATTAATCCAATCCTTTTCATGTTACATTTGTGTTAGTTTGAGCTTTATAGACATGCCGATTCGTTGTATGCTGTTTTGTGGACATACCTAAAATCTAATTTCTTCTAGAGGAATCAAAATATAAAAAAGTAACATGGGTGACTAGAACAATTCAAATTACATCATAATTAAGGCCCTAATTGCAAGAAAACCGATGTTGTCCTTTAATGACAAGCATTTTGCTTCTTTGACTCTATAAATGCATCTCCTATGTCTAGCAGATTTACAGTAGAGTGATATGTAACCCCATGGCACTGTTGTTTAAACAATAATAAATAATTACAACGATCTCACCCAGAAAAATATTTTAAACATAATATATCTGCTCACTGAGCTTGATTTTGTTTATGTACAGTGGTTCTCCTCCCCTTGTTGTCTCTTGTCATTGATTTTGATGTCTTTTTACTCTGGTACAGACACTTACATATACAATAAGACCGATGGAGCAGGCTGGTGTTACACTGGATACTGCAATTCAACATGTGGTGTTAAGTTATCTGTTCAACCTTGTCATTTCATAATACCAACTGCATCAACAACTACAATAAGCTCTCTCACACATCCAGTGAAGCCTCCCTCAGACTGTTCATATCTCAATCCACCGAGAAAGGTATTTGAATTTATCGGTAGAAAGAACAGATCTTTGTAAAACTGAAACATTATTATGTACTCATTTCACCTTTGGCTTTAACTATTGAGGGTTTTTTTTAACTAGCTAGATTTTTTGGGTTTCTATTCATTCACAACTCCTCAAATATGATCGGAAAAAGTATTAATTGTTCTTGTCAATATAAAGGTGGTCAACACAATATAATTAGAGCAACATGTAACTATAAAGTCATCAAAATGCTTTCAGTCCCTCTATTTTATAGCAGCCTGTTGATTTTTAGACTTCTCCATAAATCGTTTATAAGAATATGGTATATACATATAATTTATGACCCAGAATTAACTATACTACCAACATTTTATTCTATTTGGTCTTTGTAATGTTGAAAACAATGCATCCCCCAGTTATTTCTGTGGTTACCCTTGGAAACCATGATACTTTTTGAGTGATCAAAAATGCTGAATGATTTGTGTTTGCTTGTGTATTGTGATTCATAGTGAACAATATTTTTATATCAAAACTTACAGAATAGTGAGACTTGGAGGCCGAATAAATGTACTACTGAAACATGTGACAATGGTAAAGTGATTTCAGAACATGTGACCTGTGAAGAAGTGACCAAACCTACATGTGATAATGACGACGAACCAGTGAAGGTTTATGATGCCTCAGGTTGCTGTTTTCATTATGAGTGCAGATGTAAGTATGAATGAAAGACATATTTCAAAATCTTACATTCAAGCAAAATCAAATTACTGCATTACATCTGTTTTATGTTATTTTTTTCTTGATGTAACACTCATTATCAAATGTCTGCAGGTGTATGTGCTGGATGGGGAGATTCACATTATCTGACATTTGATGGTCAATATTACAGCTTTCAGAAAAAGTGCACATATGTCCTGGTTAAAGAGATTATTCCTCGATATGACTTTAAGATCTTGATTGACAGTGAAAACTGTGATGCCTCTGGAACTGTGACCTGTGCACGTGCATTCATTGTTCATTATAAAAACTACGACATTGTTCTCACACAGGAAAGAAAATCCAAAAGTGTTAATATGGTAAATATCACTGCAATAAACAACCCTAACTCAATGTATTGTATTTACATCCATTGATTAGTAACAGTGTAATGTACTACACAATGTAATTTTTTCTGACAAAGCTTCCCCCTAATGCTTCATTTGTTCAGGTTTACATCAACAATAAGCAGGTAAAACCAACCTACTCAAATGATGACTTCACCATCACAAGCACATCAATAGAGCTGATTCTGAGAATCCCAGCTATTAAAGCAGTTGTGACATTCAAAGAGCTTTCATTCAGCATTGAACTACCATTTTCCCTTTTCCACCACAACACAGAGGGGCAGTGTGGTAAGTTGATGTATTAAATAGGCTTGAATATGCCACAGTGGTAACAACTTGTCATAACGTTTATGTTTAATGTTTGTTTCCACAAGGTACCTGTGACAATAATGATAAGAATGACTGCAGACTACCAAATGGACAGTTACATTCTTCTTGCTCAGAAATGGCACACAAGTGGAGCGTTACAGATAAAAACAAGTCATTTTGTGAGAGGCCACCACCGACAACACAACCAAGGCCTCCACCACTGACCTGCAATACTGATATTTGTGAAATTTTAATCAGCAAGTAAGACTTTATTGTGGTGTGAAGACAGTCTACAGTTAACTCATTCTGTAGAGGCAGTTATGTAACAGTCTGTTTTGTTTTATTTGCACATTAAGGGTTTTTGAAGAATGTCACAAAGTGATCAACCCAAATCGATTTTATGAGACTTGTAAATTTGATGTCTGTGAAAAAAATCCCACCATGGGTTGCTCCAGTTTAGAGATGTACGGCTCGTTGTGTGCTGAATCATCTGTGTGTGTGCCCTGGAGGAGCACTACACGTGGACAGTGTGGTAAGAGGAGTTCCTTTAATGAAGGCAAACCATATTTAACTTGAAAGTATGTATATATATATATATATATATATATATATATATATATATATATATATATATATAGATATATATATATATATATATATATAGATATATATATATATATATATATATATATAGATATATAGATATATATATATATGTATGTGTGTGTGTGTGTGTGTGTGTGTGTGTATTTATGTATATACAGTCATCCTCAAAATTATAAAACTACATTATAAAACTTTTGCCATTTTTTGCTACTTTTTTGTTGTTGTGATAAAAACAATGAGTTTTATCCAGTTTCTTTTTGACTTGTATGTGAAACACAAGTGAAGGACAATTTGGTATGAATAATTTAGAAGATGGTGTTTTTGAAAATGTATTTATCATTCTATCATCCTTTTTTGCAGAATCCAACTGTCCAAAACATCAAGTGTACAAACCTTGTGGGCCAACAGTTGTAT
This sequence comes from Siphamia tubifer, assembly GCA_020466265.1. Lineage (NCBI taxonomy): Eukaryota > Metazoa > Chordata > Actinopteri > Kurtiformes > Apogonidae > Siphamia > Siphamia tubifer. The sequence goes on along the minus strand of CM035788.1, from coordinate 23,899,330 downwards.
CAACATGCAATGCAAGGTAATAATCAAATTCATGTGAGCAATAACTATATTGGCCATTCTACGGAATTGGTTCACATTTCTGTCCCACTATGAAAACCAAATTAAAAAAAAAACAATTAGGTATTCAGACTCATTTGCACAGACTTTACATGTGCACAAATATCATATTATGGTCTGATTGGCCCATATACAGCTCTGGCAAAAAAAAATTTGAGACCACTGCAAAATTCTCACTTTCTCTGATTTGACCATTTATGGGAATGTCTTTGACTAAAATTATTTTTTTTCTCTAAATTACTTACATTTTGGCCAAATTTCAAATGTAAATATTGTTTTTTTCGGTGAAGTAATCTAATGATCGTGTTTGTCTGTTTGCTTGTTACCCCCCCCCCCCAAAAGGGGAGAGGGGTATTGTGTTTGAGTTGGTTTGTTTGCTTGTCTGTCTGTTCTCTGTCATCCACACCTTTATGGACTTAGCTGAGGACAGGACTATTGTCCTGATAGAAAAGTTATGTTTGTATTTCAGCACTTTAGTGGTACTAATAGCACTGTTTTTGCCTATTGTAACAAGATAGTGATGGCCACAGTAGGGGTTTTTACTTCTTAAAAAAGACACAGATCAGGTAGAATAAGGTGTGTCTGTGTTGGAATTTAGCAGACACGGTACAGAATGACTTTCAAACATACAGACATGGTGATTTCAGAGGAAAATACAGTGGTTTCTTAATGTTTTCCATAGCTGTATATAGTTAATAAATCTCAGTATCTGCACAGTTTTGTTCACATAATTTTTCATTTCAAGAATTTTTATTTTTTTTTGTACCAACTCTGCCTTTATTTAATAGATACAATGAGAAGTACACACATTGCCATGGACCAGCTTGTAACTTATTAAGGGAAGGATGTTTCTGCCCGGAGGGTTTGATACTGTTCAATTCAAACTCGGATATCTGTGTCTCTTCATGTAAGAACAGAGGAACATTTTTGAAAGAACTATGTGAAAAATGTATTCATTTGTAGAAAAAAGATTTTTAAATGTGTACTGAATGTTCTGTCACTCAAGGTTGCACTGGACCTGATGGATTACCTAAAGAGGTAGATTATAAAAAAAAAATTCAGATCATTGTTGAACTTTTATTGTAAATTACTGCCTGATTGTAAATTAATTGTGGTTCACCATTAAAACAGACTTGGCAGAGTGGCTGTCAGCAGTGTGTTTGTGATAAGGACACACTAGATGTTCAGTGTACGCCTGTTAAGTGTCCTACTCAAAAACCCATAACCTGTGACAAGGAGGGCGAGGTGTTGGTGAACCAAACAGTGGACTGTTGTCAGAAAATGACATGTGGTGAGTTTGTACATTGACATGTGCTGATGTTACATTTTGTGAAAATTCTGACAGCAACATGATAAGAGAAAGGGAATAATTCACAAGTTAAAAAGGAACTTGTCCTAAGAAGAGTAACGTAAGAGATTTATCATGGTTTGTAATATATTATATTATATTATATTATATTATATTATATTATATTATATTATGTTATGTTATGTTATGTTATGTTATGTTATGTTATGTTATGTTATGTTATGTTATGTTATGTTATGTTATGTTATGTTATGTTATGTTATGCTATGTTATGTTATGTTATGTTATGGGAACAGGTATTATATATCAGATTATATTATATTATATATCAGATATATATATATATATCAGGTATTATATATTATATTAAATTATATTATATTATATTATATTATGTTATATTATATTATATTATATTATATTATATTATATTATATTATATTATATTATATTATATTATATTAAATTATATTATATTATATTATATTATATTATATTATATTATATTATATTATATTATATTATATTATATTATATTATATTATATTATATTATATTATATTATATTATATTATAGGAACAGGTATTATATATCATGTAAATAGTTATTTTCAAGCTGTGCCTCTTCTCATTTTCTTTCTGTATTAAATTTCACCAACCTGAATATGTTTCCTATCCATTCAACAGAATGTGATACAAAACTTTGTCTGCCAACACCGGAATGCAAACTGGGTTTTCAGCTGAAGAAAGATGCTTCAAATGACAGTTGCTGCCCAGTTCAACGCTGTGGTAAATTTATTTATATACAGCATATATATATATCACTGTTAATACTGTGGTGAAGAGCCATGCATATGAGCCACAAAGGGGTTCATAAATGATGATTATATTTATTTCTCTCTAGTGCCAAAAGATGTTTGTGTGCTCAATGGCATCGAGTACAAGGTAAGCAGTCATTTGCTGTATAACGCTGCTCTACGATATCTTAGAAAATATCTGCTACAGTCAGTCAGTCTTACATAATTTAATATGATGAATCAGAAAACAAATTACAAAAGTTCTGGTTGGATCATATTTTAAATATACACTACTTACAATAAGTTAGGCATATTGTTATTTACATGAGTGCTATTCCAATTTAGTTTGAATTTTAGTGAAATATGTAATAGTTCCCCTTGATATTATTATTAATGAATGAGAAGAAACATGATTTTAATTAGTACCCCAACAATTTAGACAATAGTGAAGATAACCCCAAATAACCAAAGTCAATAGTGGGTGTTTCCACCGTTTCTTGTAATGACAGTCTTGTCTCATGCTCCTCACTAGCCTCATGATGTTGTTAAAGCAATGCATTCCACTCCTCCACAAGTTCTACACGCAGTTCTTCCAGGTCATGTGGGGGTGGGGTATGAGCATTTAGTTGCTGCTTCAGCTGGTCCCATACATGTTCTATGGGGTTAAGGTCAGGGGACATTGCTGGCCAAACCATGTAAAGCACTCCAACTTCCTGAAGATGAGTTGTAACAATTCTGGCACAATGTGGTGGAGCATTATCATCCATGAACAGTAAGTTGGGGGTGCACTGGTGTAATTTGGGGATGATGATGGTTCTACAATGTCTCTGAGGTTAAAAAAAAAAATCCAGTGCCTGAGCTCTTTGACATTCCACTTTAATTACATCTTAATAGAAATGAGAAATAAGATACATTTTGTTATTTTCAGTTTTTCATTATTCAAAAATATAGCAATTTTGAAGGCCGCTGTTCACCATGAGATGACATCCTTCAAATTTGTATCCTAGATTGCTATTGTTGTCAACTTTGTCAGAAAAACTGTCCGTCTGTCTTACTGTTAGCAAGATGATGTAAAGTTATGGACGGATTTGGCTGAAATTTTCATGAAGTTGATACTGGCACAGGGAACAAATTATTATTTTTTTGGTAGTGATCAGTGGAGGTATTCGGGGGGGGGGGGTGTTATACAGTTTTTCGGGACAGAAGTCATAGTGAATTCTAACACTCATTTAACCCTTCCCTGTCCAAGTGCTTCTCTAGTTTGATATTTGAATCATTGGACCAGGTTACTTTTTTTAATCTGTTGCCGTGTAGACCATTAACATTAAAACAAGTTCTAGTTCCATTGACATGTTTATAGAATTGGGAAGGGATTTCTTTGATAGTTTTCTGTTTTATAGACAGGAATGGACTTCTTCATAAATCCATGTGAACCATGCAGCTGTACTGGAATTCAAGATCCCAAAACCATGCTGAAAAAAATTGAGTGTCACAAGACCATGTGCTCATCACGTTGTGCAGAGGTAGTTGTTAAAATACTTACAGCGTCACATTTTCAAATTGTGTCAATATGGATATTTTCCTGGGGATTTGTGATGTCTCTAAAAATGTATAAATATACATTTAAAACTACAATAACATTTTTTAAATGTCACTTCACATGAATGGCTACACACCATTCCTTCAGGGTTCTTTTTTTTTCCAATAGGGCCACGTATATCAGGAGAAACCTGGACAGTGTTGTGGAACATGTAAAAAGATTAACTGCACTTTGTCTGTTCCTGGGTTTATTGCTCCTGTTCTTATCAAGGTAAATTCACTATGTTGCATTCACTGCCTGCTACCTACCCTTAACTCTTATTAGATTTGTATATATATTTGTATATATGTATTGACTTCTCTCTGCTGTTTCACAGCCTTCTGAGTCTTGGTCACCACCAAATGACCGCTGTACCAGGTATGACTGTCAAAAGGAGGAAGATGACTTCACTATTTCTGTCAATCGAATAAAGTGTCCTGAGTTTGACTCAGACAAATGTGTTCCTGTGAGTACATACAAAGATTGAGAAGCACAATATTTCAAAATGTTTTCGAGCAAAAAATTGTGCAACATGTTGTCTGTGTTACAGGGAACTGAAAAAACTGACAAGAATGGTTGTTGCAAAACATGTGAGTATGACTGATATGTAATATTCCTCAGTTATCTTTCAATCCAACAGTTGCACAGAAATTGTCAATTTATTGAATTAATCTTCTGTGTTATGTTAATAGCAATAGTTACATTCTTGACAGTGCATGCGTTTTTCTTTTCTTCTTTCTTTTTCATTTCAGTTATTCAACAATTACATTTGTAAAAATGTAATTGTTGCTCATTGATTTATTAATTAAGATACATTTATAAATTCATATTCATGTTTTCACAGCATTATATATCATATATCATGACTTATTGACAACATATTTGATCATACATAAACTATATTGATTTAAGTGATAAATAAAACACCTTAATCAGAGATTATTTGAAATTGTTGGACGTGTCACAACACATTTGTATTTATCCAATTTTAATGACTACATTTTTCACAAATAAACAATTCTGTGTTAAAGTGTAAAATGTAATTTTTGTCATTAGGTGTAAACTTATCCACATTCATTCCAGGTACTCTTCGACATGAGTGTTTGATGAAAAAGGAAACCACCTTCCTGAAGATAAAGAACTGCAAGTCACTTGTGCCAGTGGAAATCACTTCCTGTGAGGGATCGTGTGGAGCATCTTCATCTATGTGAGACTGATGCTTCAGACTGATTCACGTTTAGTCTTTCAGTACATTTAACTATAAAGACAAAACTTTATATGAACTCATCTTGTCTGAAATTGTCTTTACTTACAGGTACTCAGCAGAGAGCAACAGTATGATGCATTCATGCTCATGTTGTCAAGAAATGGCGACCAGTAAGAAGGAGGTGGAGATGAGTTGTGCTGATGGGAAAAAGATAAAGCAAACCTACATTTCAATAGACAAGTGTGGTTGTCAGGTCGCTAAATGTAAAGAGGCCACAGGAAATTAATTCAAGTTTGACGTTTTTCTTCTGGCTGAAGAAAAAACGTGACCAAAATGGCTTTGAATTTCTATGAAAACCTACACTGTACATTTTGCAGTTTTAATTTGGAGACAATGGGACCAAATACACTCTAAAAGAAGTTAAATAAACTCTCTAAGTGTTGATTTAACACTGCAAAATTTACTGTGTAGTCTCTTCTATTACAGAATCAAAAATCAATATGTGAAGTTGCACTTTTTTTGGTCAGCCCTCTAAATAAGGCACAAGTTGAAAGATGATTCAAAAGTAAAAGTTTCTTTGCTAAATCAATGAACTGTATATATGCAAAAGAGTAACAAAAAGCTATACTTGCAAGGGTGTCTAAGAAGAACAACAATGTCTACATAAGCATATCATAAAATAATATATCACAACATACTGGTTGTATACAAAAAAAAATCATCTACATTTGTCAGCAATTTTTACATTTACTAAAAATGAAAATTGTAAAATTGTATGCATTTGAATTAAATTCAGTTCTAATTCAATAAATGCACCTTAGAGTTTCAATCTTAAAATATTCAAAAATGTTTAAAATAATATACTATGAGAGCTTACAGTGTTTAAAATAAATAAATCGGACGTTATGCCAAACATATCACTGTAATGCCGATTTGTTCTAAATAGTCAGTATCAGCCATCGAGGACATAGCATTAGTAATGTTTTTATTCATGTGAAAGGACAAGTAGTACACTTTAAACACAGCACTAATAACTAAATGGGAATTTGACTAAAGGTGTCCATGCACTGTTTTAAGATACAATGTTCAAAGTGGAAGAAAAGAAATGATAAAAATAGAAGGAAAATTAGTACAGTGCTGCTGTTGCTTTGAAAGAATGAAGTTTGATACTGATCTTATGTTCCTCCTACTTCTACACTAATTAGCAATGGAATCATATATAAGGTATGATAATTACTGTAATAGTTCTATCTTTGGTCGGACATACAGTACTGCACAACCATTGACAGCACAAAATATACTTAAAAAAATATAAATAAACTGGAAGTAATTTATTGCTTTACTGTAGTCATTCTATTGTTTCTGCTAACAAACTAAACAAATGTATCTATGATGTAAACTACTGACTGTAAGGCATGACCAAAACACTAGTTATTTAAGTTTTTGATTTGAATGTGAAAACTGGATGGCTCAGTATTACAAATATAAAGTAATATTCTACAAAAATAGTGAATGCCAGGCATAGCATAAATCTGGTAGCAGCTGTGGTTGCTTCCTGGAACACAAATGTTTCCTGCTGTTAGAAGATTAGCATTGGAGTAATTTTTTCAATTTTAAAAATACAAGTGATTATTTTTAAAATATTGTTACATATAATCTGATGATTATTAATGTATGAGTCATACCCCCCCCCCCCCACACACACACACACACACCCCTCAGGGCTCAGATATCCACAATGTGCAACACATATTGATGTTCTCTTGTCTCTATTATACAATTTTTGATTGTGGTTCTTTTTTAACATGGAAATAATGTGGTGTTTTCAGTCTGAGAGGGCATTTCACTTCCTTTCTTGTTCATGTAAAGGGCACATGAAAATGAATAAATCAATAAAATTTATAATATGCATATTCATATGGATTTTGAATTGTATTCCATCACTGGAAAGCTATTATTTCAAAGAGCGTGTACAGTGTCATTAAAAATCAAAGATGTAATTATTTTTTTGTAGAATTATGGTATGTCACTGCATCATTTGAACTGTTTATTGTCTGTAGGTTCACCGTTAACACTCAGTGAGATGGAATAATGGAGCAGGTAAAAAATTTTGTTAGCCTATAATTTTGAAATTTTATATTGTTGTAAATGGAGAATACATTTCAAAGTGATCCAGAATCCATAATTGAATAATTACTTCCTTGTGACACCCCCAACACGTCATGAAATTTTCATCAAGGTCCAACCATAACTTTTTGACTTATCTTGTTAACTAACAGACAGACAGACAGACAAACAAACTCCAGCAAAAACATAACCTCCTTGGTGCATCTCTCTTCATTCAGATGGGGGGATGTCTGCCTTGGCTGAGGTTTGCGCTCTCAGAGTGCTTTTCTAGTTAATACTAAGTGACTCTTGATAAATAGGACCATGTTTTAATTAGAGGCAGATGAGGTGACTCTAATTAAACCATTGTCATCCATGTTGATATGTTCACCTTGCATCACTTTTCTTTATAAATGTCAAAAAATTTCAAATACTAAATGTTTCAAAATTATGAAGGAGGTGTTAATTTAAAACATGTTTTATTTTTGTCTGGGAGCATGGTGATATAGTGGTGAGTGTTGGGGGGGTTTGCATAGAATTTGTATGTTCTAAACCTTGTCTGTGTTTCTATAAGGCTGAAATGACAAAGATCAGGGGGTCAAAGTCGAGCTACAAAGGGGTGACATCTGCATAGATATATAAGACATTTATGCCTCTGGAAATTATTAAATTCAAGCACTGCAAGGCTGTAGTTTCTCCAAAAGGAACATTGCATAGTTTCTTAAGTTTGTTTTCTATTTTATGGAAAATCTACTATTCTACATAACAACAGGTCTGGAGACCTACTAAATGAGTTTGAAGTTTTTTAAACTAGTGAAAAAAGTGGTAACCTCAGATTACACAGTAATACACATACAACCAGAATCCAAAAACAATCCAGACTTACAACATATTGTGTTAGTGATACTGAATCAAATGCAGGACTCCAAGACAGATATGAATTATCACACAGTTTATTGGTACATAAATGATGAATAGTGAGATAATTAGTTGCTACTTTGATGTTAATCAAGTGTTGTGCAGCACACTGTGAGACAGCAACTGAGAAGTAGGGTAGAGAGGAGGTCAGAACATCAAACAGGGTCAAAAATAGGTATCCAGCCGATCTTATCAAGAGCAATCCAAAAAAAAATATTACTGATAGACAGAAGAGGATCAAATTGAGGGTCCAGAGGGAAATGCAGGTCCAGTAGGGATCAGGCAGGCTCGATGTCAGGGCCAGGTAAAAGGTTCAGTACCAAAAACTAGGAATCAGGCAACAAAACCAAAGAGGAGCAAATGAGAGACAGAAACCATAAATCCAACAGGATGATACACAGAGGAATACAAGACAGGAGAAATACTGCTCATCTGATGCATGTGATAGCAAACAAATTCACAATGAGACTGACTGGTCGGACCCTATTTAACCACACCACACAGCTGAAATAAATGAAGATAATTTAAAGGGGCCGTGACAAGGCACCAGTGGCAGGAGGAAGAATGACACCCAGTGGACAAACCCCACATGTCAAAATAAAAGCCCAGACCTGAACAATGACATGAAAACATACAAAAACCAACAGGACAAGACAAGAAAGTCCAGACTCACAACAGTTAATAACTGAGTCAGGCGAGCCTTTGTTTGCTGAGGGAAACTTAAGTATTTCTGTGTACATGAACTTATGCAAAGACAACATTAAGTGTACTACTAGAAAACATAGTACAAACAGTACCTGCCCCAACATATGCCGAAGGAAGGTTTTGTTGACTGTGCCATTTTACATTTTAATTTGTCATATAATCATTGATCGTTGAAAAGAAATCAGTTTCAAGGACCTTTAAATAAAAAGTAACACATGTCGATAGATTTTTGTAGAGGGTAAATATGTGGAGGTATGAGGAATGGACCAAAATTGAGAGAATTTCTGCAATTATCTGGGTGCACTGTTAGGTTAGGTCAGATGGGTTCCAATTCAACTCTGCTCCATAACAGTTCCTTTTCAGAGCATGTATGCAGTCTTTTATCTGAGGCAGGAACACCTGACTCTTTTGTTTGTTGGATACATACTCCAGAATCTATATGCAACATAAATGCCTTTGATTCATTTTTATTTTGTTTCAGAGGAATTGTGTAAAAAAAAAAATAAAATAAAATTGGAGTATACAAGGTTTGGCTCAATATTGGGCAAAAGGTTTTGGATTAGTCTTAGACTAGACTTTAAAAACAGCTTTCACAGATATCACTCTATTCCTTGCTGAAAATGTAAGCACATATCTATACTGGATACTAGATATATAGATTAAAACACATAATGTGTATCCTCTGTATCCACTGGGCACCCATATGTTTCCCAAGTCTTGAGATTCCCCAAACTCCTCATGGCCACATAAATGTGTTTAATACGTTTATTGCAATGGGAAGTAGTGAGTTTATGTGTGGTTCATTGGGCCAAAATTCAACCCAAAGTGGATTAGATATATTCTTGCTGCTGTCAATTGTCCTTTTAATCAGCTTGATATGATACCCCATTTTTCCTTACATCACCACTATGATTTTCTTTTTTAATTTTTCTTTATTCCCATGAGTAATTTTTGGAATATCCCTGTCAACACACTGTACATCAAGAAAGGTCATGCAATTAAACACATTTGACCAGATTCTCTAAATCTGGTAAATACGGTACATTTGAATGTGCCAAAGCCTGCCACCTCATTTTAAGAGGAAGGTTAGCTTTTCTGAGCACTAGTTCATGAATTGTCCACCCTCTGCTTATTGTTGATTATGTGTGTTGTATTATTTCCTTATTCTTATGGGGGTTTTTTTATTCCTATTGTTTTTATTTTTATATGCTAGTAATCTAAGGCACTCTAAGGTTCCATGATATTATTAAGATTTATAGATAGCCATCCTGGAGGTGTTGTCTTTATTTGTGTACATGCTTCCCAAACTGTACATTAATAAAGAGGCTGAAAAATGCATATATGTGGTCCTTAGAACTTTACAAAAACAATAAATCTCATATTATTTTGCATAATTCTGTTCATAGACATTGTATTATGCAAGTTATATCTTTCTTTTATTATTTGTCAATATCTAAATTCGCCAAACTTACGAAATGCATTGGCAGTGTTTAAATCGTTACATTAAATATTCTATTAATTTCATAATTGTTATCTAATAAAGTCCAACAATGTTATTCATTACGGCTGGCATTTATAACTATCGTTAAATACAATCAATAGTTGTCGAATAAACCAAAACATGCATATTATCAGGATTTTATTTTCATTTGAAGGGTTTACTTTTTGTTTCAGCCCGGAACCATTTTCATTTCACCATTATCCCATCGGAACTTTTTAGGTGTAACACGCAGGTTGGCAGTCATGTCGGCGCTGAAGTCTGGGGGCTTTCTGTTAGAATAGTAAAATACCAGGTTATTAAAAGTCATTCTCTATTTTTTAAATACAGAACAGTTTATTTTATAATTATGTGTTGAGAAAAGGTAATATCTGCTTGCCAGCGCCGACTATATTTGATGTAAAGTAAGTTTATGAGCGACTTCTCCCTCAGGCTTTTCTCTTCTTGACTGGTAACGTTAACGCTAGCTAACGTATCGCTGGTTAGCTAAGTTGATATAGTAAACCTACGAACTACTATCTTCACTTCGGATTCTTCCTTTTTAGACCCCAGTTCTTTCAGCACAAAGACGACGTCCATAGTATAACGTTAATTTAGGACGGTGTGACCACTGGCAAGCCAAGGTTTTCTCGTATATGCGCTTCATACAAGTTACTTAATGTTTCTGACAATGACGCTAATGTGTATTGTTTGTGTTCTGGACAAGGTGGTGAGGTTAACGACGTTTTTGTTATTTCTTTCCACCAAAATGTGTCAGTACTGTTCTTCACGACATGTCACGATTACTGTTAATCTCCGACTGTGTGCTTTCTCAGTATTTGCCATGGCTTCACTGTCAGAGGAAGTGCTTCTGGTGGTGAAAAAGGTTCGCCAGAGGAAGCAGGATGGCACACTGTATCTGATGGCTGAACGCATTGCCTGGGGTCCAGAAGGCAAGGACCGTTTCACAGTCAGCCACCTTTATGCAGATATCCGTTGTGAGTACAAGACATCTTCAAGTTAATACCACTGCGATGTTAGCCTGCTTTGCAGAGTACTTTAATTTTGATCTGTGCAGGTCAGAAGATCAGCCCGGATGGTAAAGCCAAAATTCAGCTCCAGCTGGTCCTTCACACTGGTGAGAGTACCACATTCCACTTTGCCAATGAGAGCAGTGCGCTCAAAGACCGTGATGCTGCCAAGGAACTGTTGCAGCAGCTACTGCCCAAGTTCAAGAAGAAAGCAAACAAAGAGCTGGAGGAGAAAAACAGGTGAGGCACAACTGCTTTACTGTGTTTTCTGTTTATCATGTCTGAAATATGGGCTTCATTAGTTTTGTCCATCTGTTCTAATAGCTGCATATTTGTTGGCATTTCCACCATAGATAATCTAACACTATTGTACACCCCTTAAATATGATATTATATACCCGCAGAATGCTTCAAGAAGACCCAGTACTTTTCCAATTATATAAGGATCTTGTTGTGAGTCAAGTGATAAGTGCTGAGGAATTCTGGGCCAATCGGTTAGGAGGCATAAATAATACAGACCCTGTTTTATGCGACAACAAACAGGAAGTTGGTATATCTGGAGCTTTTCTGGTAAGTGCATCAGACCTACCCAACATGATTCTTACAGGATCAGTGTAACTTTACAGTTGGCATTTATTATGAAGTACTGACTATTGTTTAATTTTTTGATTACAGGCAGACATTAGACCTCAGACAGATGGGTGTAATGGCTTGAGATATAATCTAACAGCTGATATAATTGAGTCCATCTTCAGAACATACCCAGCAGGTAAAGTGATACACCTCCCAAGAAAATACTGTCAGAACCTATACACCAAAAGTTCTCAGAACCTTTAAAAAGGAGCCACAAATTGTGCATTTTTATTCATTCTGAGGAACTGAGGTACAACTAGTATTTCCTATTAGATAATAATATTATGAGAAATAAATTAATATAATTTGGTTTATGCTTGCAGTGAAACAGAAGTATAGTGAAAATGTGCCTCATAACCTGACGGAGAAGGAGTTCTGGACACGTTTTTTCCAGTCCCATTATTTTCACAGAGACCGCATCAACACAGGAACACAGGATATCTTCTCAGAATGTGCCAAGCAGGATGATAAAGGCAGGAGCTGTTAAGCTAGTCTCATCTCTTTAACTCATGCTACTACAAATGTTACTGAATTCATTACTGCAAAGTAAATCATAACAGGTGTGTTGTTGTGTGTAAAACCAATAAAATTGTACGTTGCAGGATTGAAATCTATGGTCAGTCAAGGTGTGAGAAACCCTTTGGTTGATCTTCTGTCGTTAGAGGATAAAACATTAGACGAGGTGAGATTTAATTGGATGTATCCTAATTCAAGCCATTTAGATGTCTGATAGTCAACTGTTTGTGTTTGAGTATGATTCCTTTTTCATAGCTTCTATAAATCTCAATACTTGGTTTATTTTGTGACACAGGGTTATGGACTTTGCACACCAACACCTTCAACCTCCAATGCAAACAGGACAGTGAAAGACAGCAGCAACTCTGCCATTATAAAGCGATTTAACCATCACAGTGCCATGGTCCTGGCAGCAGGCTCGCGCAAAGGGTAAAGCATGTATTTGTACAAAAAAAGCATGATAAAACACTCACTTGCTGTGTCATTTTGTGTTCATTATGACATGTCCATCATTCCTTACAAAGGGACTCTCAAGTTGACCAGACCAGCGAGACAAGCAGTACAGATGGAAACTCAAGGGATTCTGACTTCTTCCAGCCGCCTGTTAAGAAGGTATTTATGATACTGTGGTTTTTAGGAAAAAATCCAAATGGAACTGTTAGTTGAGTCATGCAAAAAAACTTTCTCTGTGTTTCTTTTTCTATAGGTTAGATTACAAGAGGCCATAGAATATGAGGATTTGCAAAGGGAAAACGGACCAAGAACAGTTGCATTAAACCTCAAAAAAGCTGACAGGTATTGCAAGTTTACTTTTTCTTTGTGGTATTTCTTTTTTTACTCTTCACATAATTATTTACCAGGATACACACTTTGCTACAGTTGTATTTTTTTTTTCCACAATAAACATTTAACAGCTGATACAGGCACCTGTATGTACCTTAGTACATGGAGAATATGGCTGTTAACGAATATTCTAAATGTGATTATGTATCTGACTTCAGACTATTAAAGTCAATGTACTGTATTGTACAACATTGCCATGGTTCACAACATCTCATGCAGGTTTTGGCCACTACACTGAATGCACTCAAAAATAAATCAGCACTAATGAAAGGAAAGAGTTTACAACCCAACTTGGCCACAGAGAGCTATTTGTACTTGTAGTACTAAACTTCCAATAGGAAGTGTTTCAGTGGTTGTTCAGTAGGTGGTAAAATTGTCAAACTACTAGATCAACTTTTATAAAAACTGCATTTAGACAAACTATTGTTTCTGGCAGACATTATAATAATGTCAAGTAATAATGGATAATAATGTATTCTTTATACTATTTCAATATTATCACATCACTGGTACATTTTGGTGCTTAAAGGGATAGTTCACTATTTTTCACATGAATTTGTATGGGTTCACTGTCTTTACTCTGGTCCACCCACAGTGACTAACCCCCGACAGTGTCCTGTGAGTCAAGTTCTGGTCCAGTTTTGGTCAAATCAAAAGTAGTCCTGGCAGATTTCCTGGGGTCATGAAAATAAAATGTTTTTTCCCAAAACCAATATGTGTTTAAATGACTGATTTATTTGCATAACAAAACTGTCACAGAACAGAATTTAACACTTCGTAATTCCTTGGAGCTACTTTCTCTCAATAGCGATCAATGCGCATTGTCAGGGCTTACAGCTGTGTGCCTTAGCAAACTACTTTTATCAGTTGTTTGGCAGTGGTTGCTTCTGCTACGTGCAGGCGCACAGCTGTTTGATCGCGCATTGATCACTATTGAGAGAAAGTAGCTCCAAGCAATTACGAGGTGTGAGCTTTTGTCCATGACAGTTTTGTTATGCACATAAATCACTCATTCAAACACATTTTGAGAAGAAACACATTTTATTTTGTTGACCCCAGGAAACTTGCCGGGATTACTTTCACTTTGACCAAAACTGGACCAGAACTCGACTCACAGGACACTGTCGGGGGTCAGTCACTGTGGGTGCACCAGAGTAAAGACAGTGAACCCATACAGATTCATGTGAAAAATAGTGAACTATCCCTTTAAAGCAATCTGCTGCAGGTGATGCATGTTAATTCACTTTTCTTTTTTCTTTTTTTACACTTTTTTTTTTTTTTTACACTTTTTTAGAGTGGTCAACAGTACTTATGGGGAACAGACTCTTGTGATTTACATCCTCCACTTATTTCTTTCAGTTTATACATTTTTACCATATCTTCAGTTACTTATTAATGCACTATTAACATTGCATTCACACATATTTTGACATATTTTCTCATGCTTTCTGTTTATTTGTAAGGTATGCCCATGGTCCTGTGCCACTTCAGTCCCAACAGTATACAACAAGTCAGGATATCATCAACTCTGTCAACTACATCCAGCATGAAATGGCCAACTACAAACCCAATCTTACTCAGGTTTGATCAGTCCCATTGTGTTTCTGCAACTTTAGTACCCTTTGTCTTAGGTTAACAAGTCCATGAGGTTTACTGATAACATAATCATCACCATGGTAGCTCATCTCCACAACAAAGAGGCCCAGTTCAAATTTAGTAGTTTTAGTTGTTTCATCCATTCATTCTCTGTACTGCATGGCCACAGTCCAAACCAAATGCTTTTGGTTTGTCCAGCAAATCTTAGATCCTTCGGGAACTGCTGTATGGCTCATTTCATAATAGCTTTAAAACATATGATAAACAATGATTTATTCTAGGTGTTTATTCACCAAAGACAATGTGTGTAGACATACGTTTTAAGACTGTGATAGTGCTCTAAAGTGCTTATCACTCTCTCAAGGTGTTGTCCAGTACATCAGCTAGTTCTGCCATTGCAGCGCTCTCTCCAGGTGGTGTCCTCATGCAAGCAGGAGCACAGCAAGCCATAAATCGTAAGTGTTTTGCACAATTGTTAAATAATATTAACATTACTTAAGTTAACGTTGGTTGCCGGTGATTGCTGCAAATAGCCTTGCTTTGTCCAAGGTAACTAAATTATCCCTCACTAGCAATGCCACTTTAAGGAGAGATGGATGTTTTTTTTTTTTAATTTTGTTTTTTTTTTAACAATGCTTCTGTTTAAAGCTCAGTTTTCTGCTGCTTTAACCTGAATACAATACTAAGGAAATATCAAAATTGATCATGTTAACACTGTTTTTTCATTTTGCCGTTTGTCAGAGATGGTACCCACAGAGGTTCAAGGAGAATTGAAGCATCTTTATGCAGCTGCAGGAGAGTTGTTGAGACACTTCTGGGCTTGTTTTCCTGTAAACACACCCTTTTTGGAGGAAAAGGTTAAAACCACAATTTAATTGGCACATTTTATATGTCTGTAGTAGTGTATATGTTAATGTATTTTAAAAATACAGGCTTAATTGTGTAACTACCAGAAGGATCCATATTTCATATATAATTGCATATCATACTGATAAAAACTTTCAAATGTAACCACTTTAATAGTCTTGGATGACGTGATTTATACATTTACTTGGTTCTATCTTTATTATATCCTCAAATTTTGTTTTCATATAGGTCATGAAAATGAAGTCGAACCTCGAGAGATTTCAGATGACCAAGCTTCATCCTTTTCAGGATAAAATCCAGCGCCAGTATTTAAGTACAAATGTAAGTTACTTGGATATAAATAACTATGAGTGGATTTAGTAGATGATGCTCGCATGTTAAATTATTTGTCTGTTTTACAGCTCACAGGGCACTTGGAAGAGATGCTACAGACAGCCTATAGCAAGTTTCACATCTGGCAAACCCGTCGGATGATGAGGAAAACCTGAAGTCTGGCCGTTTTTTAAAGGAAAGACAAGGAAATTATTACAGTACATGGACAAATGGCCTGTGTAGGCCCTCCAGACTGATGTGAAGAGACAACACAGTACAGCCTGATGGGACGTAATTCACAGTGGCTTATGATACGGATACAGGCAGATGCTGCTATATCCCTAAATAGTCAGAATAACTGCATCTCAGTCAAAAATAACTGTAATTAGTTTATTTCTTTTTTTGTGTTTTTTTTTTTTTTTTTTTCAGTGGTTGAAAGATTTATACCATTAAGAGTTAAACGGGATGCTTAGAATGGTGTAATATGACCAAATTTCAGATGGGAATCAGAAAGGCACTCAGGACAACAGGCTGAGGTGTGAGAGGCAAGCAGAGGACTGCCAACATGTGTTTCATAAATACAAAGAGCAAAGACAACAGAGCCTGGACACTAGGAGCTCCTATAAGCACCAGGACTATTTCTGGAAAGTGAAAAGAGGAAGTGAATATAGCAATACTGTAAAGACATTTAGCACTTGAGTGCATTAGTGTGTGAGAGATCCAGTCACACTGTCACTGGTTTGTATTGTCTGCACATTCTGTCTGCACTGAAGACAAAAACGTTAGTCTGAAATAAAGTGAGGCATAAAGATTGTTGATCTTACGGTTTCTGTTGAAATCGCCACATTTCTGTTCATGCACTTTTGATATTTCAAAGATGTCAAATATTTCAGGTTTGTTTTGTTTTACAGTCAGTTTTAGATGGTAAAATACTTTTCTTTACACTTTTGAGCTGCTTGTAATGTATTTCGTAGTTGTAATATTTCGGAGGGCAACAATAATGTATGTTTTACACTTTCACACTTGTATGTGTCATAGTTACTTTGCTTACAGTATTTGCATAACATAATACACAATATTCAATTTAAGATTATTAGATACGCATAGTTAAAGTAGAGTCACTTATAGTTTTGATGCGTTGCATTTTGATGCACATAAAACTGTATATGTATTCGTATTGTGCCACTAATGGCTGTGGTTCTGCTTTGGTAATATACACCACTCTGCACTGTGGCTGTTTGGTGTTCAGGAAGTGACCGATCAGCTGAGAGGATCATTGACAGGTCTGTGGGTCTGTCTAACGGCTGGCTCCAGGACAATTTGACATAAAACTAGAGATGTAAAGAACGGGATCTGCCTCGACTTGGAGTTACTGTCGGGACTGTTGTAGTGTCATTTGTTTGATCGAGTGAGTTAATGAATACAGTGACACAACAGCCCTGCTAGCTTACCGCTTTATTAGCTAACTTATTCTAAATAGAGTGACAAGGCGAGTGAAGTCCTCCGATTTGTAATCTCATATATCCATGGGTATGTATTGTGTTACCATTTCGTCTGTATTTAATAATTTTACGAGTTTTTCGGTGGGTTATTTTGGTCAGAAATGTTGGCATCAGTGTCAGCAGACGGTCTCGTGATGCAGGCTGCCTGTTCACGAGAGCACTGCAGCAACTTAATCAATACACCGTCTCCGCTTTGGATTAGTATGGAAAACGAACCAACAAAACCATCTATTTAACTTGGCCACAGTAAGAGAAACGTTACTTTGAGAGACTGACACAAAAGCTTGATATTTCAAGGTTATTGACAGGGTTTTCGCGTTTACCAGCCAACTATTTACAGCTATTAGTACATCAGTTAGAGGGTCTACGCTAACCTTCTCTAGCTAACAAGCATAGTAGCTACAGTAAATGCGTGTGTAATCTACTATTGTTTTAAAATGTGTTGTTGATCTGCGAACTGTAAAAAGTGCACTGTGTCCTTCATAATGTATCTGACATGTAACGCTTTACGTTATAGGTAAATCCTCTAGTAAATGGGGTGTTTAAGTGTTTGTTTGTTTTTTCACTGTCAGATGGTGGTGAATGTGTACTTTGGTTTTAAATAAATTTAAATAGTTAGGTCTGGGTCTGCTGGAGAGTTTTTATATTTGGACTTTTATTGGCAACATTGATCTACCATGAAAACTCTTGACATGTTTAGTTTTTACAGCTTTAGTTTTGCTTCTGCTTCTTCAGTTCATTAAAAACCACAAGGAGTAAATGAAACCCAAACTCCGCTGTGTTGTGCTCTCTTTTCAGGTAGTGACCACTTCTGTGTATTAGACACGAGAGTTTGAACCACAGCTGATAATCAAGTTTCTGTGTGTTCTCCCAAATCTAAGCTGTCTGTTTTGTTGGACAAATATATTAAGCGGGAGGTAGTGTGAATTGGACCAATGCCATCTTGACAAGGTAAGTATTGAAAATGGTCTGTCTGTTTAAGGAAACAAAGTATGTATTGACTTTTGAAGTGGTTTACATCTATCCCAGCTCCCAAAAGTAAAGGTCCTGCCATGTATTTGTTCCAACCACACAAATCCTCATCCAAGTAGATGGATATTTAGTGGAATCACCTGTATGAAGTGAATAGGAAGAACCACTACATGACAGGACTTTTACTTTTTGGAGCTGGGATTACCCACCTCTGAGCCACACTTCATTCCCTGTGTCCTCTTCCTTAGTTGTACAGTCACCCATAAAGATGCCACTTGTACCCATTGTGCCAGAGAATCATGGAAATGTTCTGGCAGAATTTGACTGCCTTGATCCACTTCTCTCTGCTCTACGTTTAGACTCTGGCAGACTTAAGGTAAGTTTGAGTATTTATTTAAAAAAAAAACAACAACAAAAAAAACCTTTGTTTGTTGAGTAAATTTGCATTTAACTTCCAGGAGTCACTCACTATACACTAACATATACACTGGGGACATTTGACTCAAGTTAGAGCAGTCATAGTGGATTTCATCAAACAGAAAATTTACCTTGTCAGTCTGAGCAGAAGCACATACATGTCCATTTTAAAAAGTTACAAAATGTCATTGCAAGCAATGCATTTTGATTGTTTTTGTTAATTATTTTGAAATATTATTTTGGTGTGTTTCAGTGTACCTGTTTGGCAGTTTCAAGGAAGTGGCTTGCATTAGGCACATCAGCAGGAGGGCTGCACCTGATTCAAAGGGAGGGATGGAAACAAAGGCTCATCCTCACCCATAAGGTAATGCTGTGTGCATGTGATTACCATTGGTGCCACTATATTGTTCCGCTTTTAACACTAACTAATGTGACCTTCCTGTTTCAGGAGGGATCCATCACACAAGTGGCCTGTTGCCCTCATGATGAAGACTTTATTGCTGTTGCAACAAGGTTAAATACATAAACAGAAGATATGCACATCTCCTCTGGACAGTTACTGTGCTGGGCTGTGTTGTTCACATAGTTTGTTTTTTGTCTATGGTTCAGTCAGGGACTAGTGGTTGTGTGGGAACTGCAGCTGGAGCGGCGGGGTCGTCCTGAGAGAGTCAGTGTGTCTTGGGAGCACAGAGGTCAGAATATCTCTGCACTCAGCTGGGACACTAGTGCCCTCAGAGTTTTTGTTGGTGACACAGGAGGCAAGGTGTCATATCTGCGAGCAGGATCCTCAAAACTGGGGAAGGTATCAAAGCAACACTCCTGATGATTTTCAGTGTCTTCCCTCAATTCTTTTTAATATTTCTCATATTTAGTTTCTTGCTAATGTATTGAATCACAAATACATCTATTGAAAAATTATGGTCAAATCAAAATCAACTCTGTCAGGCAGCAGTTTAGATTTTAAGTGGACTAATGTTTCTAATATTGTGATTTTTTGTCAAGTATCTAAAGTGTCAGCAGACACTTATGCTATACCCCAGTTCTTGCTGTGTTTCACTTATTTAGATACTAAATAATCTTTCATATTATTTTTTTCTTTGTGTTTAGGGTTCTGCATTTGTCATCTTTCCTGTTCAGACAGTCACCACTGTGGACTCCAGAGTTGTTCAGCTTGGGTACCAAGATGGCCGACTGCTGGTATCATCACTAAGTCGTTGCTACCTCTGTGACACAGACAGGTTAGCCTACACTGTTGCTGGCAGATGCTTACCATAAAAAGTGGCTGATGTAAAGTAGCTCTTCTATGACATATATTAAGTAAATCACTAGAGATGTGCTGATGGTAATTTTCATTCTGGATTTTAATTTCATTTAATCAACTGAACACGTGCATCATATGTATGTCTTTATAAAATGTTTTAGTCTCCAGTTTGCCAGTTCCAATATAGACATTTGGCTTTTGTGAACAAAGTGGGTTAGTGTTATGACTCATTATACATTTTGTCCCGGTTACCTCTTCTATTTTTTATTTCGCTTCTTTTCTTTTGCTTTTATGTTTTCCTGAGTTAAGCTAAACATGGAGTAGGGATATGATATTATTTTGCGTATTTTATTTTGTGGTTTGCAGCAATTAGTTGGTCAATTAGCGAGGGTTATACAAGTGAAAGTGTTTTTACAGATGTGTAGTCATTTCAGCAATGATGTATATTTATCTATCTATTCTTAGGGAGAAGTTCTGGCGTGTTGGAAATAAAGAGCGTGATGGGGAATATGGAGCTTGTTTCTTTCCTCAGAGTAAAGGATTATTAGTGGGTCAGCCTCCCTTGTTGTACTGCGCTCGCCCAGGGTCTCGCATATGGGAGGCCAATTTTAATGGCGAGGTCTTGAGCACTCATCAGTTCAAACAGCTACTGGCCTGTCCTCCTTTACCTCTCATCTCTTACAGGTACTGATTGTTACTGTTCTTAAACTTTCTGCTGTGAAAGGTTGATAAAAGGTTGTTAACGTGAGTTATTTTTCTTTTGGGAGTAGAAATGAGCCACATTATAACCCAGCACAGAAGAGCCCCCAGTCTGTCGCCTTCTCTAAACTTCTATATTTGGGGTAATGTTGAATGGTTTTAATTGAAAAACAGTAATAATAATGTCAGACAATAGGAAAAACACCACCTATCTAATTGTGTCTTGTTTTATTTATGTAGTGACCAAAATTTGCTGACTTGGACTGATTCAGCTATTTATATCTTCACACCTCAGAATGGCCAAGTACTTCTGTGGACTGAAGTTAAAGGTACATTCTCCTGTTCTCCCATCAAGAAAATGTGTATAGAAATGAATGCATTCATGATGTTTTTTTCTAAAATGTTTTTCTTTGCACATTATAATTGATTCAATATAATCACACAAAGTAAATTGTAATAATGTTGATTCCTCTACCAAATATTAGAGCATAACAGGGACAGTATCCTGCTAATTGTAATTTAATCAATCATAATAAATCTTTTTTTTTTTTTTTTTTAAATTAATCTCAACCTTGTTTGTGTTTCTCTAGATTTGGTTGATGTTGCGGTCTACCGCAATGAGCTTTTCTGTCTCCATGGCAGTGGGCGTCTGTCCCATTACTCACTGTTGTCAGCAGAGCGCTGTGTTGAGCGTCTGCTACGCAGAGAGTCCTGGCTTTTGGCTGCAGTTGTCTGCTGTATGTTCCAACATGCCATTACTACAAGCAGGGTGAGATGGATGCTAGTGCCATGTTCGTGCACAGTGTAACACGATTTCTGATTTATTATCGTAATTTTTGAAGAGCCCAGTCAAAAAAGGAATGGTTGTTTTAAAGTGTGGATCTTGATCATCATCATCATTGGGATTTTCTGAACAGTGCTCATAAGTAACAAACCAGCCCTGAAGCCTGTGTAACAAATTACAATTAACCCTTGTGCGCTCCTTCGGGTCAAAGAGACCCGGTGGCTCACAAATGTACCTTTTTATACGTACTGTAGGATGTCATTGCTTACTACTGAAAACGGTAATATATCCTTATTGCATCATTGGTTATTTCTGTCGATGTTAGGCTAGGAAATCAATTCCCATTGACAGACTTGAACACCTGAAGTCTCAGATGAGTTCCAGCACACATCTGGATCTGATTGGCCAGCTGGAGGAAGTAATCTTAAAGATGGAGCCTCTAGACTCTGCCTCCAGCAGCCGCAGAAGCAGCATCTCTTCCCATGTGAGTCAAAATACAAGAGACTTCCTGTATATAATTCCTCTTTTTATTAGAGTTTAGGTGAACCGGATGCTACATGTATACAGTGTATCTTTAGTTCACTCTATACCTGTTTGAAAGTGAAATAAAACTTCAGCACCTCAGGCTTGTTTCTGTGAATTGTCATAAATCATAAAGAGCTGCTTATGTAGAAAAAGTACCACAACCAACAAATACTTTTGCTAGACTTACTGTATCTTCTCTGTTTGTCACAGTATAGTGTTACTGTGAACAGAAAATTCTATAAATGTTTTTTTTTTCGTGCCCTAGTGTAATAAATCCTTGCAGTTTCTCTAAACTTTTAGATGTATCCAAAGAATGACTTCACTCATCAATTTTTTACGGAAATCTTCCAGGAGAGCTTTAATGTCCTCGACTGTGGAATCTACCGTGTGATCAGTCGTAGAGGCAGTCAGTCAGATGAGGAGACAGGCTCCCTCATCAATCAGTCTGCGTCAGAAGAGGAGCGACTCAAGGAGTTCAGTTTTGTGCAGGAGGAGGATCAGGTGGACCATGGTAAGACTCGGATTTTCTTATTGAGCAGCAGCTGTCAGTAAGGATGGGTATCCCTAAAACCTTCAACTCTGAAAATATAACAGTTCAAATGATGATCTGACCATTTTCACTTAAATTTATAAATGGTTCCAACAGTCAGTTTTAATCATTAACTTGTATTTGTATTTGGGCAACTAACATTAATAACATACTGTGTTTACCAATCAGACTGCATTTTTCAGCCTGTACTTGGTGGACTTTCACATATTACTCCTGTTTCTCTGAAATTTGCAAAAGAGTTGTTGCACTGGTGCAAACAAGTGAAGTGACAACTTTACCATTTAGTTCTACTAGTGAACAGCAGCCACAGAGACTTAATACAGAGACTGACCCCACACTGCCACAACTTTCATGTAACAGTGATGTGCAGGAAAGGTATTTTAGAAAATCCAGTAACACTGACACTTATCATTATTGTGGTCTTAAATTATTTGGCCCGGGACTCACTAAATTCTGGTTTTCAATTACCATTATTACCATTTAGAACAAGCAGGATTTTTTTTTATCTATAGCCCAATGCTGCTCTATGATGCTGAGTGACATATACTACAAATAAAAAGTTAAGTGTTCTTCAAGGAGTTGAAGTGCTCTAGCCACATCTGTGGTTTCCAAATGACGTTGCACGGATCCACAATTGTGACAAAACATAAAAAACAACAAGCAAAGAAAAGGACGTCTTTAGTTTGGTTTCTGTTGACTTGAATAATGTAAACATTGGACCTGAAAAACAAGCACCTCAAGTCTATTAGTGTGATGCTCAACTTGGCAGTGTTCATTCAAGCAGAATCATGCTGAACTTAAGGTAATAGCAAACAAGCAAATGGGAGGACCAGGGGAATGCTAAAAAAATTGGACGGATTTAATAAATGGCACCTAGGATAAAAAAAGAAAGAGTTTTACATTTTTGTTTGTCGTGTAGATGGATCAGACATATCATAGAGATTTCAGGAAGTCTTGAAGTAATATAAACATATAAACGGAGCTTATTAAATTATAATAAATTGATCTTATTGATTTAAAAATTAATAACCAAAATAACAGAAAACTTGAGTTACTCAACACACTTTGTTTTTATCTCTTTTTTTTCCCTCTTAACACACTTTCTCTTTTTTCTCTGTGCTCTCGTGTGTTTATGCAGCAGCGACAAACTACTCTTTCCTTGCTTCTAGGTTCAATGATAAAAGAAAATGAACATATTTTCAGTTTAATAGTCACCCTACATTGACTACTACTTGAATAAGACTGGTCTACAAGTAAAATGCTTTCAGAATAAAACTAATGAAATGTTACCCCATGTCAGGTAGTGATAAAGAAAACTCAAGTCTTAAATGTTTGTTGGCTCAAGTTTCCAAGGAAAGTATGTAAGATTTAGCACATTTAATGTCTGAAGCAGATACTTTCTTTAACAAATTGTAGAGAAGTGTAATTTACAAATATAAATCAATACTTTTTGAGCATGTCAAGCTGCTGAAAGATTTATTATGATGAAACTGTTACTACTGATAAATTCTGTTGCTGCTGTTTCTTTTTTTTTTCATTATTGCCAATATAATGAAAGTATTTGTAATTTGATTTAAATAATAAAGAATTAACAAAAGTTGTGCTCTATTTGATTTCCTTTGGGAACCAGTAATTACCCTGAATGACAGCCATGCTTTGAATGTAACTTTCACTTGTCTGCACTGTTAATATTAAGTTTCTTGTCTGTTTCATTGTATCACATTTCATTTTTTTTTTTCATATTGTGCAGCATTTAATTTATGTTTTCTCTATAGTGTCCAGCATCTTTGCTCCACCTGCTTGCATGCTATTGTCCTCTCCCTCTCATCATTCACCTCCACTACTCCATCCATCTGTGTTTTTCCCTTGGCTTTTGCCACCATCTTTATTCAGATCCACAGAGCGGTGAGCGTATGGAGGGTGAACGATCTGAACAGGGTCTACAGTTTCATCTGGCCCTCTCCTTCCGTCCCAAACCACCGCGCATTGCACTGCAGGCTGTCAAAGAAAGGTAAACATCCACTGAAATGACAATATATACAAGCACATTAAACTCTATAGAACACATAGAACCTGGTTTAAATTATATAGTACACATAGAACCAAGTTTAATAAGTATTCAGAGAATGCCTAATCTCGCCTCTATTTTGTGCCAATCTCAAGTTTCTATGACAAACTGTCCTTGAATTAGAGCCAATACTGTGATTTTGACCTTTCTGCTAAATGCGACCTTAACCTTTGACGTTTTGCAATATTGATAATTTTGTTATATGTATATGTGTGTCAGTGTGTGTAATATTATGATAATATATCCATTGTTGATTAAGTTATAGCGTGATATGTCTATGGTTGACACAGACACAGTGTTACAGAAGTTAATTTTGCGACAGGTCACCTTTGACCTCCAGAGATCTCAAAAACTATTGGTCGTAGGTGATAAGACTAATTATGAGAATTGTAGAAATCTTCATTCCATATCATTTGGTACCAATCTGAAAGTTCCGTGACTCTCCATTCCTGAGTTATAATTGATGGTGTGATTTTTGACCTCCACACGACACTACAGAATAACAGAACCCAACAATAAACACAGTTAAGATTTTTTCTTTGTTCTGCTTTCTAGTACTGTCTTCTTAGGCTTGTTCTTCTTTCAGTTTGTCTTGTTTTCATCGGTGAAAGTAAACAAAGTTTCTGTAGTAGTTTACTTCTCCTTTCCACTGAAAATGCACATGTTTTTTATGTCACTTTTATTCCTGTGCATGGTCATGTAGTATGTTTCACTTTGAAGCATTTCACTCACTGGTTTGACAGATGAAAAGGTGCATTTAAGGTTGTTGAATTTTCCTGTCTGGTTGTTAAAGCATTGTATTTTTGATTAAAAGTTGCTTATTTGATTCTTCCACCAGTGTCTCCAGTTTTGTTAAGAAGACAACAGAGAAGATCAACACCCTCCAGATGAACTCTGAGCTCTGGCAACGGCCAGAAGGTCCACAAGCAGAATTCTCTGCTCCTACAGCTGTATACTCTGAAGAAATTGAAACTGAGTAAGTTAAAATAATTTCTACCTAATACTTATGATACATGGTCTGTTGTAAAATAAATCAATGTCAACTGTACGCACTGTATCTTTCATGGGTGTTAGAGAATATACTTTATTATCGACAGACCATTTGAAGTAAATCAGATAACATTTGTGTCGCAGGATGTATGCTGAAATCCCAAACACTGAAGCCGATATGGAGGAACTTCAATTAGCCACAGACCGTACTATGTAAGGGCAGAATTTAATTTTAGAATGTCAGATGTTTAAGAAAGACTAATTTTACTGACTTATTCCAATTCATTTATATCCAACACCAGCACCCAGGTCCAAGACCCACTGGTGTTACTGGATCCAGTTTGCCTGGAAGACACTTTGTTAGAGTGGCTGCCAGTACTGGAGAGGATTCTCGGACCCACAGAAGTTGCATCAAAAACTGATGGTCCGGGAGAGGAAAAGTGGGAGGGGGATTATTTAACCACCAGTTCAGAGCAAAAGGACACGACCTGTTTAACAGGAGAACCAACAGGGAGCATGTTACCAGAAAAGAAAGAAGATTCCTCAGAGCTTGGAGAACAACAAGACCAGTGTGAAAAACAACTGACATCAGATCACAAAGATGAGCCTGAAGTTTCAAATGGGACCATTCCAGAGCGTGTGAGAGTGGTGTCTCCAAAACCTGTTCCATCAGATCTCTTGGCTAATCTTACTCAGCTTGCCATGCTCTACACAGAGCTGAGCTGCTTTAGGAAACAGGGGGATGAACACGCACTCAGCTGCATAACCTTTCTACGGCGATACTTTTTCCTCCTCGATCAAGAGCGTGTACGGAGAATGTGTCTACTGTGTTATCAGGAGCAGTCTGATGTACAGAGCTCCTTCATTGAGGCAATGCAAGGTCAGACAATTTACTTTTTACTTTTAAATCCTAGCGAATCTGTAGAGTTCTCCTAGAGCAAAAAGTTTAAAGTAAATTAAACTGTTGATAATGACATAAACAGTGTCCTGTACTGATTGCATCATGTAGGAGATAATAATTTGATAAATTCTATCAGTCCAAGATTTTCTTCCAACCAAATTTTCTAATGCTGTGCACCTTGTTCAGCAGTCACGAGTCTTTCAATCATTCAGATTTCAGATTGAAAGACTTTTGCCAAAAAAGGACAGTAATTTAGTTTAATCTACTTTGAATTACATTTAATTCAAAGTTCAAAATATGTAGGCACATTATCAGTGAGCAGGAGGGGGTGAAGTATTGTGCTGCAGGGTTGGGGGTATTAGTAAGGTCTGCATACTTTTTCACATGTATGACATGTTTTTAGATTCTTCCTTGTGCTACTTTAACAAGTGTGTTGCATTTGACTCCTGCAGTAGTTCAATGATGAGGTCAATTTAAGTACTTAATATACAGTTGGGTAATTTAATCCTTGTTTGTATTGCCTACTATGTGATAATCGTATTATCTCTAGACAATATTCAGGGTATCAAAATTGCTATCTGATCACTAACCAATAACTAAAATGTAATGCTGTAAAAGTACAGTATTTCACTCTGAGATGTAATGGATTAAAGCTGCAAGTATAACTATGTCAACTTTGTTTTTAAGTACAAATGCATCTAGATTCCATCACTACAGTGGTGTCACAAATGGATGACTGTGGCTCACTTTAGTCTTGAATGAGTGAAGACTGATTTAACCATTTAACTGCATTAACTGGTACTGAAACTGATGCAGTTTGGTCTTACATGTGATCTTTTCCACCACAGAACTTTCTCAGTCCAGTAAGGTGGTGGAGGTCATTCAGAGAGGGGATTTGCTGAGGTCACTGCGCAGCCTGAAAGAGCTGCAGTCCTGGAGTGCACCTGCTCTGCTCCCTCACTTATACAGGTCAGTAACTGCATTCATCCTTACAATAATGAACATGTAGGTTAAGATTTGTACAGTAAGCTCACTACTTTGACACTCAGGTTGTATGAGAAGCATGGAGAAGCGGCTGTACGTACATTTTCTCAGTTCTATCCTACAATAATGCCTGCTGATGTAATGGCTATGGCTCAGCAAAGACACTTCTTGGCATACCTGGACAATCTCGTCCAATCACGAACTGCGGAACACAGGTAATTTTTTTTTTTCCTTTTGTATGATGAAAAAAACCCCACCTTAAATCTTATGTTACATGAATTTGTCCTTCTAGGTTGTCTTTTTTACAGTCTCTTCTTGAACCTGAATCACTCCGACAGGATTGGCTGGAGCTTGCACTTACCCATGATGCTCCTCAACACTGTGATACCCTGACTCCTAATGGACAACCTAGGTTTGACACTGTTTATGTACAATAGAAATGCTCAATGCTATAAATGCTATAGCTCAGGGGTCAGCAACCCTGGTCCTCAAGAGCTTTTTAGATGTGTCTCTCTTCCAGTACACCTGACAAGGTCTCTCAAGGACCAGGGTCGGTGAGTCCTGGTATAACTAGACATGAAGTAAGGAAAAATTATCTGTTAATGTAAAGACCTAGAAGTATTTTTGTGGCAGTTTGATAATTCCTCTGTTGCTGTTCATTAAAGTTCACAGTAAATTCATAAGTTATTTTATCAAAACAGAGAAAACTACAGAAAAAAAATGATTTATGCGTTTTCAACCACTGTCAATCTATAAAACAAAGAAAAATTCCAAGGCACTCTCTTAAAAGTGAAAGATAAAAAGCCTTTATTAAACTGGCTTGGTTAACAAAACCTATAAAATCATATAAACATATAAAAAACCCCAACGCGTTTCGGCACAAATGGCCTTCATCAGGGAGTAAGACCTGTCAATCTATGTTGGATTTATTGGGGAATCATTATTGCATTAGATATTTCCATGTTCACTATGGAGCCTCTGAATGTCGAAAAAAGACAAATCTAACGCTACTGAAAATGTGATTAACTGCTTTTAACTTGATTTACTTAAAGGAGTGATATTTAGCTTTTTCAATTACACATTTGACAACCCTACCTTGTGGTCTACATAAACTGTAAATTCTATGCTTGAGTCTGAATTTTTCATTAAACTACATGGGTCCATTTTCAACCCTATTTCAGAATAATGACATGAGGAACCGTATTGAGCACTGCCCCACCCTGTCGTCTCTGTCCCATTGAGCCATTTGTATTCATTAATAAAACCAACAACTGAATATTTTTGGTAATTGGGGATATATTTTCAGTGTGGACTATAACTGCTGCTGACAAACCATTATGTCATACTCTAAGAAATTTTTATTGGAAATCTTGACTTTCTATGTGCAAATGTTGTGATGTAACTAGTTATAGATGTAACGAATTAAAATGTAGAAATCTGCACAATTTTTGCCTACATGAATATAAAGATCACTTTGCAGCACCATGAGCATTTGAATTCAAACGATTTGAACTATTTCCGTCCAAATTCACAAATAAATGAATCCAAGGTTAATAAAGACGGGTTTAGTAAAATATGATCCCTTTAACTGAAGTGATAGGAATAGTTTTTCATAAGATGATGAACATTTTAGATCAGTAGAAGCTCTTTTCTCCAGCAGGTGTTTGGGTTTTTCAGAGTTGAGTAAACACTCATCATGAATGCGGTATTCTAAAATAAAATACTGACATGAAAGTAATGCTGCAGCTGTTTAAAATATGATCAGTGGAGAGAACAGAACAGATATCTGAAACGTCTGTTGCAGGTGGCATTCACACCGTTTCAGTTGGGGATATGGACGCCTCCTTTCTCTGTTGGTTCGCCTTCCTGCAGACTTTTCCTCTAAGCAGAAGATGGCAGAATTGTGCTGCAATCATGGGTACAGCTTTATTTGTTTTATTTAGTTTTGCACACAACACTTTTTTTTTTTTTGTTGAAGCATTTGGCAGATGGCTTACAATGTCACTTGTGTCCCTGTGTTTATTCTCTGTGCATGCAGATACTGGATCGGATACCTTTATCTCTGTTGTGAGCTGCAGCATCGCTCAGAGGCTTTTTCCACCATCTGTCAGTTAGATGACATTAGTCTGCTGGAGGGACCTGATGGTAAAACTTCTCAGTACCTATATGTGCTTATGTATCTGGGAAAGGTAATACATTAAAGTCTGCATGACAGTCATCCTTATGGTATTGAGTAAGCCATAAATAACACAAGAAATAAACCATAAGTTGTTTTGGTGTTTTAAGGGGGGGTTAGTTGTTGGGGGGTAAGGGTATTGTCTTTGATTCACTTTGTTTATTGGTTTGTTTGCCAGTAACTTTATGCAAAAACTATTGAATCAATAGATCCCATTACATTTTGGTGAATGTAGCCTCTTTTTGCCATCACTGTTGATCTGCATTGACCTTAGAACCAATTTTGAAGACTCTAGATCAAAGGTCGGGGTCACAATGAAGGTCAAAATAAAATTTTATTCATGACTTTTGAACTTTCATTGTGGAGACTTCTGATGAGCACCAAATTGCTCATCATTGAATTCTGCTTCTTATATATTTTAACCTATTGTCGACTGAAGAGGTCATTAGCATGAAAAGACTAATGGATTAGTGATTAGTAGGCTATCACTCTGGGTTTTATAAATTTTAAGGAAAATTAGTGATGAAAGTCATACACTGCTTTAATATGGACTAATGTCTGATCTCTGATATTCTCCAGGAGTTGAGCCTGTGACTCTGGATGAGTGGAAGCTTCTGATCCAGTTGTCTCAGCAGTACAGCAGTGCGCCGGAGCAACTCACTGGCGTTAATGGGGGCAGCTGGTCTAACGGCTCTGCAGACTCTGGTGGAAGGGTCAGCCCAGAGAACCTGACCCTCAGGCTGGCTCGAACGGCCGGGCCTGATCGAGCTCTCGCAGTCTTGGAGGAATGTGGAGTCCAGCTGGTCCTTTCACCGCACTCCACACTGGTCTGTGAGCTGCTGAGAGTAGCTGAGAAAAGGCAGAGGTGAGTCAGGGGGTCAATATAAACTCCTACTCTAAGGTCCGCTAGAAACTGGATCACTTGGATCATTAAGGGGTTTTGATCTTTGCAGTGCAGTACACTCTCTTTTGTGTCATTTCAGGGCAATGATCCAGACGATGCTTGAGCGCTGTGACCGGTTCCTGTGGTCTCAGCATGCCTAAATCCAGACACGAGCGACATTGAGCTGCTTCTGTAAACCAAACAAGTTGAGTAATACTTTATATAAGTCTTCCATCTAACTGCTGTTGAAGCTGTGAGCTAATTTAATGCTTTGCACTGTGTGTTTTGAGTTAAAATAATGTATTGTGTTTTTAACTTTTACTTGAACTTGTTTTGCACAGATATTTTCAGTATTAAGTTCTTCATTGTATTGACTTTATAATATTTTGTAATGATTTGAGCTAAATTGTATTTTGCATAAACAGGCAATCAAATATATGATGCCCCAGGCCTTTGACAAATGCAACACTGGATTTTATGATAATGGAAACAAAATAAGTAATGGAAAACAATAAAATGTTCTAACCACTTAGTAGGTGAATAAAACGTTTATGACAATTCTGTTGTTTTTATTATTTATTTTTTGAACAATATGTTGTGGCCTTTTCCTAATGTCCACAAAAAGCAATTATAATGTTTCTATTTTCATTAGTTATGTCTATGTTCTTTAAATTAGAGGGGAATTTTTTTTGGGGGGGGGGACTTTTCTGTTGTTGATTCAGGTGGGCTATACTATCCTGTCAAAAAACACCAAGGCCTAAAAGTATGATTTCATTGGGAAATATTGCATTTTTTTACATGACTGAGATGAGATTTGTTTTTGTTTTTTTCAAAGAGGACATTTTTCAGACATAGTTCCGCATTTTTCCAGTTCTTCTCCTGGGGGCTTCCAATAAATGATGTGTAATGTGGACCAACAGAGATAATTTTAATAACAATGTAATGAAATGGAACTGATGACTTACATATTTGATAGTATCACACACCTGGAGCATCAAAGAGAAGAAGAGGCCAGAGGCAACTGCAGGAGGTTCACATTTGATTTTTAGTGCCTGTACTGGACACAACTGGCCTTTATGAGTCATGTCCTGAGACCTGCCGTCACCTCGACCTTTGTGTCTGATCTTTTAAGCTTTCTTATATTCATCCTTCTCAGTTATTATCCCTTCCCACAATCCCTTCCCCCATCTAACTCACCTGTCTGTCACTGGCACAGAGACAATCAGAGGATTTGGCATATGACAAAGAAACTTGTAGTGAAAATCATCTTTAAAACCCCAGCTTTTAATGTTACTTTAAAGTACAACTTGTATTTAATAATTATCTTTCAGCCTACATGCCAATCCTATTTGTGGACTTGAATATTTTAATTGCAGTTGTACTTAAGTTGACATAACTTGTATGTACTTGTGTTTCTAAGATGCCTCAGTTTTTCATTATTACTGTTGCAGTGTCTTCCTATTTGTACGTGAACACTCATCTCTGCTTAAAGGAGATGAAATGTTTAATTTATATGAAGAGCCCAATGTTGTGATAAGGTTTTCATCATGGGCAGCAGGACAGAAGTAAATTTGATTTGAGAGGTTATTATGCTGAGGTGGAGAGTCCAGTGTTTGATGTTGGGTTCCTGTCACCAGAAGGCACAGATAAGAGGATTCTGCACATACCTGTTGGCCCTGCAGCCAGTGTATAAAAGCCAAAGTTGATGCTCAGAGCCAAACACACACTGAAGCATACTCTTGCTGGCTCTCAAGATGAGTCACAGTCATTGCAGTAGTAGGATACTAAGAACTTCATAACTGTTGAAAACCAGAAAAACAATCCTCCCTGCACTGATTAATTAATGGGAACTCCGATGGATACTACTTTCATGGTGAGTTACTTTTTAAACTGCTTCTTCTGTTTTCATTAATTTAATTGTTCAGTGGAGCACATATTTGGAGGCATTTAGTTAAATGTCTCCTGGTTTCAGGTGTCCCTCTCTTTGCTTGGACTGGCTCTTATCCTGCTGTCCTTCCCTGAACATGTTTCATTAAACAGCATATTTGACAACACCACAGGTATGATTTCTCTTCAGTACTGAAACATGTTTTCTTCAAATTGCGTTGTAATTACTTAAGTGTGTCTTCACAATAGTTGGCTCTATCCCGAACCAATTAAGAAGATAACAGGAAAGTCAGCGTAGCCATCAGTGGTGGAAGAGGTCTATTTTTTATTGAATTAAAATGAATGAAACCACACTTAAATGTAAGTAAATGGAAAATTACTTTTATAAAAGCACATATTGTTATAAGCAAAATGTGCTTAGAATATGTATAGAATGTAATGAATGTACAGATATGTTTTTTGATTTATGCATCTTTGCCCATGAAGTTGGAATAACTTTGTTTTCAGATGCATTACTCTTGGTATTCCTATTTGATATTGGTCAAAGGTATATCTACTATACTTTTGACTAGGTACAATGATAACATAGTGAGTCCAAGTTACATTTTATCCAGGGCTGGCTGTCAAAATATTAACATTTTTAATCATATTATTCACAGGGTTACTTTTGATTAGTTTTGGTTAATCATCATAAAAAAAACTTTATGTCAGTTGACTGTTCTGTTTCGGGGTTGTTGTACTCAAATTTCCCACGAATTACAAAAGTGTGTGTGTGTGTAATAAACAAATGAAAATATAAAAAAAAAAAAAAAAAAAAACTCTTCTAAAATACAGAAGAAACATAATAAAATGTGATTAGATATCCAAAACGTGCAAAAAAAAAATTAAATTGTGAATACATAGACATGTTTTTTCAATAAAACGACTGTAAGCACATTAATCATTAATCATGATGATTAATAAGTTTGTGTTAATGTTATTTTTGTCAGCCATGTTATCACGAACTCAAAAAGTACAGAGTGCAGACTCCGCCAAGGCAGATCGACCACCCTCTCTCTCTCTCTTCTGCGAGCAGCAGTCTGCCCCAACCAACTACATTAAACGCACGTGTGCCCACCTATCACCACCAAAATGTAATCAATTGTTCCTTTTGCCAGTATCAACATTTCCTGAAAATGTCAGCCAAATCCGTACATAAATGTTTGACTTATCTTTCTAACAGAAAGACAAATTGACAGATAAATGCTGGCAAAAACTTAACTTCACATTGGTAAAAGACAAATTGCATTGTCACAATTATTTCACAAGAGGAATACAATTTTAAAGATTTACGGGAAACTGTGTATTATTATTCCATTAATGTGTATGTAGCATTTGATGGTTGTAAATACTGAAGCCTCATTACTTTGTAGTGTTTCTGTTACATGAAAACCATGTATCTAGTCACATAGAGATGTGACGATGCATTTTCCAACTAATCCGTTTTTGTTTTTTTTATACAATGATTTCGCTTGAGAAGAAGTCGTTCAATGCCTGAAAGAATAATAATAACTAAATAACCTATAATAATAGCCAGATAAATTATGTTATTGGTTGGAATTAATAACGTTGTTGTAGAGGGGGGGGTACCACTCACAGAGACAAATATCAATGGTCGTTGGTTTTCAGACAAATTGAAAATCAATTTAAAAAAGCAGAAATGTGGAACAATTCAGGAGTAAAAAAGTGTGTAAGGACAGAAAAACAAAGTTAAGACTACAGAAAATAACAAAGGATCAGATGGAAATGGGTTTAACATATTTCTTTGCTAAATAATTGAAGACAAATGTAAATAAATTTGTGAATACCAAATACTCAGCTTTTTTTTCCCTTCAGGAACTGTGTACTTGGGATCTGTGTTTGTAGAGGAGGCTCTACAGAGGGCAATTGAGCTGACTGATGCTGCTTATGCCCACACAAGTGAAAGGTAACAGTTTATTTGATTTGATTTACATACTATGAAGTCACTACACCATATCTACATACTTACCATCGGTTTGATTGTTCATGTTTTTAGAGTAAAGAAGTCTCTCTCTGAGGGCCCTTTAAGACCCAGTGACCTGCTGGCTCAGTTCAAACAGACTGAAACCAGGACTAGGACTCAGATTCATGCTGCTGAACTATTGGACAACACAGTGGAGCTGATCAGAGAAATGGTCTACACTCACACTATGGTCCAACCCAATCCTCGTGGTACTGAACAGACAAACACTACAGAGGATATTAAGCTGCATGTCAGTTTTGTTTTCCTGTACTGTTGCATCCTTTTGAAGTTGCTTTTGTCTCAGTGTCAAGCTAGAGAGGCTCCAAAAATATTACATTTCAATTCTTTAAAGTACATAATGAGCAATTCCTCTTATATGAGTCTGTATAAATACCAAAGTATTAGTTTAAAAAAAACACGGTTTATTCAAAGTTTGCAAAGTTAGAGCCAGCCAGACACTGAGGAGTCTTTAGTGATACTGGACTAATTTACACAAAAACTAAGGCATGTTGATATTTTATGAATGATTTAGCTTTTGTGAAGTAAATCACTTACCTTAAATATATGAATATTATTTATGCAGTTATGTATAATTAAAAAAAAGACCTCTGAATTACTAGACTTAAGCCCTGAAAACCTTTGATATGTTATCAAGAACAGTTACAGTACTAGCTGTTTACACTTTAGTGTTAAGTGCAATGTCAAAGACTGGAGAGGGCTGTTCTTCCAAATACTGACTTAATGAACTTCATACAGCAATATTGAGTGTTTAAAAATAACTTGAAAGTTTTTTTTTTTCTATTTTCTACAAATTTGGAGTTAAAGATCAGCATTAAAAACAGAATTTTACTCCAAGGTACCCCTATAAATAGTCATCATATCAGGTCTTGTTGCTATTTTCTGTCACAGAGCTGCTGAGTGAAGGTGATATGACGAATCTGCTGCAGGTGACGGGCTGCTCCACTGAGCTGCAGAGACCCAGCTGTCACACAGACTGTCTGTCAGAGCGCTACAGATCCATCACAGGAGAGTGCAATAACAGGTCATTGCTGAGAACCGATCATGCACAACCACAGAAAGAGGCTGTGACAGAGCTGTGTGAAGTGTGTCACTATAACTGTCTTTCATTCTGTTGTTCTGTTCAGACAGCACCCGAGGTGGGGGGCTGCAAACATGGCATATTCTCGCTGGTTGCCACCAGAGTATGAGGATGTGTGGGGGACCCCCAGAGGCTGGGATCCTGACCACACCTACCACAACATCAGCCTGCCTCCTGTAAGACCACTGTGCTCATCATCTGTCCCTTCAGCCCTGCTCATGTCCTCACCCTGTTGTTCATTGTCCAGGTGCGGCTGGTGTCTCAGGAGGTGCTCTTCACTCATAATGACAACATCTCTCTTGACTCTTCTCTGTCCCACCTGCTGGTGGAGTGGGGTCAGTGGATTGACCATGACCTGGTGCTGACGCCTCAGAGTCCCAGTACATCGGCTTTCAGAACAGGTGCTGACTGCACCCATACCTGCAGCCGGGACACGCCCTGCTTCCCCATACAGGTGCACCACCAGCAGTCAGCCGCCCCCATCATTACTCTGTTCTCCATCTGTATGAGACATGACACTCATCCATCACTTCGACTCCTTCATTACTGAATGCAGTAATGTGTCCTTAGATAAAATTATGCTCCAGTTCATTAAGCTTTTCAGAGCTTGTGTTATTTAAAATAAATGTATTATAATTATATTATTATTTATTGGTTGTTTCTGAGGCAGGCCAACAACAAACAACAATGAGTATTCTTTTTAAATAAACATCGAAGGACAGATAATATCACATATATATCAAGTACTTTGTTCAGTAATATCTTCCTATAATGAGTGAGAGTTCAAAGGTTCTCAGACAAATGTAATAAAAAGTTTAGTTACCAAAATAACATAATACTTTTTCTACATAAGCCCCATTAGAGTCTCATCACTTTTGTAATCTATATTTGCACTTGCAAACTCCTTTATAGAATTGCCGTGACTGTCTTTGACATTTGTCTGAGACCCTCCTTCACACACAGTGGTCTATACTTGATATATACGTGTGTATATATATATATATATATATATATATATATATATATATATATATATATATATATATATATATATTTATTTATTTATTTATTTTGAATAATGGTAGCATCTAATGACATGCTGTATCTCTTATATTTCTGGTGTAAATCATGGTAAAACATCCAACATTTCTTAATTCTAACTATGGAAACTAAGGGTTTAGGTTTCCTTGTTTTTAAATGCATCACTGTAAATAAACCCTCCGTGTCACTACACAAACGATGAATTATTCTGTTTCTTCTAGATCCCATTGTCAGATCCTCGTAGTGGCATCCAGAGGTGCATGCCTTTCTTCCGCTCTGCTCCTAGCTGTGTTCCTGGGGTTCTGCCCCATCGACATCGGGAGCAGCTCAACGCCATCACCTCATTCGTTGATGCCAGTATGGTTTACGGCAGCTCCACAAATCTGGCCTCTTTTCTACGAAACCACTCCTCCCCTCTAGGCTCAATGGCCGTCAACTCCCAGTACTCAGACCAGGATCTGGCCTACATGCCCTTCCTGCCTCGCCTCCAGACCCACGTGGACCCCTGTGGCCCTCGTAACTCCACCACTACTCGCAGATCTACACCCTCAGAGAACTTCACATCCTGCTTTCAGGCTGGTAAGACTGAGCTAATCTTGTCTAAACAGCTGGTCCTACAGGTCAGATTGGATTTTTGTTTTGTTTTGCTCAACACATTAACTTTTAGGTGTGGCAAAATAATTTAAAAACTGTGTGAATTGAATGATACTTAACTGACATGCATATGCAAAATAACAGTGATGAAGATATTACATGCAGTACGCTATGATTACAATTCTGTTTATTTGATGATGTCCAGTGGAAACCAGAGGAACATGAATGATAATAATGAAGGTCAGAACTGTGACAAATGCCAATCTAAAATGACATAAAAGTTGCAAACATTCTGACTGAGGTATGAGGTTGTCAGAAGCTAGACTTACAGCACCATGTGGAACTGATCTTCAAATAAAATTTTTTTTAAAAACTAGAAAAGCACTCTGAGAGCGTAAACGTCCGCCACGGCAGACCTCCCCCCTTTGAATGAAGAGAGGTCAGCCAAGTAAATTGGACTCTGTTTGTTTGTTTGTCTTTCAGCAGGATTACACAAAAAGTTCTGAATGGATTTTGCTACAAATTTTCAAGATGTTTTTGGAATGTCACAAGGAACAAATGATACAATTTTGGTGATGATCCGGAAGAGATGCTGGATCACTTTTAAATTTTACATTGCGGTAAATGGAGAATACATTTCAAAGTGATCCAGAATCCAGAATCTCTTTTGGATTACCACCAAAATGTAACCATTTGTTCCTTCTGACACTTTCAATACATCCTGAAAATTGTATTAAAATCTGTTCAGAACCTTATGCGTAATCCTGCTGAAAGTCAGACAAACAAACAAACTGACTCGAATTTAATACCTCCTTGGCGGAGGTACAAATATCAGGAACAACATGTAGTGTGTTTATTCTGTCCACACTGTCTTTAAAATACCACACCTATGAATGATCAAATCAGATTTAGGCTTGTCATTGATTTATTTAAACATCAAACACACAGGTGGCATCATTATTTCATTTAAGTGCATCATCACAAAGCCTTTTGTCCTGTTCATGTTGAATCTATGGAATAGCATCCAGAGAAACCACATGGAACTAAGCCATGATCTATATAATCATCACTTTTCCTGCTATTAAAAAGTTGTTTGCACTGTTATCCATAATATTTTGATCATAATGTTTTTCCAGGTGATTCAAGAGCCAATGAACATCTGGGAATGATTGCACTGCACACACTGTTTCTAAGAGAACACAACCGCTTGGTCAAAGAGCTCCACCTACTCAACCCCCACTGGAGCCCTGATACTCTTTACCAAGAAGCCCGCAAGATCATGGGGGCCATACACCAGGTATCACCTTCATGTTTATCCCTTAGCTCTTGAAGAAGCATTGAAAAGCACATTGACAATACTTGTACTCGTCGTCTCCCGTTTCATTGGGGTCCGGGTTGCGGGGGCAGCAGCCTCAGCAAAGCAGCCCAGACTTCCTTGACCCTCACCCCAGCTACCACAGCCAGCTCCTCCAGGGGAATCTCGAGGCGTTCCCAGTGTTGACAGTTGTTTTTTTGTATTAACTCTTCAGATCTTGACATGGGAGCATTATCTGCCACGGATCTTTGGAGAAAGAGCTACGTCGAGCCTGATTCCTCCCTACCAAGGTCATGATCCTGATGTAGATCCCACTATCGCTAATGTCTTTGCAGCTGCTGCATTTCGATTCGCCCATGTCACTGTTCAGCCAGTGGTCACAAGGCTGGGCCCAGGGTACACCACTGACTCCCAGCATCCACCACTGCCTCTGCATCATTCACTGTTTGCATCTTGGAGGGTTGTGCAGGAAGGTAAAACACAATCCTGTAACTGAGGAGGTGTAAAATAAATTACACGATGATCCACTCAGCTTTTCTGTTTGTCTCTTCTTCTTTTTTTTTTTTTTACCTTGGTTTTTAGGTGGGATAGACCCAGTGTTGCGTGGTCTTTTGTTGTCTCCAGCTAAGCTTCAGACTCCAGGTCAGATGATGGTTGAGGAGCTGACAGAGAGACTGTTCCAGGCTCAAGGAGGGATGCCTCTGGACCTTGCAGCCCTTAACCTCCAGAGGGGTCGAGACCATGGTTTACCAGGTACAATGTTACTATATAATGTGTTACCATACCGTAATATCTTTATTTATAAAAAGCACTTTAAAACAGACACAGCTGACAAAGCGCCGCACACTACAAGATAACAAAAAGGCATAAAACAGAAGAAGGAGAACAAGGAAATAAAATACATCTAAAAATAGAATTAGGAAGTACAGATACAATAAAAAGCACGAAAACTACACAGATAAAAAAAAAAAAATTATCATAGAACAAAAGAACTAAAATCAATGAGTCACTGAGTCAAAGGCCAGGGAGTAAAAATGTGAGTTTTAAAATTGGACAGTGTAGGTGCCTGTCTGATGTGCAAAGGCAGTTTACTGTTTACTGAGTTGACTTATTATATCAGAGCTGTCTGTTGAGGTGCTCAATTGTTCATTTTGTTTTCCCTATTTCCTCTTATTTATTTAGTTTTGAATCATTTAGGTTTTTGAAACCTTTTTTTCATGTATATTTACCCTCAGCAACAAATAATGCCTCTGTAATGTACAGTACGAATACTCAACCAGTACTATATAAAATGCTAAGACCTGTATGTTTTAATGTGTGGTCTATTTGACACGGTTGTCTGAGATGAATGTGGTCGTTTTATCTGTATTTTCATGTATTTTGAATATGTAGAAAAAAAAACAGCAAACACATTTGTTTGAGGAATTGCTTCGTCAAACCACTAGCCATGAGCAAAAGAAGATGTTTTGTATTATCATTCGTATTTTCAGAAAAATGGTCAAAGAAACACACATTCTGCTACGGTATGTAAATGTATGAGTGCAATGGACACAGTGAAATGAGTCAACATGCAAAACTGAGTCCTATGAAAATGTTAAACAAGTGCAGCCTTTGTTAATGTTGTTTGGTACACCTGTTTTCTCTGCAGGCCTTACATTCATCAGTCAAAACCCTGACATGAACATGAATCAATTCCAGATGTCGGAATGTGTGTAATCACTTCTCCACATGCCCGCTGTCAGATGTTTAAAGAAATGTCTCTTCAGATAGAGCAAATGGGAATAAAAATATTTCTCTTTTTTAGAATATAAATTTTAGTTAGACTTCTTTTTAAACTAATTAGTTTACTAGAGTAGGAGTAATATAATAAGATACTTTCAATGTAAAACGTTGACAACATTTTCATAATTTGTATAAAATTATGCAATACATTAAAACTGAAACATTTCTACTTTTTCCATTAAAATCTTGAAATGTGCCAGTGGTGTTCCTATTTTCTTGTCTTTAATGCATTGGTTTAAAACAATGTTGTACAGACTTGTAGGTTTAAAAAAAAAAAAAAAAAAATTCTGGGGAAAAAGAACTAGAATTTCACTTTATCTCTTTAAAATGATGTGAATAATTATCACAGTGCCATGCTAATCCAGGGTAAGACATCCTTCTGGGTAAAACCTGATACTTTTAATGTGAATGACAGCCCCTGTGCTTTTCCTTAACCCATAAAGACCCCGTGCTACTTTTGTGGCACTTCCCAAATTATTTTTTAGGCCTTTGCCGCAGACCACTTTGGTGCAAGGCCTTTTGATTTTTCTTTATTTCTACCAGATAATCACCATTAAAAAACATTATCCTGTGTATTTTGCATTTTATGGTGTAAATTTATGGTGCATGTATTTTCCTATATTCAATTTACAGATTATGTAGCTATTAATGAAAACTCACTAATTCCAAAGCTAATTACAGTAAAAAAAAAAAAAAGTAATTTTGTTCTTAATTGATATTGCTAACTGTCAAACCCAGTGTCTCCATCCACTGTCATTGATCAATCTCCATGGGTTTTATTGGTGAGTCAGTCAGTGTTGTAGAGCCTCTGAACATCCAAATAGGTAATATCTAATCACTGTGAAAAGCCAAAAATCTGCATTTTACACCAATTATTTGCATGTATTGATTGGTTTAGTGGCTCAACAGGTATTAAACACTTTCTAGATAGTTTGTGTTGCTACTGTCTGTTTGGGTCTCTGTAGGTTGAGCTTTACTGTCATTTAGTTTTTGTTATTTTACACAGATAGTGCAGAGGCTGATGTTCACATCCACTAAAACACATTGTAATGAATCATGTCATTAATGTCCTAGTTCTCATTTCTTGTGCCTGAACTTTCAGCTCCTGCTTAATTTCTCATCTTTCAGGATACAGCTCATGGCGAAGGTTCTGCGGCCTCTCGGTTCCATACTCCACATCTGATCTGGCTGAAATCCTTGGAAACCTCACCCTGGCTCACAAATTCCAAGTCCTGTATGGGACTCCTCACAACATCGATGTGTGGGTGGGAGCCATCTCTGAGCCTGCGCTGCCAGGAGGCCGAGTTGGACCTCTACTGTCCTGTCTGTTGGCCAGACAATTCAAAACACTGAGGGACGGAGACAGGTGAAACAACCCCCCCGCCCCCTCCATTTGAACTGTTAAATAACACTGTTTGAATGAGGACAAAATGTGAAAAATATCTGTCATTTGAGGTTTTGGTGGGAGAGGAAAGGAGTGTTCACCAGCGCCCAGAGGACAAACCTCCACTCCGTGTCTTTGTCTCGCATCATTTGTGACAACAGCCACATCAGCCATGTCCCCGCTGACCCATTCTCACGCACAGAGAACCCGGAGGACATGCTGCCCTGCTCCCACCCACTCATCCCCCACCTCGACCTCCACCCGTGGAAAGAACCAGAGACAGGTAGCAAACGGGGAAAAGTTTAAACGAATATCTGTTGTGGTTTTTTTTACGTCTTCCAGCCTGGACTGATCTCTTTGTTCCAGATCCAAACTGTGGCCCAGTACCCAGGGTTCCATCAGGATACTGGCTGCTCTGTGACGCTGCAATTCTCTATCAGTGTCATTCTGGGTTTAACCTGCTGGGTTCATCATTGCTCAGCTGTGATCAGAACAGCCACCAGTGGAGCTCTGCCCCCCCGACCTGCCAAGGTACAGACTCAGATGGAACAGAGTTTAACCCTGGGTCCTGTTTATGATCTGCCTTAAACATTGAATCTGCTAAATGTTATGTACTTTAATAGGATGATTTGGAAAATAACAAAAGCGCTGGTTAGCTGTACAGTCTTTATGATAGTGTTATTGAACATAAATATTGACTTATGTTCATTTATACAATAGATTTAGCAATCAAACAGTGTTTTGATGTTGACCTGCTAGCTCTGAGACAAGCACTTTTAGAATAAAAGTCATTCTTTCATTAATTCTCAGAATTATAAATTTTCACCCAACATTATATCTTAGGAACTACAGCCAATCAGCATTTTTGTTTTTTTTTGCGTAATACAAGATTTATGTATTTATTAATGCATAATTCAAGATTTTTTGTTTTGCTTAAATATATAGAATATATTAAATATATTGCACAGGTGAACAGTCATATAAACAGCTACTGCATGTTCAGTACCCCGATTGCACTCAGGTAGAAGGTGTTGAAAAACCTAGAAGTGTGGGACTTAATGGACCTGTACCTGAGGGCAGCAGTGATAACAGAACTGTCCTGGATGATGTTTAAAGCCCTGTGTAGATATCTGGTCTTATAGATGTTGAGTTAATTCAAGCAGGAGGAAAAAGTCTGCCAATGGAACAAGTGAGAATTATCTTTGCAAGATTTCTTGAAATAAGATTTTCAAGCTCTATTGTCTAAAAATAAATTCTTATAACTCACTGAGAAGTTACTCTTTAAGTGATTGTCTTATTTTAAGTGTCATGACATATTTAGGCTATAAATGAGCAAAATAAATGTAGTAATATTTCATTCTTTTCCAGTGCATCTTTAACAGTTACCTCACATGGCTTAATTTCATCAAATGTTATGATAATTCTGTATCTAACTAATAATCAAACATTGGAGAATGCTATCCAAAAACTACAGAATGTACAGTATGTAGAACATTTTCCTTTTTGTTTTTTCGCTCACTCATCCTGTGGGCTTTCACATCCATTAATTCTTATTTCTTTGTGGCATTACTATTGAGTCATTAGACAGGAATAAAAACTTGAAACCTCACGCCATCACATCAGATCGACCTGCCCAAGTTGATAAGTGTTAGATTTCTGCTGATGGTTGGCAGCTGTGGTTCAGGATAATAGAACAGGTTGTCTAATACCTGAAGGGTTGGTGGCTCAACCCCTCCCCCCAAATACAATGTGTCTTATTTTCTGCATTCTGCTTCAATTCTTGCAGATATTAATGAATGTGAAGAACAGGTGTTCCCCTGCTTAAACAACCAGGAGTGCTTTAATACACTGGGGTCCTTCATTTGTTCAGGTTTGTTAAAAGATAATGTACAGATTTAGTGTCCATGTCTCCAACACTGTCATCTGTTAGTTCTGATTTTTAATGTTCATATGATCCAGAACCCTCCACATTGTCCGTTGTCTCTACTGTCACTGCTGTGATTGTTGTCATCGGGGGTATGGCTCTGCTGGTTATGATCACGATCTGTTATCGGAGGTACGTCTGTACAAATATTTGAGGCCAAGATTTAAAAGTGACCAGATTGTGCTATATTATATTTATTATTTTGTCTTTTAAAATAAGTGATTGTCTAATAACTGTCAAACATGAGCAGAGGTGGAAAGTAACTAAGTAAAACTACTTTGTTACTGTATTTAAGTAGATTTTTTAGGTATCTGTACTCGAGTATTAATTTTTCTGGCAACTTTTTACTTTTACTCCCTACATTTTTGGACAAATATCTGTACTTTATACTCCTTACATTCTCAGAATAGATGTGTTGCTTTTTTTTTTTTTAAATAA
Source organism: Siphamia tubifer (assembly GCA_020466265.1). Lineage (NCBI taxonomy): Eukaryota > Metazoa > Chordata > Actinopteri > Kurtiformes > Apogonidae > Siphamia > Siphamia tubifer. Next base: position 23,855,178 of record CM035788.1, on the reverse strand, counting down.
ACAGATGCAACAGTATGAAAAATAAGTCACTTCAGAGGGAAAATCACTGGGAAGAGAGAAACTGTGACTTTATATATTATAGTTATATGACTGTTATCACACAATTTTGACTTATTTTAAAATTTTAATATTTAATCTCACAATTTTGACTTTCTCTTAAAATTATGCATTTTTGAAATATGTAATTAAAAAAAAATCTCATTATGACTTAATTTCAATTGTGACTTTTTTCCCCCCATTTTTCCAATATTTCCTGCCCATACCCACAAAACTGAGTACAGTGATCCTATCAACCCTATGTACACACCAACTCACTTTTAAATGCTTTAATTTTAGACACTTTTGAAACTTTAGAAAATTTTTCCCTGGTTAAATAAGTATTATTGCGTTCATGGCAAAAAAAAAAATTTTAAAAATGCAGTTTTACTTTTTACTTTATTACAATTGTGAAGTTGTACCTTTTTTTATTTTTACTTCAGTAAAGGAGTTGAATCAGTATTTCTACTTTTACCGGAGTATTTTTTAACACCAATTGACTCTACTTCTACTTCAGTACAGAATGTGAGTACTTTTTCCACCTCTGAACATGAGTAACTGAATTTCTTTCTTCCAGATATTTCCCCAAGAAAGAAGAGATGGTCAATCCTGGATGTTGCCAAGCAAAAAGATAATACAGACGGGAAAGGTTAATTGACTTTTCCTGCCATCTGGATGACTCATGGATCTTTTTCACACTCAGTCTTCTTCCTGTACATTCTAACAGTGTTCATTTTATTAACCACAAATCAAACAGTTTATTCAGGTCTTATAATCGGTGCAAGGCCATGAAAACAGAAAAAGCTTAGTGTTCTTTTCAATCCGGAAACCAAAATCTTACTGGAATGTTTGCTCCAAAATCTGATTTTCATACCATAAAGCCCGTCTTAGTGCAAAATGGTGGCAGTATTTCATCAGGATCTCTCTCTCTCTCTCTGCTTTATTACTGCTTCCAAACTGGTTGGGTAACTGTGGGTGTGGAGCAGAGCCTTTGTCTCAGGGGAACCTGGCAGTTCCTGGCAGTGACCTTAATCTAAAACCTAACCAGTGACACAGAAGTCTGCATTTGTACCACCTGGAAGTACTGGTTTAGAATGAGCAACTACATTGAGTTATTGAGTTCACATACTTGGAAAGGCCATAAACGCCCGACATGAAAGCCTACATACATCTGTAAATCACACACAGGACAAAGGATCTGGTCAGACTACACCCGCCTCTCTTTTAATGGGATGTTTACATTGAATGACACAATTATAAGTACGCTGAGGTTAGGAAACTCCAAGCCCAAAATAAGGCTAAGAAGCAGTTATTGCACTTTGATATAATATTCTTCATATTTACCATCTTCTGTAAAAACAGGACATTAATAATATTAAATCTATACTATGTGGTACAACCAATAAATGCAAATTATGGCTGTTTACTGCATTCATGCATAGTTATTTATGGCTTATTTATACATACTGTTGATTGCAAACATGCAAAACTACAGTTGAATATTACTTTTAAATCACCTGTATTAAAGCTTGGTCATCTTCTGAGTACATGTGAAGCTCTTATTGATGGAATCACTAATTCAGTGACACTATATTTGATTATTAATTCAAGGCCAGAGGCTATTGAGAAGCTTTGTGTTTATATAAGGCATTTGGAAAAGGATGTGCATGAATAGAAACCAGGTCATACTGGAACAAAATGTTTCTGCTGTGGTATTCGAGGTGAAAAACCTCCAAAAGGTACTAGTGAGAATAAAGTGAAGCCCAGTTGAGATCAAACATTCACAACATGACCCGCTGGCTTTCATGAGTTGCCATGTGTCTTCTGTAACATTATGAAAATGTGCCAATTTAGACTAGATCAGACCATGTAAAATTGTCATAGCAGTAAAAATACATAAATGTATCTCCATTCAGTCTGCAATTTGGGTTGTTTTGGTTGCTGGTAATGTTTTAAGTATGAATCAAATCACGTACTAGTAAGGCATTTGTAGATGAAATGACAAGATTTTGTTTTTAAATGAGGTTGTTTTGCCAGATTATTATTATTTTAAGATAACAAAATGTCACCAGTTTACTAAATCTGCCCTCTAGAGCAATAAAGGAACTGCAACCTACAGTGTCGTTTCTTTCCAAGTTCTTTGGACAACTTGAGTTGCAGGTGTTTTCAGCTAATTTATGATTGGTCTTTTCCCTCTCACACTTTTATCTGGTTCCAAATCTTTGGCCTGAACTGGGCATTAAGTGAAACAAAAAGTCAAGTCACTGTTTTGTGGAAACTGTATGTGAAATATACACTAAATTTGTAAAAAAATAAATAAATAAAATAAAGTAGGGTGGTCCTTAAAATTGAAAGAAGGAAAGTCTAAGCTCCAACCCTTGACATTTATTGGAATAATTGGAAAAACTGTTCTGGTGATTTTCTTTTTTTCTCCACTGGACACTCATCAACCTTGACGTTTCACCCTGAATATTCCTAAGAGATTATTTTTGTCTGGGAATAAGAGTCAAATGAGAATGAAAATAAATTGACAGAAAAATCATATGAAAAGAAGAGGTTGTCAATGGTAAAGAAAATCCTAAGTGACTAAACATCAGTTATATGAAAAATATCTCTGCTACAGACTTCTTGACATCACTTTGGAACATTAACAGTCCCAACACTTCTTCAGAAAGAAGTTGAGACCTGGCAATGTTTTCTATTGGAGTAATCACATAGCAACGCTTCACTGCTGACATGCTTTGTAGATTTATGACTCAAGTTTAACCCTTAGTTTAAGGATTTGGTCCTTGGAGAGAAAAATGTATAATGTACATCACACAAACACACAGATCACTATCAGAGCAAAAGAGACAATTGGGACATGACAGGAGTGTTGCAAAGTTTAGTACAGGGTGATATGTTTTTGTTCTGATGTTAGTCACCCCAAACGACTAAAGCTAAACTTCAGGAGGGGCACTAAGTTTTTTTCAACTATTCAACAACTTTCAGGGGTTGGAGCTGAAAAAAAAAAAGTAAATGTAGCCCTTTTTAAGGACCACACAAGTAAAAGTAAAAGACTGTCTTGTCAGCATTTATCCTGAACTGAGTTCATCTTTTCAACAGCGTGTCTAATGAGGATCTATATTCAGCATAAGAAGATGGGTGTACTCCACCAGGGAGGTGAGATGGAAAAGGAAACTTGAGGACAGCAGGTTCTGTGGCCACAGAGAAAAACAAAACAAATCTAATGTGACAATTCTTGGAGAATTTTTTTAAATCATGTTATTTGAATTCTTTGTCAAGTGCTGGTTTAATTGTCTTGCATATCCAGAAGTGGTTTTCAAACATTTCCTCTTTCCCTTGGTGTCCAACTTCTCCTACAGCATTACAGCTGTAAAGACTTGGCTACAAAACCTGATCCTCTCGTTACCAGAGTTAAACCCAGACTTGTGGGTTTTCAGTATCCTGGGATCATGCGGTCCTGTTGGGTCCTGCAATGGACTGTCAGGTCCTCTAGCCCTGGTCAGTGAGGTAGAACCCTAACTTGGCCACTGTCATCTCTTTCCGAAGACGCATCACCTCCCAAAACATCTGCTCCGCTGGATGAAAACCAAACAGAGACGCCAATAAAAGATACACGTCAGCAAGTTGAGTTAAACAAGTCCTGACAGAGTTAGGTTCAATTAGTAATTAAACATTCATTACAATGCTTATGGAGGTCAGTGTTAACGTACCATCATTTCTCACCAGACCCTGCTGGATGTAGCGGATATAAGTGAAAAAATTGCAAACAGCTGTGATCTAAAAGAAGGAAGACATGGTTACATGAAATACTTCTTGATGATAGTAATATTTTGTATGTCAGAAGTGCTTATTTGTTGGTAAAATTGATAGTTACTCGTGCTCGGCTGGAAGGAGAGATGTAATAGTAGCTCCCCTTGTCACCAAGTTTGATACGATGTCGGCAGAGGCGGGACATACCACTTAATGCACATTTTCTAAAAGCAGAGAAAGCTACTGTCAAAGAAAAAAATCTAGAGACAAGAATGTTTTTGGTAGAGGACTGAGAATGTGATGTTTAGTGAACAAACGTCAACAAATAAAACCTATTCTGATAAAAGAAAAATGACAATTTGCAGGAGAGAAATAGTTCACAATCAGAGAAGTTAGTCACTGAAAAGAGGACAAATTCCTATGTTGTATTTATCTTTAACAGACACATGCAGATTGTTGGAGACAGACATCACGTCATGCTACAGTAAATGTTAGTTACAAGTGGGAAAAGTGACTGATTCCTGAAAGGACTTACGTCTCTATTGCTGCCCTAAAGCCACTGAAACAAAGATTTTCAAATCAGACAGTGATTAGAAATGTGCCCACTGATTACACCCATCTCCGAAAAACATAGTAAGATAGTGAAAAGCCTTCAGTTTGACCCACATAGAAATCATGAGAGGAACCAAAACATGTCATGGGTAGGTTTTCAGTGTTGACTTGGCCATTGTTGGCTGTGAATTGTGAGACAGAACAGGCTGATTATATTATGCAGACATGATGAAGAATAACTCACTTAGGGCCTCCACACTCTATGGCCGAAGCTTTAACCATCGGTAACGCTGACATGGCCACAGGCTCAATAGTCAGGGAATTGTTTTCCACTGCGCTTTGCACCAGGTGAGATAGCTGTGGACAGCGCAAATTAATATTAACACAAGTAAGAGCAGTAAAATAGAATAAACGTGGGTTTTTCCAAAGGCTTTCAAAGGGCTTAGGTTCCTCAAATTATTCAAAGGACATGCCCACGTTGTACAGGAACAAGTTCTGAGTTCAACAAAAACTTTTGTAATATTTGAGAGTAGAGCTGTACGATATATCATTTGAACATCGCCATGTATGTGTGTGCAATCGTCACATTGCAGAGCATGCAATGTTGGGGGTACGTGAACTCATTTAATTTTGCTGCACATGTAGACTCTGCATGCAGCGATCCACCAATCAGATTAGTTCTTAATCACTTTGCTGAAGCAAATTGACAGTGATTAAACTATACTGTCTCGAAAGATGGCTTTAATGTCAGACACCGCCTGCTGTCTGACATTTTCTCCAGAACTGCATCTGGTGTGAAAGCTGCTCTTATTTTATTTACAATACAATTTTGTTAAAGCATGTTTACTTATTTTCTACTATTTATAAAACAAGGGGTTGTGGACCACTCAGGACTTCGATATAGAGCTGATCTTATTTATTATTTTAATAGTTTTTTTTTGTTTTGCTGTAAAACATTTCAGTTGAATAAAAAGTTTGATTGTTAGATGGCAGCATTGCAGCACAACATATAGTATTTAGGTCATCTGGTGAAAATTCCTGTTTTTTTTCTCTCTTTATATCACAGGGTTTAAAAAAAAAAATCACAATGTCATTTTTTCCCCCCAATACCATGCAGGCCTATTTGAAAGCATTATTTTCACCAAAGATCATACAAAAAATTGGAAAAGTTAGAGCAAATAATGATTAAACAACAAAGTTATAATAATACTTTTTTTAATGCCCAGGCTTGTGGCCTTATAACGGTAAGAAAATCCCTGCAATGGCAGAGTCAGTGGATGTTCTGACCTCAGATCTTGTGAAAGAGAGGCACGGACCAATGTCTTCTCTGTAGATTCGACTCAGGAAGGCAGAGGAGTGGTCCAGACTCGGATGTTCCTTCCATGCCAAAAACTCTGCAAACAGTACTGAATCCATCTGCAAAGAGGAAAAACAACCTATAACTCACTGTTTTCCTAATAAGGGGCCATATGTCTGCATCATGAGACCATTCATATTTTAATATTAAAAGCATGTAATTCATCACTTTTTTGATATGCCCTATAAACTTAAAATAACTCCATTCATCTCATTACATTTAAATAACGGGGAAAAACAAAACAAAGACATCAGACATAACTCATCATACGCGTCTTTAAACCAACTCACAATAAACCTCCATCTAATATACATTTTCCACAGCAGACATGGCAGAAAATTACGATAAATCATGACTTTAATACACACTGGCTGCCTTCCATGCGGTTGCCTCACTGTAGCAATCAGTCATTAATACATGGATCGTGTGTTGCTTGTGCCAGTAATGCATTAAAAAGAACAGAAATATATTTAATGCTCACAAGCTGCCCATAAAAATGGCTTGTAATTAAACACAGATTAAGTACCAAAGTCAGATAGCACAAACAGTGTTGTACAGCTGAAACCAATAAAAACTGAACCATTTTTATTCTTACTACTGAACACTGAAATTCAACTACACCGATTATAAGCACATATCCAGTACATTAATTTAATCTATTAAATATTAGAACAAAAACAGATTAATTTCCTTCAGCAGCTTGACCTGGACTAGTAGCAGTAGTTACCTGTTTGGTGTCCATCCCTAACCCCTCCCCCTGCTTCTGACAATAATGGTCAGAGGTCATACTGACATACTGTCCAGGAACAAGGCAGAGAATCAGAGAAAGGAGGGCAGGAACAGCAGGCTGAGAAAGGAAGAGACATCAGACACAGACAGGAAGAATGAGTCAACTGACTGGGGGTTAGTGCTGAGAGAAAGTATGAACAAAAAAAAGAAAAGAAAGCACCAGAGATCAGAAAGATGAATAAGCAGCAGAAAGGTCAAGGTTTGCAGAAGTAAATACAGAAAGTTTTACAAAGCTGCACCCAAGTACCTCTCTGTCCTCTTTGACTGGAGGCTGAATGGAAACTGAAGATGGCTCGGACTTCCCAGGTAAAGATGGAAGGGCCCCACTAGCGCTTTTGTTGCGAATATGGCCCCCAACATGTTTGTATGCTCCCCTGGTACCTGGAGACTGGAGCTGTGGATGGAGCTGACGGTTTGGTGAAGACGGTGTCGAGGTCAACACTAGAGTTTTTAGAGCCGTCACTTCTGCTTGTAGAACATCAATCTGAAACATATGACAAAAACACAAAGCTAACTCACATTAGCAAATAATATTTAAGTGCAGTTACAATGTTTTCAGAGAATAAATGTTAAGAAAATTATTTGGCCTAGAAAGCAACACTATGGTTCAGTGGCAGCTCCTGAAAATGTTCACAGGAGGGGCAGATTATCCAATATTGTCTGAGGTGACTGGTTCAATTGGTGCATTAATCAGTAGTCATTATTTTAGGCATTATTGACCCTGTAGATTGCAAAAAATTTGCAATGCCACTTCAATCTAGTAAATGGCACCATATTACAGAAATCTTTACCCTGTAGCTAGCTATTATATAATACATAATGGTGTAAGGCTGTGAACAACATTCATAGTTGAGGAATAGTTTGACTCCGGAATAACCAATTCCAATTCCAACCTATTTACATTATTTCAAAATTGTATAATGTGAAATAGCCAAGGGTATCTTTATAAAAGCTATGTTCAAAAACAACATAAGGGAACCATTTTAAAAGAAAATATATATTTATTTACCAGTCTTTAAATATGATTATCCACCTACAAATCAACAAATTGCTATCTGTAGTGGGTGCTGTTTGTCTACGGAACACCTAACAACTCCACCAAATGATCCAAAATTTAGAGGGTGACTTTCCACTACTATGGTGGATTGCAGTGCAAAGTTTCACACCATTACGACATACAACAACAAAGACATTAAACTAATTTCATTGCTCTTTCTAACTTTGCTGTGCTACACATTGCTGTCCCGCCCCCTGATTTGGCTACAGCTGTGCCGCACTGCATTACTAATGACAATCTATTGCTGTTATGGGCTTTCACAACTTCAATCCCCCCCAGGAATTTGTCATTGTTGCAGCCACAGCAAGTCTGGTTGCAACCAAGACTATTATTACGGTGCATTGGCACGAGTTAAGCAAGGTCCGTAATGTACTGAATTAACAGGCGGAACGTCTGATTCACCTTCAACTTAACATTGTACCAATCTTAATGACTGTAGGCTACATTACTATCAGCCCATTCTATGGTTACTAAACAACCCATACGATGGTATAAGTGAAGCTCAAACAACATGAACACACCTTCCCCTGAGCCTCCTTTAGCTGTTTCTCAGCTGCTGCTTGTTTGACATTAGCTTCACGCACCATCTTATGAGCTTCCTGTCGGAGAGAATGAAATAAAATCAGAATGAAGCACACTAGTCCTTGTTTTCCATCTGAACTTTTAAAATAATAAAAAGTACATCAAAGAAATGATTACTGCATAAAACTCATGGAACATAATCAATAATTTTTTGTTTTGGTACAAATATTACACCTGAAGTTAATGTTAAAAAAGGAAATTGTGTGGATTTTTCAAATATTTTTGTGGTGCTTTAATAGATTAAAAACAAAAAAAACCATATGGAAAGGGATAGAGGGTGCTGTCCTTCGAGCCTTCCAATTCACAGAGAATGATTATCAGTGTGTATATGTGCACTTGCAGGTTGTATTTGATTGTTTGTGAAGCTGTGGAGTAGCACATCATTTTGTAACGTCCGTCTAATGTCTGTTATGTGGTAGTTTTTGTTTTGACAACTGCCACAGACACAAAGAAATTAACAAAATAATCTAAACAACCAAAAAGAAGAGATTAGAATCAAATAAGTTAACAAATTTATGGGCAGTTATTTTGGAATGCCCTTTAGTTATTCAGCTATCAGGACACCACACACGGTATGATTTTAAAAAGAGACAGAATCTATTGCAGCATCAAATCACAGCTTTATCATCACAGCCTGAGGTATATGTCAAAATAACACCAGGCTCAGTAAAGGGCAGTAATTACAACTTACCTCAAACAGACTGGCGGTCAGCTCCTCCAGCTCCTGTTCCAGCTGATTCCTGACCTGTGACAGACGCTCACACTCCTTGTCTTTTAGTTTCAGTTCCTGAGGTTGCAAAGAAAAGCTCACATTTAGCGAGAAAATATGTCTGCATTGTCAGGCTCTTTTTTCAGCGTACACAATAGTTTTTGTATGTGTAAGCATTAAATAGGTTATAACACCTTCTTTGCTGCATCCAGCTGTTCCCTGAGGATCTCTGAGCCCTTTTCTCTGATTTCTTTTTCTCTGATTTCCAACGAAGAGCTCCGAAGTCGCGAGAGGCCTCCATGGTCTCTGTCTGAGGTGGACCCTTTCTGGCCGCCTCCTCCTCCACCCTCCACTCGGGATTCTGGCTCTGGATCCAGATCTACCAACCTCCACAGGACCACAATCAGGAACAAGACTTCAGCAAAAATTGGGAATGGTAATAGGATTATCATATATTTGTTCAATACATTTATGAAAATAGAATAAAATTAGATAGTTTAGCCACAATAAAAACAAGTGCAACACACACTCTTCCTCTACAATTTAAAAATATTAATATATTAAAAAACAGAAATATAAAGAAATGCTTATAAAATAGCATACAAATTAAAATGACAGGAATTATATAATAGTAATACAATGGGAAAATACTAGTTATAAACAGACATGCTACTATGTTTACAACTTCTTTTAAATAAAATTACTATTAGCAGTTGTATGAATAAAAAAGGTAATTCTGAATTTCCATAATGAGCCACTTGGACAAACCCCAAAGAGACTTGGAGGGGCCCCTCAAGGACCCCTCCTCCATTATGGTAATCAAGTTTTCATTCACGTCCTACAAATGCATAGTTTTGTTGTGAACCCTTTCTCATGTATGGTGAAGTTCATAGTGGAATAAGTTAGCTTTCCCAAATTAGCCTAATGACTGTACTTTTAGCTAACTAGCCGATAAGCTAACTCCAACTTTCCGTAGAGCTTTCCCGTCAATGTCCGCCCTTACCCGGTCAGTGTCCAGTCCGGTACCGCAGACAAACCTCCCACCCTGTCTGCTTATCTGTCAGTTTCTGCCCTCCAGCCTCTTCCAGCTGTTGTTTCTGTAGTTTTATTTGGTTATAGTGTAAAGCCGTTGCTGGATGTGCGCTAGCACCAGCCTTTTCCACTGAAACTAATCACAGCCGTTTTAAATCAGTCAGAGGAGGAATGCAGACGCTGACGTAAACAAACGGCTGCGGTGACGAAAACAAAAACCGATAAAAGTTCACAAAGAGTCACAAATGGTTTCCACCTTCACAGCCACAACCGTCACCCACTGTTTTCTCATCATTATATTATAATGTTCCAGGGCAGAAAACTGGTGTGTATCGCGTGTGTGGCTCTTTTTCTGCCTCAGTAAGTCACATGACAGCTCATCCACGACCCACGCCCCGGACAGTGAGTGAACCCACATACATCTGAACCCGGGATAGAAGCACGACCCACACCCCGGACAGTGAGTGAACCCACATACATCTGAACCCGGGACAGAACCACGACCCACACCCCGGACAGTGAGTGAACCCACATACATCAGAGCCCCGGGACAGAACCATGAAAAATATGTACCCATTTGATCGTTGCGCATGCTTGAGCAGGAAAGCTGTATCTGTCACGGTACCTTTGAATTAGTCCAAGAAATAACACCTCATTAATTACACTGTTATGGCGATTTTTATTTTCCAAACAGTGCATTTAAATACATTATACATTAAATGCATATACATTATCTAAACATTTGCATAAAAATCTGGACTTTAAAATAACAAAAACGTTTTCCATTTACTACGATATGAGGTACATATTTCATATAGGAACATATTTTATGCGTATACGCATTTTATACGTACACACATAAAATATGTACCTCGCCGGTTTGCGCGTGCGCAAAATCGCCAGGGGCCCATCCGACACCGGATCATGTATAAGGAAGCAAACAGCCTAAATGTGATATAGAGGGTGTGAGCTTTAAAAAAAAATGCCCGAACTGATTCATATTATCACACAGACAGATATTACACCAATTCATCACACCTGTCATGAACAAACATTTAATTTCTTTATTTATTTATCTATCCTTTTAAGTCACTGATTCATGTGCTATAAATCAGTGAGTGGTCCTGCCTGGGATTTGGGGCCCCATACACACACACCCCTAAAAAACACTTCTATCAATAATAATTTCAATATTTGGCTTAATCTTCAATATACAAATACATTTTAATTTAACTTTTTGGATACAAGTAAATTCTCTATGTTGCAAGTTAGTAGTGGTTGTCCTTAATTGTCCCTCCATATTCACATTTTTACCTAGTATTAACACTGTTTTAACACTGGGGTTTTTTTTTACTACTACTTTTTTTTTATAGTTTAAGTATATTTTGTTACAAAAAAATATTTTGCTTTTGCAGGATTTTCATGTGAGGCATTTATTTGAGTAAAGTACTTCACTGCTTCTACAACTGAAATAATCACATGTGTATAGAATTACCAGTTTGATCTTTCACTACGTATAACAGGAAAAGTACTATAAATATGCTAAACCTTTATTTGCAAAGGATATCATTGCAAACAAATCCACGCCTCTGCCCCGAGGATAACCCAGAAACCTAAAAATGACTGTATGCTGCTGTGATTTAGTGAAACTACTCAGACCCTGGGCTTTAGGACCTTTGTTGTACCATGATACTTTCTCTCCTTATCCTCATTTCCTGTCAGCTTTTCTCTCATGAAATCCCCATTCCTCAACAAACACAAAGTTAAATTCAAAACAAGTCCTGATCTGACCCTTAGGTAGAAATACACCTGTGAGTCTGACCCCGTTCCTCTGGTAAACATCAACTTTCACTTATTATCAGAAGTATTTACGGTGGAATGAAACAAACAACACACTGCCAATTACGACCTGACTCTTCCAGTACCAAGAAAAAAGAAAAAAAAAACATTAGTAGTCTGACAAGAAAGACTTCCTGACAATGACCTGTCCGTGAGATGGATCTTTTACATTTGCACAACTTACATAAGACTGGAGGTTGTTGAACATATTGTCCTGTTTGTGTCCTTCGTGACCTCAGCATAATGAAAAGCAGTATTTTATCTAACACTGCACTCTGGGAACAATACTTTAACCCAATTAAACTAAAGATATATCATTGTTCCCTTCCACTTACCGTCCAACAGCACAGACTTCTTCCTCAGTTCTTCTACTTGACATATTCCTGGCAGTTTGTCGTCCTCCAGGCTTCCCAAAGAAGACTGCAGAGGAATAAACAGCTATTCCTGATCTCCCTGACTTCAGGATCTCATAACCTGGACTGGCTGAGGCTGAAGATGGTGGAGAGGAGGAAAGCTGGACGCTGTGAATCCCCTCAAAAGCATCCATCTCTCTGACAGGCTGTGAGCAAGATTTAGCAGAAATTGTCTCTGCTAAAGTTTCATTTAGTTCGACAAAAAGCTTCAATGGGAAAGTTAGGTTAATGACTAATACAATGTAAATTTTGAAAAATGCTGACTTAACCCATGAAGCCACAGTGGTACTTTTGTGTCACTTTCCAAATACATTTTTCTCTACGGGGATATCAAAAAAATAGACTCTCTGAAATGTATTTACCAAATATACAGTAGAAAATATGCATGAAACGTCCTTGTTTGCATATGTTGGTCTGGACATCCTGATTCTGTCCATAACTAAATGTATTGTATAATTTCATGCATGACTGAACACTGGCTCATTTTATGGCTGGTCAAAAAAAAATTCCCCCCAAAAATGACTAACTTAAAATTAGATGAAAAATCTTAAACTCTGATACTACAGTAAATGTGAATTTAGTGTTTTCTCTGGTGCAATACTCAGATTGACTCTGTTTCCTGCCATTTACACTGTTACAGTGGATAACCTTTCACATGTACACTTGGATGTATCGAACATGCCAGAGGGGTGTGGCATCTTTGCCCACCTAATCACCTGTCCAAAGTACCAGATTGGGGTCAGATTGGTTCTGTAACCAACTGAACAAAGGCCAACAAGAAAATTGAGAACCAAAAATGTTTCACACAGTGACAGTGTTTTGATCTAGGGTAATGGTAAATGGTCTGCACTTATATAGCACTTTTCCACCTTCATGGTGCTCAAAACATTAACTTCACATTTACCCATTCACACACACACACACTCATACACCAGTAGGATTCTAAGGTTCTGTCAGTCCTACTGGGAGCATAAGTCAGGGTTCAGTGTCTTGCCCAAGGACACTTCGACATGTGGACAGCCAGAATCAGGACACAAACCGCCAATCCTGCGGTCATTGGGCGACCTAATCTACTAACTGAGCCACGGCCCAGAGCCCTAATAATCACAGCAGAATGAGCAGCTTCATACTTCTGATGGTTTTACTTAACTCCTTTCATTCAGGTGTGGATAAAAATTGGGTGGGGCCATGAGCCTTACACATTTGCAATATGGTTCATCCACAGTTTACATCACAACAGTGTGCATTCGATGGTGAACAAAACTGATAGCAAAAGTGTAACAGAACTTCTTGGTTGTTTTTGCCAGTGATCTCAAAATGTTCCTTTGTAGACAACTGTCTTTAAAAATGTCAAGAGAGCAACAGGAACAAGTTGTAACTTGAATAAATGAGCATCCGGGAGACGAAGAACAGGACGTTCTGCTGCTAGTGTTGTGGGGGTTTGAAATGTGCTTAACCAAGGAGCTGGTGGGAGAATCAGTGCCCGCAGGAATAGACTTCGGTTACTGTCTGCAACCTTCAACCTGATCACTTGATTTAGACCTATGCCATCAGCCTTATCAGATTAGAAGAACTTCTACCAGGGGATCAAGCACAATGATGCCATTGTTGCAAAAGGCTTCTGCAAGTACCTGCTAACGTTTTGGAAGACCTTGTATACAGTATGTCCAAGCACATGGAAGGCTATCCACTGCAACAGTGCAAATGGCAGGAAGTTAATCAGAGTATTACAGTGGAGAAAAACTTAAACTGTGATACAACATGTGAATTTAAGACTTTTCATCTAATATTAACCCTTTAAATTTTTGGAGGAAAAAAATACTTTTGTCCACCTGAAATCAGGCCTGTGTTAAATCATGCATGCGATTATGCAATACATTTTGGTATGGACCAAAGCTGTATCCATACCAACATAGGAAAACAAAGACATTTCATGAAAATGTTGACTCATAAATATTGTGGATACTGTATATTATATATAGTATCCACTTATATATATATATATATATATATATATATATATATATATATATATATATATATATATATATATATATATATATATATATATATATATATATATATTCACCCTATATATTTAACATTTGTTAAGGGATTTATCATTATTTATTGTAATATCAGCCTCTTTATTTTGTGTGTGTTTTTTTAAGTATAAATAATGTATTTTCCTATATTTACTTTACTGATCATGTAGATTATGTCAAAACAAAATAAAACTGAAGAAAAGTATCATTTTTAAGCAAATAATATCATTAGCTGAATGTCAAAACAAGTGTCTCCACCCATTGTCATTTGTCAAACTCCATGGGTTTTACTAGTAAATCAATATTGTAGAAGATGACGGTGTTTAAACATTCACTACAGAGCCTCTGAACATCCAATTGGGTTATATCCGATGACCATGGAAAGATGACAAACTACATTTTGCACCTGTTATTTGCATGTATTAAAAGGATTAGTGGATCAACAGGTATTAAACAGTTTACATTAGTACATGGCTTTGGGCATCAGTAGCTGCTTAGGTCTTTATGGGTTAAATGAAAATAGCAACATAAAATGCCATAAAAAAAATTCAGTAACTTGCCAAGAAAACCCTTTAAAACTTCCCCTAAACTTCAACTCTTCCAGTACTGGACTGTATGCATGATTTTGACAGTGTTTTAACTACGTTTTATGTACTTCCTCCATGTCTATAAGCCTCAAAGCTGAAAATCAGCCTTTTTTTCCTGTATAAGTTATAACATTAAACGTATTTCCTCACAAGTTTTCAAGGTAAAGGTATTCATCCCCTTCAGATATCCAGTGTAAACATTAGTTCAACCTTATCAGTCAAGTATCACTCACCTAAAGGAGATCTCAACCCTCAGAAGACAACATGCAACAAAGAAAACAGTTTCCACTCACCTGTAAAGTCAAAGCTGATTCTTAGAAACTGGTAAAACAGCTGAACTTGCTCTTTAATAATCCAATAATTTAGCAGGTTCAGCTCTGTCTGCACTTCGTCCTGCTTCTGAGACTCCTGCTTTGACAGGAAGGGTTAATCACTAACACCTTGTGGCCAGTTGGAGCCCAACTGTACACATTTCTTCCAGCAGGGGGAGTAAACTACAGTTTCACCTGATCATGACTTTTCCATGAGCAAACATACAATGATGCTTCAAAGACAAAATACTGCTAAAGTTAGTGGAATCTGGGAGAAAAAAAAGGAGTACAGTGGTGTCTGTAGTAAAAAAAGAAAATGAAATAAATGTGGGATTATAACAGAAATAGTGACTCAACTCTAAACTGACTTAATTAAGTTACTATTTCTGAGTACAGACACATTTACACAGCACTCATGGCCACAAGAAACCCATTTGTCGTAGTGTTGTCCTCAGATTTGTTCAGATTAACAGGACCTGCCTTTACAATGCAGCTTTGTTGCTGAAACAGATTACCACATCAAGTGACCGGATGTGTATGAGTCCCCTTGCTCTCCTTTTCTTTCTCCCACATTTTCCTCAGCAGCTACTACCACACTCCTCAGACACAGTGAGTACGACACTTTTACATAAATACAACTTAAATTAATCTGGAAATTTCATCTGTGGATATTTTACCCTTGAAATGTTGCTTTAGATAAAGACATATCTCACCATTAGAAATCAATTTTGATAACTGTACTAGTATTTATAACATCACACATATGTTCTCCCTTGCTTATGTGTGTGTGTGTATATATATATATATATATATATATATATATATATATATATATATATATATATATATATATATATATATATATATATATATATATATATATATATATATATAAAGTGTGTATATGGTTAATTTTTCAAGTGCAGAGGATACCTGAAATGACCATCAACACCATTGTGATTTTTTTTACAAATTCAGATATGTGTCTACACTGGCCTTATGAGATCCAGGTCAGCTACTGGCTTTGAGCTACAGCGTCACACCAAGAATCCTACAGGTGTTTCCTTCATGTCAGGCCACAGTGAGTGGGTCTGGCCAACAAACAGCAGCGATGACAGTAACGTATTCCCGCAGGGTCGCTGATGCACGTCTGGGAACTTTCTTTCACCTGCTCCTGCGCTGGAAAGGCAGCATCTACAAACTGCTCTATAGGGAACTGATCATCTTCACTGTCCTCTACTACTTCTTCAGTGTTGTTTATAGGTACTCTCAGGAGAAAGAAATATAAAGTACAGAAGAAACTATTCACACATAAAGAAATAAATGTTTGAGTGAAAAAAAATAATATATAAAATATTTACAGTTAATGTATTTTAGACTTATACAGTATATATTATACAGTATATTCATATTAGAACATGTTAATTTCAGTTTATCAGTGCCCTCCTGTGGAGAAATACTGACATTGACATGTAAAATGTGGTCTACACACTGGGGGAAAAAGTGTATTTTTCTCACTTCTCATCCAAATATATAAATTTTAAAATAAGACATAATCACCTGAAGAGGGACTTTTCAATGAGATATAAAAACTTGAAGATCGTATTCTCAGAAATCTTATAAAAGTCATTTTGACTTGTTCCAGTGGTAGATGTTTTTGTTTTTGTTTTTTTTGCTTGACTTAAGCCACAAATAAATAAATAAATAAATAAAATCTTGAATTAGCATAAATAAATAAATCTGCCAATGGAACAAGTGAAAATTATTTTGATAAGATTTCTTGAAATATGATTTTGAAGGTTTATTGTCTAAAAATCTCTTCTTATGTCTCGCTGAAAAGTTACTCTTTAGGTGATCGACTTATTTTAAGTGTGATGTGAACATTTTGAGTAGGAATAAGAAAAATACACTTGATAAGATTTATATTTTTTGCAGTGCATTACTACTGCACTAAAAATGCACTTCTGAAAACAAGTAAGAAAAAAAAAAAAACTAGATATTTTTTGCTTGAATTAAGAAAAACATGCTGCCGATGGAATAAGTGAAAATTATCTTCGTAATATTTCTTGAAATAACATTTAAGATTTATTGCTTAAAAATAACTTCTCATAGCTCACTGAAATGTTTACAGTTTAATTGATTGTCATTTTAAATGTGATGAGATATTTGGACTAAAAATGACAAAAAAATACCCTTGGTAAGATTTGAATTACTACTGGCATTTCTCTAGTACTGTATTGAGGTCCTAACAGGTAATTTTTACACTGTTATATCTGTCTTGAGGGGGAAAAAAACCATTACTTTATCAGCTGTAAGAGTAATATGATTTAATACTAATTTTGATGACTAAAAGCTTCTAAATTTAAGGTATGGATTTTCTTTGTACCAGTGCTTTTTAGTGTAAATGACTCAACCAGTAAAAGTTTCCTTCACCAGGTTTGTGTTCAATGAAGACCAGAAGAGGCTGTTTGAGAAGCTGTCGATATACTGTGACCGATATGCAGAGCTCATTCCTGTGTCCTTTGTTTTGGGTGAGTTGAGGATGGTTGTTATATTTTTGAAGGCCACCCAAACAGTGGGAATACATGAATCTACAAATGTACGCTGACTCTAAATGCTTTGCCAGGTTTTTATGTAACTTTAGTGGTGTCCCGTTGGTGGGGTCAGTTTGAGAACGTACCCTGGCCTGACCGGTTGGCAGCATTAGTCGGTGGTCATGTTCGTGGAGCTGATGAGGCTGCCAGGCTTACACGTCGGACTCTGATGAGATACGCTAACCTCTCCGGTGTCCTCATCTATCGCTCTGTCAGCACTGCCGTCTATAAGAGGTTTCCCACCATGGAGCATCTGGTACAGGCAGGTATGACGAGGTTAAAGCACATTGATGTGACTTTTTCTACTATATTACCGTATTTTCTGGACTATAAACCGCTACTTTTTTCATGTTTTGAACCTTGAGGCTTATACAAAGGTGCGTCTATTCTGTGGATTTTTCTTCCACCACCAGGGCGCTCTAACCAGAATTAGAATCAAAACTAGTAAGACCAATCAATGCAAAGAAGAATATGCTACTTTTTCTTTAGCAGATAGAACACGGACGACAAAAAAGCAACTGTTAATTATTTTTCAAATCCTCACCCCTTCATCATGAAGACAGATGTGACAAAGCCTTCTGAGGTTGTTCAACTTTGATTAAAGTGATTTGTGATTTAAAACACGGGAGAAATGAAGATAAATACAGTAAATACTGGTTATTTTTCTGTTCCGTTTTAATCAGCAAAGTTGCTGCTGTTTTAAAAGTCATTGTTAGGAAAAAATCTGTTTAGGTACAAACATGTAAATACATTTACAGTTCAAAATCCTTCTATACATGCAGTAAATATGTTTTTCAACATGTGGTTTATAACCCAGTGCAGCTTGTGTTTTCTTTTTTTATTATATATATATTTTTTAAATATAGCGGATGCGGCTTATATAGTTTATAGTCCAGAAAATACGGTACCTACACTATAGTGATGTAATGGCTGAGATTAGAAACTGCAGCAGCTTCTTATGGAAAAACAAACTTAAACCTTTCTGTGTTACACTGCAAAAATTTTAATCTTACCAATCTCATTTCTAGTCAAAATATCTCATCACACTTCAAATACAGACATAATCATGTAAAGAGTAACTTTTCAGTGAGATATATAACTAATTTTAGACAATAGATCTTTAATATCTTATTTCAAAAAATATTATTAAAATAACTTTTACTGGTTCCATTAGCAGATTTTTTTCTTTCGGCTAATTCAAGATTTTATTTTATTTTATTTTTTTACTTAATTTTAGCCAAGAAAAAAAGCCTGTCACCGGAACAAGTCTAAATCAAACATGTCACACTCCAACAATCTAAATCTTTATGAGTGTAATTTTCTGCATTCTAGGCTAAATATCTCATCACATTTAAAATGAAGACATAATCACCTCAAGAGTACATTTTCAGTGAGATATAAGAACTCAAAAATTATTTGAAGAAATCTTACCAAGATCATTTTCACTTATTCCATTGGCAGATTTATTATTAAGACAAATAAATAAAATCTTGAATTAAAATAAACAGCATTTTTTTCCATTTGTTTTCCAAATAATCCTATTAAAATACATTTAGCAGATGTAATGTCTAAGGCAGATCGTTTATAAACCTGCTGATCAACAGTAAACAGGACCCAGGGTTAAACTGTGTTCCATCTGAGTCTGTACCTTAAGAGGTCGAGGGGCTTATTTCAAGTAAAAACAATCTGCTAATGGAACATGTTAAAACTGTCTTGGTAAAATTCCTTGAAATAAAGACTTTCAATATCTATTGTATAGAAATAAGTTCTTTATATCTCACTGAAAAGTTACTCTTTAAGTGAAAGTATGTTGTTTCAGATATAATAGCGAAACATAGAATCTTTCACATATTGTGTGATGTTTCGTTTTCCATTGTGGAAGACTCTGACAGCCGACTGGTGAGTAGTAATATAACTAACTGCTTCATCCTGATGGTACAAAAAGTTCGTCTTTCAGTGTTTGAATATCTCTACCAACCATATCTCTGTTCTTTTTAGGAATAGGAGACATAAAAATGAAGATGCCAACATTTGTGACAATTTTTTATTTATTTTTTTATGTGCAATGAGATATTTGGACTAGAATGGAGACTGGAGAATGGAGTCACAATTCTGTGACCCATTTCTTTACATTCTATATACTCTTTGCGTAATCAAATGAAATTTTATCTGTAATTTTATTTCTTATTTCTTGATTTATTTCTTATTTATAATCAGTTTATTTTGTTAATCAATGTGAAGCACTTTATTGAAATTTTATAATCAGTTTATTTTGTGCAATGTATTTTTTCACCCTGTAATTTTTAATCAATGTGAAGCACTTTGGGCTACAGTGTTTGTATGAAAGGTGCTATACAAATAAAGATTAGTATTATTATTAGAAATTATAAAAAAAATATATACTTGGGAAGATTTCGATTTTTCCAGTGTATGAAATCTGTCTTGAAGGAATGTTTAAGTCATTGTGCTGTTTGCATCTTCAGGTCTGATGACATCTGAGGAGCTGAGGCACCTGGAGGACTTGCCGTCCCCCCATAATAAATTCTGGGTTCCTTGTACGTGGTTTGTGAATCTGGCTTTGAGGGCTCGAACTGAAGGCCGCATCAACAACGATGTAGCACTGACAGCCATTCTTACAGTAGGTCTTCATGTGTATCTGTTCAGCCCTCAAATGGCCTAGATATCTTCAGTTTGAAACAGATTGAGATGGGAAACATACAGAAAGCATGTGCTGTATTTTGTCCACTTTTCAGGAGTTGAATAGTTTACGGGCGAAGTGCATGAAGCTGTACGGTTATGACTGGATCAGCCTACCTCTTGTCTATACTCAGGTTTTATACATGAGTTTTTTAACAGTAGGAAATAAGTTTTACTAATAAACTAACCACAATCCGAGCAAAACAAAAAATACAATCATCAATAACACCAGCTCATAATTGTTTACAAATGACATTCCTCTGAGATTAAATGTGCTCAATCGTACATTCTTTAACAAAAACAAATGACAATAGTTCTGGTTAGCTGATGTTTTCAATGGTCATCATGAAGTGTTATTACACATGTAAATTGGTTTATGTACATTTGTATTATAGATTGATAAAACTTCCACTAGAAGGAACCTATAAAGTGAATGTATTGTAGTTGTATTAGCTCTCAGATCATCATTAATTTTGACTAAAAGACTCACATTTTCACCCAAGACTGTATGTTGGAAACTATAGTCAGTCAGCATTTATAACTTTTCTTTATTTGTGACTCAAACATGGTAAAGACACACTATTTTTTTTTTTTATTCTAGAGGTATTTTGCTTGTAAACCAGCTTTGCTTGCGGCTATTTAACCTAGAAATATAATCTGATTAGAGTGTAGTAAATATTTACGAGAGACTGGTCTATGAAAGTTTACTGTGATCATTGATGTATTTTCTCAGGTGGCAACAGTGGCTGTTTACAGTTTCTTTCTGGCTTGTCTAATTGGTCGTCAGTTTTTGGATCCAACTCAAGGTTACCCTGGTCATGATCTGGATTTCTACCTGCCCATTTTCACCTTGTTGCAGTTTTTCTTTTATGTTGGTTGGCTAAAGGTGAAGAACAGCATGTTGATTTTTATGCACGCTTGTGTTGCATTCATTTTTCTTTTCCTGATCAGTAATATTTTTTTTGCTTATGTTCATCACTGCAGGTGGCTGAACAGCTTATAAATCCTTTTGGTGAAGATGATGATGATTTTGAAACCAACTGGCTGGTTGATCGCAATTTACAGGTTTGGACCAAAACTAGTCCTCACTGTTTTATGAGATATCACTAGGATGAGGTTCTATTTGTGGTGGTCTGTATTTCCTCTCAGGTGTCCTTGTTGTCTGTGGATGAGATGTATGACAACCTGCCATTGGTTGAGAGAGACATGTATTGGAATGAGTCTGAACCTCAGCCTCCTTACACCACTGCCAGCGCAGAGCACCGCAAACCTTCCTTCATGGGCTCAGCATTGGATATCAGGTGCAGTAATGGTTTTCATTTTCTGGCAAATCACTCAAATGACCCATCATGTAACCATAGACACTATTTTTCAAATTAGTGTTCCCAAGGATGAGATGGAGTTTCAGACCAATCTGGAGCAGATCAAGGAGAATGAGGAGGCCAATTACTCCACACCACTAATTGGAGGGCTGGGTCGTCTTCTAGGAGTCCAGTCTCCAAATTTTCCTCGGTCTTCCCGTGTATCTCTGCTGCGCCGCCGTCCTGGAGCTCCACTGAGTCGCTTCCCACTGTACCTACACCCAGAGGCACTGTCCACTCCAGGGCAAGGTCGCCAGCCTTCGAACCATGAGCGAGATCCAGACTTTGCCTTCTCTACCATGCCCCTGTTTGAGAGACCTGGTTTCTATAGCTGCCCACAAACACCCATCCATTGTGTGCCCCCTGCCGTGCCACGCCCTCGACCTTCCAGACGAGCTCCGAATGAGTGGGACCGCAGCTGCAGCTCCTTGGCACCTCCAATAGTGGGCTCACAGCTTTTACCTCCAGACACTCCCAGTCACCACCCTCCACCACCATCTTCTGCATTCCCCTGGTTGAGTGAAGACGGTGAGACGCCCAGTGCTCCTGCCTTCTCCTTCCCTGACCCTCCACCTGAGCTATGCCCAATATCTAAACTTAGACCTGGACATGGCCTGCTGTCTCGTAGGCCTCTACCTCCCCGCTTAACCCTGGATCCTCTGCCATGCACTGACACCCAACCTGGACCCTCAAGTGCTCGGGCGACCAGTAGCGGAGGTGAAAGGGTGTTCACATTCTCCCCTCCTTCTCGTATAACAGCAGCAAATCCCAGTAATCCCAATAGCAGCTCCAGCAGCATTAATGCAACTAGCACCAACAGCGCTGGCACCACAGGAAGTCTCTGCAACAATACAAATCACAGTAATTTTGGTAACCATGGTAACTTCAGTGGCAACACAAAGGCAAGCAACGGGGCCACAAATGGTGGTTTAAGCAATAACATGAACACAGTTTCCACTACAGCAGCATCACAGCAAGATGCCAATCAGCAAAACTCACCCAATGATTCAGGAATCTCATTGGCTGAAGGGGACCTGCTGGGCGTTTTGGTGGACAGTGGGGTGAACAAAGTGACTGGAGAAAGGGAGCAGGACTGAAGGTGGAAAGTACAAACCTTTCCTGCCTCACATGTGGCTTTCAAAGTATTTCAAAGGTACTGAACTTTGAGACTTTCTGTAGTCAGTGGAGGTCGACACTGAGTTAATCTCTACTTCCTGATTAAGTTAAAGAACAGTCCTAACCCTGCTGCTTGTCATGCACAAAGTACCTTATAGGACTCAACTGTCAGTATTTAAAAGGAAAAGCAAAAGTTAAACCTGAAAAACGTAGAAATATATATATTTGTAAACCCAATCTTCTCAGAAATATTATGTTATGATGTATCATACTGTCATTTTAATTTTCTAATAAAAAATAAACTGATCTATTACTACATTATTACCTGAGGTTTAATACTTAAATGCATGTTTGTAGAAGTGTATCAGTTACATTTTTCCTTGTGTTTAATTAATCTTGTGTGTTGCCATTGTGAAATGAAACTAAAAATTATGCACAAGAGTTCAAGTATCATTAAATCTGTACTAAAAAGAAATAAGATGCCATGTCGGAACTGAAGAAAACAATCAATGGCTTGAATTTTATGGTTTTAGCATCTTTATTTTCCAAACCATCTCTCACATCCACTAAAAATTGTAATTCAACATGTGGAGTAAATTGGCATACAGAGTTTACTATGGCCATTGTAAAGTGGCAGCCAGCAGACACAAATAATATAGCAAAAGGAGAGAACAAGGGATGTCAAATAGTGTCACAACATGGTTTAACCAAAGGATCTCTCTGCAGAGATGATGTAGTGTAGTCTCTGGTATCAAACAGTGCACTTCCTGTGTCCCAAGTCTGTGAGATCAGAAGAGTGTGGACGGATGAAAGCAATAAGGTCTAAATAAAACAAGCACATTAACGTTTTATACAGGTTACTAACATTTTATCATAACTGTATCATTTGCTTTATCCTCCTCGGTCTAGCTGTGTTTTTACCTCCTTTAAATGAGATTTGTCTTATTAGATATCACACGAGTGAGTTGCTGATACATAGAAACATCAGATCTGTGTCTGAAAATGTTTGTATTGAGTAGATATACGGATTGCGAACAATGTCTCCAATGTTTACTTAGCAGACAACTGAGTAACAAAATAAGTCATAATCTGTGATCACATTCACTTTCCCCATTGAAATGAATGACACAGAAACAGCTCTTGGTTTCCTTAAACGGTGGGAGAGTGTAGTAATTCAGTGTGTAACACTGTAATTCATGTGACACAGAAAGAGGAAATAACTCTTCGATAGACCATCTTTTAAAGAATTCATCTTTAGTTTAACTGCTGTCCTCAGCCATGGTGTGTTTGTCAAAGAGATACTCAGCCAGGGTGTTCTGAGGTGATCCCATGCGGCGGAGGTTGGAGATCCAGTCAGCCAGCTGCTTGATAGATTTGACCTGCTCATCCAGAAAGTGTGTCTCAATGAAGTCGCACAACTGTGGAAAAACATAACAAAATATAATCTTATTAGACTATCAAATCCTCCAAAAACTGGGTACTGTATGTGACCTTGACTGCAGCTCACATGAGGATCATTGTGTTCAGACGCCATTTTCTGCAGGTCTAGGAGGGATTGGTTTACACTTTTCTCCAGCTGCAATGCACACTCCAGGGCTTCCAGGCCGCTGCCCCATTCATCCCGCTCAGGTTTCTGTGATATAAATAAATATATCAGAACAATTGAAGTCAAAAGGTGGTACTGATGTTCTACGCCATACAACTAAAACAAGTATCCCATTAAGCAACTACTCAACATAAATCAACATATTTAGAGAAACAAATATTTGTTTTTGTTTCATTGAGCCAAATTTAGGATATATTAACAGAGGCCTCCTTTTGTAGTGTCAAAACAGATGTCATAAGATTTTTTATGTGGCTATATTTGCATAGATTTTTCATTAGGATCTTGTATTAATGACAGTCGATCCATCACATCCTAAAGATTTTTTGTGCAGTTCAGGTACAGACTCAGTTTTTCAGTGGTAGAGAATCTATATGCGAAAATGAGCATGCACCCTCCACCTATGATTGACCCCAATAATTCTTTTCAGTATTGAATCTTTATGCTTCATACTTCACTGCAGCAATTATCCATTGGAAGGCTACTTTAAATTCAGATGGTGATTTTTTGTTATCCTGTGTATTTCCTAGCGTCTTTTGTCCTCTTTAACCAGAAACTGAAAACCTTTGGGTTGTGACTAAAACAGGGCACTCAAGGATGTCATGTTACACCTTGAGAAATGCATTACTCAGTGAATTGAAAAGGTAATGAACACATTGACACTAAAAATAATGGCAAGTTCCAGCCCTAACTACATCTTTTCAAAGTAAATACTGAATGTATGAATCAGTAAGTAGGTTTAAACAAGTAAAATATCTAAGATTTAAAGACAAACATCCAGAATTTACTGCCCTTACAGTAAAGCTTACTGCCACTGCAGTAAAGCTCTCATTACACACCCTGATGTCTTGCAGAAAAATTCGGCCTCCTCTCTTGTTTTGCATATCCATCAGTTTCTCAGCATGTTCTCGCTCCTCTTTGGACTGTTTACTGAAGAAGTTTGCAAAATTTGGTAGAGATTTATCATCTCTCTCAAAGTAGTAAGCCTAGGAAAGGAAAGAAAATAAAATTAAAACTGCTTAATGACAATTTACTAATTTGTATCACAGTTCCTGTTAATGACATATCTTACCATAGACAGATAAACATAAGAAGCGTAGAGTTCCAGATTTATCTGTCTATTAATAGCAGCCTCACACTCCTGATGGAAGTTCTGGCGGATTTGTGAGCTCATTTTCTGTAAATCATAAAAAGAAATGAATGATGAGAGGTAGTAGACTTACAAATGATTCATCTTGTTCAAAGAGAATTACATCAGCTGATAGGTAGGACGTTCACTTACAATTACCACAATAAACTTGATTTGTCACCACCTTTTATACAAATATAGGATACCGACAGCAGCTGATGATGGCACCTCTTCCCTTCAGTACCATCTGACACATGTCCTTTTCTTATTATTATTATTATTTTTTTAAATTAACTGTACATCAAGTATCACAGAAACCCAGTCTAAACTAGTTTTATGTATCTAACAAAGACATACTTTACATTGATTGACCTTAACATGACACTAGGGCTCAAACTATGAATAAACATTTTCGTTTGCACATCTATATTAAAAGATTGGTTATATTTCACCCCAAGCACAATGGAAGTGACATGAATGCATGATGAATTCAATGCATTTCTTTATTATCGTTTGTGATATTCGTGCACTTTTGTACAATATACACAATATGTATATATTTTTTTAATTAATATGATTATTTAAAAATGACAGTCATTACAACATGCTCAAAGTAGGAAATTAGGAGATTGCTTAATCCAAAAACAGGTTAAATGCATAAACCTTTATGGACTTGTCATGGTGGTACAGAGTGAACTCATGCTAATGCTATGTTAATACTATTTACATCCTTTATGTTGCTAAAGCTGCTTGTTGATACAACAATAGCATTAGTTAGCTAGTTAATGTCATGCATTTATAACAACTAGGACAGTGAATAGATATTGTTAAATGTATTTAAACTTGCCTGGGTCGATAGGTTGGTATTGTACAGTCCCAAACAACACAAAGACAACCAAATAAAGCCTCAATGACAAAAGTTAGCACTAGCTTGTCGCAGCAGATGAGCAGTGTAACGGCAGATACGTTCCCCCAACAGCCGTTAAAGGGCCAGGCGAAAAAAAATAATAATTTAGTGGCAAGATATTAAAAAGTCGTCACCACAATATAAATACTCAACTTAAATATCTCAGCATGTTCCCCAAATAAACTGAAGTTGCATAATAACATCTGAAAATCTTCCGCTCGCTGACCTACATACACTTAGATCAGGGGTCTCAAACATGCGGCCCGGGGGCCAAATGCGGTCCGAGGGATGAATTTTGGAATATTCCAGTCAAGGCTCATTTTAAATGAGCTTCCACATACACAACTACAGAGCCCACCTGTCTGGTGACATATGGGGGAAAAACAGGTGTATGGCATGCTTTGAACTTCAGCTTAAGGTCCGTGCACCTGTTCCAAAAATACACCCAAAGGCACGATCAATTAAAGGTGTGTGTGTGTGTGTGTGTATTCACTGCTGCTGCTATGCACTTCTGGTTGGATTTAATTGTGGTTGTATTTTTTTTTTTTTATTGCTTAATGTTTATCTTTACTGATTAACATTTTTATTGCCTCATGAGTCCTTTATTTCAATACAATTTCCTCTTGGGCTCAATAAAGTAATTCTGATTCTGAAAACTGCATTGTGTTGCTCTGTATTTGTATATGGGCAATGACAGTAAAGTTGACATTCACATTTTAACAACAGATGAATATATATTTTTTAAACATTTTTTAAAAGTCTTGGGTGCTACATAAGCATTTAAAGAATAGTGGTTTGATTTTCAGATGAGACTGTAGCCTACCGCAGCTTTGGGGGGCTCTGTGAGGCCCTGTGCAATTGTGTCATCTGCATAAAAAGCAAGAAGCACCCCTGACCACAGGTGGTGAAAATACATGACAGAAGGCAAGTATCACAACAGCTCCACTCAAAACAGCCACAAGTCAGTGCCTCAAATGAGCATTTCACTCACAGATATGATTGTTACATGGCTTGCTTAATTCACCATCAATTTATTACCTCCGCCAAAGAGGTTCTATTTTTTACCAGTTTGTTTGTTAGTTAGCAAGATAACTCAAAAACGTATGCATGGATTCTGATGATATTTTCAGATTCAATTGGTAATGGGGAGATCTGGAAATGATTAGATTTTGGTGGTGATCCAAAGGGGGGCCAGTGTCAACCTTGGCGGAGGTCTGCTCTCTCAGAGTACTTTTCTAGTTCTCAAAGCAGCAAACATTTTGGTGCTAGTGGCTCTGAGTACACAAAGCCCTGCAGCCTGCTGTCCTGTTGTGATGTAAGATGTAATGAGCAGGTGAGAGAGGAAAGGTCAGACCAGGTGAGGAGACACGTCTTATAGATTTGGCTTGAGATTGTCCTGCCAACAGATGTGCGCCCTACCACACATAGGTTCTGTGGTTGTTACCACAGTACTTGATCAATAAGAGTTAAGCTACTTCATTGAGGAAATAGTGGTGTTACCACCAACCATCTTATAATTACTTAGTTCCTAGCACCTACTGTACTGCCCAACACTGAGGCCTAGTCTACATGGCAACATATTTGAGTGAATCCAAGTTTTTTTTTCATCATTATGGCCTGGCGTCCATATGCACCAGCATTTTGGGTATCCCAAAATGGTATTTTTTGAAAATGGCTCCCAGAGTGGAAAGATCTGGCAACACTGCCATTGCATTGCCATAAAACAGATTTGTTGACGCCTAACATCTACATCACAACCACATGACCAGAACAAACATAGCAGCTTCACATGCAACATTCATTGGTAAACAATACAGCGACTATCATGGCTGACACCACAATAGCGGTAGTAGCAGAACTGCAGTCACTGCTAAGATTACTGGTATTAAAAAAAAGCGTATAAATAAAATGTGTCAATAAAAAAATTGTAGGTAAATATTTAACAACATGAACAAATTTCCAGGGTTGTTTGAAGCCTTTACTAAAAGTTTGGGAACTTGATCCCAGACTGGATTTGACCCCATTAAGTCTGTGATGGGTACATGAAGATTTATCAAGTGTGCCACTTGGACAGCTCCAAATTGGTGAACCTGTTTAGGTACTGGTAAAATTGAAACATTGTGGTTGTGGCAGTGTGTGTTCTGACCTCCGAAGAAGTAGTGTACTTTGGTATTGGAGTAAAATGGTTAAAAAAAAAAAATAAAAAAATAAAAAAAAGGACTGTACTTATATAGTGCATTTAATACAGCAGTGAGTGCCCAAAGTGCTTTACAATTCCTCACATTCACCCACACCCAGTCATGCTCCAATAGACGGCTGCACTGTAGTAAAATATATATTTTCAAAAGTATTTGAAATAGAAAACTTATTTAGCATAAAGGTTTGTAAAGTGTATTAAAGTGACAATTGAGGCTAAACTAGGGCAAAATTTGGCAAAGAGAAAACAAAACTATAAAACCAATAGATGTGATGTAATATAGATGTGAGTTCAAGTGTCATGCATGTTAGTGGTGAATAGTTCCCCATAAAATAGTAGATGTAAAAAGTTAAGCTGGTGTAATGCCTGGGAGGTATTAGATAGATGTGGGTTCAAGTCCAGTGTCTGTCACAGTAACGTAAGGTCATTTAAAAAGACTTAGTTATAGAAAGCAATAAAAATTGTTCATTGTAGTTTGAAGCCTTCAGTAAAAGTTTAAGCAGGTTTTCCCTGATGGGATTTGAACCCATAATGTCTGTATCTAGAATATGAGGATTAACAAACTGAGCTAGTGGAACAGCTAGAAGCAAGTGAGCAGGGCATGAAGTTACAACAGTGTGGGAGTGAGAACAGAGTTTTCCAAGGAGTTTTAGTGGCTATGAGCAGTGTGGTCTGCAAGCCTATGTGTTGGTGTAGTGGTTATGAAGGCTGCCTTAGGTGCTGGTGTGTGGGGTTCAAAACCCTGGAGTTGGAGTGGAGTGGTTGCAATCACGCCGAACAGCAATAATTGAATTATTATTGATGAACTGGCGTCTCATACAGGGTGTACCCCACCTTCACCCATTGTAGCTCGATTAGGCCCCCAGTGACCCTAATGAGAATGAAGTAGGTTCAGATGACGAGCGAGTGAGAACTACCCAGTTTCAAATAACCAAAAAAAAATCTCTTCAGAAAAGGAAAGTAGTTTTAACAATATTCTGCCTTAAATGATTATTAGTCCATATTTATTTTGAACCAGTTCTACAAAGACACTAAACACTGAGGAACAGAAGCAGAAAATGCTTCAGTTTGTGTTTAATTTTCTTTAAAAATTTCAGGTTGTTCATATTTGTTTGGGGTTTTCACCTTTTATGGTTACAGGATAGTTTGTAAATTTAAATATTTTTTTCAGTAAAACAATGAGAAAATGTTCAAGTTATTATTTATAAGCAAAGAAAAAGCAGAGAAGAAAATATGGAGTAATTTAATAGGTTATGTTCTTCATCCCAGGGGCCATACTGGAACCGTTAGTGGGCCACATTCCAACACAATATTTTGTAAAACTAAAACAAACATTATCGGCAAAATGTCAAATGTTTTTCACATCAAACCCAGAGTAAAATATGGATTTATTATTATTTGACTGTAGATAATATTGGTCTGTTTGTGGAACCTAAACAAAAATGAGTTCCACAGCCTTGACTGTGGTATTGACCTTTGCAAATTTATCCCAGGGTCCGCATGTTTGACACCCCTGATCCACAGTAAAATAGAAACCTAAACAAACAAAAAAAAATACACACTCATTTTTTTTCTTCTCAGTTTAATGTGGAAACAAATTACACTATGCCTATAAATAATGACAACTTTTTAAAATCTTTGTTTTAGTACAAAAATATTAAATTATGAAAATATTTACATCAACAAAGTATCCTGCAACAATGAAATATGAATAACCTGAACAAAGATGAACTAGAAATGTCTAAAGAAAACTAAGCACAGTTTGAAAAACGTTCAGCTTTTTACTAAATGTTTTGGGTCTTTATTGATATGATCCATAATGAACATATGGACATAAGTTGAGGTATGTTAAAATATTAGAAATGTAAGTTTTTTCAGGTCATTCATATTTTCTGGTTTGGATAATTTATAAAAGTACTTTCATAATTTAATGGGGGTTGTTTTGCACTAGAACAGCCCCCACCCACAAACCTCTGCATTTGTCTTATGTATAGGTCATTATGGTTTAATTTTACTAAAAAAAAAAAACAAAAATAAACCATCTCCCAATTAAATGA
Organism: Siphamia tubifer; assembly: GCA_020466265.1. NCBI lineage: Eukaryota > Metazoa > Chordata > Actinopteri > Kurtiformes > Apogonidae > Siphamia > Siphamia tubifer. The sequence goes on along the minus strand of CM035788.1, from coordinate 23,824,452 downwards.
AACCTGAAAACCAATCACCTACAAACCCAAACAACAAAATGTAAGAACCCTAATGACTCCTTCGTGAAATCAAAATTATGTTTAAACAAAACCCAAAGTCAGTCCGTGTCACAGCGTGGGTCTGGATGTGCAAAGAGCATGTGGTGAGAGGCTGAGATGGGGGAGCAGGAGAGACCCTTTCTCTCCTTTCCTAAATACTCTATCCCCTGCCTGAGCACAGATTGATCTCCACTGCTCAGGTCAGAAGGGAACCAGGATGCACTTGTAACAGTGCAGGAGCAGGAGGGGAGGAAAAAATAAAAATAAAAAAATCAGTCTGCACAGACCTCTACTATTTCATGGCCACAAATTAATGTTTTTTCTCACCATGTCATCAGGGGGCTCCGTAATTACTACACTGTGCCTGTCATCTTTGAGGCTATTTTTTCTTAATATAATGGTTCAATTGTCGTCTCAAAAACACCTGTTGTCATCGTCATTTGTGTAATGTGAGATGGTAGGTATTTAATTGTAACTGCTCGTCTAAACTTAGCATTTTAACTGTCAAATCAAAGTCATTTTTATGTGCTATGTTTAAGATATATAATTAAATGAAGGCTGTACGTTTTACTGTCGATATGCTTGCATGATTTATACTAACATGCAGCGTTCTTGGCTTTCTCATACGCACAGTAAATGGCAGGAAAAAATGCCCCCCAAAAATTTGACTTCTTTGAGTCAAGGAGTCGCCCAACCTCTTCTTCAGAATTGGGTCGTCCTCCTCCGTTGGTCCCAGTCCCTAGCATCGGGGTACAGGAGTAGTGGGTGACACCCTTCCCCCCACCACAACTAAGCAACTTTCTGCGGTAAACACTGATAAAAACCTGTTTCCCTGATGTTTACCAGAAAAGTGAGGCAACACTTTGTTTCAAATGCATATTTACACAGTGGTTATAATGTTGCTGAGTTTTTTTTAATGACTATAACCTTTAACAATTTTTATATTAGGGAAAAAACATCCAGAGAAACACTTTATTGGAAGTCAGCATCAAAAGAAGATAAAAAAAAAAATTAAAACTTTATACAGCAGTGTACGTCTGCAGTACTGGACAAATTACTTGCTTCCAATGGGAGGCGAGTTCCACACAGCAGAGCTGGTACGTTTAAAGTAACGAGGTTTGCTCTTGTAAAAGATGTTTTCCAGTTTTGGTGGTTCAATTCTTCCAAAGAAAGAGTCTAAATCTGGAGGATTGAAATACTGCTTCATTATCCTCTGCTGTAGATTTTGACCTGGAGAGAAAAAAAAATCAGTTAGTGTTTGAAACAAAACTGAAATTCTTGCAGTTGTTTAAAGGAGACCTATTATGCCGATCTGTGTTTTTCTACATACATACAACGTTATAATGTCAAGACTTTTGTGAATGCCAGTATGAGATAACTATAGAGGTTTTTGAGCTGGACTATGTGCAAAGCTACTCTGTAGGTGCTCAAAACTCACATAATGATAGTTAAAGCAGAGTACAATAAGTCTCCTTTAACAAGAAAAACTTTATGGAAAATTCAGTTCAATTCATACAACTACCGTAAAATACCACATAGTAGCCCATGCTATTATTTGTCTAAATCAAGTAAAAGACCAGGCGTGTATTTGAGGACAGGCGACTAATTAATCCCTGACAATTGATCGTCTTAAACACTAGGCTACACAATCTGAGGAATGTTTGAAGAAAAAGCCCCAAGACTTGAGATAGAAATTTTGGACATGCCTTTTTTATTTATGCATTTATTTTTTTAGACCTGGCAAGTATTTGGGAACCAGCCTTTACTTATCACAACACATGCATACATCTGGCCTTTAAAAGGGAACTCGGCTATCATTTGGTATTTTGCAGTACTTCAATTCAGCACGATTAAATAGTAAAAACTATTAGTAAAATATTGTGTACCTTCAGCCCAGGATGGGATGGGTTTTCTAGGTGCAGACTCATCATCGGTTGAGTCATCACTGTTTTGGTCCATTCCGTAGTCTTCTTCTGGATTTTTGGACAAAATTTTGTTGCCACCCTTTGGAGTGATGGCGTATGACTGTGGTGATTGCTGTCAGGGAGAATAAAACATTAACATTTACTCTAAAGAGAAATGAATCAAGTCAAGAAAACAAATGTCAACACAATGACCGCCACAGATTTACCTCAATATCTACCGTCACATTGAGCCCTCCTCCTTTGCCTACTGGTGTGCTCATCACCGAATGCTGAAAGGATGATGCATCATATTAGTGAAAACTAATCCTACAGGTAACTAATTTGTACAGCCAGAAAAAAAATGGATATTATATATATATATATATATATATATATATATATATATATATATATATATATATATATATATATATATATATATATATATATATATATATATATATATATATATATATATATATATATATATATGTGTGTGTGTGTGTGTGTGTGTGTGTGTGTGTACACAAGTCAAGTAAATATATAACAGGTCTACTTGTATTCAATTTGTTACAGATCACTCCTTAAAAAGCAAAACTTTGACTTTAGCGGAAATGTTAAATCCAAAGTTATAAAACAAAAATAATCTTAAGTAAAGCCTTCTTACTTCAATATCCACAGTTCGATTGAGAGCAGCAGTAGCAGCAGCCTTTGATATAGAAGACAGACACATTTCATTATTATATCAAAAAGGAAAAATTACTCAAGCAATAACCAAAAACATTTTTAGATTAGGAAATGTCCATATATTCCAGGTGTAAATTGCTTGACAATAACTCGAGCCCAATTCCAAATTCATCCACTGGCCCTCCACCTTTCACCTACTCCTTGTAACAGAGTTGCAAGGGGTAGGGTTGAAACATTCCCTTATGAAATGTGAATGCACAAAAATAGAGGTGAGGGGTAAGGGATCAGGGTAAGGGGTGAATTGGGATTGGGCCTTGATGTTTCAAATGTTTACTTTTCCTGTAACGTTACCTGTTTTTCAGCAGCTTCTTTCTCTTTGGCAGCTTTCTCTGCAGCTAATCTCTGCTGCTCTTCCTACCATGACAAAAAGCCCATTAAAGTACATATAGCTAATACAATAATGTTCAAATGCTACTATTGTTTATATATATATATATATATATATATATATATATATATATATGATTTTTCCAGTGTCTGTCTGTGTTTGTACAACCTAACTCGAAAACATATGGATAGATTTTGATTACATTTTCAGGGTATGGTGGTAATGGGGAGATGAACAAGTGATTAGATTTCGATTGAGGGGGGGGTATCTGCCTTGGCGGAGGTCTGCGCTCTCAGGGCGCTTTTCTAGTTTCTGTATATCTTATGAATAGTGTTGCATTCAAGTCATTTTACCCGCTTTCGTTTTTCCTCTAGCGCCTTCCTCTTCTCCTCCAGCTCCCTCCTCTCTTTCTCTCTTGCTGCTTTCTCCAGTTCACGTTGCAACGCAAGAGCTTTTTCTCTTTCAACCCGTTCCCTGAAACACAGACAGCAAGTTAATAACCTATATTTCACAAATCTTACTGTTGTCTCCAGTTATTCAGTTAATATGGATGAAAATAATTAAGGTAATAAACCTTTCAGCAGTGGCTTGTCTTTCTCTCTCCAGCTCTTTTTCCTGCTCCCTCTTCAGTTCCAGAGCTCTGCGGGCTTCAGCCAGTTTACGAGCTCTTTCTTCCTCCTCTGCCTTCTTCTTGGCCAGAATCTCCTGCTGCCGCTTCTCTTCCTCCTTAAAGATGAAAGTAGTAGACGGCCACATATGTGTAAGAAACTGCAGTATGTAAAAATTCATTTTCATGGCCAACTTCTAAAAGGGCACTTTCATCCCTCTGTCATTTGGTCCAGTCTTTGAGTTGAACCAAAATGACAGGTATGACATCTCCCATGAATCACAGCATGAACCAAACAGTTGACCTTAGTCTGTGGTCTTGGCCCAAATGAAATTGAATAGTGGTGTGGTTCATTTGCATCCTTTGCTTTTGGAAATTACCATCACCAATATGCAAAAAGAAAAAAGCCAAATGGAAGACATAAAAAATAAGTGGCAGTATAGCATCCAGGGAGAGACAGAGGTGAGGTATGAATAATGATGTGATCTAATCAAGACATCAAAAGACCATTGGAAAAATAGACAGCTGTAACAGCTTGTATGTATTAATATCAAAGCCTGCAGAATTAGGCAACTTTAGCAAAACAAACACAAATCTGAGGGACACAAACAGTTAAACACATCATTGCAAGTGTGATAGTAAGAATAAGAGCATTGTCTCACTTGCTGAAGCCTCTTTCTTCTGGCTTCTTCCTCTTGTTTGCGTTTAAGATCCAGCTCCTCTTGGCGCTTCACGGCCACCTTTTTCTTGGCCTTTTCCTCCGCTTGCCGCTGCTCAAGAACAAATCATCCAATATGTGATTGTAATAAGATTTGGGATGGATTTCTGCTTTAGTGTACTTTTTTTATTCTAGTTAAAAAATTACCTCTTGCATCTTGTCATTTTTCTCATCAATCTGAGCCATTTTCTGCTCAATCTTCTTTTTCTTTTCCTCTTCCTTCTGCTCTTTGGCTTCAAACACTCGTCTCAGCCTTTCATCCCTTTTCCTAAAACACAAATTTCACAAGTCAATCTAAAATAAAATGCAATAAAATATATCAAATAGGTCTTGCCTAGCCAGTGTATCGATTCCAACCTTTTTAGTTCCTCTTGTTTCTTTCTCTTATCCTCCTCCATCTTCTTCAATCGCTCACCTTCCTGCTCCTGCTTCTTTTTAAGTGCCTCCAGTTTATAACGCTCTTTTGTCTAAAAAAAAAAAAAAAAAAAATAGAAGTTATACAATAAATATATCTCATTACTATAAAACATAACCGGTGACAAAAAGTATTGGGTGTGAAGTGACAGAGGGTGAGTGCACTACTTTACAGAAGATCTCTTCCCAAAATAGCACAACTTAAACCTTGGAGCTGGCAGATGAAGCAAAAATCCACCCTAGCAGACAGTGTTATATTAAAATGCACCTTCAGAGATAATCCGCTTTCAGGACACAACCTAATATGTAAAAACTACAAAGAGTTGTCAGTGCTATCCGATTCCAATGAGAGCCCGACCGATATTGGATTTTTGGGACCAATACGGATATTTGAGGGTAATTTATATATATTTTTTTACAATAAGCCAATATCCGATATTGGCTGATAACCAATATATTGGTTGATATATGAAGTAATACACTATCTACACAGGATATATATATATATATATATATATATATATGTGTGTGTGTGTGTATGTATAAGTGGAACAATTCCAAGTGTTAAAACTGACCCGTTTCTACTGTCCCCAACCTCCCCTGTATTATCTCCAGAATGAATTGTGAGGTAGGTGGGTTGTGTGGGAGTTCATAAGAGGGGGCACTCAATGCAAGGGAAAAAACGGTGCATTCCTCAAAGCACGTGTGGGTGGTGGTGGGACCATGATTTTTGGACTGGGTGGTGGTCCATGTTGGAGCATGTGGGGATGGGGCACGCATTGGTCGATACCGATTATTCAGTAAGATCCTACATAAAAAGGCAGATTAATCGGCCGGGCTCTAATTTCAACAACAGCATCAAACTTCAAAGAAAAACCCACAGCCAGTGCTCCATGGAGCTGTGACAAGTGTACTTTAAACCCTCCTAAATCCCAGTAACATCCCCCTGATTTAGATGGATTTTCACTTCAACTCCGGATCAGGGTTAAAATGAACACTGAAATGTTCCAGCTATGGGATATGGTTAATGCACAGCTGAACATGCGCATTAGTGACTCAGAAATAAACCAGTGATTCCAGCCACTAATGCTGCTGTTACAAGTGAGTGGAGACAAGTCCCTTTCCAACCACAGATGAGACATTTTACATTACAATTACTTAGCTGTTATTACAGTGGGTCTTTCAAGAAAAAAAACAAAACAAAAAACAAACCACACACACAGTTTTTCTTTACAACAGATAATTGACAGCCCAACTCAAAAGGTGAGCAACATAAGACCCCTAATAGCCCAAAAATCAAATTCAAAGGAAACATAAGTAACAAAACAACCACCTATTAGAGGTTATAATAGGGCTGTGCGATTAATTCATTTTAAATAAAAATGTTATTTTTTAAAATGACAATTAAAAATCTAATTGATTTAATCTCTAGTGCCTGTACATTTCACAGCTGTAATAAGTGGTTTGTTTTTCTTGGAATAAACCACGCCCAAATTGGCCAACCACACCCACCTTCTAAATATGGACTCAGGGCCAGCCCTTCATCATATCCACCAAGTTTCGTTAAAATTGGTACAGCCGTTTAAGAAATTTTCAGTATTTATAGTGCCCCCGAGTTGTTAAAATTCACTAAACTCAGTACATTACCTCAAATTCAGATGCCAACCTTGGATCTAAAAATTTGTCTTGATAGCATTTACTTTGACTGAAATATGCCACATTTAGAATTTAGTTTAATTAGCTACACAAATTATTCATTCATAAATGTGGAATTTAAATTTTTTAGGAAAAACTTTTGATTGATTTGAATTTTGATCAGCTTCAAGAGCTGAGTGGGGGTGTGCCAAATTTCTCACAGTTCCGATGAAAACCCTAGGAGTTCGGACAAATATGTTTTACAGGTTCCATGATTTTGTGCGAAAAAAAGTCTGGGCAGAAATGGGTGTGGCCTATCCCATGTGATTCAATAGTCTTCACAGAAATTGTGGATGTGAAAGTTTTGAATGTTCGATGTACTGTTTAGAAATTATAGGGCAAAATTTTTTTTACATTTTTGACAGCACCCCATAGTGCCACCTTCTGTTGGATGTGTACATTTAGTTACATGTCGGTGTCGCTACAAAAACCTTAAAATTTCCATGTCAAACAATGTATGGTTTAGGCTGCAGTAACAGTTTTACTGGAGAAAAATAAAAAGGCAAAAGAAACTGAACAATGACAATAGGGTTCCACAGCACCGCTGTACTGTGGAATGTCAATGCTTGCATTTCGCATTCCACAGTCCCGTGGGCCTGGCACCCTAAAAAAGACCATATAATGACCCCTGAAAAAATATAGATTTCTTAATTCTATATGAAGGTTTATTGAAAGCCTTTTGAAGGCAGCAATAATGGTTGTCACTTGTATTTAAGACAATAACATTACTTTAAGCCGTGGTCGTTTCCCCTTCACAATTTAATAAGTACTCATCTGGCTCAGAAGGACAAATTAGTTTGACAAGTCTGTGGGAAAGGGGGTCTTCTAAGATATGCAATTAATATATCATGCTACCCACCAAACACCCATAAAAAGTGTTTTGTGACACTTACCACAATACCACTGCTTAACTAAGAGATGAGGGGGAAAAAAAACATAATAAGATGACCACGTAGTGCACCATCTAAACAAATATATATGAATGTTCACATAAAATGAGTGCCATGGAGATTAAATTTGCCACACGAACTGCACCGTTAGATCTCTGTGTATAAGGACCAACGCATGGCAACCAGTTTCAGTGTCCTTGGCACTACCATTGGTTTAACACTTTCAGTTTGAATTTTTCTGTATGCACAATAAATAACTCACCTTAGGATCAACCCTCAGAGGAGTAGTGTTTTTAATGAAGGACTTTATCACAGAACTCCGGCCAATTGTATTTGGAGTCATCATTAGCATCTGATTTTTCTGCACAGTGAGAAGGAAAGACTTCATATGTGGTTTCATTGCCTGTTTATGAAAAAAAAATAAAAGTTTCCAATTATGAAAAGAATTTGATTAACAAATCCATTCACTATTTTCCTTTTTTCCCCCTGAGATGACTTATTTCTCAAACACAGAAAGCTCTTATCGTACACTTTGACTCTTCTTGGGAGGAGACAGTCTCTTTGATGAACTTTCTTCTACAGTGTCAGGTGCTTTACGTTTAGTACTGAAACGGGACCTAGAAACAAAGTGGAATACGTAACTTCAACAAACAATCTGATCCACAATCAAAATGAAATATAACATTTCTCAAACATTGCAGCATAGTCATTTCCCATTAGTCATTCATGACAACAGCTGAGAAACAAATCTGGGGTTACACGAGTAGAAAGTGTCATCCATATATAAAGCACAAACACACACTCACCGTTGACTTGACAGGGTGCTAAGCTGCTTGTCAGCAACAACTAAAAAACACAAATACAAATGTATTTAACACACACAAGTATATTATACAAGACTATGGAGTTTTATATGATTAAAATGGGTTAAAATTTACATTCAATAAATTACTGTAACCTGTAAGCACCTAATGAATAGCATTAAGTGTATTCATACCTGCTCTTTTGTCTGGAGTGCTGACTTTTGGGCTGAACAATGACTGTGGTGCCAGTTTGGGTGAATTTGCAGCTACAGATCGAGTTATGCGTCCCAAAGATGGCTGAACAACCTGAGTTACATGAACCTATATAATAAAAAACATCACAAAACAAATGTAAAAAATACAATTATGAAGTTGAACAGTTTTTGGATCAGACATACTCATACCTCTGTTTCCTGTGATTCTTCATTTGCTGTATTGACTTCTGTTGCAGTTTCAGTTACCATACTGTAAACAGTGATAAGAGATGTGAATAAAGACTGAACCAAACCAGACCAAAAGCATATGAGTCGGCAATACATCGTATTGCTTGTGTATACTGATAATTACAAAAATACTGAATATTGTATCCAGGACTCAGTGAACCTCTGATCCTGCAAAAACTTAACAGCCAATGCTAAATTATTATTTTGGTCTTTTCACTTGGTTAAAACCTCATCAACTACTAGGGTTGGGTACTGAAAGTCGGTATAGGTATGGAACAGAAATCTAACATGAATTGTGTGAGTTACGTTTCCAAACTGAAGAAGAAAAGAGAAGATGCCTCCCAAAACAGTCCGTTGTTATTTCAATGGTGGAAAAAAATATCAACAGTTTTCCTTTTCGAAAGATGCTCCAACCATAAAACAGTGGGAAGCTTTTATTTTTGCCAGCCAAGAGCCATATAAAATTTAACCATTTATGCTCGCCACTTCAGTGACGACTACTTTCATAAAAAGGTTCAGTATGACGCCAGTTTTGCAAGCCTGCTGTGTCTGATCTGACCTGTCCTGACGATTAACAGGGTCCACCAAAGCTTCAGTAATAAGTAATTGAGTAATAATATCATTGTAACGTTATATATTAAATATTAATGTGCTTGATTCCTCCCGGTTCAAAAGTGAGAGTTAACCTGACTGTCGCCAGATAGTATCACAATACCATCTGGGACCCTTCCACAACCAATCCCTTTTCAAAGGAGAGGCCTTAGCTAAATTCCTTGCATGTGATTAGATGAAGAATCTGTCTGTCATCTTGACCGACGCACCACTTCATCCAGTCATGTTGAACTCAAGCTGTGACTCAGAGCGACAGCAGGAAGAAGAGCCATACTCCAAGCAGACCACCATCAAAACAAACGTGACAGTATGGCTACACCTAAACGGACCGCTGTGTCGTCTATAAATAACCATTGTCGTATGTGCAGGGAAAATTTGAGGATAAACGGCAACAGCCAGCAAATATTCCTTGAACTTCCCTATAGAAAATGGGTAGACCAGTGGCTTGCAGAACTTGGGCTTAACGTGTCAGATGTTCCAGAAAAATCCTCTGGCATATGTCTGAAATGCCTTCACTTGGTAGGGTGACACCAGAGTACTGTAGACACTTTAAGGAAATGGCAAAACACTGAAGAGGAACCGAGTGCCGAACAGACAACAGAGACATCAGCCGTGGCACAGACAGACCCAATGCCATCCAGTCATGGGAAGTCCCACCCCGCGACACTGATTGACTCCTTTGTTTTTCAGAAAGACTGAACTACACGATACTCAGATGGTTGCGTGTAGTTCGGTTAAATGTAGCTAGATGACGTGAGTCAGGTCAAGTGAGAGTACTGCGCCAGAGAAATTTATATTAAGACAGAAAAGCCTGTGATTTGATAGCTCTGTGTACACTAAGCTATTTTAGCCTACGAGTATCACACAGTAAACAAATGCACATGTGGGGGCGAATTTGAAAACCTCGGTCTGCCCCCACCGAGCTGGCCAATATGAGAACGGTGAGATTGGCCAGGAGCCAAAACGGAGCATTTCAGGCACAAGCAGAAATCGGCTTGGATCAAGACTTTTGTCAACGCTGGTATGAGATAAGTATAGAGTTTTATGGCTGGAAATCATGCAAACCTACTCTGTAGTGCTCAAAACTTACATAATGATCATTAAAACTGAGTGAAATACCAGACCCACAACATAAAGTGTCAGACCAGCTACTGTGGAGATACTGGAACATGACAGTGCCAGAGAGTCATTTTAATAACTACAAACAAGTAACTGGTGTATGTGAATTCTTCAACTGGTTACATGAGATGTGGTGCTAGCTTAATTCATTCATTCATTATTTGAACCCGCTTTATCCTCACTAGGGTCGCGGGGGTCACTGGGGGCCTAATCCAGCTACAATGGGCGAAGGCGGGGTACACCCTGTATGAGACGCCAGTTCATCGCAGGGCTGACATACATAGACAAACAATCACTCTCACATTCACATCTATGGCCAATTTTAGATCAACCAATTAACCTATCAGTGCATGTCTTTGGATGGTGGGAGGAAACCGGAGTGCCCGGCGAAAACCCACGCGGACACGGGGAGGACATGCAAACTCCACACAGAAAGGTCTGGTGTGGGATTCGAACCAGGGTCCTTCTTGCTGTGAGGCACGAGTGCTAACCACTGCACCACCGTGCTAGCTTAATAATAATAGTAATAAGTTAATAAGTTGTAATCGAGATGCGGTCTCATAGTTTATGTGTTTGTCAGGCATTGGTTAAATTTTGATGATATGGTTCAATCGTGCATGTCTCTGGTTGTATTTTTATTTTTAAAGTACTGGTTTAAATACCGTTTAGGAACCAATACAATTTTAAAAGTACCGATTTGGTATCGTATCAAACTAAATCCTTTGGGTAGCCAACGCTATCAACTGCATTATGAGCTTCAGAACAAGATTAGAGGTGGCTTATCCCAGATTCACCCATTTAATTATATTCCAACCAGCATAACAAATTATATCATACTCACTCATCACTGTCCTCCCCTTCAACTGAGTCCGTGCAAGAAGCCTCTGTGAATTAGAATCAATAACACCTCCATCAACATAACTCAATATGAGAATACATTTTAAACTAAAATGTTGTTTGAATAATAATAATAATTTAATATCTCATCTCTCACCATTGACACTGCTACATGTGGAGTTGTCTCTACGAGCGGCATTTCGCTTAAGCATGGACCTCCGTGAAGCACGACGAACAGACTCCTGTGTCATACTGTGTCTCAAACCAGCCTGTGAGTGGCGTACTTTAAGTGAGCATCGTACAGAGCTCCTCCGTGACTTTCGACTGGCCATTGTAATTTTACTGGCTGTACGTCCAGGAGACAGCGCTTGCTTTGCAGCAAGCTCAGCAGACAAGCGGTCCACAGGAGAGATGCTGACAATAACCTTAGGGGACGGTATCTTAGCAGGAGATTCTGCTTTGCTACCTTTATTATCCAGGTTATTTTCTCCATTATGCAGCTCACTAGTTTGGTCCACTTCATCTTCATCTATTTCTGGCTTCTTGTTTTTTACCTCTTCATTGTCAGTGCCGTCAGGAGAGACCTGGCTCACTTCCTGTTTGACCTCAGCCTTTGTTTGTTTGTTTTTGCGGGTGGTTCTTTTAGGGCGTGTGTTTTCAGTTTTAGATGTAGATTCCTCAGGAACACTTTCCTCTTCAGCAATTAAATTCAATGATGAAATTCCTGAGGATCCTCGAAGGTTGCTGCGCCGCCCCTTTGAAAATCTGAAAGTGAGAATTTACAGTTATGAATGTGAAATATTTAACGTTTTTTCATTTAGTAGAAATCTGAAAGTCGATTCTTTAGGAGTAAACAAAAAAGTAACAACCTCCGCCTAACTTGGTTTTCATCCTGACGCCCCAAAGAGACACGTTTCCTGCGAGTATTCCTCTTTTGTGATGGTGTTTTTGGCATCAATTCTGGCTCAGCATTAAAATCTCTGAATTTAAGTAAAGATACAAAACATTTGCATTATGTTTTAAGAAATCATTAAAACATGGACACATATATTTAAGAACATAGAAACATGTAGGAAGACTATTAAATTTCTGACATTTCATTAAACAAACCTACCTTGTGAACATACGGTTTGCCTCTTGCTGAATCTCCTCAAGCCAAACCATATGGACATTATCAATTTCACTGATGAATGCCTGGGCTTTGCCATCAAACATCTGCATGAGAGACGCTCCTGATGACAGTACAGAGTTCATTGTGCCTGCCTGGAAAAAACATTGCACTGTTAAAATAGTACAGCAGAGCCAATTCCAAGTAGCAAGTCAAGCTGACATTTTACTTGGTCAAAAGTGAATTTAAATGCATGACTTTTTAAAGACCATTATGGATGCAATTCAAGCCTGTTACATTGTGTAATGCTGGTGCTGAACTTGGTTGATACCCCTGATGTAAACAAGGACAATATTGTAAAGAACTCCATATAACAACTTTACTAAAGTGTTTCCCTGCACAATGCAGGGAAACTGCAGGGAAACACTGCACATCATTAATCTCGCAGCTTCAACCATCACTAAATCCATCCAAAGATTAAGAACCTATCAAAGCCACAATCAAGACAGTTTAAACCCTGAAATTGAGATTACTGCATTTTAAAGCTTGAAGACCTTTAAGGACTGAGAAAACCCTGCATGTTTTAGTTGTATTCCCCTTTCAACACACCTGATTAAAACGATAAACCTCTCATCAAGTTCTGCAGAAGTCTGATAATGACCGTCAGGTGTGGTAGAAGAAGGATACATCCAAAACATGCAGGATAGTAGGTCTTGAGGACCAAGATTGAGCACCCCTGATCTAACCTTAGGGCTGCACTGCACTTTATGAAAAAATATTTCAGTGGGTCTAATACATTTCTTCCTGTGCAGTAGTTTAATACTGGAGAGACGTTTTACAGATGGAGAAGTCCTGTTGCTTTAAATCTACACATATGTTGTCATTACATTACGAATTTTGAGCAGTGGCAAGTAATTAATGAGTCAAAATGCGTCACTAAATCTTCATGTTACGCATTTATGACAGTCTTCATAATAAACAAGAATAAAACGTGTGTAAATACATTTTTATATCCACAAAAACAAAGGAAAATGATAGATGGCAAATAACGATACTTAATGGTTCTCCCTGTTCGTCCAATGCGAGTTGCACTTTCGTAAAGCTTTGTGTTTTGGCGAACACATTAACTTCAGCTATTTAAAAACAATGTTAGTCGCACATCTTCTGAACTGCTTTACTCTGCTCTAAAGCCATACCATTATTCCGTTGTGATGTAGAATAAGCGAAACGGATGTCATCACACACATTGGAAATTTTATAACTGAACTGTTAGCTCACTGGCGCATGTCTGGACAATAAACTAGCTTAACACCGCCAATATTAACATAACAACAAATAATTACTAAATTTATGAGTATTTAAGCAGTATTTTACGACAGTTGAGTTGGGAGGTGTGGAATGATTGTGCTGACGATACGTTTATGTTTTGAAAATGCTAGTCAAACACGTAAATGCTAACGAGTTTAGGTAAAGCTATATATTGTATTTGACGTGAATTATTACCTTTGTTAGCTGAGTTTCCAAAGAGAAAATCCGTTGCTCGCTGCTCTGGTAATTAAAAAGATTAATCTAGCGCATACTGACATAAAAGCAAATGCTAAAAATGTCTCGTTCCCTCCGTTCTTTTCAGACGTCTCGAACGACAACAGCAATCCTGCCCACTGGCCCGCTGAAACCGTTTAACTGGTTCAAAACTTCTCTGGCCATTCACGAGGCAAGGCTGAGTGACGTTGGTTGTGAGTGGTTCGATGGGGATCTTAAGTCTCCGCCTCTTCCGGGAGGCTCATAGGTCTGAGATCAGAAAAATAATGAATGGTATTCAATGGGAAATAAAATATATAATTGTATCTGGTTTGTCATGTGCCCTGAATCACACACATGTTGTGTCTCATAATAAGTGCTAATTATTGATGTGCGTTTCAACTGCTTCTGTTAACCAACGGCTGATTCATTTGCGAGTACAGCCACTTAGTAATTTGGACTACGAGCCTGGCGCGTATGTGACATCATCACAAGACTCCACACCCCAGCTGAGCGGAGGGTGACGTCACATACGCGACGCATTGTAGTCTCTTACTAAGCCCACATAAAACCGAACGTCACACTTGCTTCCCATCAAAAACGGGTGGTCTGCCTATGCCACATCAACTATGTCTTATTAACCGTTATCATATGTGAATTTCAGAGCACTTGTCAAACGGAATCAGAATTTAGTTTGACTCGCTCCCTTCACCCCCATTCATTTTTACGAGCTAAACACTCATGGACTGGAAGTAGAAGGGCGTGACTTAGCCTCCCCATTCAGTTCTCGTTACATTCCGAGTAGGCGAGTATTGGTGGAAATTCAACAGTTTAGGGCGGGGCTAAAAAGCTGCTCAGATTTAAATGAACCTATCATTGACGAGCAGTATGTATACTACTTCACCCCCAGCCAGGAACGTGTGTAGTGACTCTCTAAAGGCCGCATAACACTGGAGTAAATCCGGAAGACAGAAACGATCTCGGCATATGCATCTTATAATATATCCATGGCCAGAATCCCCATCGAAGAGCTATGCTAACATAACTAAATAACCTCCAGTAAAGATTTCCTTTTTATGGATCCCAATAACAATACCGAATAAAAATTTAAGTTCTGTATACATATGAATTCATTTGAAACTGTCAGTCTTAAGGTGGTAGGAGTCAATGAGGAACAAAAGAAACTTTAAACGTTTTAAGTTATTTATTATTTAAAGATTATAATTGGTTACATAATTTACAATATAATTAGTTATTGTAAAGGCAATACTAAATGTTATAGCATTAAATGTAATTAGTCATCATTCAAGACCTTCACATTAAAGAAAACTGACTACACATACACTTATATCATATGCTTCTTTTTTATTACATCAATATAAAATAAATACAAACACCCCTTTTATATTTTATAAAACATTGTGTTGTCAAGGATTTAAAATAAGTAACAATTCTTGTTGTGGCTCTTGGTTCAATGTCATTCATTTGATTCATGGTTACTCAAGTGAAAGTGAGCATATAATCTGACAGTAGCTTGAATATACAATAGCTGAATATATCCTTCATATTAATTCTTGAAATAACATGTGGTCTGTTGCACCTTTAGTAAGGCCAGCAGGAAAACTCTGGAGTCAGTTTACAAATATACCCAGCTTCACGAGGAAATGTCACAGGCTGCCCTAAAAAAGGAGAGGCATTCAAGAAATGTAAAAATGTGTTAATACAACATATTCATTGAAAAAAAAAGATGAGGTGATATATTTATTAAAAACACTGCTGCCAGCCAGTATAAAAGAAAATATAAGGGTGACAGAAATTCTCAGGAATTCAAGACTTGTTAGACTGTTGAGGAATTATCTACCAGCAGTTAGCAGTTGTCAGTGATTTATGTAAGATTATAATGCAATCTATAATTCTTAAGATTCAAGAATGTTTCTAAAACAATCTAGGCATTTATTAATAAATATGTATAGCTATAGACATAATTCACCTAGACTTGGCGTCACTACTGGAGATGCATGCATATGTATATTGTGTGCTCATCTTTTTATATTTTTGCTCAAGTGTTACCTGGTATTAGAGGAATTTTAGTTCCTGATGCCTTCAGGATAACCTGTAGATTACAGCGACTTTTTCTGTCAGTATCTCCCCTCAAAATGATACAAATTTCCTCTTTCCTTAACAGCCAATCCATTTGACTTCCGAGGTAGTTCACACCACGAATACAAAGTTCAGAGACATCATCAGGGAGGAGTGGGGAAAAGGCAAGACATTCCTTCTGAACTCTGTAAAGTATTTGAAATGAAATTTTAACACAATGTATATTTTACTTGTCTTTACTCTGCATAAGGGATTGATAACATACCTGAATCCAGTATAACCAAAAAGCACAGCCTGCATGAATCCACCCATACCAGTAAGAAAGTTCACTGCACCAGAGCCATCTGATGATTCACTCCACACCTGTCAAAATTCATCATAAATACTCTGAATATTTAGTCAGGAGTCAAGTACTAGGACTATGCAAGAGTGTGAGTCAGAGGTTTACCTGGAAAGGACCCTGGATGTTGCTGAAGCACTTCTCAAGTAAACTTTGAGCTTTCTGAGCCTGTCCCAGCTCCAGCCAGCCAATTGCAAACATACTCTTTAAAGTAGAAAATGAAAAAGTTTCCATGAAAACATATATTGGTTCAAAAAGTAACATGACTTTATATTCAGAGAACTTCTATCTAAAAAACAGGTAAAAGCTCTTAATTACAATAAACAAACCTGGTTTTTGTTGATACTTATCCCATTTCAGTGAAACAAATAACACACATTTCCTTAAACTTGTAGCATCCCATGTCATCCCTTACCCAGGTCATGGCTGGACCGTTAGGGTCTGTTACCAGCTCATATGTCTCAAGATCATTTCTCCGTACATCAGGAGACATTGGCAGTCCAAGAGGATAACCTAGCATCACTATGTCTGCCTGCTTTACTGGATGACCTGTAATAACAGCACAAAACACAAGGACATCCTGCAATAGAGATTTGGTTTCTTTGTTTTCTTTGATCTTTGATAGAAATGTTCATAAACAACCTTTCACATAGCCGTCATATTCAGGATGGTACTTTGATTCTTCATCAAAAAGTATTTTGATGTTTTCAGCCACTTGCTGCCATTCTGGTGGTGCAGGATGTTGTGTAAGATCCGCCAATTCCACAGCAAATTGAAGACTGACAAATGACGTATTAGTTTATCATTTCTCGTACTCATTCATTGAATAATTTGTAGCAAATATTTCTTTCTTTGTACCTGAGTTTTGCCACCATGTTTGTATACACCGAGTCATTGACATTGTAGTAGTACTCATCAGGAGGCATTACACCTAAATGAGGAAAAAAAGACATGAAGAGAATTACTGAGTTCACTTTAGGCATTGATTAGATAGCAAACATTTCAAGATAATAAAGTAATGTATCATGAGAAAAATGTAATAAAACAACTAAACATTTTAGAATATTTAATACCTTTAAGGGAATTTAACATGTATACTTATGCAGAGACAGTTATGTGAGATAATCAGTTCTTCGACTAATAAAGAAGTGTTCATCCATTTATTACCTCTGCCCAGGAGGTTATGTTTTTGCCAGAGTTTGTCTGTCTGTCTGTCTGTAGCAAGATAACTCAAAAACCTATGGATGGATTTTGATGAAATTTTCAGGGTAGGTTGGCCATGGGGATACCTGGAAATTATTAGGTCTTGGCGGTCATCCGAGGGGGGTGGGGGCAGCACTCTCAAGAGTGGTTTTCTAGTTTAGTATCTAATATTCAGATTAATAATACTGTATTCATCTCAGGGGGGAATTATTGGGCATTGCAGCCATTTCATTCAAGTATAATAAAAAGTAGCAGGAAAGAAATTATTAACATCATAAAAATATATATATCTAATATCAATGTAATGTTACTCACACCTCTTAGTTAAATAGGTGTCTTTACCTAAGAGGTGATACTTGTGGTCCTCAGGGCTCCAGGTCACTCTGGAGACCCAGTAGTCTGCCACACCCCATATGACCTGGCTGCCCTGTCCTTCTGTGAATATGGACAGATCCTGCAACAAAGAGCTCAGTTACAAACATCAAATAATGTGACAAATCTCATCCTCCCGAGTGTGAATAAAAGCATATACCTCAGTGAGGTAGAGATAATGTTGGAAGGCAAGGGTGACATCTCCATTGATGTGAATCTCTTGTTGTCCATAAATATCTCCTGGACACACCTCCCTGCCTGATACAGCACTCTCCCATGGAAATTTTAATCCCTGAATGAATATGACACAGTTACTCAAGTAAAGAACCACTATTTTCCACTTTTAAAAGCATGCATGTATGCATGTATGCATGTATGTATGTATGTATCAGTGATGCGGGCACCCGCTCACTTTGGGTCTGCCCGCGGTCACCTGCGAGTCATTGAAAAATATTTTTAATGATATTCGGGTTGGGGTCGGGTATCGGGTTGATACTAATGTTTCGGTAGTAACATCTTTAGCTAATTATTAGCTTGATTCAATAATGCTATAATAATATATAATAATAATGTTAGTATTATTTTTACAAGTTAAAATTTAGGAGTTATAGGTTGGGACAGCAACATTCCAATAGAAAGTAACATGTAAAGGGTTATTTTTAATACATTTAATTTTGTATCATCACAATTAATATACTGTTTTTAACTACATCATAATATGATATTTGTGCACATATAATGTATGAATGCCTAATTGTTTTTTAAAATGTGTTTTTCATTGTGGGACAGCAAATTGAACCAATTCAATAGAATGAGCCTTATATGTATGCACTTGCCAATATGGAAAGGGAGGAAAGTACTCTTATTTGTCAGTTGTCTTCAACATTTACTGGAAATCTGTTCAGTTGATTCATACTTGCACACATAGTGAGGACCACAAAGAGTAAACTCATCGTACCTTGTATCCTTGCCTTTGAGCGTTGTCTTTTGCACCATCTACAGTCCTCACTCTGTACTCAAGCACAGCTCGAGCTAGTTTAGGGTAGAACAAAGCTATACTTGGAAATATCCAAGTATCCTGTCCCAATAAAAACAGAATTAGTGACTCACACATTCTTCATACCACAAATACTGTGAAATAATGCAGCCAACAGCCTCACCTGATCCCAGAAAACGTGGCCCCAATAGTCCTGACCATCCCCTCCATTGGACAGCCCACCTGGACTGACTCCACTAAAAGAGTTGGTGGTGTCATGCATGGACATGAAGGCACTGAGCAGATAGAACATGCAGCCAATCACAGCCTTGCAGAGGGTCTCTGAGCCTTTGATCTCCACCTTGCTCAGCAACCACAGTTCTTTCCAGGCTTGTTCATGAGAGGGACGCAGGGTTCCAGACGCCAATAGACTTAGACCCTTATCAAAACTGGACTCGACACTTTCTAAACTGTTGGCCACAACCAGTATGAAACCCCAGCGAGCCTGGCTCTGTTCTGGGAGCAGTGAGAGTGTGGGGGGCATGGTGGTCCAGATCAGGTGAACTGTAGCACAAGAGACCCCTGGGAACTCAGGGGTGGCTGTCTGCCCATAGATGTGCCTGACGGGAAGAAGAAATTAAACTTAGCCATCATGTACACTGCACATTATATACACCAGTGGTTCTCAAACATAAAGAGAACACACACAAAATTATTTGAATGATTATAAATAGATAAATAGATTTTACAAAGTGAACGACAACCATCTGCACCAATAAATCAAGCATACTGTGTTGAATTCTCCCACTCATATTAGATGTGGACCAACAGAGGCTGATTGACGCTTGACATCAGTCACAACCACAAACTATTTCTGCTGTTGGTTCTAATCATTTACCTGATAATACTTGGAAACATTTTTTGTCTATAAAGGATCTCTGTCCCACAAAAGTACATGATTAAATATGCACATATTAAACTCACCTCCCTCCTTTGTAATCAGGACCTGACTCAAAAGCAATGTCTTTGCTCTGAGGTGTGAATGAACTGACCAGCTGAACAGTGATTGGCTCCTGTGATGTTCCCTGACGTACCAACAGAATCTCCATCACCATCAGGTTGGAGTAGTAACGGTGTGAGTACAAAGCCTGTGAGGCACTTACATTGGCTGTAGTGAGAGTGTGGGTAAAAATACCTGAATGACAAGGTGACGCAAATCACAAGTTAATCACAAGATTAAATGAGATGTACAAATGCCAACGTCAAACACTGCAGAGTGTCGTACCTGTGTGTGTGTCCAAACAGTAGGCATGTTTAGCAAGTTCCTCTGTCTCCATCTTCACAGCTAGAGGACAGGGAAGATCTGCCCGATGAGTCTGTCCATCATCTCCATTGTAAACACCTCCCATATGCATGATGTTATCATACACCTTCCACCCCAGCAGCCCATTGGCCAGTGGAGGGAGGAAGCGGAGGTCAGTGGGTAAAGTGTCAGTAGAGAAGATGTAGGGATCAGACTCACAGGCCATGATGATGAGATGATCTTCATGAAAAGGTCTAATCAAACCAAGAGGCGTATACTCCTCCAAGGAACTCTACAGCTAAAAAGACAAATATTTTACTCAACAATCAGAAAACACCATATTTGCAAGTTTGTCCTCCCTTGTCCTTGTTGTGTTTAGTCCTGATACTTAAAATGGAAGAATAGTGACTCTTTTAACACGTACCTGGTAAAATCTATTTGTGGGTCATGTACTTTGACACTGAAGTGTCACAAGACAGATGTAATTATTAACTTGTATAAACCTGAACTGAAATTTTAAAAACAAAACATTTATTATATTTTTTTTTTCAAAACTTCACATTAGCTCTCATAATTAATAACGCATTTCTGAAATGTTTCATTATTAGCCAAATCAAGCAGGAGAAAAAACTCACAGGAACCAAAAGCTATTGAAAATAACATCGAATATAGTATCTCCCTCTGTCAGTGGTCTGCATAGACACTTTTCCTTCAGTTATGAATGTTTCAATCTCATGGTTAGGGAAAAAAAAACATCTGCAACAAAGAGCTGAGGAGAAAAAAAAGGAAAGAATAACCTAGAAAAGTTTCCAAATAACTTACTCTTTATGGTTTAGCTACCAAAACATCTTGTATGTTCTGGAGTCTTAAAAAACCTTTTTTAATTCTCATCAAGTGCAGGTAAATAAGCCAATAGACGTTGATGAAGTGGGTCCAAGTTAGAACTGTCCACTAGTGCTCAGTGGAGGAGGTGGTTGGTCATGGGGTCCATTTTTGGTCTGTGTGAAAACATGGCGTGGATTTAACACGACTCACAAGGTGGTCTGGAGTTCAGAAGGGTGTTTTAAAAGTGTATTTAAAATGAAGTTGGGTATACAGCTCCAAACTTCACGATCCCGGCTCCTTCTTTTGGAAAGTTTCTTCTCTGGATCCCGGAGCGGCGATGTTTGATTTCCCATAATCCTTAGCGTGAGTCTAACATACTGCTACACGGAACTAGAATGGTCAATATAACCATTAAAAAATAATACATTAGTAGTGTGCATTTAACAACATGTGTTAGTTAATCAGAACTGTCTTCTTTATAAAGTATTTTGAGGGGGAAAATGTGAAACTTAGAAAATCAGAAATTCTACATATAAGAAATCTGATAAGAATTCTACAGATAAGTGATGTACATGTTTGCGTCTTATTTTATCATGTCAATGTGGGTTTCATATATATATATATATATATATATATATTTTTTTTTTTTTTAATTATTATTTTTTTTTATTATTTATTATTTATTTATCCCCCCCCCCCCCCCCCCCCCTCTGGTGTTTGATTTACTAATTTATTTACAAGTCTGCATATGTGTGTGTGCATATATATATATATATATATATATATATATATATATATATATATATATGCACACACACACACACACATATGCAGACTGTAAATAAATTAGTAAATCAAACACCCAGAGGAAAATAAAATCATTTAAAAATTTGAGAAAATAAATTAGCATAGATAAAACGCAAGACTAAATGTATATGAAGGCATGCAGTATATGGGGTGATTATTAATTATGCAACAATAAACACCAATACTATATTGCAGCAGAATAGGTAACCATTACTTGTTTTTTAACCCTTGTAAATGTGTAAGATTCCTACTAAATTCTATACAAATGGATTATGTGCTTACATGTGATTTACTTGTATGTATATGTCTTTGAAACCTATAAAGCCTATACAGAAATACATGAAAATTAACATAAGAACTGACTGACCTGGAGGACAGGCCTTTTTTGAGGTTCATTTATGGATTTATTGATGAGTAGAAAGATCTCATTTCTGGACTATGAACAAAGTATGAAAGAAGGGCGTTATTACTTTGAGACAATTCAAAATACCCACCAGACCTAGTTTTCTGTGAACTATGAAAGCGACACATTTTACAGAAACTCATCTGTCCTCTTGTATATGACTTCAACTTTCAGCTTTAATCCACAAAGTCCCTAACATCATTGCATACTAAAATCATCTGCTGATATATACTATTTAATACCTGATCATCCATTACCCCGATCAATACATGTAAATAATTGGTGTAAAATACAGTTTGTCATCTTTCCGTGGTCATTGGTTATGATCCATTTGGATGTACAAGTAGAAACACTATTATCTTCTACAACATTGATAAGGACAGTGGACAGAGACCACTGGATTTATGTACAGTTAATGATATATTTTAGTGTAAAAGGCACATTTCTACAGTTTTCTTTGTTTTGGATAAAATAACCACCAATTTTAACATCTACATAATCAGTAAATTAAATAAAGGAAAATATGTAATTCTCACTTTAAAAAAATGAAAATACTGAGTACAATATTATTTAAAATAAATAAATAAATAAAAAGCTAATTTAGATTTAGATATAGAGAAATGTTCACTTGGGAACTGACAAAAGTATCCCTGGATCTTCATGGGTTACCAAATATTTCTTCCTATTATAGACAGTTGATGGTTTTGTGATATAAAATTTAAAACAGATTGAAATGGTACCACCTGATGCATACATACAGTAAGTCCAATAAAAACAAAAGAACCATTTGGCTGAGACAGTTAAATGCTCTTCAGGTCACAGGAGGAGTGTTTATATTTTCAATTTTCTTTTCCAAGAACTATCACGTCAGTCTCTCCAAGCTAAATCATGCCATCTGTCCTCTCTGTATAAGCTGCTCTAAAAATATCCTTTCACCTTTATTCTTACCTCTTTGATTTAACATTGTTTATCACTCCTGCTTTATTTATTTCCCAACAAATCTGCAAAATATTTGGACTGTGAACATGTGGAGTCACCTTTCAAAACAATCCTGAAGAAAAAAATCTGTCAAAACAAGCTTTGTTTGTTTTATTCAACCTCTTAATTTACCCTAAATGCTTTTTGTATTTGTTCACATTTTATTATTTAATTTTTATATTTCCTTTTACAGATTTTATTTCTTTCCCCTCATATTAAGTATTTCACCACCTTTGGGTAGCAAAATGATCTTACATTGTTGGATATTTTCGTATAGATAAGACCAGTCCTATTTGTATGAAGTTCCTAATTAATTTTTTTATTTGTATTCATATTTTTGTATTTTATTTTGACATAATCTCTAGATGTGGCCAAGGTAGGGAGCAACTAAAGACTGTTGAGCACTAGTCACAAGTCATTTATTTAGGAAGTTGGCAACACTTTATATTAAGGTATGCATTATCATCAATGCCTTGCCTTTTAGTAGACTTTTTATACTTTTATTAATACCTTATTCTGCTTGACTGTGTTCTGGAGTTACTAGATAAACAACAATGTGTGTGGTTTTGTAAAACTTATATATCGGGGCATGAATTGTGATTCCAACTCATGATATAATAGTAAACAACTATAAAACGTGAATAAGTGTATGAAGAGAAAAACTGCTTAACATAGGCTGCTACAACTCTGGACATTCAGTGCAATAATCTATTTTTTTCAGTGAACAATTTTCTTGTAGTTTCATGTTCTTTGTAGACTTTATAAGTAGCTGCAACTGAAGTTGTATGATTCTGTTCTTATTTTCTATGTTGAGTCATTATCAAATATGGTGAATTTTCAGGATGAGATGTGTGAAATACAAATTAAGATAAAAAAAAATATTATAGTTTAGCCTCAATAAGCTTCTAAATCCTGCTTATTTTGGTAAATCATGAAGTTATTTTACATGCTCTTAATACAACTTGGTCACCAATACTGCACAAGTAAATACATAAGAATATTCACAAGGCATTAAGGACTTCATAATGATTAATAAAGAAGCAAAGTGCTATTAATACACATCCTAATTTCATGCTGAATTCATTTTAAATAAAGGTCCCGTTTGCAGTAAAGCAAAGCAAATAAGACACTGTGGTGATAAGAACAAAACATTCAGTAAATACTAAATCATAAGTTAAATAAAATCTTATAAAGTCTAATCTAATAAAGACTTCCTACTTATTTATGTCAGTACCATTTACTTATAAAACCGAGATGTTTCTTAATAGATTAGAAGTTGGTCAGGAGATGAAACTATCAGAAATGTAAAAACGTAATACTCTTATGTGTATGACACTAGCTGTACCGCATGGTGGCGCCCAGGAGCTGTTTGTGTTGCATCTGGCATCATGCCGGGGGTCAGAGCCACAAACCCTGGGAAAAGCAGAGCTTTGTCCATATAAGGTTGCAATCCATCCGCTTCCCTCTTCCTCCCCAGCTCCCTTCCTCTGTCTTTCTCAGACCTGAGGGATATTTACAGAGAGAGTGCCTTGGCCAGCCTGCCCTTCCTTATTAGGAGCTCAGCTTGTTGTCAGTACTTCTTCTTCTTCTACCCTACAGGACAGTGGTCCATCTCTTTGCACTCAAATGAGACAAACAGATGGATGTCTCATCTTAAATACACTCGAATGAAAATGGATGGAAGCTCAGAAGACACCAATGATTCTGTGACTTCACCCACACGTCTACCAGGCACTTGTTAATCAAATGTAATGAAACTAACTCCAATCATGTCAGTCAAGCTTTTCATGATACATCATCCATTAGGAAACAGCAGTGGATTAACAGTCCAAACAAATGGTAAATATATCTGTGCAGTCTTGTTTCTTCGGCTTGTAAGTATTGTAGTGTTGCAGCTGCTTAGTCTCTCTACAATGATAGAGGACATCTGGCTCTCACAAAACATAACTCCACAATGACAATACTAGTTGAGGTGGAAATGGCAATAAAAGGTGACCACAAATCAGAGCGGTTCAGGCAGATAAGCAAGAACTGAGC
The DNA here is from genome assembly GCA_020466265.1 of Siphamia tubifer. Taxonomy (NCBI): domain Eukaryota; kingdom Metazoa; phylum Chordata; class Actinopteri; order Kurtiformes; family Apogonidae; genus Siphamia; species Siphamia tubifer. Next base: position 23,799,323 of record CM035788.1, on the reverse strand, counting down.
ATCCTCATCAGAGAAGCATTTCTTAAATTGTGATGGAGTTCTTTGTGACTGTATTTATAATAACCAGGCAGTTGCTACAAACACACTTTCTTTTTTATTATCGTGCAGACATCCGTTTAATATATTAGAAAACCAACATGTGAAGAAAGGCTACATGGAGTTTTATTTCAAAAAGGGTATTATTCAAGACTAATATTTATACACATATAATATACATGACCATTCATTCTCCCTTGAAAGAGAGGAATTGACAATGAAAAACTATGAAAATAATATCTTGATCAATGGTAATATTAAAACCATTCATAGCATAATAGGCTTTGACAGAACAGCAAATTCTATAATTGTGCAATGACCTTTGACCTTCAGCTGTGGGTAACTTCTTCCTCTGCTTCTCAAAGACAAGCAGTGGTGAGAAGGTGCTGCTCTGAACTCAGTTTGTCTGTCTGGAGGACGGGCAAAGCCTCACAGATCTCAATATTGCTTTGCAGAGAGTAAAGTGCTGTGGTCGACTGACCTGGTTCTGCGGTCATTTTTAAGAGCATGGAGTGTGTCTGTGGTCACAAAAATAAAAATGTATGTGGGGAAGTGCATTGGTGGAGAGGTAGGTGGGTTCAAACACTTGTATGTGGAATCAAAACTACCCAACAGCGCTTCATGGACTTTCCCCAATCATCAAGAAATGTAAAGAGTGACCTGATAAATAGCTTTTTGAAGAGAGCTACGCCAAAACCTTTACTGCTTGACAACACATTAGAATGGGACTAACATTATGAGTGACAAACTCGTGAGTGTGTGAGGTGTTCAAAAAATTAAATACTAAGTGGGAGCTATAAAGACCGTGTGGCCTCGTGTGCTCATGGAATGTGCATCGAGGAAGTATGTGATGCACGCATAGGAATGTGTGTGCATGTTAGTGTTCCCCAGACGCACAGATGTGGATGTCGTGTTCTCTGTGTTGACCAGCCATGGGAGTTTGGCTGTTGTCATGTCTCATGTTGCTGCTGTGGGAGCGTCAGACCATAGCCACAGACCTTCATGCCATGGGTCATCCTGTGACAAGTGGTGCTAAGGCATACAAAAACTCCTCCAGCTGTTTAGGTCTATGGTGAGGCATCACAATCCAAGTCAAGCCGTGGTGCTCGTGTACGTAGGACATTCTGTTGCTTCTCTCCCCCCTCTCTCGCTCTTTGGCACTGGGAGGAATGTGTGGAAGAAAGGAGTGGTGGGGGGGGTGGGGGGGATCCCTGCTCTTCGTGTCTCTCTCGCTGTCTCTCGCCTATTTGGAGAGTTTGCTGATGACACGGATCAGTGCTCCATTTTCATCCTTAAGACGCTGGTTGTCTGCTCTCAGGTCAACCAGAACCTGGTGGTAAAAAAAATAGGTGCCCATTAACCTCCAGTGACCGAGTTCAAGGCATATGATGACATTCCATCTTAGGTTTCATATACATTATACCTCATTCTTCACCGCTTAAACCTGTTGCTCATAGCAGGAAAAGCAATATGTATAAGAAAAACAACAACAAAACAACAACACAATGTTGCTAAAGTTAATCAGATCCTTTTACGGCTGAATCCAAATTAGAAGGAGGAAGTAGACCGTAGTCTCATACACCAAATGTATCTGAAAACTTTAAGCAATACTCGGAAGTTTGGCCACTGCTAATTAGAAAGTACTGTACGGATATTGCTACTTAAATCATTATGAATGTGTAGAAATCACTGATAGCCTCATCATGATGCAGAGAACAAGGCTGTTCTGCAAAATCCTGTGTGTAGTTTATTACATGTAGTGTGTCCTGTGCTTGCAAACTAAACTCAACTGTTTATGCATCATCTCACGCAAGCCAATAGGTATAACAAACTGATATACAAACAAAAAGAACATTCCTCATGTGGATAATGAAGTGAGCAAGATATACGGAGTTACAAACTGTCACCCATAAAGGCTTTTAGCTTTGTTTGCCATTTAGTTTGTTGCATAGCCATGTTCAGGCATGGAACTGAATATTTATATGCTCTATACACTTCTGTTTTTTTTTTTTTTTACTTTTCAGGTCTGACTTTTCACAAAATAGTAAGGAGAAATTAGAAACGCATGTAAAGTAAAAGCTCAGGTCTTAAAGAGGTAAAACACATAAATATTACCATTTTAACAAATAATGAGACACTGGATATTCAGTTGATGTATTATACCTCTTTCTCACAGGAGACATTTTTACTCACAGCTGTAAAGCACAGATTTCCTCTTAAGGCTGTAGCTTTTCTTTGTGCTCATTTCATAGTATACCAGGGATCCAGCATACATTATAACACTGATATGTAACATAACAATAACTGTTGTAATTTATTACCCCTATGTTTTTCTCTGGTTTGCCAATGGATCTAAAAATAAAACCTATTAAAACAAAACAACCATGTGAATGTTGGCAAGGAGGAGTAAAAAGACTAACTGGATTGGAAAATCAATTTATCTGTAAGAATTCTTTGGAACTGTTGAACTTAATGGTATGTAATGAATTTTTCATGTTTTTTTTTTTTTTTTTTTTTACAGATTTCATCACGTGTATCTGAAGTCTAAAATGTTAATTATGTTTTCTTTATCATAAAATACTTGAAAAATGCAGATGGTGTTTTATTTGAGGATATGTGCAGTGTTATAGCAACGACTTGTATAATTCACATTAAGTACATAGGTGAACTAAAAATAAGTAAAAAAAAAAAAAAAAAAAAAAAAACCCTGAAAAAATAATAAAGTAAAGGAAAAATAAGATAAGAGCAGAACATTACTTGTCTCACATGAGCACATGCAGCTTCAAACACTTGTTATTTTATCAAACCTGAGACAACTAGTGAGTTAAGTGCGAACACATATTTTGTTCTTGGCCGGCATCCGAATAGGAAATAAGCTGGACTGAAAACTCAGCTCCTTAAAAACATGTCTTCTTTTCATTTACCTTAAAAACATGCAGTACATTTTAAGTAGGAGTACACTAACACAAACATGTCACATCAGTATATCTGGGAAGGAATGTTTAGTCATGTTTAAAAGAGGGTACTTAAAAAGATATTAATAAAGTAATAAAAAATGAATAATGTCATCAGTACATCAACAGTAAATGCCTTTCAGTGTTTATCTCTTTATACTGTATTACTGGACAAAGACAAAAGAGAACACGCAGTCACCTATAGATGAAATATGTATTTTACGGGTGTAAACAGACAACCTGATTTACGTCATCTGGCTGCATTATGCTACACTCACACAACCATCTGAGTAGCATGAGATCAAATCTACTTCAAAACGAATGAGCCAATCAGTGTCACAGGGTGGGACTACCCGGCGACGTTGTGGCTGTCGTGACGTAAAGCAGAAGCAACAGCAGTTTTTGAATTTGAATTGTATTTGAATTTTGAAAAGTGCATTGTTGTGCACTTTTCAGATACACAACAATGGTAACATGCGTTAGGTATCCCAGGGTCCATATACTGTAGACTTGACTATTTCCAGTGTTTTGTCTACCGCATGTTCATTCCTCAAAAGATGAACACAGGACGACTTTGGAAGCGTTTGTTAATGGAAATTATGTTTTCACTCTTCTTCTGACTGGGTTTGGCAAGAGTTTGATCTATCAGATGGATTCATTGGTGGATAAAGAAATAGTACCAGTGCAGACGCCCATGGTTATTGTGGTACCCCCCCGGTTGTTGGTAGAGGACCAAGTTTTTCATCTAATCACATGCAAGGGTTTTAGATAAGGCCCCTCCTTTGAAAACAGATTGGTTGCAGAAGGGCCCCCAGATGGTATTGTGAAATACCATCTGGCGACAGTCAGGTTAGGAAACAGAAACATCAATTTCAGAAATATGGATCCTAATGAATCTGTGAAATGTAAAATGTCAGGAACAACATTCTCACACCGGCACAAATGCACAAGCTAGAGCAAAGCTAATGAAGCCAAAGCATGCAAGTGTGACTCTGAAATGTCTCCTCACCTTCAGCTCCTCCTCCAGCTCTGCCATTCGCCGCTCCAGCATCCTCCGGTCCTGATGCCAGGGAAACGTGAAGGGGTGGGGTGGGGGTGGGGCAGAGAGGAAGAGGTGTGGGACAGAAGGGCCACAAAAAGCGGAGTGGAAACCAGTGAGTAAGTGTTTTGAAGAGAGTAGAGCATCAACAAACAGCAGAGGTGGCAGAAGTGAAGCAGATGAAGCTACAACAACAGAACCACCGTGGGCACTTATGCATTACCTTTCTTTCCAGCTCAAGCAGGGCTGAGCAGTCACTGAAGCGCTCCTGCCTCTGTGGGATAAAAACATATCCACAACATTAACACTTCATCATCAATACTATCTGGAAAGAAGGCTTACATATTGTACATATTGTATATTTAGACCGTTTTTATAGCTCGGACGAAACATTCACAATGAGATGAGTTGAAACCTTTGAAAACCTGCCATTTTACATCAATAAGATTAGAGGAAGTGGTTTATTGTTTACATAACTACTCTCTTTGGTGCTAATTGTTGGCCTTTCAGTAATTAGTAGAATTTAAGTAAATATAAATCTTTCAATACCAATCAAAGTACTGACGTGTTTCTACTATTGTTGAAGGTGGTAAAAACCAACACAGCTGAGACTTATAATTTAGAAGAGTCGGTGCTGTCACTAATAAGCAACCTTCTGGACACATTTCACCAGGGAACAGCTGATAACAATGTGCAACATGTGAACTACAGCCCATAAATATTGAGAAAATAATAACCCACTCTAAAGCACTATGAACCAGCCCCTGGTGACTGTGTCTTAAACACACAGTGCATTATTTCTGGTCCCGCAATCAAAGCAATAATAAAACACATTAATAGTAGTCGGTGACGTCACATTGTAGCACAGAATCATGAGAGTTGTTGTTTTCACGACACATGCCGATGAAAATCTATCTGATGTGACACAGGCAGAAACTATGTTTATTAGTGAAGGTAATGCGTTACAGCTACTGGAGCTGAACTTAGGAGGAAATAAAACATAATGCAAACCTTATTTCTGCAACTCCCTCCTCTCTGTCCAATTAAAAAGACTAAGGCTGCGTCCCATTACTACCACTTCCACTCGCTTTTACCCCTAACACTCACTTTTGCTCATTCACGTGAAAATGTACAGTGTTCCTACAGCTCAGGGTAAATTAAATTCAAGAGTTTTTTAATGCTGTTTGAACTTAAATTTAAGACCAAACCGAAAATGAACCAAAATTGAAAAGGGTAAAAAAAAACAGCAGATGAATGACCTGGGGGCAGTTTTACACAACTGTATATTTTAAAGAGAACATGAATTTTTGGTCCAGTTGCTGCTGTATTCATGAACCATTTGTATCAAGAAGCATATAGAACACACACACACACACACACCCTATAAACACACTTGCAAAAAACTAAGTATAGCTAAAGGAATACTACATCCACAGAATGATGTGCCCTCATTTTCAACTCACCCTAAATTATTTTTGTAAAATAGACAGCCTAAATGTTACTAAATACTTTTTATTTCAAACTGTGTCAAAATTTTTAAGACATTTGAAAATTAGTTTTAAGACATTTTAATGCTAATTAAGCCGTTGCTTTTAGAACAATACATTTTAAGACTTTTCAAGGATCCGGGGGAACCCTGACTGTAGTGAGTCCCATTACATTCGAGGGTGAGTTGAAGTGCTAAAAATCCCTTCAAACTTTCCCTTCATACTAAGTGCGGATGGACACCCCCCCCCCACTACAAAGATCATATTACCCAGAATACTGTGCAAACCTGGCAAAAACAAAAAGAGACTTGACAGCTATGACTTGTCAAACAGTTTAACACAGCTGACAGGACGGAGAAGATTTTGACACACACCAATAGACAGCTGGACTGGTTTTTTATGTTTCTGTCACATAACTATTGCCTTTACGTTTCCACTGTGAATCACATCATTAACAACAAAATAAGTACGATGTTGTTTGCCTTTTTATCAGAGACATACAATAACTTAGAATTAAGCTTCAGGGAATAAAAATAAACTAATAGACATACCTGTGTCGATGCGCTCAAAGGGAGAAAGTGTATTGCCCACGCATTACTATCAGAAAAATATTTCCCGACGGGGCCGAACAAAACATCCCGACGCCAAAGGGGGAGGGGTGTTGTTCCGCCCCAAAGGGAAATATTTTTCGATAGTCACACTTGGGCAATACATTATCCCGCTTATTCTACGGGTTATTACAGCTTATTACTGCTACTACTCTTACAGACTAGATGAAGTAGCCGTTACAACGTAGCGGATATTTACTTTCAAAGTGGCCAAACTACCTGCGGAGTGATATGGTAACGTGAATCTGAAGTGACAAAACTCGTTGCCATTGGCAGTGGGCGTTAATGGCGCAGCGGGCGGTTATCGATAAAAATCTGCCCGCAGAGCGCTGGGAACGTCAATTCAAAGTGAATGGGAGCTGTTGCAACATTCTAGAGGGCCGTAGAATAAACAGGCATAAGTAAACCCAACATGAGCGGCAGCATTATGTCCAGTGATGACATTTTCACACACTAACATCTGCAACTGTACATCAAAGAACGTCACGCTTGACATTATAGTACAACATGTTTTTTCTTTTTTTTTGCAGAGTGTGTCTCAATGTGTAGGGAAAGATTAGACTTCTCACTTTATTTTCGAGGGATGACTCACTTTTGAAGTCCTTCAAACTAAGTGAAGTGGAAGTACAAGTAATGGGACGGAGCCTAAATATAGAAATAGATTACCTGATACGGTTTCATGTTGCTATGGAAAACTAAAACCAAAGTGTCATAGTTATGGGACCTGCCATGTTGTGTTGGAAGTTAAAGCTGTTAATCACATATTTGTCCCCAAAAACATTCTGAACCCCTAAGAGAAGCCAAAATCTTGTTCCACAATGTGTAAATAAATTGAAGAGTTAATGTAGAAGATTTGTTTGCCGTCAGAACACTCGAAATGTAATGTTAACATTATTAAAGGGGATTTTACAACAAATAAGATAGGAAGTTAAGATGAAAAAATTTTGGATTTACTCTTTAATCCAGTCAACTTTATTACACCACACCCTGAAGGTGAGAGTGTTTGAGTTGGTTCGCTTGTCTGTTTGTTTGTTTGTTTGAAAGCAGGTATACACAAAAACTACTGGACCAATTTCCATGAAATTTTCAGGAAACATGCAAGGTGGTCCAGAATAGATCCCATTACAGTTTGATAAATGTAGATTCAAGGTCAAAGTCACAGTCACAAAAACTGTGTTTTCGCAATAGGGCAAATCAGGTAAAAATTTATGAAAGGGGGGTGGGGTTTGTTGTGCCAGGCACAGATTGTTTCTACATTACACTTTAAAAACACAATGTGTTGTACAATGCAAAAGACACAAAAACTAATGGTGCCAGGCACAACAATCCCCAGCTGTCACAAATGTGTTAGCTCTTAATAGACATCTCCTTCTCAAAATATGAACCTATGAATTTGATCTTTCAAGGTCACTCAAGTTTAAAGGTCATGATGCCATTTTGGAGCCACCATGTAGTTTCCTATCTGTCAACTATAGTAACTGAGTATTCATCACTGCTCTGGTATTACGACCATTTAAAATCATGTGACCTTGATTTTGGTCTTTCAAGGTCACTCAAGGTCAAAGGTCACGATGCCATTTTGAAGCCCAAAGCAGTTTTTCTATCTGTCAATAACACTAACTACGTCTCTATCTCCACTAGTTTTTCCATTATAGCCCATTATAGTCTAGGGGTCACTACTACACTACTAACCGAGTGACCCCTGACCCCCTTGGTCAACAACCTAACACACAAGATGCAAAATTGAAAGACGACCATTTCGGTGCTCAATGGAAGTCTCTAAGATGAATAGTTCAAAAGCTATATCCCCCAATCTTGGCCTCTATTGTGACCTTTGACCTCAAGTTTTCAAATTGTTCCTTCAAGGCTCTGATGTCACAGCACATCAACAGTGAGAGCAAAACAAGGCTATATGCAAAATTGAATATACAGCAATGAAAAGGAAATTCCTGATTTTTTTCCCTATCTCTTATCGTTGTGAAAATACACTTTTGATTACCTTGACCTTTGACCTACATTCACTAAAATTTATTGCGATCTCTTCTGGATGACCTTGCACCTTTTCTGAAAATTTCATGGGATTGGGTTTGTAGTTTTTGTGTGAAGTTGCTGACAAACAGAAAACCAACCAAACAAATAAAAAAACAAACCAAAAACAATACCCTTGCTTCCCCTTCGGAGGCGGGGTTAAAAGACACTAGAAGAGAGAACTAAGACTACACAATACTCATGCTGGATTAAATGTTAAGGAATAAAATTACCTTTAAGCTGACACCCAAACATTTCCAGAGATGGAGCAACTGTTGCATATGTGTATTGTTACCTGTGTGGCCTTCTCCAGGTCCAACCTGGTCTGATTGACAATCCTCTGTGTGTCCTGCAGCTGCGACTGGAGCTGACTGTTTTCTCTGGATACATCTTCAAACAACTGAGACATGAGCACCAAAGTGAAAAACTGGGCCATTTAAAAGGTTGGTGAGAAACTGTGTGACCTCATCAGTTCTTTATACTGACCTTTTTAAAATCCTTGGTCTCAGAGCCTCCTCCTGGGCCACAGTCATTACAGGATAGGTCGGACCTGCATGGATGAGAGCAGAGGTCAGAGATAGTGCTATCATTTTGACTCTGCAGACAGAATAGGGAATGAAGGCCAATGGCACTGGTCGAAGGCTGGGGTCATACCTGGAACTTAAGCGTTTGTCCGTCTGTGAACAAAGAACAAGAAAACAAGTTACGCTCATCATCTTAGGTTACAGTCCACAGAGACCATTAATAAAGACAAACACACACCTGTGGATCCAGCCCACTGCCTGAGAATTCTTCCTCTCCACTGGGATCATTGTCATCACTCTGTAGATAACCCATACACAGCACAGCATGTTCTAATAAAACTCCAAGATAAAGTTTCCAACACACCTAGTATTGTTTTAATAGTGTCACCGTGTACTCATATACTTACACCTGATATTTTGAGTGCTTGTGGGCATTAATATGAAAGAGTTATAATATAAATCAAGTGACTGTATTTCGTCAAAAAGGTTAAATATGGGTCACTGGACACCTCTAACCTTCAACAGCTATGAGACAAGTGATTTTAAAGCAGAGTTGCCTGCATTGTCCGAACTTTATCTTCAACTAAAACCACAAAAAAAAATACTTGAGTGACTATCTGAGAATTGACAAAAATATTGTTTATGGAAAAATAGCTAATGGTTTGGATCCGTCAAAGATGTGAAAATGGTAGCATATAAACTACAGCAATCTTCAAAAAGGTTGACCAAAGTTTAATTTAGCAGTAGCTAACAACCGATTAGCACAGATCAGCATAGTGGTCAATGGCACTGATGTATTGGTTTGTAATGACAGGAAAACTGCTATTTGTGCGGTATGGGTAGAACACAGAAACTCAACATAGAACTAATGGAAGCAAGAATCTTCAAACAGTCAGGTGTACGTGCTAACCACTACACCACTGTGCCACGCTTTAGTATTAAGTATTTTGGTGAACAACAGTCATATCCAGATATTGTCAGGAAATGTTTGGTTAAAAATGACCATTAAAAATAGTATAACTGCTGTGAAGGTCATTTCCAAAAGGTGCAAGATGGCCAAGTTCAATTTGAGACACACGACCCTGTTGAATTCCAATCAGTGTACAAGAAAATCCAGAATATAAACAGTGTACACATGCAAATGGATCACCAGAAATAGTGTTATTTTCTATGGTAGTTTGCATTTACCTCTCCAGTCCTCTGTGCCTTCCTTCTGGCCCGAGCCTGTCTCCTTTCCCTACGTTCCCTGGCCCATCGTTCTGTTTCACTCTCCCCTGTACCAGAATCCACATCTGGAATAAAGCCATGGAGCAGTTACTTTATACCATCCTTTAAAGAACCAGTGTGGAAAAACGTGAAAAACGTGCGTACCTCTCTTGTCGGATGTCTGAGGCCGTGGGGTGCCAGCGGGCTGCGTCAAGCCCAGTAGATCAGACTTCTGCAGACTGGCAATACGAGACCTCCAGCTCACTTCCTGTAAATATAATCACCCGCTGTGTGACGTCACATGACTTAATATTAGAGAGGCAGCCAACACAGGCATGCAAGTCTGAATGACTGCTCTCACCCCTTCTTCTCCCTTCTTCGCTTTTGCTTCCTTCTCTTTTTCCTTCTCATCTTCCTCCTTCTTCTCTTTCCCTTTGTTTTCTGTCTTCATGGTCTTCATGGTCTTCTCTGCCTCCTGCAGATCTGTGAGTGTCACTCCCTAGATAAGAGATGCAACACAAACATTTTACTCCAATGTGGCGACTTAATCCAAATATTTGGAAGAATCATTACAGAAATGATTAAAGCACATAAACTGGTGGAGATGATCTTTAGGACATACTGCATCATATCTGAACTGAAAAGCAACATCAGTACCTGAGTGGAGCGGCGGGACTGTCTTGCATGTCGGGAGCGAGCTTTCCTCTGCGCCTCGGCTTCTTCGTCTCGAACAGGTGTCAGATACGACCTAAATGAGTCCAATCACACAGTATAAACTCCAGCTTCGCAAACAGTATAAATTAAATAAAGTAAATTAATGTGATTTGTAAAAACAAATAAATACAAATAATAATTAAAATCAGTTTTACTATGTGGGTAAATGTCATAGTGGTGATATAATGAAAAAATATCCATGTTCCATTATTTCCTTACTTAAAATTCAGAACTCAGCCCAAATTTGTTAATCATCATCGAAGGAAAGTAGCCTCAAGCAGTGATAAATTCATTACATATAAAACCTGAAATCATTAATGCTTATGAAATGAAATCTGCACATAAAAGGAATGTGTACAGACTGAAAAGCTTGATTGTGAATTCATTGAATAAGCTTGACTGCCATTTTAAAGAGATTTTTCTGTCCAATATTCATCAACCCAATATCCAACGGACTTTTTCTTATTTCCAAGGCTTTATTTTCATCATATCATGACACTTTCAATTGAATTAGTTCTATTATTAATAACATCACCTGATCACTTATCACATATTTTGTATTTTTATTTTTTTTTATGTATTTCCATCGCTTCCATTGTTTTCAATGTTTCTTACTTCAACCGCTCACACACAACATTCATAATAGACAGATTATACTCACTTGCGTCTTTGCTTGGCCTCAGGTTCGCCTGTGGTTGTGTTACCAGAGTTAGAGGTGGCGACAGCAGGCTGATCCTTCATTTCTGTCTGTTCCTGAGGAAGTCTGAAATCAAAAACAGATAATATATGGCTGTTGGCTCTCAGAGCAAAGTAAAAAGAAGAAAAAATTCCCCAAAAGAAGTATAAAATGAACAATACCTCTGGGCTAAAACACTATTAAGGCGGCTGAGGCCAGCAGAGCTCGTCCCTGTGCTGGCTGAGGTTATGGTGGGGTCATCCAGTCTCTTTCCATAAGATGCACTGCCAACAAGACAGACCTCATTCAACATTTCAAACAACGCTACTTGTCAGAGCTACAAACACAAGTTAGTATTCACTGCTGCGGGGAATGCAACAAACTGTGACACGGCACACACAAACAGGATGGTAAACAAATGCGGGGCAAAGCTGTGAGCAGCATGACTGACCTGTGAGGCAAAGAGGGGTGGGAACTAGTGAAATCATTCCCTGATTGACTGTGAAGGCGCCGGGTGTAAGAAGAGCTACGACTTAGCCAGCTGAGAGACAGACAGGGTGACAAGGGCACTTATGCAGTGACTCAGAAAAACAGATTATGGTTTCACGAGCGCAGAAGCATATACGAGTACAGACCCACCTGTTGGAGTTGTCAGGGCTGCTGTCTGGAATACTGAAAAGTCTGCGTGTTGGTATGGGTGGTACCCGAGCAAGCCTTGGCTCCTGCAAATGAAACCGAGATCAGTTCATCATTTATATGACTCGGCAAATGGAAGCTATAAGACAAACCTTTATTTGACCCATCATGTTAGATTAATAAATCAACAGTTGTGCTTTCAAATCTGTGAATCATGTGAGCGCTTCTACCTTAGTGTCTGCCTCGGAGCTGAGGCGAGGACTGGAAGCAGAGCGGGTCATGCCAAGCCCAGATTCTGCAGGTCTGCTGGGGTCCTGGCTGGAGTCGGACAGTCCAGCTGAGCCCAGAGTCACTGAGCTGCCGGCCTTCCTCAGAGACGTCCTCCAGGAGCCTGGGGCCTCAGTAGATGCCGGTTTACTTGGTTCCTGTTACGCAGCCAACAAATGTCACAGTCTTTTGTTTTCAGCAGAACCAGAGTCAGAACCTCCCAAATTATTTGACTTAATTAACTTGTATATTACCTTTTTTAGCTGGCTTGTAGTGGTACTCGTCGACATGGAGGTAGGAAGGCCGGTGGTATTGCGTTTGTTGTTCAAGTTGTTTATCATCTCTCGGTTTTTAGCTTTCTCTGCAATTGTGCAAAGTTCAGCAATTAATAAATCACTAGTGACATTATAAAAGTCAGAAACTTAAGCTCTAAAATATGTGAGATCTTTCCTATTCTTCTCTTTTAATAATAATAATAATTTAGATTTCTATAGCACTTTTCAAGGCACCCAAAGCACTGTACATTATTCATTCACTCTCACATTCTCTTTACACAAAAACACCATCTCTATCAAAACCATATCAGCAGCTTCCATCACCTGACTCTGCATCACTCTCTGATTCGCTCTCCTCCTCCGAGCTGGAGCTACTGGAGGCCTTGGCCTGGCTCTGAGTTTGGCTCTGTCCCGTCTGGCCTTCCTCCTCCTCGTCCTCGGCCGGGCTGCTCTGCAGGGCAGGAGGAGGGTGCTTCTCCCGCTCATGGAGGCAGATCTTTTCCTTACTGCTCATACGAGAGATAGAAGTCCTGCAGGGGCGGGGCCAAGGTGGGGTGGAACAACAGGTGGCATGCAGGGAGCTTATCAGTGAGGACACTCATTCCATGTGCAGCCAATTAGAGCGAGCATGCGCCAATCAACCAAACAGTGGGTGGGACGGTGGGTCACTTCCTGTGATGCCATGTGTACCATTTCTTTTAACACTACATGTAGGATTGCAGTCGAATGGTCTTTTTTGCTCAAGGATATTCTAGAGTGAGTGAAATGGGCCAGAAGTATTTAAGTGGCAGCCATTATATTACTGGTCAGATTCTCTAAACACAACAGCCAAATGCTTCATTGCTTCATTTCATATCTCATTTAGCACAAGACCCACGAGATCACCCTTTACAAATGAGATGATCTGTCCTACTTCAAAGCAATTTATTAAATAACTTTCATTCTCTGCATCTACAATTTTCATTCATTCTTGATTCCATCATGTGCCTTTTTCCTTCCTTTTTTTGCCTGAACCTTGAGCTACTTCATGACAATACATATAATGATATATAATTACAGAGGCTTGTGTGAGTGAAGTCAGATTGTTTTTGCACTGTGGTCTTTTCCTTAAGAATTCACATCTTTAGTCGATTTCCCCGAAAAGAACTGCTCAGGAAGAGGTGAAGGACATAATTGCTTTGACTATTCAACTGCAACCCAATAAAATCAAATTTAGCCAACAGTTTCTTCTCCAACTATCCTGAATGTTTTATAATCCACTCTGCTAAAACCTCAACAGATACAAGAGCAAGAGAGCATCCATGCAAAAGAGCAAACAACTGCCATGTCCCAAATCCACACTAAATTCTGCACACTAATACATCCTTAACATTCATTTTTGCAGCTACTGCAGATTAAATTATTTTCTTAATTGTAATTTACTAACAGGAACTGTTAAAATACAAAAAAAGACTATGAATATATCATATTTAGCTGTCTGTTTATTAGACACAATTATCTTAAAAGTTCTGAAAATCTTTACTAAGCTATGGGCAATAAAAAAAAAAGAATATATCACAAAAAAGTAAATTACCCTTTGTACAATGTAGTGTTACCTATCACTTTAACTCAGTGTCTGACCATTGAGAACAGTAGGGGACTGCTTTTCATTACTTTGTTCCAGCAAATTCCTGAATTTACTCAGGGTTTCTTCCATATATTCAGGACATATATTCAGAAACAGTTTCTAGTCTTATTTGAAGAAAATTAGCATATCCCAACATCTATTCAAACCATAACATAACCAAATATATCAAAATGTCTAGATATTTGTTACATATTTAGCCTTGTATAGTTATAGTAAATGTTTTTAATAATATTCAAATAAATTTAACAACCCATTTCCTTTGGTCGCTGGTCAATCTACCAATTCTAACATTTACATGTCAAACTTTAAAAATGACTCAAATGTTTACCTTGTCTGTAAACATGATTTCAGTCTACGTTTTCATTGGCAATTATGAAAAGAGAAACTATCAAGAACTTAAGCTCACAATGTCATTACCTTCCGTGTCTTTTGTTATTTTAATGTCAAGTTAAATTCTCATATAGGAAATATTTGCGGCTTTAGAGGACAAAACTATTTAAACTGACGACTGACTTTTAGTTTTATTTTTGTTTCTTTCACTTTCCTTTACAGTAATGTAGCAACAGTCTTGCACCGTAAGCTAGACACATTTTTTCTCCATAATTGGCATGGCAGTGTAGGGCAAAGTCACACGTTGCTTCTGAAGTACACAGTGTTTTTACATATTCAAATGAGAATATGTCCCAATTGAAAATGACTGCGTTTGTATTTAGTACGAAACTGGGACGCAGATCATCACCGACTGTGACATCAGTCCAGTAGTAAAATGGTTCAAAGGATGGCTGGGACTGTTAACATCATACCTGCATGCTGGTACTGGGATTTACTAGGATTACTGGGATTCAGCTGGGAAAGAGCTCAGCATGTGCCTGCAAACACACACTCCCACACACCCACACACACATATACACAGACAAACACATGCCCACACACCAACACACTGGCACTGACCTGCGTGAGCGGAGTGGTACCATGGAGATTGGTGGGCTGTTCTCTATAACAGGAGTCTGTTTCTCCTTCTCTGTGCGTAACTGAAGAGGAATATAAACAGCCATAAACACAGAGAACATTCACTGCTCTAACACTATAAATCATATCAGGTTTATCTAACAGACTGAGAGAGTTGTACAGGCTGTATGAAGGCAGACTCACAGCATTTTGTTTCTTCTGTAGCTCCTCCAGACTGTCCACGAGGTTCTCATCAGCAACATCTAGAGGTGTTTGGCCCTACAAGGACATCCACCGCACACAATCAGTAATGGCACCAAAATGAAGGCCTCAATCACACAGTTTATGTCAAGGGAGGGTTATTTGTGTACGGGTGTGATACTTGTGTTTCAACGCTCACCACATTGTTGATGGCACCCATATCGCACATATTGTCTGCAAGCAAGGAGCACACCTCCTCCTGCCCCCAGTGAGCCGCTGCATGCAGGGGTGTCCACCCATCACTGTCCCTGCTGTCCACATCGACCCTGCACTGTAACAGCACTCTGGCCAGGAAGAGAGGCAGGAAAACACAACACAAAAAAGAGAGATGAGCACAAGGGGACAGAGCTGAGGTGATATCAGAACAATACTGAAGCAAACAAGTTGTCATCAGTCTTATGTGTGTGTGAAGTAATCCTCACTTGAGGACTTCAATGTAGCCTTTGGCAGCAGCTACGTGCAGGGCAGTCGCCTTGGTGTTTGGGTGAGGTGTGAGAGTGCCACCTCCTGCCAACACTGCCGTGGCATCCTGGAGCATGATCCTCTCCTCTTCCTTTCTAGCTTTGTCCACATCAATCCCTGAACACACAAAGACCATTCATTACAACCATAAATATTTAAAAGAAAGAAAAAAAAATCCACAATATATACTTTGATAACACTGCAGTTCACAATCCATTATTTTATATGCCATGGGTGTTTTAGTTTAGTGAAAGATGTTAATAATATGTGCACTGCAGCGATAAACCATTATGTTTAGAGCCTGGGAATACTTCAGTGCCATACAATACATACATAAATATCTATAACTCAGAAACTTTTCATCTTGTTTCTCTTCATAACCTTGTCTTTCTGAGCTTGAGACTGTTAAGAAATACTAATCCAAATTAAGCGACATGTAACGCAAACATTCTTCCCTAAAAACAGTTATTTATGGAAACTGTGCCTGTCTTTTGTTAAACATTATAAAAGAATCAGATATACACATACTTGAAAGTCATAAGAAAAGCGAGCATGCTTCTAATGTAACATCTTAAAACTAGCCTCTACGATAAATTATTTTATCCACAAATCGCTGATAAGAAACGTTAGTAAATTGCAATTACTTTCATTACAATATTATAACATTTATCTAATAGTAGCAGCAATGACAACCAATGTTTCAAAAATCAAAGGAAACAACCAAAACAGCTTCTATAAAAATTTAAAGTCAATTATGTATGTCAAAAACAATTGAGTTTTTACATTTAAGAAGCTAGAAACAGAAAATGCATAGCCTGCATGTCAAAGGCAAACCGGATATTGTATTTATTACATCTACCTGTGTATAATGTATCTCACCAACAAATATACAGGTCTTAATGAAATTTGATACATTGGCTATATATCCACAACCCATTAACTTTCACCTAGAAGTAATTACATTTCACAACTTCTTTCTCAAAAATGAAAATCAAATGCCAATGCCAGTTTTGCCATTATAGGACATGGGTCCATGTACTGGGTTTGCACATCTCTTGACTGCATTTTCTGTTAAAAAAAAAAAAAAAAAGACGGATCATTTGAGTACTGATAACAATTTTTTGAAAACCTGTGATGTTTTATCACTATCAAGTACACAAGTTTACACTTACCTAACCAAACAGGTTGTTCAACAGTTTTACAGGGGGTGCAACATGGGACAGTGATGATGATGTCATCATAACCAAACAGAACCTCACCTTGTTTTTTGATTTCGCCTTTGAGAAGTCTCTCCATGGCATCTTCAGTGGCCACATCCAGAGGAAGCTCTCCTTCACTATTCACTGCCCCAACATGAGCACCATGTTCTATCAGATACCTACATACAGGAAAATACAATGAAAATTATAGAGACAATGTTTAAGGTATAGTGTATGGGCGATACATAAACTTTATTATTTGCTACAGCCTGAGGCTCTTCATTTGACTATGTGAATTGTCATGATGGCATTTTGGCGATGGTCAACACCCACTTTGCAATCTGGATGAAGCCACAGGAGGCCGCAGCGTGCAGAGGAGTCCAGCCCTCGTTGTCCCCTCGGTTTACATCACTCCCACTCTCCACCAGAAACTGCACCATCTCAGCATTTTCATCAATACAGGCCTGCCAGAGGACACACAACCACATGATGGACTGCTATACAACTGTTTATTGTTTGTCGTTTATCGAACTCCGCAGCAGGCACATTAACAAACACAAAACAGACGGCAGACATCTGTCAGAATTGAGTTTTTGTACAGTAGTGAAGGTTTCTGACCCACTTCACTTTCGTTTGTTTGAATGACAAAACTGCAGACGCTTACAAAATCTATTAAATTCAAGTAAAGCACTGGGGGTAAAACAATGACTACTGTGTCCACTTGTTGTAATGACTTTCTGTTAAGTGGGCTGCTAAAAGCCCTCAAGTACTTTCCAAAACAGTCATTTTGTGGCATGACTGAAACAGCACATCTATTTAGCTGCATTTCCTGAGGGGAGGTATTGCTAAGTTTTCAGCGTGATCCAATACAAGTCCCAAGATGAATCCCATGAGGACCTCATGGTGTTATGGCAGGATTTTACTTTGAATAAGCTAATATTTATCTGAAAAGGCTGAGAGGGTAGGATTTGTCTATGGAACCCCCCCATTTTCGCTCCTAAAGATAAAACTCTTTGAAAAAGAAGATAAAGTCTAAGCCTGTTTCAGGTACAGATATATTGGTTTTGAGTAAGTGATACTCTTGAAAGAAGCCACCATGTACTGATAATTGAATGAAACAGCACTCCTGCTCAATGAGCTACTACAAAAATTTAAGTGATAGGTTTGGTACATACAGTCATTGAAAACGCATCTTACAATATATCCAAAGTTGGGTCATCATCTTCTTATTTCAAAAGTTGTAGATAGGTACATATTATACACATATTCACTGATCAATTTATAAAAATGAAAATAAAAATTTTCCTCATTTAAGAAGTTTGACACAGAGAACTTCAGGCCTTTTGAATGACAAATGATGTCATTCATTGTTAGATTTAAGTATTCTCAGACAGACCACACAGCAGAGTTCATCATCTGATACAGTTCAGTGTGTTAGTGGCATCTAGAAGTTAAGTTGAGGAAATTTTCACCCTTTCATCATTAAAAAAAAAAAAAAAAAAGAATTATTGGACCCCATATTCAAGCCTGAATTTCATAATCCGAAGTCACCCCCCCCCCCAAAATCTCACCAAACACCTCGACCATGCCCTCTCAAAAACCAAAATACATTACATGGATGGCAGATGTTCCCATTTTTTTTCATCATACAAACATCAAACTTAGCACACACATAACCCATGGTAGGACAAGTAAAAAATGACATCATGGCACTACCCTAAACCCAACAGGAAGTCAGTCATATTGGATGGAAGTGTGGACCTCTGAAATTCCACCCCTCATACTTTCAACATTTTCTCCTAGGGTTTACATCCAATTTACACCAAACTGGGTGAAAATCACCGACACACGTGTGTGATCAAAAGTTATCTGGTCAAAATTGTAATAAAATGTTGGGTGTAGCTGTGATGACCTTATAAAAAGCAGCCATTTTTAAACACATAAAAGTGTGTGTATCTCGCACATATTTTTGTGCAGAATGACAACCTGTACACAATGATATATAACTTATATTAGGCGCTTTCCCACTATAGGAAAGCGCCTATTAATTCTTGAAACCTTTTTTCACCCTTTCCCACAGCATAGAACTACATAGTTCCTAGAACCTTTTTAGTTCCTCCTGGCAGGCAGGGTCTTTTTTAGTTCTCCGAGAACTATATGACGTAGGTGTTTGGTGATTGGTAGAGCCCAGACCACACCTATTTCTTGCAGTACCGCTGTCTCTTAAAACCATCTGTGTACTATCAGTTGTGTGTTGGAAAAAAAAATATGGAGAAAGTAATAAATAAACAGATAGATGATGTGGTTTTGTTTTTGGGTTAATGAGGATGTTGGTTAAAGCTATGACATTAACATATGTCATTGTATCACCTGCCACTGAATTCTTCGTCTCTTAACTCTCTCGGTAAACTCCTCCATTCTTGACTTTGACCACAACATTCCAGTGATACATAAATGCTGTGGCCTCCTCATTCTCTATTCTAGTTTACAGTAGCGCTGTCTTCTACTTCTTTGTGGGATTGTTGAATTTAGTGCTTAAAGAATATATCACTGTGGCAGACGTTAGCGTTACATTAACCCCTCCTATCGTTCTCCCTCCCATAGAACTAATCTGTGGGAAAGCACCTGTTGTTACATCGCAAAACGGCTCCTTGACGCCCCCTGCAGTTTTTGAATGGGACTGAACTTTTTTCCATATAGTCAAAGTTTGGCACACACATCCCTCATCCCAAACTGAACCAAAAAGCCAAAGAGGATACACCCCTATATTCAATCGTGTTGCTATGACAATGCCAAAACTGTCCCATCGAAATTATTGGGGTTTTGCCGTAATGACTCAATCGATAAAAAAGACTGTTAGTGTTACACTAATGGTACACAGTAGACCATTAACGACTTAAATTTTTTTCTAGTCCACTTATCTGTCAATAAAGTCTAAGTTGACTTGATGGGTTGTGATGATGTCATCACATTGCCAGTGGAGGAATAATACAGAAACACAGCTTGTCCGGGAATGAGCAATTTGTATTAAAGTTCACTGCAATGTAACAATGTCCACTGACAAGACACAAGCATCAGCATTTTAACACCAACAAAACAAAGGCTAACACCTTCTTGAGTTTTCTTTTAAATTTAACTGCACAACACAAGTAGGGCGACCATATGTCCAGATTTTGGCTGGACCAATGACTCTAAAAGATAAAAGATAAAATCCAAACATATGGTCACTGTACATAAAGTGCAAAAAGTTTAAGTGAGCAGCCGCCAAGAGGCACACCACGCTGTTCACATCATATTTGAGGGAAAAAAAAAAAAGAGTGTGTTGTCTGCGCTGCTGCCCATATGACTCAGGTTAGCTAATGGCTGCCTCTTCAGATGGCCATAAATGACGCTTGTGTTTTTGTTGTATTTTAAATTGGACTTGCATATTGTACAAGTCACTGTGCCATTTTGTTATGCCAGACCCACCACCCCTGAACACAACCTGAACACGATGATATGGAACTTGTAATGATGGATCGCAAAATAGCTCTTTGATGCCCTCTACAGTTTTAGAATGCGAGTGAATTTTTTTCTCTGATGTAATCAAACAAAATTTGGCACACATATCCTTCATGCCAACCTGAACCAAAAAGCCAATGAGGACACACCCGTATTTTAAATCTTGTTGCCATGACAACACCAAATAACACTATCACACTATCATATATATTAAAAACAAGAACTAACCATCACTTTTGTCATTTGTTTTCTGATGCATCTTCAGTATGTTAAATTTAGTACATTTAATGTCTGAAGCTGATAATGTATAAAAAGTTGTAGAGCAGTGGTAATGGCCGATACCAATATTGATAAGAATCATATACCCCTTGCCCACTGATCAAAAAACCTGTTTAAAACTGCTAACAATCATTTTTTTGGTGGCAGTGGGAAGGCCAGACCGTGTCAACTCACTAGGTTACATGACGTTTCATATTAAATAAAATACATTTCCTGATGCTTTGCAGTATCTAGTAAACAGAATCTGGGATGTACAGGAATTGTTTTTTTTTTGTTTGGTTTGGTTTTTTACAAATTATACTGATAACTGACAAGTTTCTGCTTCTCGTAATTGATATAACAAAAACAGTAGGTCACACACTTCAAATCCTTTTATTATTTCTAGTCAATAGTTGTCATTTTTCTAAATATTTTAGTGTTATTTCCAGTCAGTGGTAAAACTCAGTTAAAGCTTCTTCAAAGCTAAAGCTTTTTTACATAAAGACAAAGAGAAAAAAAATATAGTTTTCATTCTTATAAGTTATAATGATAGTATTTTACTGGTCTAGTAATTTTTCGGTTGAATTGACCTACAATGATTTTAACATCCTTGTTTGTTAATATCTTCAGTGGTCCAGAATGAACCCTTTGGTGGGCTGGACTTGGCTCCTGGAACACATGTTTTACACCTGTGCTCTTTATACTGACATCTGCTGAACCGATGCCAAAATAAGCTACAATACAGGAGAGGGGTGGGGCTTGTTAGTTGTACCTGGAACCACTTGTGTTCAGTCAGTGTTTTATGGTTTTAGTTTATTTCTAAAATGTGGTGCGTGTTTAAAGCCACATGACTACAGTGCTCGACTGAAGTCGACTTTTTCTGAAAGGTGCCGAACAGACTATAAATGCTCTCTGATCCCCACACAAACTCCTTTAATTTAAGATGGTACGATACAAAGTCCTCTCACTGTCAGGTGGTCTCGGCAGTCGCAAGGGGAGGCGAGGGCCAATAATACTGCTCGTTTTACTAGTTATTATTATTATTTTTGTTTAAGTGGAGAGTGCATGTTAATGATAAGAGATTTAAATTAACTTTATTATTCAACTTAAAAAATAATTAAAATACCCATCCTTCTCCTTAGCTAACATCAAGTATGCAGATCTTTTATCAAACCACAAGATGATGACAGCGAACTAAAATAAGTAAATAACCAAATGTGACATCTCTTATAAAACAACATCCTTCTTTTTACCTGCACAATGCCAGTGTCTGCTGCCACACACAACGTGTCCATCGGGTTGCTTTAAGCCACTTAAGAGGCTTTGCTTTTGGGCTAAATCAACTGGTCACAAAGCTGCTATAAGCCTCCACCCTCCTCCATAATATGAGATCATTAGCAAGGTAGTATGGTGGGTAAAACAAAGGCACTGTCATTTTAAGAACCTGAGAAACAGCTTGTAGTACACTCCAGAGCCAGGGCTGTGCAAGTAAAATACAGAAAAAGAGTGTGTGTGGGGGGGGCTGCTGAACAAGTGGGTGCTCCAAGCTGAATGAATGAATAGAGGGCACTTCTGGCACCCTGTGTGTTATAAGGGTGCACACACAGCCACCCAGCAGACTCCTTCACTTGGTCATCAAGTGACTCATTGTGGATTGCCTTTGACAACAGCAGCTTGTGCTGTTTGAGGAATGTTTTCCATTTCTTCATCTGAAATCCCTAAAGTCCCCACCATGGGGAATTGGCAAAGTGAAGGAGAAAGAGAGAAGAAGAGAAGAAGAAGGAGGAGGAGGAGGAGGAGGAGGAGGAGGGGGCCAAAGGAGAGTTAGAGTTAAAGTCATAGTCAAGAAGACAGAAAGGCTTTGGATGGAGAGGATGGAAAGTTTGGAGAGTGTGGGCCTATATTTAATTCTGGTTGCCAAGCAACCCATGAGCAACAGGGGAGAAATTGATGGAGGGCAGGAGAGGGACCACAGTGGGTGATGGTCTGAAATGTAGATTGACCAAATGAAGGCACAAAGCAGACTATAAAGACAGGAACATCCTCACTACTCATCTGGATTGGCTGCAACAGAACAAGGGGGGGGACACATACACACACCAATCATCTTTAAGCATATCTATGCAGCTGGACCACCATTCAGCTCTAGTGGGCAAGAAAATTAAAAGCACATGACCTAAGATGACAAGCAGACTTAAGATATCATAACTTTCAACGTTTATCCCTCTGACTATGGTGTTCACAGTATGCAAAGAGGCAGAAATATGTCTATGACATGTGGTATCATAAAAGCAGGGGAAATACTGCATCTCTGGGGTTTGGTGTGACAGTGATGTTGTCCAGACTGCTCCTCCGTGTTTTGACTGAAGTCAAGGGGAGGGAGGGACCTTCGGGCTGAGCTGCATTAAGGACTGCAGCTTCTCTGGGACAATCATATAGTTTAAAAAGCTTTACTTAAACTGCAACTAAAGCTGAAACTTAAATCATCCTCAGTTCCCCTAGCACCAGAGTTTCCGCCAGACTGCATTTGCCTGTTGCTTGAGAAAAACCTGTTGATCAGATGATGAAAATACCCCTGGTTTAAATGACCCACACTTTTTCCTGATAGGGACCGTCTGTCACAGGTTTGCAGGTCAGAGTCTAGAAGTGTCTCAACCATCCTAGCGGCTCCTCTCACTGCTAGTTTTATCCCCATCTGCCTTTGTGCTACAAACAGGAGCTCGTAACTTCCACAGTGAAGATGGCCAAAAATACCAGAAGCCAGTAAACCAGGACTAACTGTGTTTGTCCACAGGCCGTGGATTTACAAAACAAATAAGAAAATAAACGGGTTGTTTTAATCTGCAGGAGCGGTTACATTAAATTTAACGGAAATGTGAAGTTAACATTTGATTCCTTTCTAGGAGGATCATCAAAGGATAAACTTTGCACCACCGCTAAGTGACTTATCGGTAACTCCGTTTTCCGCAGATGAACCCGTGTTTGTGTCGTTACATGGAGAGGACAGTGAAACTTTGTACCTGATGAAGTGCTGTCAGTCCGTCTATGTTGGCGTGGTTAATGTCAGCTCCCTGTCGGAGCAGCACCGCCACCTCCTCCCGATCTCCAGCGGAGCAGGCGGCCATAAACACAGCTCCTTGGGCGAACCGGACTTTCGCCCGCCGCGTACTGGAACCACTCGATGTTTCTCGGGCCTCCGACCGGGTCCGATCCGTCTCTGAGCCCAGCCATCGCTGCAGCTGATCCTGCCGTCGCTGTTTGGCAGCTTCGGACCGGGAATGGTCAGTGGCGGCCATCTTCCCTGGTCTGTCCCGGACAGATTCAGCTCATGGTACGAGGAGAAGCGGAGTAGATGGTTTGGAGTGAGTCTCCCTCGGGCTGTGCCCTCTGGTGGACAGACACACACTAAACACGAAGACCTGAACTTTACAACGAACTCCTGACAGAGTTGGTAGTCACATGCTGCCTTCATGATCCGTCGGGAATGTCCAATTCAGAGACAGAGTCGCAGTTCCACGTATACAGAACCACAAAAACAAAGAATAAATCAAAGGCGTAAATCAGAATTACATCAAAGGAATAATACACTCACAAACAGACTCTCAATGAAACGTGAAATAAAACATTTAAAAGTAATTTTCTTAACATCATTTCTTTTCATATACTTTATTTCGACGACACAATGAAACAAGTAACATAAATGCATGGACTTTGTCTTATTAACTTATGAAGTTAAAAGTCTTTCTTGAAGACAACGGGATTGATTATAACTGCAATAAATCTGCCCATCCGTACTTTCAGCCTAAAAGCCGAACTGGAATAAAAAAAGGTGTCAAATAGGAGTGCATTTCAAAAAAGCTGGTAATCAAAACCATGAAACAGACTGATTGAATGCATTGTCATATGGGAACTAAGGTGTCCGATTTTCATGAAGGCATCTTCAACGACAGTCCGGGAAATGTCTTACTCTAAATAAAACATATAAATTTATTGTTTATTTGGATCATATTAGTCTCTCTCATAAACTTCTTGATAATAACATTTTAGAGACAAGAGTTTAGTAAAGACATCTAGATAAACAACAAGAAAATAATATGAATGTGTGTTGTATTTTGGTTTGTAGCCATAATGACGAATGATGTGGGGGAATCCCAAAATGCAGGGTTAGGTGATTGTCTCAGTTTTGTTTAGTTTTTTTTCGTGGTATGTTTGTCATCTTCTTTTTTTTATTTTTATTTTTAATTTTTTTGCAAATCTGTTTGCACCCTGGCAGTATTAGTGAAGTCCATATTGTTTGGATGTTTAAATGGGGTAAAGGTCAGGTTCCAACTTTTTAAAGCTAAAGTCAAAATGTATCCCAAATTGTATATATGACTTTATAATAAGTTGTTTCCACACTATAGCTGTCATTAAACACTACTTTTAATACTCTGATGACAAGAATGTATTTTATCATTTAAATGCATAAGAAAACCAAGTTTAATTGAAAGTAGAGTATTCTACTTTGGTCAACACTGACAGGATTCATCATATTACTGGGAACCTTACCGTAACCCTTAGGGGCTCTGGAGGATGCATGGTGTTTGGTTACTACTATGTATATGTGCCGTTCCCTGTATTGTGCACACTTTTCATTATGTGTCTGCCTTTCTAAATAAAATTAGATCATTTGTGGGTCATCATTCAGCTGAAAAAACAGGAACTACCAAACAATGAGGTCAGTGTTGCTAATGTTTTATTTAGTGATTATACAAATGCTCCACAATATTCTCCAAATATTAAATTAATCTGACAATTGGTAGAAATTGAAAGCACAAAGTGTAGCTTCATAATGGAGATGCAATTTTAGTGAAACACAATGGAAGAGAAGAAAAGTATATATATATATATATATATATATATATATATATATATATATATATATATATATATATAAGACATCAGTCAATGTTACAGCAGACAAGGAAGTGCAAAATCATGATTTAACAGTACATTCTTTAAAATGTTTTAAAAACAAACAAACAAACAAATATTATTTCAACTGTTATTTGTAGATACAATGTAGATTAAAATTTATATGAGCATAAAAATTTAAACATATGGTGAAAATAATTTCAACGGCTGATCAAAAAGTGCAGAGCTGTTTTTAAAATACATTTTTAAAGACAGATATTGTCATAAATAAAAACAAAGATGGGGTAAGTTTTAATAATGCTCCGATAATACTGCATTGGTACTTTGTTCAGATTAACTACCTGTAAAATTCACATGGATGTGTTCACTGATTCCTGTGTAATACTAGGAATGTATTACTTTCATCTCTGAACTGTATACAGCAGGAACTCTCTTTAACTACTGGTTTGACTACATTCCTAACAAAAACATAAACACTTGCCTATTTTAAACATGCCATTTCAAGTACACATTTTTGTCTGTAACATCTTGTAATTCAAGCTTGTGCATGAGTGTTGTAAGTATATGTGCTTATTTCAAATGGTGCACTATATACTAATATAAATGCTGTACCTGTAAAAGTCTACACAAATTGGTCTAAAGAAATACTACATACCCAGATGATATGACAAATTTTAATTATTACCTTTCACTCACTACATAAAAAGTATAATTAGAGTAACAGTTTATTTGAGAAAATTATTTTAATATTGTGGTTGAAAACAGATATTTCATGTTGACGTAAATTATTTAAAAAGTTAATTACAATCCTTTGAGGCTCAGTGCTATAGTGTCAGCAGTAGAAACCTGTAATCTTAGGAACTGCTGGTGTCTTCTGCAGATGCAGGCTGAATGTCACTAAGATCTCTGTGCATTGTGAGACATTCAGAGGAGAGAATGGAAGAAGGGCTCTTATCTGTTGACACTGGTCCAGTTTTAAAGGAGCCCTGCACGTCCATATTGATACACAGCACTCCAGACAGCAGCTGCTTCTTGTATTGTTCAAGACGCATGAAGACATCAACGACTGAGGAGCTGCTCTCATTCACCCAGGTGGGAAACAGGCTGGAGGAGCTCATCTGGTGTGGGAGGGACCGGTGATGGTAGAGTTCCAATTGACAGGAAAACCTAGAGTAGGCATTACCAGTATGCAGAGGTGTGAAGGAGTGGGCAGTGGTAACTGATACACTTCTTGTGATCAACCAGGCTGAAACACAGCAATGATTACTGTGAGTATCAGCAAACAATTAAGTATAAAATTACTGTTTTCATCCGTTATTACAAACAGATGTAGTTCCACTGATTCAATCTATTAAACTTTATTTGTGTAGCACTTTTCATCTATATTACATGTAACATAAAGTGCTTTACTGTACATCAAAACCTCCATTGTTCCGCAGTTGAAAATAAAAATAAAATAACAGCAACAGCAACAGCGTGAAACAATGTTAAAGAGTAAGAGTTTAACTAAAACTAAACTAAAAGAGGTTTTAAGTGTACTTTTAAAAATATGAAAACGGCAGGTCTTCAAGTAAAAGCTGAAACCTCACCATGAGTTTTAGAGTGGACTCTAAGATTACTACCTGAGGACCTGAGGGTTCAAGAGGGCTCATATGTTAAAAGCAAATCAGATAAATAAATAGAATTAAGCACATTAAGAGTTGTATAAACTAATAAGAGCATTTTAAAGCTCACAGTGAGCCAGTGCAGGGGCCTGAGCACTGATGTAATTGCTCTCTCTTTCTGGTCCTTGTAAATAGCTGGGCTGCAGAGGTGCAATGGTTTTCATAGGAAGACCAGAAAGGAAACTCTCACAATAATCAATGAGATTAGAGACAAAACCACATATCATAGTCTCTGCACAGGCTCAAGAGAAGAAAAGTCTACTCTGCCAATATTTTTAAAATGATAAAAACCTGCTTGATGACAGGCTTCATGTGTGGCTCAAAGCTCACAATGAAATAAAACACCAAGACATTTAACCTTCTCAGAAGGGTTCAGCAAATGTGTTTGGACATTAGCTTTGAGCCTCTTTCTTTGAGCTTTAGGAACAACAATTGAAACCTTGGTTTTGCCCTAGTTGAGCTGGGGGATGTTTGCAGCCATCCAGGACTCACAGACATCCGATACAATAAAATAAACTGTCATTGAATGTATTAAACCATATACTAGGTCAAACTCATTACTATAAGCACATAACTTCATTTTCTATATGTAACCTTTTGGAGTTTTTTGGTGTTATGTTAACACATAGTGTTGTAACTGTGACATTCTCCTGACACATCTTTGATTGGAATTCAGAGTTTTACTTCAGTTCAGATGATTTCACCTGCATACACAATTACAGTGATAGTTGCTTTAGCAGGTTACCAAAGAGTCCAAACCTCTCAAAGCAGCCAATGGAAAGTTTCAAGTCATTCTTTCTTAGGCTTTACTGCCAACACTTCTGCCTTTCCCCTCACCATGGCCCACTTAAAGGGCTCCGTATATAACTTGGCTTTATTAGGGTGACAAGGGTAGCTTCAACCACAGGGGCTTTCCATGCGCACTTTGTTTTCTGTGTCCTTCACTAGAAGCCATCACAGTTCCTCATTGTTTATATAAAGGAGCCTGACAAGCTCCCATGTTTGTATAGGAGGAGTTCTGTCCCATGCTTTTTGACCCTTGGACATTCCTTCCTTGTTCAGTGTATTTCGCATATATGGATATTCTCAAAATATATGTTTTATATATCAGTAACTGTACAATCACTCACCGGGCAGATACATGCTGGGTAATACTTTTGGAGACATGGCGAAGAACATATTGTAGGATCATTAGTATCTGTTCTCGAATCCACCCCACATCTTCTTGGACATATGGAAGCCACTCCAATAGTCTACGCACATAAAATCCAGTCATTAGTTAATAGGCAGAACCCTTCACCTGAAAGTTTTATGTTGTCTTGACATAGTGTTGATTAAGGATAAAAACAAAAGAGAAAAATTGTATTAAAAGAAGCCTAAGAAGTCTTAATTTATCTTAGATTCCAAAACCATAGTAGCTTTTCTACTATTCTGAGAGCTTGTCAAAGTTATAAGATCACATGTTATTTATTATTGCATCACCTCAATGTCAAGGACATGACAGATTCCAAGGGGAGAGTGTAAGGGAGCATCATGGCTGAGGCCATCCTGACAGGAAGCAGGTTGCTTAGCGACTGTGTCAGACTCCTCCGCTCCCTGCATGCTTCAACTAGAGCTGCAGGGGGAGGCAAAGAGAAGCACAAGGGTTACCTACAACTGGACACACAAATCTTATACTTTAGATGAAAATATTCATTAATATCAAGTGAATATCTGAAAAATGAAACAATATAAGTAATTTTTAAAGCGAATGTAATGGATGTTTAATGTTATCCAAAAAAATATATTAGGAATACACATATAGTAAGTTTTCTGTATTTAAATACTCTTATATCCTGTCCACTGGAAAACTGAAAAATCAACCCCACCATAAAAACTGTGGGTTATTAATATTATACTGTTTTACATATGAAGCCACAAATCAAATGAAGTTGCAAATTTAAGCACAATAAAATATTTCTGTACATTAGACAAATATTCCAAATAAATTAACAAGCTAGGCAATTAAAAAAAAGCCACCCACCATCATGTAATAATGTACAAGCTTAATCATTAATGTTGGATCTGAATTGTAAAGTCCTGTGAGAACAAATATGTTTTCATAAAGATCTGAACACTGGTAGTAAAGTGATGACCTGTAGCTGCCTCAGAAAAAGCCTGTCTAATTCTAAAATCTACCAAAAGCTACTGATTTAGTGACCTACAAAACCAACTCTGGACATGTATGCAAAAGGTCAGACAGATAAGGTACGGATAGTCCATTCAAGCACTAATAAAACAACCAACACAACATTGCACAACTGTTCCTTCTCTTTGTAGTGTATATTATAGTGTTACCATTGTGGAGGGCGGGTGGCAGATTTTCCATGAAATTCTCTTCTGTTAATGAGCTGGACTGGACCATCTCAGCTCTCTCTTCCACGTCTGATTCTTCATAATCTCCATCACTTCTGTCATCATCCTCATTTTCTTCATCTTTAGCTATCAGTAGTCTGTCTCTGTGAGGTCCATTGAAATTTAGCAATCCTAGATATAAAAAGCAAGAGTTACCGGTAATGCTTTGGCTTTTTGTAATTAGTGATGTAATTGATCAATGTCCAGACTTAATAACTAAGAATATTAGTTAGAAGAATGTCTTTCAAATGTTATTTTCATGAAATCTATTGCATAACTAGTGACACCAAAGCTTAAAAAAATCAGTGTTGTGTCAGTTTATTGATTTGGTAACGTGGTCACAGGAAAGAGCTCTGATAGTATATCAGGATGACACATGCATATACAAGAATATTTCCTGACTAGATAAGTGGCTGGTGGACTAAATTCTAGTGCTGACTTTAGTAAGTGACCTAATTTTAAAGTAGCTGAAGTGGAGGAAAACTGCTGATCCTTACCATTTTTCTTTAAAAAGTGCAGAGCATCTTTATATCCTTGTTTACACATGGCCTTCATATCCTGCATTCAGCACAAACACATTAAAGTTTAGTTAATTCATCCAGTTACTCATAGCAGTCAGTGAATTTCTATATCTTTAGTTGTGTGAATCATGTCATACAACTTCCACCTACCATTGGGTCTGGTGGAAAAAGTGCTCTGGAGACCCTGTAGAGGTTGGTGAGGGTGAACTGAATGCTTGTGTTTGTGAAGCGTAGCTCATGTAAATTGGTTGAAGTGTCTCGTGGGCAGATGTCACTCTCTCCAGAGAATGGGGATACAGTGATAGTGTTTTTTAGCTCATACTGAGGCAAGTTGTCTGAGATTCCACCATCAACATATCGCTGAATATATATAAAACAAAAAAGAATATTATAACAGGAAGAAACTCACTGTATAAAGAGGCTTGTTACAATATTTACAGCATATTTTTTTCATGCCAAAATATAGGATTTTTCAATTTTATTAACAAAGAAATTTAACATTATTCATTCTATGTGAGTAAAATTATTATCACACAGACAGTGATAATAATGACATCATATCCTGAATATTGATTGCTTGTTTTTACTCAAGCCAATGAACTTTAGTAGCTAGGAGACATGCAGTGTTTGTCAACAGATAAGTTGGGAAAATGTCCGTTCTTTTAATCTAGGCAACTGTGGGCATGCGAGGACAGAATAACATTAAACCTTCTGGGGCACTCAAAATTTGGTCCCAAGATCTGCATATACACAGGAACATTTAATCTCTTAAAAATTCATCACAAAGGCCAAGGGTGGGTGGTGTGTGTGTGTGTGTGTGTGTGAGGGGGGGGGGTCAGTCACAACTATTGCGCAATGATGTTCTTAGAAAAGATATGTACTAGAGTTGGATAAAAAGTACATGTTCCAGTTTCCTGTTTAGTGTGAACTTTCTGACAAACACTAACTCCAGGGGAGTTTCTGATCATTGTTTGCACACATGTGCCATTCAGAACAAACACATTCTTGGGAAAGGGAGGGCAATGTGGGCAGTCAGAAATGAAAATGCTGCTAAAAGACACAACAACAAAACACAATAAAAGGAAATACAGCAGCAAAGTAAACTAGTTATTACTGCCCTAAAACAGTCACATTCAACCTTTATGTAGCTCCTAATTTAAAAAAGACACTATATAACTAGAACACAACACTTTTCATTTGTTCACTTTATGTAAATAATAGGGTTGGAAACAGAAGGGAACACTCAACAAACTTACCACTCCTCGTAATGAAGGAGGAATAAGACCACAGTACACAGGGATGTAGGCACTGCACACACATGCCTAATTCACAAAGGGATAAAACAATATATGAAAAAAGTTGGAGGCAGAATTAAAACAGTAATAATGATGGTAAATTCTACCCCCCCCCCGCAAAAAAAAAAAAAACATGATAAGAGACAAAGTGACATTTCATTGCTATTACTGAAAAGAAAATCACAAAAACACAATACACTAAAATATTATCAAATCATCATTGTAGGTATTGATATGTAATCAGCCTTACTGTGTATAGTGAGACTCATAACATACCTGAACCAGCTCCTCCTTGGTGTTAAAATTTGACACCAGGACATTTTCTCCATCTGTCACTCTGGTGAGAGAGATTCCCAATCGCCCAGTAGCCTGATGGTGGCAGTCAGCTGGAAGAGTCTGGCGCAACGTCCGACACACAATTTTCGCTAAGTTGAAGGAGGGATGCATGGGCCCCAGGAATCGCTTTCTTGCATCTTTTGCAACGTCAATGATACTTGAAGCAGCCTCTCCTGTGAAATATGTTAATTTTGTTAGTGATGACCTGATGTGTTAATTAGGCTATTCTGTTATGAACTGGGGAAATTCTCCTGCTTATTAAATTAAATAAATGATCTAAGAACCTTCTTGGATTAGCTGTTCAGATTATTCTTAGGAAGCTGAAATCTGGGTTGTTTTCTGAGCTTGTGAGGAGCTTACTTTTTAGAGAAATGTTTACCATATAGACAGTGATACCACAAACATAATATTTTACAGAATATGACACAATACTGCATATTCAACTAATCAACACTACATAATGTACCCAAAATGGACTCATCCTTGAACATCTACAGCACTAAAATGCTAAATTAACATTAATACAGCAGTAATAAGAATATAAAGATGCCAGAAGAAATAATAAAATACTTATAGTGACTATTTTACAGCACAATGGCAACTTTTGACTTCATAAGTACATTTTGTTAATAAGAACTGTATACTGAAATACAGTGTTTTTAGTCACATAAAGATGCTGAATACTTTTCACCACTGTTTGGAAGTGATAATTCTGGAATTGGCAACAATATACAAAAAATGATTAAGTAATCAATGGTGTACTTGTCTTTATTTATACTTAGGGGTGTTCTACAAACATGTCCTTTTCTGTAGCCTACATAGCTTTGTTTTTATTTTATTCTAACTCTCTTTACAGTAAAACATCCTTTCTGGAAATACTATAACATACCTACCTAGACACACTCCAGTGACCAGGGCAGTGGCGGTCAGGGCTCCAGCTGATGCACCATAGATGTACCGGGCGTTTTGAATCAGAAAAGGAGCATGTTCTTGCAGAGAGCTGGCAACACCAACATGGTAGATACCAAGAAAACCACAACCTGCGAAAGAGATGTTCCATGGCGTGTCTAAAGGAAACATACTGCTCCTGAGCTTTGGCCAGATTATGAGTACGCACGGAAAGACAAAGTTCGTTAAATGTGGTACTGGAGCAAAACACTAGAGCATTCTTTCCTTAAACGTATGTGTTCAGCTATTTTATCAGCAAGCACTACTGAGAAATTAACAATAAATACAAATTATTACTTACAATTAAACTAAATTCAGTTAGTATCGACACGAAATAAACAAAGACAAGAGACGATGTTTGTATTTCTAACATACTAATTTTCACTTTGGGGCGGTACTAGCTAAATTGTCCAATCACAACACAAAACGCAAGGCCATATAACCAATGATCGTCGAGATTGTTGATGCAAAGACCAATCACAATTCAAATCGCTGAAACACCGATGAATACGCCTCGTGAGCGCTTCTTGTCCTGATGACAGCTGTCAAATGTTTTCCCCATGCTTGAGTTGCTTGGAATTTACACCCTAAAAAGAAGCATATTGTTCGTAAAACGTTATGTTAGTTATTTATTTTAAAGTGGCGTTGCACAAAGATACGAGTGTACGTTTAAAACAAAACACTATTTGACAGAAAGAAAGAAAGAAAGAAAGAAAGAAAGAAAGAAAGAAAGAAAGAAAGAAAGAAAGAAAGAAAGAAAGAAAGAAAGAAAGAAAGAAAGAAAGAAAGAAAGAAAGAAAATAATTTTATTTCTTTGCTGTAAAAAATAAGATATGTTTTTGCACTGGGGACAAAAACAGTATGTGTCCCTCTTAGGGTGGTCAATAATAGACCTGACAAAAGCTCTAAAGAATTTTGGAACAAAAGGTGGAGTTTAAAATCTCTCACATCTAAACATATTCTGCAATAACAAATGTTTTCCTGGAACATTTCTTTTCACCGAATTCAGATCCAAATGGTTGGCAGAAAATAATTGAAGGTCACTGATCCAGGGTGTGTTTAGAATTGGATTTCTTAGAGGAGATATAACGTTGTGAAATTATTATCATAGGGATGTTTTTTATATATAGGTCTACACAATATGAATATGATAACAGTCACCTGAGGACTGAAGGAGATCACAGTTCATTAGTTTAGGCAATATAATGAAGACTTTGCGAAACTAAAACCCATTGGAGATGAAGTTGGGTTCTGCATTATTACTTAACTATGTTACAGTTTGAAGAACAGCGGCCTGCTTTTATTTCAGTGATGACTCTTTTCTCTCTTTTTTGCCTGTGGCACCTCAAAGGAAGTTAATTAGTTCATGCTGAAATATATGAGGCTATTGGCTGCTGCTGTGCAACATTAACATCAAAGGGAACTTGCAAGTATAGAAAACACTGGGATTAGGTGAAGCACTTTGTGTGTGTTTAGTACAATTGGATGTGTCATTTACCCATGGGGACCAAATGAATGGGTTCCAGAAGGTTAACTGCTTTTGAGCAAAAGATAACAGCTGCAGTGGAATGTCTCTTGTTATTGTGAAAAAAACCTCAGTGACCCAGATTTAACCTTTGTCCAATGAAATCTGATTTACCTTCTATGTTAATAAGTGCTTCCACAACAGATAAGATTTGTCAGATCAATTTCTTAACCAACGTTTTCAGCTTTAAGTGAATGGGTGACTGAGATAAAAATGTACACATATAGAAGAATGAAAAAGAGGGAATTCCATGGATGTTTTTTATCTAGCCTACACTGATTGTACACTTTTTGATTGAGGGACCCAGTCATGTTTTGCTTCTGGAATAATCATGATTGTGGCATGTTCATTTATATATCCATTATCAGTAAACATATTCGGACACTGTATATTTGTATTGTATGCTAATTTAATTGCAAAAATAATTATGAATTTCAAATAGTATCTTCAAATATAGTATTTTCTATTTAGTTGTGTATACTTCATTCATAAGATAAACATATAAACACAAAAGAAGAACCTGACCCTTTCTCTATGGGGATTGCAAGTCCAAATTAGTCCACATATGCAGGATTTCTTTACATGTGACTGATAAAAGTTAACATGATGGATTCAGTTCCTCATTTATATCAAGAGGCTTCACTGTGTTTTCTAGAAGAGGATGAAACTTGTTCATACACCCGAACCTTAGACATACAGCAGAACCAGGGGTAGCCTAGACATAATGTTCAGCTGTAAAATGTTCAATTTTTATCATATTTTACAGTCTGATGCTCATATGTGAGTCTGGAGAGATCTATTGTTATCTCCAGTGAAATCAACAAATGATTAGATGTTGGTGTGTGTGTGTTGGGAGGGGGGGGTCTGCCTTGTCGGAGGTCTGCGCTCTTTTCTAGTTTATCAGTGTGGCACTATGACCTGCTATTCTGCTGGGTCTAGTAATTAAATGAAAGACACTCAAACTACTCATTGAATTAAAAAAAATCATCAATACTTTTCTGAATGCTGGGGTTTAGTAAATCTATATTATAAACGCCACCGATAAATATATTTTTGTTACCCATTTTTTAATACCATGTTTTCCATCCATTCCCTAAATCAGAGCAAAAGGGTTAAAGTATGCAAATATGCAAAGGGAGGTCATAATTAATACTTCAGATTTGAGTCTAGTTCATCTTCAAGAAATAGAATACAATACAATACAATAGAGTAATATATACTAATGATAATGACAATGACACGGATGATGATGATGATGTTGATGCTGCTGATAATAATAATAATGATAGTAATAATAGTATATATATATATATATATATATATATATATATATATATATATATATATATATATAGAATAGGGTACAATATTTCACAATGGCATTGTAAGCTGTGCAACAAAATTTGTAGTGAGTGGAATGAATATAAAACAACTTTAAAACATCCTATAAAACAGCTAAGACAAATAAATAAATCAGGTAATTGCATAAAAAAAGACAAGCACAAATGCACATACAACCTGCCTGCATCTGTGAGTTACAGATGCAGGCAGTCACATACGTAAATGGACGTAGCCCTACTTAGACTTTGTACACTTAAGAAGTAGACAAAACAGCACCGTCCGGTGGTCGAGGACAGACTGACAGAAAGGACACGCCATGATAAATCTGTCCCGCCGTGTAGTGAAACTTTGGCGGCGCTAGGACCGAGGAGCTCGTTGTGGACTACTGTAGAACGCGGAGAGGCGGGGCAAATTTCGCTTGAGCACTTACAAGTGGTTTGAGCAGCTTTAACTGCACCGGTAGATCCCGTATATTAAAACGAACACACACGAGTGACGTATCACTGTTCCTTCAAAAAATACCAGGAAGTGAATGTGAAAACTGGATTTGAGAAAATAGGGCCGACACAGGTCACCCCAGACACTTCTAACAGACTTAATTTAATAAATTCATTAACTAAGTAACACTGAAGGGTCGCAAAAACCGCCATATGTAAACATGTTCCACCAGCTTCACCTCAATATGAAGGTTTAGATGCCGCTTCTGCGGTTGTTATTAGTTTTACTCGACATCAGTAAATATGAAAGCATCCAGTCCAGCACAGAGGAGAGCTGAGGCTGCTGTGGGAGCCTTCAGGAGCTGTTAGCTGAACTCTGGGATTAACAAGGGCTTCAATGGAGAGGAGCAGTAAAGAAGAGGAAGAGGATGGAGAACAGGCATCCAGCATGAGGTCAGATCAGTCCCCAGGTTCCCCAGGGAGGAAAACACCCAATGGTGGCCTGTCAGACTGTCCCAGTGACACTCTGTCACCCAGACTGTGGAAGCTGCTTGAAGATAAACGTAAGAGGGAACCCACACCTAATAATATGACCTCTGAAGACCAAGGAGAGGCTTTGGAGCCTGACAGGGATGACAGCTCAGTTACACTCTCTGTGTCTCCTTTACCCTTCTCCTCCTCTTCCTCCTCTTCCACTACATCCTGCAGTAATCATCAGAAAACACTTTCTTCATCTTCCTCAACATCCTCCTCATTCCCGTCGCTGTCTCCCCCTTTGCCTCCTTTGGTGGAGCTCTCAGCTGTATTGACTGGCACGAGGTTAACTCTGGATGTGTACAAATGTGGAGCATCAGTGCTGCCTTTGCTCTGGAGGTCCATTCCAGAGCAGCTCAAAGGCCTCCAGTACCTGAGACTGGGTTCTGAGGATGAACCAGGACTGGGTGGTGCATTGAAAGTCCTTCCCTATTTGACCAAGTTGTGCTCCCTGTCTATTCGAGGTATTATATTCATTGTTTATCTAAATGTGTTGACACACAACATGTATGACCATCCTGAAAGAGGTATCCCTCCTCTCTGGCTAATTTAAAAAATTTCCAGTTTCTTTTAAAAATAGAAAATCTATAATATAATACCAAGTGGGAGAGTTAGGTGTCAAATGGTGTGATTCATGGATAATGTTGTTATGCATAATTTACATAAAAATTTAATTTCCATAAATATTGTGAAATCATATTTTAATGTGTCACCTTCTGTTTTTCCCCTTCCAGTGCACCATTCTTTGTGCCTCTAACTGTAGCTTCTGTTCTCATTCTAGGACACCGGTTTTACAACACAGAAGGTGACCCACTGCCAGGCCTCCTCACCACTTTACCCAGCTCTGTTTCCTCCCTTTCTCTCTTGGTGGACCTCGATCTATCCTTCAACCAGCTCACCTGTCTGCCACCCTGCCTGTGTAGCCTGCCTGTATTGTCCACCTTGCTGCTCTGTCACAACCACCTCACAGCTTTGCCTTCTGACATAGACCAGATGGACTCCCTCACCTACCTCTCTCTTATGGGGAACCAGCTGGACTCTCTGCCCTCAAGTCTAGGTCAGCTGAAAGCACTGCAGAGACTGGATGTTTCATATAACCTCCTGGAGCAGCTACCTGATGAAATTGGCTCTCTGGGGAAGCTTGTTACACTGGAGTTGTCCCACAACAAACTAAAGCAGCTGCCAGACACTATGGGTAAGAAAAAAATGAAGTACAAGACTAATATAGGGCATCACAATATGGCCTTACAATATAATAACACCCTTAGCCATCTGTTTGTAACATAGATGCATCGTTCTGTATTTAAAGAGTTTTAATGCCTAGATTAAAATGAGGTGGCTCACCAAACTGCACTGATGAGCTGCTAAAATAAATATCTCTTGCTTCTGCTCAGTTGAAATTATTATTATGCATAAAAGAGCTGCACAATGTGATGAAAAACTGTAGTAATTGTAGTTATTGAAGCCAATATTTCTCTAAATTATATTGTGTTTGGTTGATTTGTTATCAAGGAAAGGCCTATATTAAAGGCATATTAACATTCAAAAGAGGATGTGCTATTTATTTATTTATTTTTAACCCTTTTACCCTTTAAGCTTTTAACATCCACTTTTCTCAAGGAACCCATAGGACTAGGTTCAAGGTTACAGAAAATAATTTTAAGTCCAATGTGTATTTATTAGGCTTCCTTTGACATGTTTTAGTTTCTAGCTTCCATATTTAACATATAACTCTAACATATTCTAAACTACATCAATTTAAACATGCCTCAACGTCACCCAGATGATGATTCAATTAACTGTGCAGCTCTAATGCATACTTCATTCAAGAGTATATCCACTCTGGGTGTTTAAACACATGTCAAATGTCACCTGTGCAGTTCATACGAATGTGGATACATCTTACATATTGAATATGTCCATTTCCTGTCAATTTAAGAGAATTGACCTTCATTTCATTAATTTATTCAGTAAAGACACCCATCTTCTATTGCCCAGGTACTCTTGTGTCCCTCAGGGAACTCATTATCTACAGCAATGACCTGCGTCTGATCCCAGACTCCCTGAACAAACTGCCTCTGCTGAAAATAAATGTGCGCGACAATCCTTTGGGACGATCACCAACGCCCCCTCCTCTCCCTCCTCCTCCACCAGGTGAGCAGAGATGGACCTCAGATTGAGTATTGGTTTGATTATTTTAGTGCTGTTGCTTAAAGTGTTTACATTTATGCCAGACATTCAGTCATCTATATTACTTGATTTCTATTTTCTAGACCAAGAAATACCCAGAATTCCAGAGCTGCATCTCAGATTTAATCAGCACAGGTAGTTTGTTCTCAGCACAGACACATGTTTTTGTTCAGATTAAACTGTATCTAAAGTAATCTCTAGGATTTAATGCTTCTTTTACTCCTTAGTTTCTGTGTTTCGTCTGCCGGGTGTCATGTGTTTATCCCAGGGGGGGCTGAGCTGATTTTCCCCCAGGGGTGCCTGGTAACATCCACCAGACTGCAATGGATGGTGAAGAGGCCAGATAGGAAATGGGTGTGGCTAGAGGAGCATGACATCCTCTTGAGTTGTCCTCTGGAACTTTGTCCACATGGAATTACATTTTTGAAGGTATTTAAGAGTGAACATATAGTACTCATTACACTGAACCTTTGACAAGCCAAAGAAATTAAAGTTCAGGACATTTTTGTGATAGATGTTGTTCTTTGTACGTGTTTTTTGGGCATTAATAACATTTTAAAAACGGGGATAAAGATAATATCATAAACAAATGTAAGCACTGGGTAGAACATTACTGAAATTTAAATATGGATAGGAGATGGTGAATTTAGACTGTAAATAAAGACATCTCTGATTTATTTCTAAAAATATTGGGATAGCTTGCTGATCTGATATTGACATCAGTGTTTTCCAGAGTTCTTCTGCTATAACAATGCAGTCTTACAAAGACAAAAGGCTAAAATTAAAGAGAAGCAGATTTATGTAAAGCTCTATGAATATGAATGTTAAAGAATTGTAAAATAAATTCTAGAATTGACAGATTGTCAAACCAGTGGTCTTTGCCATGGACTGATATATCGTAAATGTCCTCTGCCTTTACAAACCCTTGCAGCCTGTGGAGGTGTGTGTCCCATATCGGCGGAGAAAGAAAAGGGAGGTAATCATGAGGAAGTTTGATGGTCATTCATGGAGCACTTTGCCCACTGTTTTAAGGAGAGGAAGTGCTAACCATAGCAGTCATCTGAGAGGACGTCCAGCCCGGGTAAAAAAAAAAAACAAAAAACAAACTTTGAACAAAATAAAGCTATTACAATTCCTTTTTTAAATCTTTTTTTGTGCAAATAGAAGCAGTAATATTTTAATCAGTTTAAATTTCTGTAGCTGGCCTGCTGCTCAGTGAACCAGTTCTCCTGGTTTATGGCAGTGTCCCGTCCAGTGAAGGACACATGCTCTGTTACACCAGCTGGGGCGCTGCTGGTGTCAAGTTCTGACCCTGGAGTAAAGCTCCACTTCCCTCCTGACTCCACAGTCCAAGTTCGCGCTATAACTTTACAGGTAAAGTCTGCAAATATTGTATTGTTCATTTAATAATATGGGTTAAAGGTACAAATTGAAGATTGTACAACATTGATTTTTAAAAAAAAACCAAAAACAACGCAATACTGATATAAATTTAGGTTAAAAATATAAGTAAAAGTGACAAAATACATTGTACAACAGTTACTTTTTTGAGATCTTTAGAGTGATGTATGTCAACTTATGAATAGTAGCCTATTTCAATATTTACTTCCCTTTTAGAGATGACACAGTTTGTGTCAAATAGGTTCTGGGTGAAAAATAGAGGTGGGGCCAACAATTATATAGGACTTGTCCCCAAGGAGACTGTAATTATTCCTACTTTATTTTTTTAGGTTTTTGTTTTGTTTTTTTTCTTCAGTTTTCAGTTGAACTTTGTTTTGGCACCGAAATATTTGGTTAGGTTTTTGGAAGGAATCATGGTTTGAGTTTAAATAGAGCCCTTTACAACAACAAAGTGTTTTTGCGAGAAAATTTCTGCCAAAAAGCTCAGGTGCACATTTGGATGCACCTGTGTGGCTTCTCGTAGGCCCCTCTTCTGGAGTCTGTGGTGCCAGTGCCAGCCTGTGTTTAAATAATTAAAAAAAAAAAAAGTGGAACAGA
Source organism: Siphamia tubifer (assembly GCA_020466265.1). NCBI lineage: Eukaryota > Metazoa > Chordata > Actinopteri > Kurtiformes > Apogonidae > Siphamia > Siphamia tubifer. Next base: position 23,758,520 of record CM035788.1, on the reverse strand, counting down.
TGATGCATTAATATTCAATAAATTATGTTTTTCTAAAATGTTACACTAGAGTGTTATGTGCTCCAAAGTATTTATGCTGTTTCTCTTTTCATCCTTCTTTATGCAGGTGTTACAGGTGTCTCAGTCAGAGGTACAGACACTATGTGGTGATCCTCAGGCAAAGGTCAGTCCTCTCCTCTGTCTCTCCCAGTCTCCCAGCATGCATTTTCTACAACCCATCAAAGTCCAAATCCCTCTGCCATCTGGACTTACAGGTATAACTTGTCACATGTGCTTAATAACAGCATTAATATGTTAGCGTGATTTCAACATACAGCATGTGGTGCTTCTGCAGGTCATTCAGTTGATGAGTCCTGTTTGCATCTGTTCCATGGAGACCCTGCTGCCCAATCCTGGACTGATATCACATCTCAAGTATCTCTTTATGTCACTCAGTTGTATGCAATTTTCTACATAACACATTTCTCCTGGTAAGTTTCAATTATATATTTTCATGATGGTCTCCACCTTTGGCACAGATTTCATTATTTAGCATTACAATTTTGTGTTTTGTGTTCACTGTTGCAGGTACTGGCTGTGGTATACGACTCAGCGCTGTGTTAGTGGGGTTGTCAGAAAGGTCTACCAACGACTCAAACAGTTTAAAGTCCAATTCCTTGTCCTCCAGAGGAAGACTGATCCTTCACAAGTACTTCTTCAGTGTCTACCTGCTAACAAGGTTCATGATTCTTTCTGCCTTGCAGATTTTCTGCAGTTTAACTGGTCCAGTTTCAGTCTCTGCCTTAAAGTCTAATCATTAAACCCTTACCGACTTTATTGTTGTCACTTGATAAATGATTGAGAGGATGTGACGCTTTGAATGATATACATAGGAACTGAACAGAACCTTTACATATACTATTGAACCAGTGACATCACCAAGACGTGTATCAAACTTATTTTGAGGATTTAATTTTACTTTTTCATTTTCTTACTTTCCTGGGGAATTAAGAAATTGATTTGACAGGTTCATGCTGAACGGCTACTGTCAATCTGCTTATTTGTTTTTATCAAAGCATCAACATTAATCACAAATGAAAGTAAATTTGGCTAAATAAAGTGCACCTGTAATATGGCACATTCTGGCAATCTCTCATTTTAGTTTTTTTTCTTACTATGTAAGTCTTTAAATTCTAGTGCATCCATCCATATGCTTGTTTACCCATTCTTTCATGCTTCAAGGTTCCTTCTGGTGAATCCGTGTTTAATGATACAACACTAAACTGTGGATAATTGCCTCTGGCAAAGACTGTTGAACTGTAGTCTTACAGAAAGTGGCCTTAAAAAGCTCCAAATATCTGGGAGAAAGAGCCCTCATGCATGTACAACTAGTTAATCTGAGAACCTATAATACTGAGATGTGTTCCATGGACTGGAATACACCTCAGTATTTGTGTGTGAAATTTGGAAGTGGGTATCGGCAGTACTTTAAGAATTGTTTATTTGTTCTCTTTTTTTAAAAAAAAATTTAAACTCTTTTTTTAGTTTGTCCCATTCAAAAAGATTATGCTGGTCATGTTGTCATGGATGTGAAACTGATGATTTCTTCGCAGGTGGAAGGTCAAGTGCAGTCCTTATTGGAGCAATATGATGGACCTCAGCCCTCAGATTTCTGTGACCTTCTGGAGGGAGAACAGTTCTTTGCTGGTTTTGAAAGAGGCTTGGATATCAGTGCAGGTCTGAATTCTTGAACACTCTTAGATAAAACATTTCCCCCCTACTTACTTTCTTCTGAGATCTTGTGATGTGCTGTTGTGTAATAATTACTTTCAGATGTATGCGTTCAGTTTGTCTGATATATTATTTTCTTTTCTCTAGACAGACCAGATTGTGTAGGAGGACGGCTGTGCTTTGTGTTTTATTCTAGCCTGAAGAATCTGAAGGAAGTGTATATATCTCCAGAAGAGGGTCAGAAGGGGCCTGTGAGGGGACAAGTAAGACAAACCTCAGACTCAGCAGCTAAAAAGTTAACTGATTTATACTGTAGACATAATAAATGTTCTGTAGCTATATAAAATAAGTAACTTCATTCATCTTATCTTTCACATTTTACTGTGGCACAACTGATTCAAGGACTGCACTGCCTGTAGGGTATTTCATTCTTACATACTGTTGGGGACTATCAAATGTGTGAAATTCTGCAGCTATATTATCAAATTTGGAACCTAGGTCATATGAGGCAATTTACATAATGAAGACATTAAAACCACAGGAGAAAAAATGATGGGGAAAAACACCAAAAAGTTAAAATACCAACTTCCCTCTGGAGCGCTTTCCTCCCAGTTCTCATCTAAAGGCTGAATATAGATGGAGATGAAAGTGATGCTATTTCATCAGATGTTCATACAGTGTGGAGTCACTTTCCCAAACTTCCGTGTAAAGACACTGTATAGGGCAGGAGAGTCACATCCAGGTGGCATTTGACCAAATGTCATTACCAAGCCATAATCACAGCAATCAATTATTGTATTCAACCTCCCTACCTGTTTGAAAAAGCCTGTGATTGGACAAAAACCTGTATCAATTGTCTTAGTTTTTCTACAGCTTGAAAATACTCACTGCAAATTATTTGGTTTTTACCAAAATACAAAAAAAAAAAAACCTTGACTTTGACGTGTTAGGCCGAGATAATTTATTATCATTTCTTATATAATATGTTTATACATCTGTAGACATGTTTATTACTACATTTAATAATCTTAATTCCATAAACCTTGTCATGTGAAGTTATCTTGCTGCAGGGATGGATATGTTACTTGTTTTGAGGACCTTTTTTGTCAGATTTAGTGTTTTTATTTTGTTTTCTGACACCCCTTTTTACTACGCAGGCAAGGAATGGACACACATATCCTGTGTCCTGTCACACTTTACTTACTTAGACTTAGGGACTCTTGTGTCTCGTGACGCATGAGGCAGTTAAGGTATTCCAGCTTGCTAGATCTACAGCCAGTCTCAAGGCTTCCTTCCATCCTATGTTTATAGATAGGAGGTCCCTTTCAATAGTCTGATGCCGGTTCATCTTTGGATATCCCCACTTTCACCGTCCTTCTGGGCCTGTTTGGCAAATCTGACTGATGGAAGTCTTACAACATGGCCTAACTAGCTGAGATGGCGTTTGCATATGATGGAGGATACCAGCTGTTGATTTGCTTGAAGTCCAATGTTGTTATTTGGGATGAAGTCGTTCCATTTAATGCCCAGAATTTTCCTTAGGCACTTGCTGTCAAAGGCATCAAGTCGTCTTTCTTGACTTAGCTTCAACTACCAGGTTTCACAACCAGACAACAGTGTAGACAGGATGTTGTTGTTGTAAAAACACATCTTGGTCTTGATGGGCAGTTTCTTGGTTCTTGCCCAACTGGTTCAATGCTGCTGATGCCTTACCTACTCTGCAGTCAAGTTCTTTGTCCATCGCACCATTGTTGTTGATGGGACTTCTAAGATAAGTGAAGTTTTGAACTACTTCCACTTCATTCCTGTCAATATACACTGATGTTGGTGGCAGGTGTGTTCCTATCAGCATGTTCTTGGTTTTCTTGGCACTGATGGTAAGGCTGATTCCTCCTGCTGTGGAGCTAATCTCAGTCACAAGAGTCTGGAGGTCCTGTGTGGATTCTGCTAACCCAGCAATATAAACTGCAAAGTCAAGATTGGACAGTTTTTGTCCTTGCAGCCATGGTACTCCTTTATCCTTTGTAGACGGTTTCAGCACCCAGTCTATTGTTAGGGCAAACAGAATTGAAGACAACACACATCCTTGGTGGACTACCTCAAACCATCCTCTGCATCTGTCATCTGTCCGTACACGGCATTTAGAGTTGGTATATATATGTTCAATGGCTGAGATGACTTTGGTGTGTAATCCGTACATCCACATGATGTTCCATAGTGAAAGTCTATGAATGCTGTCAAATGCTTTTGTAAAGTCAATAAAGCTGATGGCCAATGGGGTTTCTAGCTCATTACACTTCTCTATTATGCATCTCAAGGTAAAATTTGTTCTGCACAGGATCGCTTGGGTTGAAAACCTGCCTGCTGCTCTTGCAGTTCCTTGTTGACTGCGTCTTGAATGTGGTTTAGGATGGCCTGGTAATAGACCTTTCCTGGTATGGACAGAAGTGTAACCCTCTCCACAATTTACCCTCTTTGGGGATGGATACCACTTATCCATTTCTCCAGTTCTCTGCTACTTCCTCCAGGTTCCAGGCAAGGTTAGAGAGCTGCCACATCCACTTGACAATGGATTCCCCTCCAGCTTTAAGCATTCCTGGTGACTTGTTGTTCTGCCATCTTTGGCCTTGACTGGACCGATGCTTGCTTTCAAGCTGCCAGTGATCTTCTTGGCGATCTGGTACATGGTACGCATATCATTCTCGGTTGCAGTTCCTTCTGCTTCATCAGCCTGTTTCTCTATCCACCTGTGTGTTTCCTTTTGTTCACTGTGTTTAACTTCTCAGTCCTGTCAGACCACTTGAGTTAAAATATGCTGGTGAATTTCTCTCTCTTTTTTTTTTTTTTTTTAACCATGCAACCCTAGAAAAAAAAAACAAGCACTGCAACTTTAATTTACCAGAAGCCGCTTACTGTATGTGTTGTTTTTCAGTCAAAGGTTGAAGCATAAGTTGTATGATGTGAATCTTGACTGATTATGTTTTTGTTTTACAAGTATGTATTATTTATTTTTTTATTTTTTTTGAATCAGTAACTACTTCAAATCCCTTGAAAAGCCAATATTGAACAGGCTACTATATTTACGGAATATGCTTTTATTCTTCAACTTAGGCACAGCACACTCGTAGCACTTTTTTCAGCTGTATTGTGATTGCTTTGACTTGTGAGGATACACATCAATGTTAATTTCAATATTTCTAAAACATATTCTTCATCATTTCATTTTAGCTTCGTCTCCTGTATGAAATTTGTCTAAAACTTGATTCCCTTTATTCTGAGGGGAGATCCTCACCTGCCTGCTTTTAGTGAGGAATCTGTTTTTCAGTTAGTACCTGTAATTCTCAAAACCTGTGTACTGGGTCACTAGATGGCACCAAGGTTCCAAGAATCTTGAACAGAACCAGTTCAAGAACGAGAACAAATGTAATTCAAAATACCTAAAATTGAATCCTTTCACCTCGTGTACTTCTACATACGCATTGCAGTTCTCTGTCCTGAGGGTGAACTCCTGTCTCATACATCTAGACCCCCCCACACCCTCCCACTCCTCAGCTCCTTCTCACTTCCTCTCAGCCTCTTACAGATGTTTTAGCACTTTTCAAAATAATGTAGTTGGGGAGACTCAGAGCGGGGCTGAGGTTACACTGATGTTGTTTATAGGGTGTTTTTGCATTCTATCCCAGATTTTAGAACTAAGTTTAAACACAGATGGAGGCAGATAATGCAGTGAGAGGAGGGTGACATGCCTCAAAGGTCCCTGAAAGGTGTCACATTGAGGACATTGTGGTTATGTTGTGTGCTTCCTCAGTCAGCTACAGTGTCTCCCAGTTTTGTTTTTGTCAGGTCTCCGTGTATGCAAAACTTGAAACATTTTAATGTACTTCCACTGATCATAGAATTCATTTAAAACAAACTGTTTACTTGATCCAGACACACGATATTGTAGTTATGTGACAGTATGCAGTAAATTGGATTGTAGTATATTATCTTTTGTGAATGTGTTCATCCATATATATATATATATATATATATATATATATATATATATATATATATATATATATATATATATATATATATATATATATATATATATATATGTGTGTGACCTAGTGCTACTTTGAAAGTTTTAATTTCATTTTGCTAAAAGGATTGTAATCTTTGGTTAATGCACCAGTCATTGTTCCTCTGTTGCAGGTGTCTTTTTATAGAGGGAAAGTTCCTGAAAATTTGCCAGAGGAAGTAGGAAGAAAGAGGAAAGGACATGACAACCAGTGGCTCGCAACTCTACCACTAAAACTTCCTGTCAGTTTTCCCTCCAATTCATATATTTGCAATTATTTATATGTGGAATACAAATGGCTAAGTGCACTAGTCTACAAGTAAAATGCTTCCGGAATAAAACTAAGGAAATTTTACCACATGTGTGTTACTGATAAAGAAAAATCAAGTCTTAAATGCTGGTTGGCTGAAGTTTCCAAGATAAGTGTTGGGTCAAAACATGAAATTCTTAGAATCAAGAGAATATATTTTACTCAAAAGAAATTATTTATCTTATTTTATGGTACAGTACATTTACTTTACAGGTTCTTTCTATTAGAATATTGAGAAAGCCATTGTATACATGTACATAAATCACCATTTATATTTGAACACACCATCATAAAGATTAAAAACATGAGCTAACCATCACTTTTATCATTAGTTTTCTGATTCATCTTATTAAAGTATGTAAGATTTAGCACATTTAATGTATGAAGCAGATAAAAAAAAATAAAAATAAAATTGTAGACCAGTGTTATAAAATGCTAAAAAAAAAAAAGGTAGGAAAGGAAACAAGACTCTGCTCTATTTATTTTAACTTAATTTACATAGATTTTGCTATTCTGTAAGCTTTTGTTCCTCTTGTTAGTTGAGCACAAGTAATACAACACTACAAGTAGTATATCATACCCTCTGTGTTTTAGGCGCTAAACTCGGAAAAGAATTTCATCAGGGAAGAGCTCCACTATCCTCCTCTTAACCTGGGTGACCCTGAGAGTGGCTATCTGACTGAAACCAACCTGCTGTCCATCTCTCTCCGAATTGCAGAGGACTGGCGTGTTATTGGCTTGAATCTCGGCCTGACCTATGAGGACTTGTCTTGCCTCAAGTACAAAAACAGGTCAGTATGTTACATGCAGACATGTTCCAACTGAGGTTTTGGTAATTCACATGTTTTTGCATTTTCTAATTATTCTACATCAGGGGTGCTCAATCCTGGTCCTCAAGACCTACTATCCTGCATGTTTTAAAAGTATCCCGCTTCCAACACACCTTATTCAAATGATAAACCTCTCATCAAGCTCGGCAGAAGCCTGATAATGACTGTCAGGTGTGTTGGAGGACGGACACATCTAAAACATGCTGGATAGTAGCTCTCAAGGACCAGGATTGACCAGGACTGTTCTACATGCTGTGCTCGACAGATTAGTTTAGAGAAGATCAAAAATCTTGAGGTGGCAATTAGGGATCTGAAACTGCTGAGGAGCTTTAGATACATTTGGACCTAATGGATAGATACATTAAAAAAAGATTAAATAAATACTACAATACTGATGTAAATAATAAAGTGCATCTGGAGACATAGTATAAAACCGAAAGATAAATAGATACTTAAAATAATAATTGTACAAATACATAGTAATGTGACTTAATTGCACATTTCCTATTTAAAGTGCTTATTTATCAGTCGAATGGCAGTTGGAACAAAACTTTTTAAATCTTGCCATTCTGCACTTATGACTGTAATACCTTCTGCCTGAAGGCAGTAGGGAAAAAGGTCAGAGGTCAGGTGGGTGGGGTCTCTGGAGCTCCACATGGCTCTGGTCAGGCAGAATTGTTGGGCAGGGTTTATGATTTAAACATCTGTAAATGTATACATGATGTACTTGCTTTCCCATGTGTGTTAACACAGACTCTTAATAGTCAAGATGACGTGAAATTTAATGCAAGTGAAGGAAAGCCACAGTGTGAGAGAAAATGTAGAGAATTCTGATTGTTTTAATCTGCACTGTCAGCCATCACAAAGCCATCTGGGACACTGCAGGAGATTACACACACTGAAGCTCATCTGGCCCTTCCCCCACTCCTCATGCCCAGAAAGCCTCTCATGACACATCCCGGAACAGATAGCATCAGAAGATTGCATTATGGATAGAATCTACACATGTCAAAAAAGAATGTTTTATGTAGTCATAGTCACTGTAAAATCAGGTTGATGTAAATTTAATGGAAGGTGTCTAGGCAGAAGGTGGGGTACACTATCTAGAACTCTGAGACTGTATGTGAAAATATGTACACACACACTAAAACTACAACTGCATGGATAGGCAGTGTGAAACATGGACAAAATTGTCACGTTACATCATTTTATCAGGGTAATATTCTGTACAGCCTACAAACACAGTCCAGAGGAGATGGATGGATGGATAGGTGGGTGGGTGGGTAATTTGGTTTAACGGTTAGGAAATCAATCAAATCAGTGAATTACATACAACCAGACATCGAAAGCATACTTGTTTTCCTTTAATTTTAAGTCTGAAAAACTCATGAACGCTCCACTCTCCCCCACCAGGGATGACCTACGTGCCTTAGTTCTGGACATGCTCTTCCACTGGGCTCGTGGACAGAAGGATGCTGGTTCTGGTTCTGTGTTGAGGCTTGTAGCTGCAATGAAAGACAGCGGCAGAACAGACCTGGCAGACGAAATCGAGGATATTGTCAGTATTGGAAAGCTAAAATATGAAGAGTCACTGAGGAGAGTTGGCCTGGAGGCAGAGAGCTCCTCCCTCAGTGAAACACAGCAGTAGATGAGTACATGCTGGGTGCAGATGGTTGAGTTACACTTGAGTAACCTGTGTTTTTTAAAAAAAAATAATGTATCCCTATCATCTCACCCTGCTGTCTAAACATCTCATCCCACTGCCCTGGAAAACAAAACAAAACAAAATCGGAATCCTGGTAGTTCCCTACCATGTACCTTTTTTTAAATGACTTGCAGAAGAAGAGGAGCAGTGGGTGAACAAGATGAAGATGAAGACGAAGACCATAAGCTATTGTCAAAACAATATACAGTTTATCAAAATTAGGAAATATTGAATTCTCCCATGACTCTAAGTAAATTAATTGTTACAGTATTCCCTTGTATAGACAATCCACCAGATCTGCTTCAGGACCAACCATAGTGTTCAAACATTCTGTATTTTTGTGACCTTATGTGGTTTTTTTTTTGTTTTTTTTTCATTATTTTGCATCTTTGCACTTTTGGTTAATTTTTAAAAACTTAGAAATACAAGGTCACTATTTTAACTTATAATGAAAAAATGACATATTCCATATCTGTGACATTGTATCTGTGCATATTATTTATTTATTTTATGACATTTCAGCTCCTTTGGACTGAATTGAAGTGGCCTCTTCTCAACTATGCATGTGTATGCATATATTTTTAGATATTATTGTCTTTTTTTTTGTACAATGAAACTTGGCATAACACCAAAATAAATTTACCAGCTACATTTTGGTCAAAAGGCCCTCAGAAATTTAATGTATCTGCCCAATACTGTATTGTCAATTCACATCAGTAAATACATTATTTTCCCATGTTGTTGTTTTTACCAGTTCACAACACAGGATAGAGAAGAGGAATGGTACTGTTTTGCAGGTATCATCATACCAGAATTGCAAGAGGAGTCTGGCTCTGTTGATATTTGCTGCCTCGTCAAAAACTGCTTCTTCTACTCATCCGTATCCAGTTGTGCATGTTCCATACAGGTACAAATCTAACCAAAAATATACAACACTCATATTTCCTGTTATATAATACTCCTGTAACAGATGTGGTATGTTATCCACACCTTTAAATTCCCATGTATTTATTGATTTTACTAATAATGTATAACTTATATACAGTATAGAGTGTGTCATCTCTAAACAAATGTAGCCAAATCAACCAACTATTAATATGATTATAGATCAAAAAGAGTTTGAAGAAGTACATTTAAGGCATTACTTTTTATTACCCACCATCTTAATAACATTCACAATAGCATGGCTGCATAGATTTAACAGTGAAGATATTGAAATATAAAGTGTGAGTGTTGCAAAACTGGTATTTAGCACATCTGGTAGGGTAGCATATATTCAACTCCAGCTTTTAAAGTTCATGTCATTGTATGCTTTTGGACACAAAGTAGTACAATCATAGTGCGATAACTGGATTTTTAAACATATTCAAATACAATATTTGAATGTATCAATAAGTAGAAATGCAAAAGAAGCAAGTGCTGTATTTTTTACAACTTTATATTTGTTATTCTGTGCAGTGTTATGTAGTATTATGATATTAAGAGATAAGTGTCCATAGAAATCACCAGGATTCATGAAGCAATTTATTTGTATTTATCAAAAACTACCAAAATCTGATCGTTACCATTACCAACTTACACTGAAAATTTCATTAAAATCTGTCCATAAGTTTTTGAGTTATCTTGTACACAAACAAACAAGCAAAAACATTACCTCCTTGGTGCAGATAAATTACTCGTGGATGTTGAGTCAAGTGATGCCAACATACAAAACTATGTGCACATAGACATGTGATGTGAACACCCTTCACAAGGTGGAGGTCTGCACTCTCCAAGGTCTTTCTATTTTTTATTAGTTATCCAATCTGTGAATGAAATCACTGTATATTCTTTAAATGATTATACGTCACCCAAGACTTTAAAAAAAAAAAAAAAAAACTTTGTCAAAAAAATGCTAACGTGTTGTTGTTAAAATGTTAATGTAATTTTTACTGCCATTGCCCATATAGAAATGCAGATCAACAAAATGCACTTATCAGACTAAGGATTACTTTATTGATCCCAAGGGGAAATTGTATTGAAATAAAACTCATGGGGCAATACAAATGTTAATCAGTAAAAATAAACATTATGCAATAAAAATTACAAACAAAATTACATCCAACCAGAAGTGCATAGCAGCAGTGAATGCACAATACACAAGCACATATTATTACTTCATGTTTATTTTTGCTGATTAACAATTTGTATTTCCTGATGATTCTCTTATTTTAATACAATTGCCCCTTGGCATCCATAAAGTAATTCTAATTCTAATAACTGCATTCCGTTGTTCTGAATTTGTACATATGGGCCATGACAGTGAAGTTGAATCTAATCTAATTATCTGTGTATATGGAGTCAAGTGATGCCAACATACAAAACTATTGTTTTCTGTGTTACAGAATAAAAGTCATCCTGTGCACATAGACACGTGGTGTGAACATCGCTCAGAAGGTGGAGGTCTGGACTCTCCAAGGTTTTTCTCGTTGATCTCTCCCAACATTGGTTGGGAAAGATTCAATATATATATATATATATATATATATATATATATATATACCGTATATATGTGTGTATATATATATATATATGTGTGTATATATATATATATATATATATATATATATATATATATATATATATATATATATATATATATATACCGTATATATGTGTATATATATATATATATATATATATATATATATATATATATATATATATATATATATATATATATATATATATATATATATACCGTATATATGTGTGTATATATATATATATATATATATATATATATATATATATATATATATATATATATATATATATATATATACCGTATATGTGTGTGTGTGTGTGTGTGTGTGTGTGTGTGTCTGCCACCAGTTGGGCTCTGTACCTGACAGTCTTTTGACAGTGTTTTCCTTTTTAGAGGAAGGACCCTGGTTTGATTCTCACACCAGACCTTTCTGTGTGGGGTTTGCATGTTCTCCTTGTGTCTGTATGGATTTTCTCCAGGTACTCCAGTTTCCTCCCACCATCCAAAGACATGCACTGATAGGTTAATTGGTTAATCCAAATTGTCCATAGGTGTGAATGTAAGAGTGATTGTTTGTCTATATATGTTCAGCCCTGAGATGAACTGGAGACTCATACAGGGTGTACCCCGCCTTCGCCCATTGTAGCTGGATTAGGCTCCCACAGACCCCTGCGGTCCTAGTAAGGATAAAGCGGGTTCAGATGATAAGACGAGACTTCCACCTTAAAATACCACATTAACTTGATGCATATGTTAGTCGTAGATGCTGCTAGCACAAGTCTAAAGTGTCGCCCAGTTTATGCCAAACATTTTAACTGCAGATATTCAAAGTTCTCTGAGTTTGTTCATGAAAAATGAACACCCAATTAAATAGATTAAAAATTTATATTAATTCATGATTAATCAATATTAATCCAAAGCAACCCTGTCATTACTCTGATTTAAAAAATCTAGTTATTTGACAGCCCAATTATTTTTGGTACTTGCCAGTGCTATTAGTTTAGAACTGCTGTGGTATAAACCTTACTTTAGATGATAGTCTAATAAAGTTTAAAGTTGTGTCAAATGGACTGCACTTGTATAGCGCTTTTCCACATTCATAGTGTTCAAAGCATTAGCTTCACATTCACCCACCAGTAGGTTTCTAATATTCTGTCAGTCCTACTGGGAGCCTAAGTCAGGGTTCAGTGTCTTGCCCAAGGACACTTCGACATGTGGACAGCCAGAGCGCGTACTGCCAACCCTTCTGTCATTGGACGACCCGCTCTACCAACAGAGCCACAGCCGTATATAAAATTCCTGATGTCAAATTCCTAATTGCCATATTATATTGTTTATTCTTGTAATTTTCTGCCCTGAATACTGCATACATCTTGGGGTTTTTCCATCACTGTGGCCCTATTTACTCTGTCCTATTGCAGTGAGTCAGAGGTGGCTGTGCATCATCGGATCCTCTCTCTGATCCCCAGTTTTCCAGCTCTACTGTATGTCTATTTTGGTTTTCAAGGTCATTGGGTTGAAATGAATCGTCACGATGACGCGGTCCTCACTTCACCCAATCCCCCCAACACCTTTACACCGCTGCTGCAAACGCAAAAAGAAGAAAAAAAGGAAAAAACGTGCCTGCATTTCCACTACGCGCCGATAGGGGCGCAGTATCTGACGCTCAATCCCCGTGTGTGTGTGTGTGTGTGTGTGTGTGTGTGTGTGTGTGTGTGTGTGTGTGTGTGTGTGTGTTTTCATCAGAGTCCTACTCCATCTCCAGTCCGGTTGCTCCCCCTCCCTCTCCTCCCTCTTTCCTTCACTCCCACCTCCTCTACGTCCCTTTACTAGACTCAAATGCTAGTAACACCAGTAGGTTAGCTGTTGTCGGTCTGTCAGCTAAACATACCAGGTCAGCACACTTTGATTTTAAAGCACAACCTGCTCCACGGGGACAACGGAAACGGGCTGATTGCGGTATGTACATAACGGGATGCAAAGGAAAAGGGCAAAAGTGGATTCAGGATAAATGTGTATAATGCTTGAAGCTCCTTAATATACCTGGGTATAACAGAAGGCGACACCGAAAGCGCAATTCCTTTTATTTTCTATTACGCGTTATGAAAAGCTAGCTTAAAATTCAACCTGAGAGGTGGGTGTTTGTGTTTTAACCGACGCGTCAAATAATTTCCCGTTATCTGTAAGAACTATCATTTCTATTATCATACTCGCCTTAAAGATGCAGCTTATAGGCCTATTGCTGTCTTTAATATTTTACCACAGCGTCTTCATAAACGTTATCTAAATTATAACGGAATTCTGCTCGTTGTTTCATCCTCTTTCTGTCGCTGTGTAAAGATCTGTCATCTATTATCATGTAATACACATGATAATAGATAGTGAATGGTTGGTGTGTTTAGCATGTTCAGGATGGATATTATCACTGCCACACATTAACCTGTTTTTTTTTTTTTTTTCAAGTGCCTCCTACCGGCTTCTGCAGAGCAGTGAGGGTGTAATTATGATCATGTGGGCAGGGATGCTAGTAGTGGAGGGTAAACCCACTTAAACTGCACCCACCCCCCCTTTTTCATTGGTTCACCTCTCACAGACATGTTGCAGCTACATCTTATGAAGTTGCATTTTATATTTAAATTGACATCATCTAAGGTCATCACAGTCATTGAGTACTGTTTGCCTAGTCATAATTACCAACTGGAGGCCATTTGTGTGTGGGATTTTTTATATTCTCCTATGTTACAGGGCCTCATGCTCCTTAGAACCACATATGGAATCATTTATATACAATGCAAGATGCAAGGCACACAGTAATGCAATGAGGTAGAAAAAATAATTAAATTCTACAATGCAAAATGCAAGACAAACAGTAATGTGTCAATGTCAAAGAAATAACTTTAATTCTACATTGCTCAGTGTGTGTAATAAAGCATCCCTGCAGCTTTGAAATTATTGATGAGATGAGCCATTCTTGGGTGTAGGGTGACATCCTGTGCTTTCTTATGGAAACGTTGGCTCTAATGTTTTGGCTTCAAACATTCCTCTCGTCTGGTACTGCACAAAACAACAACCTTTTGCTAGCCTAATCTGGTTGTGTTCATGTTATTTTAATCTCCAACCAAGACTAAAGGCGTGGAGCTCTCCCTGAAAGCTGGACTGAAGTCCCCAAGGCAAGGGCCAATAAATGTCAACAGTATATGTGCCTTCAGTCTGAGAGGTGTATGCCAGTGTCTGTGGGAAGATGTTGTGTTGGACAGTGAGAGGTAGAGATACTCAGGCTATTCTGCAATATGTAACCAGATGCTTCAATGCAGACTTGTCACCCTCCCATCTCTCTCTCTCTCTGTAAAGTCCATTCACAGTGGGATCATTATTTCCTGATCACGGCTTTAGGAAAGCTGAGAGGGAGGTACGACAGAGAAGACAAGAGAAAAATCTCTGGTGACTTCAGGAAACTGGGACACAAGGGAAACCTGTGTTGTTAGAGGAGGGACTAAACTTTACACCACCTCTTTGCACTGAAGGGCATTTTCTCTGTACCTAAAAGCAAAACTCTGTTCGGTTACACCTAATTGCATAGATGTAACAGCCATAATAAAAAGTCAGAGTGCATGTAGTGGGATTGTACTAGCTATTGCATATGCACAGATCATAACTCCACTGGTTGTAAATGGAGATTGCGACAGAGCTTTCATAAGTAGGTATTAGGCTTATAATCCTGATGCTGTAGGAAGATGGAATTGTAATCAGATTTATCTGTTACACCACAAATTTCAGTCTTTATTCTGATCTGACATCCAAAAATAGGCTGTGTTTTTTTTTTTTATAACTTTGAGGAAAAAAAGATGACAACACCAATGTAGCAGCTGTCAATTTAATGTCAGGAAAAATACACAGCAAATGATACATCAATTTAAGTTGGAAGTGAGTCATATTATGCTGTCTACACTTTTCTACGTTTTTCAGTAGAGTCGATGAGACTCTTGAATTTTGCATTAGAAAAGGAATGATAGATGTCTTGAGTGGACTTGAGAGTGGGACAGATTGACTTCTACTGTTATGTTTGCTCTGGCCTCTGTGAAATAGTTGCAAATTCATGAGAGGGCTGAGAAATATGCACATCTCTCAAACAGTCCTCAGTACTCCCTTGTGTTGGTTTTAGACCAGTCCATGTGAGACAGATGGAAGGGTAGCAACAGCCTTCTCACAGCTATTGAAAAACTGCTCTGTGATTTTTCATCTCTTTTCTGCTTATTCAATTAGCCACAGTCATGTGAGAGAATCACACACTTGCATAGAGCTTTGCCACTAGCCTCTTACTCACTTCCTCCTGTCATTCATTTAGTCACAGCAAAACCTTTACTCGGTGCGACTCTATAATATAAAGAGATTTAAAGAAACTTTACTGGACAAGGTAAAGGCATTTCATTTCAAATTGACTTGAATAACAGGAATATAGTTTGCATTGTAATAACAGGAAAATATTTAGATCTTGATTTTTCTGTATTTGCATGGTTATAGTTCTGTTTCTCAAGAATTCAGACATGCTGATCAGTGGAAGAATGAAGAGAAGCCATGCTAGAGTCCCATTGCTCTAATGATCTTGGTCATGCTTTACAAATACTTAATTTATTTTTATCCGATGGTCTCAAATAATTACCTTCTTATGTGTTATGATAATGACATTTTAACCTTAAATGCTCCGATCAGTTGTTTTATGTTTTTAAATATGTCAAAAAAATTATTTTTATAATATAAAGTCTTTGATTCTAAATTTGTAGACTGGTTGCCATGTCTGTCTGTTAGTACAAACATACATGGTAATTGAAACCTTTGTTTGAGACTACACAGTAGACATGTATTCCTTTTGTTCCTGATCATTAGTAATAGCAATATTTTCTTTGAGAACAGCCATACTGAAACATGTATGGCTGTGGTTCCCTTATGACCCCATTTTAACATTACACATTTCCCAGACTTTCAAAAAGAAGACATTATTTTTGCTAAAATTTATTTGGTTTTGATCATGTAATAGTTTGGTATACTATGTTGCAAATACATGTTAATTTTAGATTATATTTACTGTATATCATGCATTTTATTATAGACTGATGCAAAAAGCTAGGTGGAGATTACTACACAATGTGAGAATTTTATTTTCCTTGGTCAGAATATGTACAGTCAGTCCAACCTGTATTTACAAGGCTGACAATTAATACTGAACAAACAATAACTCAAACTATGAATTGTGGAAGACTTGCAGCATCTGAAACAGACTGCAATGAACATTTGCTTGATAAACGGTACCACAGTGCTTCAGTTTCAGCTTTACAGTTTGTCATATCTTTTCTGTATTGTGATTGTCTCTCAAATTACCATACTTTTTATATTAGTAAATTTAAAAACATTTAATCAATTGCTAGAAATTTCAGGTGACCCCACATAGGGTCACAGCCCCAAGGTTGACAAACACTGGTGTATAAGCTTTAAAGGGGTTGTGTTTGCTCATTATTACATTTATTCCATGCAGTTTGTAAAGTTAATGCCCAGTGACACACTCTGTGCCCAAAACTTAGTGGGTTACATGGACTGGATAATTGCACCAAATGCAATGTATCATTTAACTTCAAGGTCTCACGCACCATTCTATTCTCTGAGTTATATATTCCTGATAGTAAAGTGCTGTTTTGAGGTGGAAATAATGGACAAGGGTCACACATGTTTCGTTATCTGTCATAGTGTGTTTCCACACTGTTAAGTCAGTCTTTAATCAACTATATCCAATTTAAAGGCCCGGGTTGTGTTTTAAGTTCAAAGATTTACTCGGCAGCCAGGTTGCACAATCAGTTTTTGTATTGTTTACTCATCAGTGCTTATCTGCCTTATAGGAGTAAAATAAAAAAAAATGACCTCTGTGTGAGGGTGTATGAGAAATGACAGTGCTTTTTTTCATTCATTGATATTAGTTTGTGCCTTCTGGATATTGTCAACCGAGATTGAACACTATGGAATCTTTACATTAAAACATATGGGTGTGGTTTTTTAACAGTGTATTAACTGAGATCTGAAGAGAAGAATTACCAGTCTCTCTACAGTACCAAGGCAGTTTATTTTCTCTCATACTGAGGGAATAAGAGAAATTCCTTGGAGATTTGGTTGGTGAGGTTCGCCTCTTTTCACTGCACACTGCACCAGTTGTTTTCATACAGAGTTCAATTGTCATGATAGGACAGCACAGCCAGGCTATGACTGCAGGTCAAATAAATGTCCTGGTGTGGACACAGTTGTACAGTTCAGATGAACTGAAGTGGATGGGTCTGCAGCTGCAGGGTTTGTAAAGACAGAGGGAGATGTCAGTTTGATGGTGACTCATGTGACACTGCAGTTAGACATGTAGTGTAATGTGAATTATGGTAGAAAGAGAGCAAGTGAAATTTTTAAAAATGCTGTTTCTGAAGGCTGAACATGCTTGTGTGGATATGAGGAAGTCAGAGACAGGAAGTATGGAGACAAAAATACCAAGTAGCACACTAACCAAGTGGTCTTATTACTAGTGGGTGAAATGGGGTTGGGGGTGGACACAAGCAGTTGAATGAGGTGGAGGGCTATGAATCTCCAGGGAAAAAGAAGGAGAACTCCCATCCAATAGAGAGTAGAGACACTGACTTCCTCTGATCCCTCTGTCCTCCTACCAGTTGTACCTCTGGAGGAAACATGGGCCTCAAGTCCCCATCCAAACTAAACACAGTAGACCATGTCTACATTCACACTGCCTCTCTGTAGCAGAGTCTGAGGAATTAGTAATAAGTCACTTGAGGTCTTACAAATGTACGCATATGCACTTAACAAAGAAACCTACAAGTCAGCAAAGATCTCTCAAACACATCGTGTTTGAGAGTCGTGACTCGTGACTGAGGGAAACGATGGGGGAGGGCTAGGGAGGAAGAGAGAGGAGGAGGCGGGTTGTACAGGCAGAGGCGGGATGTGATTGGAGAGTGGAGGGGGTGGAGAAAATGAAAGGGGAAATGGGAAGCATCTTTTCATAGTGAGGGCATTATGTACCAAAAATAAGGAGAATCTTTATCACAACAGATATTATTCATCTGTTGCTCAAATCTATGGCTTCATGCTACAGAGGAGTGGGTCTTGGTTGCATAATTACAGCTTCACAGTTAAATAAATGGCTTATGCATAAAACATGGGTGTTCAAGGACATGCACGATGCACAGATGTTCCAGTGACGATAGATTTGTTTAGCACATATAATCTTTCCACAGTGATACCCTAAGCTCTACATCAAGATAACTGTGAGCTGTGTTGTCTCACTGTGTAGCACTAATATTTTGTAATCAAATATTTCTTATGATATTGTGCACAACAAAGACTTTTTGTTTTTAAGCAAAATTAATGCCCTTTTCAGCTTCAAGACATAAAGAAATTAGTTGTAAACTAATGTTTTCGTTTGTTTGATGATGTAATGTGATATATTCTTATCTGAAATAAGCCAAAAAATTAACTGGTAGAAGTCATATTTAACTGGAGTCAAACCACTTGTGTGCAGTTTATTGCAGAGTATTTAAAGTGGCATAACATCATAGTGTTGTAAATTTGTGAACGTATCATTGCTTGATTCTGATTTTTGAAATTCACACTTTCATGTTTTAAGGTGACTTTAAGCAGTTACAAGCTGGTAAATGAATTGGTACTTTTCTATTTCTTTCCAGATACTATTTAAATTTTGTGAGCAGCAGCTACAAACAGTCGAGCAGACAAAGAATAAATCCACTTGGACATTAATACATCTGCAACAGACAAGAAAAGACAAGCACAGCGACCGAGTGACAGCTAACCAACAAATTAACAGACTGACTCTCCCAGGTTTGAGATAAATGGCTGACAAGCAGATCAGGTAAACTACAATGTGACTTTTTGACTCAGTTAATGCCATTGACTCCTGTTCATGCATTTATAAAGTAACCTATAATGCTTTTATGTGGTGATCACTTTCATCCAGTTTGCCTGCCAAATTGATCAATGGGGGGATCGCTGGCCTAATTGGAGTGACCTGTGTGTTTCCCATTGACTTGGCCAAGACTCGCTTGCAAAACCAGCAAAATGGATGTCGCCTTTACACCAGCATGTATGACACATGTACTTTACTTTATTTGAAGAACATCTAAGTAACAAAAGCACATTACAGCAGAATTAGCTGTTACCTAGTTTGTCACAGGCTCTTCAACTAACATGCTACAACTGTTGTCTTACAGGTCAGATTGCCTTATTAAGACCATCCGGTCAGAGGGGTATTTTGGGATGTACCGAGGTAAGTTTTCAACTCCAATGGTTCTTTTGTTAAAAAGGTGAGAAAAGCCAAAAGTATTGCTTTTTTACTTTGAGCTGCAGACATCCGATGATCAGTGTCTGTTTTGTGCAGTCAATTATCTGGGAAAAACCCTCCTCTGTACACAATATCATTCTCTGATTTTCTCTTTTTTCTCCTTTGATCCTCTGATTTCGTTTTTGACTCTCTGTCCTTTCTACCCTCCCAGGAGCAGCGGTGAACTTAACACTAGTCACGCCAGAAAAAGCCATTAAATTGGCTGCCAATGACTTCTTCAGGCATCACCTCTCCAAAGATGGGTGAGGCATGAAAGTGCTGACAGGCTGACTGACACTCACCCACTCCCCTCATTCACTCTGTGATTAACTGCAGTGTTTACTAACATGTAACCTGACACATTAGCCGACTGTATTTCCACCAAGGATCAAGTTAATCTTCTTGCACTCTGTCATCTCCTCTGGAGCCTAAATGTATCACACTGGAGTGCTAACTATTTGGTTCTACCTGTATACACTTAAAATATGGTAGTAGGCTTTGTGCTATTTCACATAAAGATAAAGATCTGTATTACAACAGCATATGTCTTTATGTTAAATCAGTTGATAGATTAGCAATCACATGGAATTCTTATTTACTGAACAAATACCCATTGTGTGCTATACTTCCTGTCCTCCATATTGTTTTTTTTGTTGCCTTTGTATGAATGTCCCTGCCCGAAACTATACTTGGTGAAACAATCCAAAGCATCTAAATGGTGATCTGTTTGTTAACAAATAAAACCATAGTGCATATCAGATTTTTTTTCAGAAACTATATATTGTCATATTGGGTAGTCATGGGTGGTAGCCATCATGTCAAACATTAGCAATCTATTACAGTGTTACAGAAGGCTAGTAATCATTGTCCCCTGAGTACTCTCTACGTAAATAAATCTGAAGGTTTCTGGGACATCTATCTCCATCTCAATGGTGACAAACATGCAGTCTGATAAATGATTGACTTGTCTGGCTCAGCCACTCACCTTGTGAATTATTAATCTACCCTTGTGCTTGACATGTTGATATGGAAGACAAAGATTAGCATCACCAGTGCAGGTGGTGACAACTGTTTTTTCAAAGACTGCAGAAATAAAGTTGTCTTGCTTCCACATTGTCAGATCACATATTTATCTGATCTTGCTTATCATCTTTCTTGTTTTTTGTTTCTAGAAAGCTCACTCTGTTTAAAGAGATGCTGGCTGGGTGTGGGGCAGGTACATGCCAGGTGAGTGAGTGAAGTGCTACCCTAATTGCATCCTCTTGTTCTCCATCTGGCAGAGCACCTTTAGCACTGCCAATGTCTGATCATGCACAAACACCTCAGTTGCTGCTTCAGTTCATTCTGCCTGCAGCTAGAATTGCCCATCAGCACATTTAATCAGACTTAGGAGTTAAAATATGCTTGCTGTTTGTAGTTCTTTCTTATCTGTGATTTAAATATGACCTGAAGTACATTTTTCTTGACTGATGTCTAATCACTGATATTGTCATGTTAGCAGGCAATACACTGGCCACTAGGTTTGAGTGATCAGATAAGGCCCTGGGAGAGTGCTCGGCCATGTGCGCCAAGTGACTGAGTCAGAGCCTGTTGTCAATGAGGCCAAAGGCTTCAAGCACAAGGAGCATGATTAGATTAAGTGTAGCAGGTCTTGGATTAAGATTGTGGCTGAGAATATGGCCATCTCACCCTTAATCCAGTTAACCAGTTACTACTCTGTGGATTAGAGTAGAAAACATGAGCTGATATTTAACTCATAGATGCATGCACGTTTACCTTATACTCTTTGAACTATACGATACTAATCAGTCTTAAACTGACTCCTCTGTTGCCAGTACATACAGTATTGTCAGACACTGTTATTATGCTTTCTTGCAGGTTATTGTCACAACTCCTATGGAGATGTTGAAAATCCAGCTCCAAGATGCTGGACGAATTGGTAAGAGGAAATATGATGGCGATTTAGCAAAGCATGAGCTCCAGCAGAAAAAAAAATAGAGAAACAGTGGCCTCATGTGGTCATGTGCTAAAATACAGATGTTTTTCCATTGTGTCTTCTTACTATTGCATATTCAAAATGTCTGCCCATACTTGTGATACATGTCATGCAACCCTTGTTAGTTGTGGATTCGCGTCCAGTAATGTTTTGTTTCCTGTGATTTATAGCGGCTCAGAGGAAACTAATGCCAGAGACAGTAGCAGCAGGCAGTGTGGAAACTAAGTCTCCAACTGCCATGCAGCTGACCAGACAGTTGCTAAGGGAAAAGGGTATTGCTGGGCTATATAAAGGCCTTGGTGCCACATTGCTCAGGTAAAACAGATCTGGAAGCTTGTTGGAAATTATAGCAAATGCATTATTGGTTAAACAAGATTTACTCTCAGTCTGTCTTCTTCTTTTTTGTAGGGATGTGCCCTTCTCTATTATCTATTTCCCCCTTTTTGCCAACCTGAATAATCTGGGAAAAAGAGGCGTTGAAGGACCAGCTCCGTTCTATGTGTCATTTATATCTGGCTGCCTTGCAGGAAGCACAGCTGCTGTCGCTGTCAACCCTGTTGATGGTGAGCACTGCGAACATTTTTAAACTCACATGCACACAGATAGCTGATGTTATATTCAATTGAGCTTCGTGTTTTGCAGTGATAAAGACCAGACTGCAGTCTCTGAACCGAGGGAGTACAGAAGACACGTACAGTGGAGTGACTGACTGTATCAGGTGACCTCATTATGTCCTTACAGCTACAGCATGTGTGATAGTGTATACGGTGCTGCATATCTGTCTGCACTTTACTGATATTGCCTGTGTGTTTCAGGTTATATAACAGGATTTTATTCTCCTTACAGCAAAATTATGCGTAATGAGGGTCCAGCAGCCTTCCTGAAGGGCGCCTACTGTCGAGCCTTGGTGATTGCACCTCTTTTTGGCATTGCCCAGGTGGTGTACTTCCTGGGTGTTGGTGAATTTCTCCTTAGCTTCTTGCCTAAAAAAGACAACTAAGAAGCAACTCCTTTCTGCCTTCCCCTTCCATAATACATTACATCAATTGCTTGAGGATTCATCTCATTCTCAAAGAAGTTTTTTGATCGTATTTAGGTCAAAGCATGACCAATCAGTACATTTTTGTTTTAATTTGTTGTTTTGAATGTTGAACTAGTCGAGGGAGCCTTTGTTTGCCAAGCTGCCTGTGGTGGCACACAAATTCCAGTTGGCAGGCGCAGCTAGCTGTCTGGAAATTAAGCCACAAATATCAGTTCTAAAGGAATTTTGCTTCATAATTTCGACATTTTATTGCAATTTTGAGTATGATTGTTAAATTATCACAGAAGATGTACTGCCCTTAGTTGCTGCAGTTCTGCAAGCTATACAGTACCTATTTTTGTCAAAGAGCATTAACTCCTGAATTATATTACCATGTATTAAATGTACACACTGTACTTAAAAAGAACGTTAGGTTTGGTAGAATATCTACTCAAATCTATATTTAATGGACCTTATGTCTTAAAACTTTTAGAAATAGAATGAATTTAATTGAGGAAAAGAAGCGGGAATGTGTGATGTGATGTGATACCAGCACACCCCCCCCCCATGATGTTTCCTTAGGAGCCACATCCTTTCCTGTAAGTGGTTGTAATGAACCCAGTCATTCAGCGCCAAGCACACTTTGATTGCTTTGGCTTTTTAAGTAGATCAGGTTCCATCTGATATTTAGTGCTACCACAATGGTTTGACTGTTTTGCCTCCCTAAAAGATTAAATCTGCTCTGTCGTCAAACTGAAGACACAGTAGACAGCATCTGGGCATTATGCACTTCCAAACTTTTGTAGATACAGCAGGTCCCTTGAATCACTAGGATAAAATAGCATAACACAACCACAAATAAAATATTTGCCCCTTTGTTGCTTACTACAGGTTGATGCT
This sequence comes from Siphamia tubifer, assembly GCA_020466265.1. NCBI lineage: Eukaryota > Metazoa > Chordata > Actinopteri > Kurtiformes > Apogonidae > Siphamia > Siphamia tubifer. The sequence goes on along the minus strand of CM035788.1, from coordinate 23,735,081 downwards.
ATCAACCAATCATGTACTTTTGGCCACACCCAATCACTGACACATCAACAGGTTGTTTTTTTTCCCCCTTTGATGGATGAAGAAAAACACCTGCTGTGACAGTGCTGATTAAATTGTGGCCAGAGGAAAGTACGCTTGAAAGTTGAAGAGCAATGCACTGTCAGTTTTCTTTCTGTGTAATTCACATGAAAGCATCACTTGCCATTTCTAATTACAATTACAATACAAGGTTAAGTGTAGATATTTGGCGACTAACAGATGCTGAAATGTCACCTACTGAGGCTTCACATACTCAGTCATCCACTGTGGAGCTATTAGGTCCATAGTTTATTTGTACATTTCCTTTAGATCCAGGCACAGTTATTGTTTACAATTTACACTCAATTTAGATTCATGAAACATGTCAGAACTTGAATTCTGTGGTAGGACCCAAAGAGTTAAAGAAAACATTTTCTTTATCAGAAAATTGAAACAATGTGTTGTGAGTGTTTTATGATTTTACCAAACATCTCGGCATGTTTGCTTTAGAGGTTTTGTTTGCTTTAAGCTGCTAGGGAAAGCAGTCCAGTCGTATCTTGTTTATGCATCACGACACTGAAGCCCTGCCATTGGTTTATCTCATCGGAGATCAAGGTGACTTTGATGTGTATTATCCAATCACATTCCTTCCTCACTCCCACTGTTTAAGCAACTCATCAGTTCTATTGTTGCACTGTAGATATGCAATGCAACTTTTTAATGTGTGATCGTTTGTGGGAGTGAGGTCTATTTATCAATATTCATTTCAATCTAGGCAGTATAGCACTATATATTTGTATGTGTTTTTCTGTGTCAAAGTGTCCACTTTAAGTATATTGTATATATGCAGATGATATGAACTTTATGTTTTAGGATTAATTGTTTTGTACATGATGGCTTATTTGCACACCTACCTCTCCAGTTACCCCTTCAATACGTATTGTGGTGATTTAATGTTTTGATGATGTGGACATATCAAATGAAGGAACTCATTTTATCATCATTTGAACTTAAATGCAGCATATTGATGGATTGTTACTGTATGCAAAGAGGAACACTAGGCTAGATCTTAGATGGTTGATAGGAGGTGCCATTCTAATTAAGTTAAGGTTGAATTATTAGGTCAACCTATTGATGAATTTACAAGGACCAAATGAAACATAATATACTAAAGAATAAATTGTATTTAGTTTCCCAGCCATGCTGGATATACTGAATGAGTGACCACTGGCACTACTCATCCCTAAAAATGAAATGAAATATACCCAGTCTAGCCAATATTGACTATAAATTTAACATCTGTCTCTTTGAATGGTGCTTCTTTCATGAGGTAGCTGCAATATTGTGACCCAGGCTAAAGTGACTGAAACATGCTCGAGAATCTCAACATTATTTATGTCTTAACTGAAAGCCATAGGTCAGGGAGGGACAACAAAACTGCTAGACATCAACTGTCACCTCTGGCTGCTATTACTGATGAAAACTGAGAAAAAAGCAAAAGTCCCACCTGTTTATGTGGGTTCATCTCTATAAATTAATATTGTGGTTTTGTCAACATTCCAATTGCTTCATCTCATATATGCTGTTGTGATCACAATGCCTATTGTTTATTGTTGAGATTATTGTTATCATTTTTAATCTTCCCTTTCCCGGTTATCAGATTTTATTTGTTCGATTTTGGGTGAATCTTGAAAATGTTGTGCAAGTTATTTTTGTTTACTCATCTGTGAATTTTCACTGACCTTGTATTTGATTTTGTATGTGTGTGTGTGTGTGTGTGTGTGTAGTGCTGTATTTGATATGTAGTTGTTAGTGTGGCACAGCTGTATTTTTCTCTTTGACTGTCAGTCCGATGCTCTCTTTTCTCTTCTCTTTCCTTCAATCTGTCACAATCCTCCACCTGTGCATCCTACTGGAGTTACAGGTGAATGCTGAGGTTCTCTAAAACACCAAATGACTGACTTAAGAGTATATACAATCAAAGAAAGCACAAAGGATTATTAGGCACAAGAGATCACAAGGCTTGCTGGTTATTGTCAGAAGAAGCACTTGGATATAAAGCTTGAGTCAGGTGTTTTCAGCTTAGATATTGAGTGAAATGAACTATGAGTCTATCTGTGTGTGAAAACTTGATCCATAGGGCTGAGACAACAGGTCATTGTGTGAGACCCATGTGATGGTGTCCACTATGTTACCCATCTGCAGTAATCCACAAGGTGTATATCGTCTACATATTCTAAATAAATCAAATATAAGAATGTAACTTAGATATTATAAGATGTATTATAATTATAGTAAAGAGTTTATTACATTTTAATCTAAAGATCTGTGCTTTACACACTCACTGAAAAATTCACGAACCAGCTCACTGATATGCAATAAGTATAAGCCACAAGACACATGAGAGGAAAACACACATACAAAAATAATATTGAACAAAAACCTGTCAAACACAATTTTACACAATGTATAAATAATGCAACTAGGACCTTGGAGACCTTAGAGGGATTGAGCTCTCTTATGGCCTTTGTTCTCTTCCTCCAAGAGGAACTGTGCATTGTAGCACTTTACAACAAGGGCCCCCACCCTTCTGTCCATTGACAAGGTTCCTCAAAGAAGGGTGTTACTAAATATATATGTGGTGAGTGACACAGTTGTCCGAGGCATTATTTACAATGCAATGAAAAAAAAAATATTGTGTTCTCTGTCACAGTTTGCTGTTCAATAAACTCACTGTCCTCATGTCGTCTCATGCAGTTTTCTGTCCTGAGTGTTACACTCTTTATGCTCAACACTGTTTCTATTTTCAAGGTCCACTAGCTTCATGTCAGAGTACAAAAGAACTGATGTGGCTGTTTTTGTCTGTAATAGTGCTCTGAAAACCAAACAATAAGGTGATCTTTTGAAGTGCAGGAGGATGACATTGTGGCTCCTCCAGGCAAAAAAAAAACCAAAAAAAACCCCAAAACAGTCAAGGCTGAGTGTGGTGGTTTTCAGTTGTACAGAGCCACAAGGTGTCACTATAGGGTCGCAGGAGAGCTGTAGCCCTGTTAGGGTGGGAGTGGGAAGAGTGTCAGCAGCAACACAGGTGAATTGTATGCTAAGCTTGGGTGGTGTGGCAGTAAATCACACGCTTCGATCTCAGTGTCTGTTTGCCTCACTTACTTTTTGCAACTGTAATGCAGTTCATACTCTAACATTCTTTTTCCTGCTTGTAATCATTGTGACTTCCTGTGACAAATAAGGTGTGTCTGTGTTTATAAGTTGCATGATAAGAATACAGAAAGCTATTCACAGATTTGCACCTAATCTTTAGGGTTTATAAACCCTGAACTGTACCTGAGTCTTTCAGCAGAATTGATATAGTGACAGATTTATTCATTATTAATCCCCTGCTGTTTGCTATGAATTCAAAATTGCTCTTTATAGCATTAGTTTCCAGGGTGCTATTTTGCAGCAGCTGCAGCATAATTGCATCATACTATTGTATTACCCTAGACTCACACATATACACAAACAGCTTTCTATACGTCTGTATATTCAGATCTTATTTCATCCAGAGTCAGATTTCATATTACAGCTTGTGTGTCTTTCAGAGACTCCTTCCGTCAACTATCTACTCCAGTGTTTACACACACAAGAGATTTGCCCCACGGCTCAGTTTACCACAATGACAAGACTTTGAAATATAGAAATAGGCACCAGCTACTGTTCTTATGCACATTCAAATCCCCTTCATGTGCAGTGACTTAAGCTTCCACCACAAACTATTATTAGCCTTTCGTGCTTTCTAGCAAGAGGAAGCGAGAGGGTGGAAGAAAGGTAGACTAAGTTAAGCTTTAACCAAGAAAATGAAGGAGGAAGGGGAAATCAAGAGGTGGAGACAGTAAAGGACCATCGATAGAAGAAGCAGAGCCAGAGGAAGACAGGGAGTGGTGGTGATGTGTATATAGGTCACTAAATCAATGGGAATCAGGTTTTTGAAGGGGAGAGAAGGGGGGTATTTATAGATACCAGTGGAGACAGATGCATCAGTGACAGGCACAATGATGCTTGGAGCACAGGAGAGGAAAATCTGGGAATAGAGTGTGGTCAAATTAGTCTTTAGAGAATTCTCCTAACAAATGGCAAAAGATTCTCTACAGTGAACCAACAGTGCACAGTGCAGTGCAAAACAAAATACAATCAAATGGAAATTACTGCAGGATACTTTCAGCAAACGACCTTCTCGGCTGTATTGATGAAATGCAGGGAAATTGTTAGCAGTGGTTTTGTAAATGCAACACAGCATTTGCATCTACAGTACAGTTCTACAATGTCCTAATGAATTGTAATCTGTGATATCAGAGAGGCATATAATTGAAAAGAATATTAGCATTCTGTTTTGTTGGCTTGTAAGGTGAACCTGCATATTTATTAGTAAGCCTCACTGAGAGCCACTGAAAACAACACAAACTATAATGAAATATTATAGATTGCAAGGGTGTGTGGTAAAGCTTTCCGGTCAGGGGTTACTGATTATAAATGCACGCTCATGATAGGCAGCAATATGTTTAAAATCCCACAAAATAGCTCTGTGTGATGATTACTATAAATCCAGCTTTAGTTTTAATGATTGCCATGAAATATCTTATAGTTTATCCCATTTACTTTATGATGTCCCATTTTTCAGTCTACCAGCTTCTTGGGAAGACAAGAACTTCTAACGTAAATTGGAAATTTCTCAGAACAAGAAGAAGAGTATTGAATAAATTGTTTTAAATTGCCTTTCTACTGGATTTCTCTAGGACTAAGTCAAGGTCATGGACAAATTGTTCCTTCTCCTCTTACAAGGGCTGCTATGGGTGATGAGCGACAGCCTGAATACTGAGTGGTAAAGTAATCTACATCTAGTTTCTGCTTGTAATTTAGTGTGTATTTGCATTGCAGCCACATCACCTTGCATCAAAACCTAGTTGAGGATCCATGCAATTAACTCTGGAGAGCTCTTAATGTTTGGCCTTATATGTGTTCAGTGAACTCACACAGGACATTGTGTTGAATTCACTGTCATTTGTGTAAAGGAGGGATATAGACATGCAGCAGGTGGAGCACAGTTCAAGTGACAGGGCCAGATGGGTTTCAGCCTTCCTCTCCTTACATCAGCATCTACTGACACTGAAGCAGATTTCTCATAAGATTTTACAAATTGACTCATTATGGTGGATCCCTCAGACTACATTAGGTTGCACGATGATTAATTTATTTAAGTGGTCTAAGAGGCTGGAAAATATCAGACAAGTGAAGGATATTTATTCAAGTGTCACAAGAGTTTAAGAACAAACTGGGATATTTAAAATGTTGTAAACCTGCACCTCTATATCTGATTAGAAGGCACTGCATAAATCTGTATTTTAGAGCTTCAGGAGACTGATTTATTGATTTATTTTTTTCTTTATTTTATTTTTTATTTTTAATTAAAGGATCCCCATTAGTCTCTACTAAAGTAGAGACTATTCTTCCAGAAACCCATTCCCAATATTAAAGTATTGCAATTCAGATATTAACAAAGGCAACAGATATGCATCATATCATTTACTAGGGACAAAGTTGATACAATCCAATCTGTTTTAAGAAAATGAAATGAAATGCATCAAAGAAAAAATGCAAATTGAAGTGTTATATCTTCTGCATGATGAGTTGTTTTACATTTGATGCATAAATACATATGGAGATATGTATATTAAAGCCATGTTCAGCTGAATAATATGCAGCTCAATACTAGTCAAAGTACTATTCTCACATAAATCTTCTCTGTATGTAACCTTTCCTAAGTGATCGATCACAATTTATTATAATATTATCCTCTCATTTTCACATATTTTCGAGTGAAAAATAACACATTTCCGGTGTTCAATTGATTGATCATGAATATGTTCATAAAAGCTCATAGTAAAGTCAAAGGTTATTGTGTAAAAACAGAAAAAAAAATAGTCTTAACTGGACATCCACTGTAATTTATTATCAAACACCATTTTACTAGTGAATCGATGTTGTAGAACACGGGTGTCCAATCTTGATCCTGCATGTTTTAGATATATACATCTTCCAACACACCTGATCCACATGATAAGCTTATCATCAGGCTCTGCAGAAGCCTGATAACAACCATCATATGTGCTGGAAGACAGAAACATCTAAAACATATAGGACAGTAGCTCTCAAGGACCAGAATAGGACACCCCATCTTGTAGAAGATTGGATTTCCATGTTCACTATGGATCCTCTGAATGTCCAAATGGGTCATATGTGATGACAACTACATTTTACACTAATTGTTTACACGTATTGATATGATTAATGCATGGATGTTTTAGATCAGTAGATGCTTTTGGTTGATGGTGGATGTTTGGGTCTCTATGGGTTAATAAATAATGGAATGCATAAATGGGATTGGATATAGTAACAGTGCAGACAAGCAATGGAGACTTTTTTAAAAGAGCTGCAAAAGTCACTTTTCCCCATTTTGTCCTCTGATAAGAGAGAGAGAGAGAGAGAGAGAGAGAGAGAGAGAGAGAGAGAGAGAGAGAGAGAGAGAGAGAGAGAGAGAGAGAGAGAGAGAGAGAGAGAAAGAGAGAGAGGATGGAGAGAGAGGAGGGAGGGAGAAGTGAGAGTCTCAAACTGGTTAGCCTACCTATCCACTAGGAGGAGAGGAGAGGCTGTTGAGGAGCAACAAAACAATAAACAGCTACTACTACAAACCACATCTGCGGAGTTGACGGTCCGCACCAGAGGAGTAACCAAGAACAAACAGCAGAGACAACGCCATCGCATCTGCCTCGGAGTGAAGTAACAGCCATGTATCTGAACAGGGAAGAGGACAATAGCAAAGGTAAGATCCTGTCAAGAATTGCCACTCTTCCTGACAGTTTCAAGATGTTTCATTGCTGACCCGCTGCTTCTCCGCGTGACACGAAAAGGCGGATGCGCTTCCAAACGTGTTTATTTGATCTTTTCTGATTTTATTCTATTCCAAATATCCTTCACCCATGCATGGACCTGTGATGATAGTGAAAAGTGTGGGCTGTCATTATGTAATATCAGTGCAGTTAATTGCCTCCTAGGAGGATGCTTATCATCAGCTCAATCCTGCATGTATTTCATTGCACCGTAAAAATGCATTATGAACCTGTTGGAGACATTGACACTTATGCTTTTACCGGTGCACACTGGGAATGTTTATGGACATTTACAGGGCTTACTTAAGGGCAACATAACACAAGGTCAAAGCCTGTAGCTGCAACCAGATCCAAGTGTATTTACGGTATTTATAATGTACGGATGTTTCTGCAGAAATACTACCGAAAGGTGCAAGAGACTCATGCCCCAACCGTGCAGCAGAGACAGGGGTAAAGGGGGGGGGGGGGGGGGGGGGGGTTACAAAGGAAGCATATTTGAGTAATCTCTCCCACGTGTTTTTGAGGCGTGATTTCTTCTCTCATCGGGCGCCCAGGAACACACTCGACCTGTGTCCCCTGCTGTAGCTATGAAACATGAATAACTCTCTAGGGCTGAGAGGTGATGATAATTACCTCCTAAATCTTCAGGTTATAGAGAATAACACCTGCTGCTATCGAGGACCAGGGAAGGTAGGAGGAGGAGGAGGAGGAGGAGGAGGGGGAAGGCGAGGGGCGGAGGGGGGTGTAAAAGAGCAAAAGGCAGAGTGGGAGGAGCCATTTTTTGTTCATTTCCCTGTGATGTGAGATAATGTGATCTCACCACACACGGACAACAACATTTATACTGTACAATGATGTTTGCAAGCAGCCTCAGCATCAGCATCAGCAGCCAGGACGGTGGTTTATAATGGAAAACAAATCCATTCAAGTGAATGGCAGCACAACACCACAGAAAAACTGAAGCCTTGCAAATTGATTTTATTCTATTATTAAAAACCACAGTAATGTCTCTTTATACTTAGCGATGCCCTTTATTCAAGCGTGGAAACACACTGGCATACTTTGTATTTTTTTTTCTATGGTTTAAAAAAACCCTGTGAATTGTAGCCTATTTATATTTGTGCTGTTAAAGATGCATGGATAGCTGTTAACTTTGGTACAGGCACATATGTTCTCTGAATGTTTGTAATTTGCAGCACTTTTACCTTACAAGTAGCATCATCACTCAGGTACCTTTGTATTTGGTTCTAGTCCTAACACTACCTTAAACTGAATGTTATATTTTAGTATACAGTACATGCAATATTTTCCTTTTTCTGCTTGTGCAAGAAAGACAACATTCCAGCCAAAGGGCCTGTAAGAGACCTGTAACTTGAAATGTAACTCTTGTGATGACCCCAGGGTCAACCTCAAAAAGCACTGGTTCCTGTAAACTTCCATTGAACTTCTCAGGAGCAGTACCAAGTCAATACTGTTCAAAGACTCAGTTTGGTTTCATCTATTGCATTTGGTTCATTTAATAAGTGATGTCGTGGCCCATCTGTGTAATTTTACTGTTTTAAGATTTCAGGGCAAATAGAATCATTTATTCTATGTCAGGAGATGGACTAGCAGTTTTTTGTTTATTTTTTAATGGAAAGCATTTTTCCCTGACATAGTTATGCAATATTTGATGAAGTTTAACATTTTACAAGGTTAGTAAGTGCACTTCTGATCCTTAAGACTCATCTAGTTCTACCCTTTCTGCCCAAAATCGATCTCTTTTAGCTCCAAAAAGCCAAAACACGAAAGCCAAATCATCAACTATGGACCTGAAAATGGCAGTTCAGAAATGAGTGTCACATCACTCTTCCTCCCCTCCATCCACTGATTATGTAGTGTCTACATATACTAATACAGAGCTATTTATTCACCAATAAATAAAAAATACCTCAATGCAATAGTGAATGGGCTGGAGCAGTGTTATTCTGTGGAATCCAAGTAGGATTTCTCACTGGTGGTGGACTAGAGTGATATTGATTATAGCTTCTTTTGTTACTTCTCTCACCTTCTTGAAAATGTTATGCTGCAGTATTTGTATGTATTCAAAAACCTGTTGATAACAAAGTCTTCCAAAAATGATTATATGAAAGCTGTTTCTCATTTTGGCCAGAAATGTGGTATTTTGTGATGGGTGTGCACCTCTGCCCTATACCTGCAAATTTGGGAAGTTGTTTTGCATGCCAAGAGGTGACCATAAAAGGGGCTGTGTTTCACAAACTGTTGTAAAATCCTTGTGTCTGATATTCCCAGTGAGTTGTATACATGTGTATCTTTTCAAACCTGCATACATATGGGATGTCCTATGTATCCTGGAAGATGTTTTGTTTGAATATCGTTGCTGTTCATATGACCCCTATCAAAACTGGAATATGTGTGTGTATGCATACACTGTGATTATCACTGTGAACATGTTACCATAATGACTTTTGTATTGTGCTAAGTTGCAGCATCACAGGGCTGCTAATATGGCTGGTGATTCTTGTTGAAGGTCAAAGGAGGATGCAAATGGAAATTTAATGTTAACAAGTGGGCTAGCAGACATTAGGTCATGTTTGTAATTTGTTCTTGTAATAAATGGCATGAGGCAGAAAAGTGAATGTTCTTCAAAGTCATTTCCAGGTTGAGAAAAATGCTGTTATTGGGGACAAAGAGAGAAATAGGCTTCAACTAAAGTAGTCAAATTATGAGTAGACTGATTGTTGATGGTACTCTGTTAAATACCGAACTCAATACTTGATCGACACGCATTTAATTGATTTAGTACGAGGGTGTTCCTTTCCAGCGGGTGTTTCCCTTGCTGCACTGCTGTGGCCTTTAAATTCACTTCGCGTCTCAAGGTGGAGTGGCAGGGAGAGAGAGAAAGGTCTACCAGGGACATATTGATTATGGCCTCTGAGGATTAAAGGGGCTGAGGACAAACAGGTTGGTCATATGTGAGCCTCACTATCATAGACACTGCTGGCCACTGTCAAAAGAACATCTAAAATATGACTGCAGGACTTAATCAATACTCAACTTAAGGGTAAATGCTAGGGATAATTTAGCACCAAATTATTGTCTCTTTAGACTGATGGCTAAATGGTTCATTGTTTATGCCCACTTGAAAACATTCAGCTATTTAGACTGTTTACATATGTTTAATATGCAGCGGAGTGAGCTCCAGCAGGATTCAACAGACACTTTATAGATGCTCCAACCTTGTATTTCAGCTAGACTTTGATAAAATTATAGTAATACATTGTTAATTTTAGGATGATCACTATATATTACAGGAGGAACTATTGGGTATGTCTCTAAGGAGAATGATTGACACTGATGCTTCTTCCTGCTGCAACACCAAAATATTACAGGTAATAGATGTTGTATGATACTTGTGTGACACATTTCAGCACATTGTCTATTATATGATGCACCCTCAAAATGGAAAAAATATCTATATTTGAAGGGTTATGAAAAGGGATTTTATGGACATGTCATGTTGAAGGGGGTATAACATGACTGCATTCAACACTTCTTCATTTTAGAGCCATAGTCTGTGCAGTAACAGTAACAGTTGAGACATGGGGACATTACATTCACCCACAGGCCAACTACCTGATTTGTGTCATTCCTGCCCAACTAATGGAGTCTTGGCAGTGACTGGTCATTATGGCTGTATCATCGAATAATTCATTTTAACTTTGGCCATGAGCCCATTGACTAGAATTAAAGGGGTGGGGTTTATGACCTATACTACTGCCAGCCACCAAGGTGTGATCAAGATGTTTTGGCTTTGTTGTCATATACACCCACCTGGCCTTTTACATGTACTATACCACTGAAGATGCTAAAGAAGTGATTTGTGTAACAGAAGAGCTTGCACTAATGGCTCCTTAAACAACAGAGAGAAACACTTTACATCTAATGGGCTGTTATGTTTCGGAGTTAAGGTTTGATTTATGTCAGTGTACACTGTAGATTACTTAAAATGATGACTACTCCACCCTGGTTCCTTCTGTATCTTAATTACTGATTATTGCTGATTGGATTTTTAGCACACTGTCCGCCCCCCCCCCCCCCCCCTTTTTTTTTTTTTTTTTTTTTTTTTTTTTTTTGCCGTCACCAGTGAGTGTGAAAAATCTGTCAGGCAGGCGACATCATCAGCTCATGCACAAGAAGCAGCCCATCTTTACTAGAGAAATGTCTGTACTATTCAGAATTTGGACATTCATCTCCGTTCAGGCGTTGCAGCTGATGCCAGACACGGGGGGGGGGGTCTTTCTAGCCAAAATGCAATGTAATTTTCAGCTTCTCAAACAGCAGGGGACCACTTAATGAAGAGCTTTCTAGCTTCTTCCATTGATGAATGTTTTGATAAAATGATTGTAAGACAATTTTTGGCTGAGGTTGAGGCTTTTATTGATTGATTATTACACTGACAGGATGTTTCAGGTACAGGTCAGGGGTTGGAGACATATTCAGACCATAAACCTGTGGTGGACTGACCTCATGTGTTATTCATGTAATCACCCTGCTCTGTAAACCCGACAACAAGAGCTGGGTCAGTGATACAACTTTATGGCCTTTCTAAGTTGAATAGTGTGAACCCAGGACATTTATCCATGTTGCAGATTTCAGCAAATCACTATCGTGTTAAATGTGTTTATATTACATCATCACATAGTGAAGAAAGCAGAGTAGAGATTTACTTGTTTGCTTATGTGTATAAATACTTTTTCCTCTGTGTATTTCTTGACATTATGTTATCTTCCTACTTTGTCTGGCCCTGGTGGAGTCTGAAGACAGAGTTTGTGCATCAGGGACAAATTGCCCTAAATTTATTTGATGTGTGGTTGTGTTCGCCACATGGCACACAACGCTATGTACAGCTTGAATATGATGTATAGTAATAACACCAGGTTCACTGTTGATTTAGGATGACACTGGCCTCGGACTTGGGCTTGAGTCCAAAGAGCTACCAATCTAAATGACTTAAGTCTGGCATCAGGAACCCATACTAAGAGAGCTTCTAAGGTATGATTTATGCTTCTGTCTTTACGAAGATAGATGCGTAACTTAAAAAGAATATGCATTCTACAGTATATGAAGCAGGAGGAAGGTGATTATTGAAGAAAATTTACTTTAGTGGGTTTTTCTTTAATCTCCGACTGTTCAGCTCTCATTTTGAACTTAAGTGTTTTTCCTCATAGTTGTTGGCACTTTAATATGTAAAAGTCAATACATGCCCTGGTGATTATAGTCTTAAGAATCAGAATGAAGATAAAGATGTAATTCAATTTCATCTGGATGAAAAGACTCTCATTACGTGCCAGGTTCTGACAGCTCTTAGTACACTACCTGGGTGACAGATGACCGTTCTTGGTATGCATCAAAGGGTTTTAACTGCTGAGGAAATGAAATGGGAAATGGAGGGAATTAGCAGATGATTTTTAACATGGTATGAAGTGTAGTGTCAGCAGAACACTGTGAGTTCCTAACATCTTTGTTATTATTGCCCTGTAGAAATTGATGATGTCCCCCTACTTCATGGCTGTTTTACTAATGTGGGATGAGAAAATTATTTGGAGGAATTGCTGTGTCAGTCTTGTAATGCCCATGCCTCTTAGAGCTAGATAAATTGAAAGTGCACTGAGAAAAAGGTATCGCTATGGGCAAAGCAGTTACATTCAACAAGTCTACACTACTATGATCAAAGTTAAAAGGAACACTACTGGAGATTTTCATTCATGATGTCCTTTAATTTATCTTTTTTGTCGTGAATATTGTTTAAAACACAATGAAGGTTGCTTGGTATTAGGTTTTCCTGGGGGCTTGTTGTATTGATATCAGATATAGAATAGATGAAAATGTCATATTTGTACAGAAAAGCCTGGAATAGACATTCAATGCAGTCTATGAGCATCAGATATGTGAACACAATTGCTGCAGAGACCTTTGCAAAGATATGTAAAATCCGTAAAGTGGCACAGGAATAGCTTAATTGTAGGGAGTGTTTAATCAGCCTGTTTGACATTTAATAGATCACTCAATCATGAGATTAAGTCTATTTAGACTTTCAATGGATAGTCAAACAGTTAACAGCTCCAATATGTTATACAGATGGAGGCTGTAAGCTAAGCCAATGCAACATTCTCAAGGATCACTGGAGTCAGAGGAACAGGCTACAATGCTGTGAAGGAGGTAATTAGATGCTTTTGTAGGAACACCTGCAAAGAAATGTAGAATTGGACCTGCTGTTTCACTGGTGCACTGAGGGAGCTCATCATCTTCGTCAGTGCAACAGGAAGCTCTATCAGCTGATTAGAAATGTCTAATCACACTTTGAAGCATGAAGTAATCGGCACCGCAAAAAATTTATTTGACAAGAAAAGAAATAAAGAAATTATTCTACTTTTACCGCCCCAAATGGGCAATTGGGGCAGCTCTGGCTCAGTTGGTTGAGCGGGTTGTCCAGTGGTCGAAGGGTTGGCAGTTCGTGTTCTGGCTCTGGCTGTCGACGTGTCTTTGGGCAAAGACACTGAACCCTGACTTAGTCTCCCAGTAGGACTGACAGAACCTTAGAAACCTGGTGTATGAGTGGGTGTGTTCATGGGTAAATGTGAGGCTAATGTAAAGCGCTTTGAGCACTATGAAGGTGAAAAAGTGCTATATAAGTGCAGTCCATTCCAGTTACAATAAAATTATATCCTAATATGATGATTTGCAGTATATGTTTCAGTATGTTTTCTGAAGTGGGTCAAAGATTGTACGTGTTGTCATCAGGACTGTGCAACTCACACTTCTTTTGACAATATTTTTCATCATTTGGATGGTGCTTTGTGTTCTCTGAAATTTGCATGAAGGCAACACAAACAAACATGGAGGAGAGTGAATATGACACAAAACAAAGAAATACAGATCACAAATGGTTTGCAAAGATGTTCCAAAAATGGAGAGGCTAATCAAATGTGGACATTAAAAACTTTTTCTTAACTAAATATACAATATATACAATATATACCACTACCCTCAAAGGATATTATGCATACTGTGCTAGAAGATTAGCATATTTCTCACTTTCGGTTATCAAATTTTATTTAATTTATACTTAAGCGGAAGAGCGAAAAAATTAATTTCAAGTATTTTAACTAGATAGTACAGTTTTGTTTTTTTGCATTGTACATAGAACAAGTTGTGATGCAGTGACTATATGGGATAGACTGTCCACCTCTATGTGCAGCCTGTGTGAAAGATCTTGTTTATGTAACATTAAATTGGATTCTATGCTGGGTATAGAATTTATAAACCAACATAATTACTTTTCTGATTTATTGCGTTAATTTACTCTTTTTTTTATTGGATGAGAAGATTGGTTGTGTGCAATGCAGCACACAAAACAGCATCTACAACATACTTGTTGAGGATATATAGTGTTGAAGTTACTCTGTTCTCTTTCAGGTGACTGAATTGTAAAAGAAGGGGAGGTGTTTCACTTCCTCTTTCTCTGCCATCTTCTGTCTCTTTCTCCTCTGTGTCTTGAGGAGGAGAAAAAGGACTGTGCCGGTTAACATCAGCCAGCCAGGCAAGAGTGATAGAAAGCAAGAGGTAGAAAGGCAGACGATAGAGTGGAGGCGAGCGTGAAAAGATGGAGAGAGCAGGAGACAGAGGGAGAGGCAGAAGCAAAGAACAGGCCCTGGAGTGCTAGCCAGTCAAGGTCATACAGAGGAGAGGAGGCCCTGCTTGTATATGTCTGTGTGTGTGTGTAGAAAAAGGAAACAGTGGGGATGGGAGTCCTACATAGTAGATGTAGAATAGAATGAGGAGCTGGTGACAGCGGATTGGTTTAGTCTGGGATGGGGGATTTTATGGGGAGGGATAAAGAAAAGAAGCAGAGCGGGGGAAGACAGAACGCCAGAGATGAAAAGAGCTTGTAATATGGCTTCACTACACTGTCTTAATACTTGATATACTCTTCAGTCCTGTTTTCCTGACAGAAATAGGGCTTAATGAATGTGCCACTTTGAACATGCTTGGCTGAAACTCAGATGTAGTGGCGGTACATTTATGATGTTATACTCAGAATCATGGCGTATATGTATGTACTGTATCTATATATAAAAATACATGTGTGTACATGTATGGACATTTCTGTGTATGTTGTTGCATAACTGTCCAGTACCATCATGTTTCTGTGTTGTCTCTGCAGTGTGCACTTTATATGTTATTCCTCTTCACCACTCAGTGACCTCTACTGTCTTGTTGCAGCTCTCACTGTCAATAGGCACTGATGCATTTGAAAATGAAATGCGGAAACTTTGCCGATGTGTCCTAGCACCTTCTCCCCCTGTTCTGAAAACAAAGAGACACCCTGAAAGTGACGTTAATCCCATCCAAAGACCTTGGTGTAATTTTGATTAGTAATAGAGAAAGAGAGAGAGTATTGCATAATGGATAGCCTGGTGCTTGTCATCTTAGGATCAAGTGTTTTGAAAGCGGGATTGTGGTTTGCTGAGAACATTCTTTATTTGGTTATCCCAGCTAGATCCAAGGAGTCACTTGGAAATGTGATCACTGCTGTCTCTTCAAACATATTAGCCCTGTTTGCATCTCACACCCTGGGGAGATTACATGTGTGGTTGTGTGTGTAGTTGTGCAGTTGCCATAGCGTCTGTGTTCAGAGTACGAAGGTGCTGATGTGAAAGATCTGAGGAGGCTTCTACTCTTGCCGACATTATCTCCACAGACCAAAGGTGTGTGGAGTGGTGATAAGGTACAGTATGAGGACTTTTTGTAAGAAGGTCAATAGTTCACCTGTGGGGACCCTAAGGTCACTCCCAGTTCATATTATTACACTATTAGACAAAGGCTTAATGCATTCTTATTTGATCTACATTGTGTCTATTGATGTCATTTTAATTTGAAGAAAAATGGCCTTTTACTAGTCTGTCGTTCTAAAATGCAATCAGCACCACTAATCCTCACATTAAACCTCTAGTGGTCAGACAATCACATTCAGTTTAAGACGCCCAGCAAATTCTTCGCAAATTATCCTGTTGACAGACGTCATTACCAATTCAAACTATAATTAATCTTTCCACGCGATGATTTTACACAGATGAAGAGTAATAGCTTCAATAATAATGGCTTCTAAGCATTTTGTTAGCTGTAAACTGTAATTTTAAACAAGCCCTGTGGAAATGATCTGCATGATGTGCCACTGTACTCTTACATTTATCTGACAGCTGATGCACACAGACAGGAAATGAGGGCAGAGAGAAGGGAATGTAACAAAGGTTGTTGGTTGAAACTGCACCGGGATTCAATTTAGAGCTGTGTGAGAATTTCCTTATATTGGCAATTTTGTGACAATATATATCATGCTGTGGCTTGTTTTTATTGAACATATATATGTATGTATTTTTTTTTGTTAACATATAGAAAAGCACATTTCTTATTCAATTTTGAATTATGTAATCAACAAATTAAAGGTCTCACTGCAAAATACATATGTGATTAGAATCCCATTATGGTGAAGAAATATATAAACAAAACCTCAAGTATTCTTGTACAAATAGAACTCTATTTTGCATCATAGCAGCAAACAAAAGTAGTTGCTTATATTCCAATTTTTTGTCTTGGATGTGAAAGGAGATACTTTTTTCAAATGGTGCAAATTGTCCAATAAAAAGTGTGATTACCCCCCAAAAAGTTAATAAATGATAAAACATATTATGAGCCAATAGATATTATTTTTTAATAGGATAGAATAGAATAGAATTAACAATGTACGCAAAAACACTTTTACAGTCAAAGTATTATCATGGTGCAAAAATAAAAGTACCATAATAAGGGTCAAGATTTGTTAACAAAAGCTGATATCTTATTGATCAGTGCTATAGATGATGGGAAGAAAGACGTAGTTTTGTATTTAATTGCTCAGAAATGTTTCCCAACTCTCACCCAGGAAGAAAAATAACCTTTGAAACAATATAATATTGATTTGACATTAATTATGGTAGTTATTGACATAACTAACAACTGGCTTGTTTAAAATGACAATTCATATATTTTAAAAAATATAATATGTATATTTGTTGTAAAAAAAAAAAAAATGGTTCCAAGTTATACAGTTGGTTTCAGATAAGCCTGAATTCTGATTTCTTGTTTGAAGAAATACAACAATATAGTGAAAAAATAACCAAAACTGAAAAAAAATGTAGCAATGGTATACATTTTTAGGAATATGATACACTGACACAGTGCTAGCCTGTTTACAAGATTGTATAGGAAGATGTGCAAAAAACCCCAAAAACAATAGTTGTCTATAAAAATTAATAGTTGAACAGAGGGTATATCTCACTTCTTTTCCCGGTACAATGTGTTCCACAATTTGGTTTGTGTGTAGCTACACCGTCTCTTGGTATTTAGCAAAAAGCGTGTGATTTTGTGTGAGCCACCCTGTATCTGGCAAGGTAGTCAGACTGACAGATTGGGCTGTGTGAGTGCCATCTCCTCAGCTTGGCTGTCTGTGTGTTTCTCCTTCTCCCTCTGTCTCATCTCCCTATTACCCTGCTTCAGTTGTGACCAGCAGGGCAAGGGATATTTTCCTTCATTCGCCTTATCTAACCTTCGCTATAGGTAGGCCCTCTGCTCGGATTAAGTCCAGTCACTGTTCCATAACTGTATGCTACAATACCTGATGGATCAGCCGTCCACGTCTGTCTCCCCTGTACTGAAGCCAAGACGGTAGCTTGAGTCAGTGTGAGGTTAAAATGCCAGGGATGGCTTAAAGTCTATGTGTCCTTGCATTAGTCTGTTCCATTTGAGCAGTTCTCACTTTGTGGCTGCATCAGGACCAGAAACACACCAATGAAAGAAGGCACCATTGTTCTGTGAAGTAAACACAGGGCGGATAGTTCACAAGACATTTAATGAAAAAAAAAATTTATAAAAAAATGAGATATTGCATTAAAAATGCAATATCTAATGTAAAAAAAAAAAAAAAAAAAAAAAAAAAAAATATATATATATATATATATATATATGCATTAGCACATTACACATTACTTAATCAGACTAAAGTAGTCTTTTATCCGACCTGCATATAAAGTAATGCAGGTATAGTGGTTTATAACTGGAATTTCTATCTATCATCATTGTCTATTATCTGACACATAACTGGAAAACCTTTCGATATATTTCCAGTAAACCTGCTAAAGTTGTTTAGTTAAGTTTGGAAAGGTTCTTTTTGCTCTTCTAGTGTCCATCTTGTCCATTCATTATTGTCAGTTGCCATTGTATGATAATTTTTCTGCATGTTTTTCACAGATTCAAGATGCCTCTTTATGAAATTGATCTAGAAAAGTTGAGATATGATGCCAAGAGGTGTTCGCAGAATGTTATCTAGGAATCCCTGTTGTCTTGTACTACAGGGTATATATAAAAAAGTATCCACTAAATTTACAAGAGATTATGTTCATGACGTCTCTCTGTTTGCATATGTTGGTATGAACATCTTGCTTGACCATACCAACATTTATTGCATAATTTCATTGATAACTGAAAACAGGCTCATTTTACGGATGGTTAAAAAAAAATCATCCAAAAAATTAAAGGGTTAAAATTAGATGAAAAGTCTTAAACTGTGATACAAAATGTGAATTAATTTTTTTCCTCTGCTGTGATAGTCAGATTAACACTTTGTTTTCTGCTATTTGCACTGGAGCAGTGAGTGTATGGAAGTGTGTAGGAGATTTGTTTTCAACTTGGACATGTACATTAAGATGCATTGAACACACAAGAAGAAAAATGACAACCACGCATTCTTTAAACCTGATGAAAAGTGATTGAATTTTGAGCTAAGGTCGTCGCAGTATGTTAGATCATACGTCTGACGTTTTTACATAATTAATTTCATTCAGTTGTGCATAAAAATTGGGTAAGTCAGTGACTTGTTCCTCTGAAAATCACAACAAAACTAGAAACCATAGTAAAAACAAA
Source organism: Siphamia tubifer (assembly GCA_020466265.1). Lineage (NCBI taxonomy): Eukaryota > Metazoa > Chordata > Actinopteri > Kurtiformes > Apogonidae > Siphamia > Siphamia tubifer. Next base: position 23,716,104 of record CM035788.1, on the reverse strand, counting down.
TAAATCCAAACCATTTATATTTAGTCTCATTCACTGCTTTGTTTTGCTCCATTATATATTCAGAATTATGAATATTTAGAATAACTCATACATATAGAAGTTAAAGGGTTTTAAAACATTTAATTCATCTGATTACTCGATTAATCAATGAAAAAAATAGACAGAATACTTGATTACAAAAATATTTGATAGACGCAGCCCTACATAGTTGCATCTAGGGCTGCAACTATCCATACCTAAATGAAAGGTATAGACATTTAAAATTCCTTCCGTAATCAGCAGTAATCGGCAATTGGCAGATCAAGTTTTTTGGTGATCGGTATCAGTGATCGGGCCAAAAAATGCTGATCGGTGCATCAGTTATTTTTATATCATATGTACTCCTGACAGTAGAACAGGATGTACACCTACAGTATATAAAAGCAAAGTTATACAAATTAAACAAAATGAAACAGTAAGTGATATCTCAAACTAATAAACTAAACGTGTATACTGTATTTTAACCTATACTTTACATCATCTTATTTCTCTCTCAAAATTTTGTTATATTTCTGGTTCTGAAAAATGTTCTTCTCAGATGTCCTGACTCTTTTGCATTTTATTGAAAACAGTATGTGACCATGGTTTTATTCACAAATTTAATTCTGTTTTTTCCCTCAGCAATTTGTTACAGTTACATTTATTTTGTCATTGGTCATAGATAATATTCAACAGAGTGTTTGTGTGTGTGTTTGTGTGTGTGTGTGTGTGTGTGTGTGTGTGTGTGGGTACATGTGCATCTGTGAATTCTCAACTCAAACTGTTTGCACACACATATATAGACAGTAATACAAATGTAGATCTTCCACTGTATCATTATGCTCTAATTTTGCTAAATTTATGATCTTAATCAGTTTTTATTTTGGGCAAATTGAGAAAGACAACATTGCAGCCATTTGGGTAAATAATTAATTTTAAATTGGGAACCTCTTATGACGACGCTATATGCCCAACCAGTTATGTAGAATGGAGGGAGCACAGGGGAGAAGAGGAGGAGCAGGAGGAGGAGCAGCCAGAATAGGGAGAGTAATGAGCCTAGGTAAGGGTGTGTGTGTGTGTGTGTGTGTGTGTGGGGGGGGTAACGTGGGAAAATGTGAGAAACAGAAGAAATGTACAGTCCTGCATCTCTAATCCCAAATATGGATTCACACGATGAGATGATTGAAAACCTGGAGAGTGATGGATCCCACAGAATTAGAGGGATAGGTACATCAGAGGAATTTTCGGCTGACAAATTACCTGATAGGAGCACAAAACCAGTCCAGAATTAACATAAATCAGATTAGAGATACCAACAGCTGGGAGACTCATGTTATTGTTCCCTCTCCCTCCCACTCTATCCCCAGAAATGCTTTGGATTACTGTTTTCGTTGCTCCTCTTGATTCCCCACCAGTCATGTAAGTTTTGCAGTGGCACGCTTATCATCCTGTGTTTGTCTTGGCACCAGTGTGAATTGGTGCAGCTGGAAGAGCACAATGAATTGGATGCAAGTAATTGTGCATGCATGGGAGTGAGCTGAGAGGGCTCAGCCTTGAACTCAGTAGAGCTGAGACACACCAGATTGGGCTGGCTCGTCCAAGCAGTGCACTTCTGATTGGTCTGGGCTACAAAGCTGAAATGTGCCTTTTGTGCCACTGGTCCATGCTTGAAATCTTTCTCTCTTTCTCTTTTTTTCTTTTCTCTCCACTCTCACACTAATGAACAGCAGTGCTTTTCTACATTACAGATCATATTTCATGAATGCAACATTCATTGATTAATGCCAAGCGCCTTGAGACCCTTCTGAGTGATTATGGCTCTCAGGGTTGGGAGGGGCTGTGGATACTCTTAATGAGTCATAAAAAGCGAGGAATTATACACTTGAATAGTCCTGATGTTGGGTGATATTTCAATATTTGGTCACTCACTCTTGGAGTCTATTTGCCCACAGAGTTGGCATATTCTCAAATGCCCTCAGACATGCATTTGCACATGTAAACAGTGAATTCTTGACTTTCCAGTCCCGTGGTGTGTTCTTGCACTCAGGATATTTGGGTACAGGCAGGATCCAGCTGCACAGACATGAAAAACAAACATGCAGGTCAAACAGAGAGCTCCCACAATGCACTGTGATTCAGCCCGGCTCACTCAACCACCAAAATAACCATGTTGATTACATAATCAAAACAAGAAGCCCAAATGCCAAAAACCACTATATGATAATTGTCAGTGTGCATCCTCCTGCCTGTGGTGATACAGTATTTCTTCCTGGGTGGTAATATTTGTGAGCTGCTATATAAGGCTGATTATGCTAAATTATGTTGTCTTATATATGATTACCCAGTAGATAACAACAGTGACGGTCAGCACCCTCTTAACAAGATGATGGAAGTCTTGTTAATTGAGCTATCATAGAGGGATAATGCATGCATGCAGCATCATAGTGTCTTCTTCTCATTCCATTTTTCCCTGGGGTATATCTGTTCCTCCCTTGTCTCTGAGTCCATTGCCCTCTAAAACACACTGCTTAATTACAGAGTAACAGGGGGAGGAGGTGAGGACAAAGTGGGAGAAAAAGCAAAAGCCAGAAATAGGGAAGAGGCTTTAAGCAAGTAACTAGAGAAAGTAAAATGAACAGCTGTGAGAGACTAATTCCAGATTGGGATAATGTTCATAATTAGGATTGTTTTAGAAGTAGCATTGCTTAAATACAGTTAATATTTGATGATCGCTGCACTCCCAAGATCCCCTACTGAACAGACTCTGACTCTGAGGCAAACGCACAATGACTGCACATCAGACATGGCTGAGGGTTGACAGGCATGTGGCTCCCAGCCTCTTCTCACAATTTTCCTCCTTCTTAAAGCGCCTGACAAACCTCATTAAAGACTGTTCACGCAGCCTCTATTGACATGAAACATGCCGCAGAAAGGCCATGTATAAAACATGAATCCCCCCCCAAGGTTACTGTATATGACAGAGCCTGTACAGGGATCTATAGTACTTTATGCTGCATAAGCGTCCACCTATAGTATAAACCTAGTGGCACATATGATAAATGCATGGCATTTACTGTCAGTCCCTGTTGTACAGATGGAAATGTCTGAGGTGTAAAAAATGACAGGCAGAGTTTTAATAACAGTGGAAATATTTTCATTCTGTGCTGACAGGTTTTGCACACGCCACTGTTTCAGTCAAATCCCATGCGGAGCCATATTCACCCCCTCTCCTTTACTCCTCTGAAATATTAATATAATGTAATAGGCTATTTGTATTAAATATTTAATTCTGTCCCATATTTGCATCTCATAAACGCTTGGTCAGTATTACTTTAGATCACCTTTGAAACTTGTCAGACTGGGAACGAATTTGAATAGCAGAGCAGCAGTAGAGGAGGGTAGTCATCTGCAGTGAAAGGCTTGGGGATGTTTAGGGAAAAAAAAAAACTTCCTGTGTCCTTTCGACTGTTCCATTTTCTTCTTCCTTTACTTTGAAACACAGCACACTTCCATCTGTCTCTCTCTGTTTATTACCCAATGTTTGCAGCAGCACTTTGTGTAATGTACTCCAGACAGGTTTGACAGCCTGGACATAGACCATAAAATACCTCCTGTTAGAGTATCATCTACCGAGATCACAGCACAGGTACTTCAACTCTGGTAGGTTTAGGAGAAGAAAGAACAGGAAAAAAAATGACTAAAAGATGCAAGGGTAGGAGGGAGTGAGTGGCAGGTGAAACCACTGAGAGATGGAAATGAGAACTGAAGGATGAGTTATTTTAAAATGATTACTTCTCGAGAATGCACACATGGCAACGCTGTGGATAATTCCTCATAAAAAAAAAATGTTTAGTCTACATTTCTGAGATTATTCTTTCATATAAGTTATACTGAAATTTTTATGGAACATTTACACTATTGAAAGGGTGTAAAGTTGAATATAAAAACCACGCTGGTAATTTTCTGTTTTTGTTTTCTGAGTTTCCTCTCTTCAGTTCTCTTCTAAGTTTATTAGTGGGTATATGGGCCACATGACCTTTGTGGGGGTGACCTGAGATTGTTAATGTGCAGTGGCAGTGAAGGAGAGCAACAAAAGTGGATGTATATTGTGTTGTTGATTCAGTGGTTTGAAACATGTGAGCAAGGTTGGTGGCTGTACTTTGTGGCATTAGAGTGAAGTATCCTCATCCAGGTGGCCACAAAGGTGCAAGTGTCCTTGAGATGTAAATGTCATCATCTGTCTGTTCACCGTGGTGTATACTAACTGTGTAGCTACTGTTGAAAACCTCTGTCAGTGTAGACTCTTTTGGGCTGAAGAATTAAGGAAACAAATGTGACATGTTGTCATATGCAGACACTCATTGTAGTGGACACATGGATTTCTTAATGATACCTTTAGAATTCCAATGCTCTATTTCAGTGTTACTTTGAAATGCATGTATGCTGAAGCCACCTTGTCATTAACAAAAAGGAATATACTACATTTTAGTGACAGAATATTTCACTGTTGCATTAGTTACAAGTTGCATTTGAGTCTAGTAAGAATTCATTTAAATTTTAAACAAAATTATGTCACATATCAGGGATGTGACAAATAAATATGATGAAAATACAAAGCTTTCTATTTCGCATCACAACTATTTTGGTAGTTTGGATGCAAATTGATGACACTTGTTACACTTTTTCAGTATAAAGTCTGAATAGATAGAAAAAAAAATCTGTGTAGATTATCTATGGCTTTTGTCTTACCATATTTACACTTGTCTGTATACAGGACCCTGGTAAAAACATCAACACTTCTATTGTGAGGTTATCATATAATGTTCACATCAACAAGCTGCTCACCACCCCGATAGCCCAGTGAGTTGATGATGCTACTCCACATGTTGTCCTTTAGTTTATTTCCAGACAACAAAATTCATCTTGGATGATTGCACCACAAGTATGCAGATCTTAATTCAGGTGTAATTGCATCCAAATAGCTTTAAGGATCTCGTGGGATGCAGTTGCTCATGGTGCATACAGTTAGTCAGTGATGCATGTGACTACATACTCAATGCAGTGTGAAAGCAAGTGACTCCTTGACTACATGCCAAAGGCCATGGGGTCAGCTTCAACACCACAGAAGCATATAGCATGACAACTTGTTTGTTTATGGCAGGCAACTAGCATTTTTTAAAATAATTTCATGATGGGACGTACCAAACGGTTCTGTGGCTGAACACAAATGGAGTTTAATGTTCAGTAGTTGTTTTGAAAAGACAAAATCTAAGGTGAGCCAGAAAGAAATGTAGTCACTTTAGACACTTTCTAATGCCAAGTGTGATTTGCAGTAGGAGCTCATAGCAGTGTAGACACATTCTGGATACAGTGGGTCTGAAAAGGGCATAAAACGCATCTGACAGGAATATTGGCCACCAGCCACAACAATAAGGCCAAGTATGGTTGTGTAGAATCATTGCCAGCTGAAAAAGGTTATGATAATATGGTACATAAAACACTGTTTGTTCTAATCAACCCACTTGGCAGTCATCACTGTCAGTAACGATGTGCAAAAAGATTCACAGTTGTTTTGAGGGAAGAAAATTAGTGATATGACTAATGAGTAATCCACGTCTAGTCCTTTTTGGCTTTGCAGTGGAAAGCAGGCTAATGAAAAGCCTTGAGCATCTGTAGGCCTGCATACCCATGCTCACTCACAGCCTTCCTCCAGCCAGGCTGCACATCCACAGCCAGCCACACTTGTGGTCTCCTTTCCCCCCTCTCCAGCCTTCAGCTTGCCAGCACCCAACTAGCACAGCCTGGAGGTAGGGCATACTGGCACTCCACTGTGATTTTTTTCTTCACTTGGTCTGGACTAATCCTATTTTGGGTGCTGCTTTTTGAGCAAAGGTTTGCATAGTCTTTCTAGCCCAGATGCAGGAATGGAGTGACATTTCATACCCCTCCCCCCATTTATTATTACATCATCTGTTTATGACCACTCAACCATCCAACCATACATCACCCAGAAAGGCTGTGGAAGTGGCACTTGTCATTTCACCAGTCACTGGAGACAAGGGTATGAGGGTCTAGAAAGGAAGCGCAATTGCATGTTGCTGTATGCCACTCTCTCCCATGTTCCCCCTTCATTTTTCCTTGTCTTGGGTTCTATTTTTCACAACTGTCAGCCTACACAAAAATCCTCCATCCTCCAGAACAACCTGGTGAATCACCCCGTTTCCTTGTCTTAATACCACACATATTATGACAACCACACAAATACACATGGGCACACATACACACACACACACACACACACACACATATATACCAATACTTTTTCTTAACACTTACATTCCGTGTGTGCATCATTTGTGCATTTGTGTTTCTACAGTATGTGACATGTTATGAGCATTAGTTAACTCTGAGAGATTTATGCCAGATACTTCCATTGGCTTGTGAATGGCTGCTCATTTTAAAATAGATGCAGTGTTGTTTTGTCACAACATGTCCCTAAAGCACTTATGGGTTTCATACTGTAATATTTAGATCTTTTTTTGGTCTTAATTTCATTATTTCGCTCTGTGCACAGTACTATGGATGTGAAGGTTTGTGACGGCTATTCACTCATCTGTGCCCAGTCCAAATGTGGCTGAATTTAATTTAACCAAATAAATAAGCAGAGATATTTGTGGTATAATATGTTTAGGACAGCTTTTCACTAACACAGCTAAATCCTCTAAATCGGTTACTGATCTTACTAGATAGTTGGAGACAGTTCCTGGATAGCTTTGTGTTCTCAAGAGCTCCACAATTGGCTTAAAGGTCAGATTGCGTACAAATCACACAACTGCCCTGTTTGTCCTTTTAGTTATTTAACAGATCTGGTTGAGACACAGGGCTGAGAAGCTGCCTCAACTGTACCCGTTATTCTTCACCTAGCCCATCTGGCCCATTACACATGATGAGACTTATGCCTCTTTTGAGAAGAGTTAATAAATCAAGCAACGATCAGGTTAGTTCTGCTGTTTTGTTTTCCATTACAATCATAATAAATAATGCCTGTAAAGCCAGTGAGAGTGTTCATGACACAGTGGTTTGGATGTGCACAGGTCAGTAATGTAAGCTCTCCAAAGGGCACTGAGCAAAATGAAAAAATGATGGAAAACAACCCATTTAATCATATTTGTACTTTGGAGACTTTGATGCTCATTATTTTCCTGACATAGAGGCGTGAGAACAGATTTCTAGTAATAATTTAAATCTCTTCTCTTTTAACTCACTTCCTCTATTATTTCCCCCCTCAGCAACTCCTAAAATGGTTAGCCAAATGACAAGCTTGTTATGATGGTCGGGTGATAATGTCAAGGAGGTGTGAGAGCTCAATGTGTGTGTGACTCTGCTTAATGGCAGCAACCAAACCATTTATTCTGCACTGCCGCCAGCCAGATGGAAAACTTTACTGTGTTGGTTATCCTGCATGATATTGGAGGTACTTTAACCACTACTGCTCTGAGATAATATTGACAGCAGCAGTGACCTTGCTGTGTGTGTGTGTATCTCAAACACTGTTACTATTAGTATGTGTGTTCATAAGAATTAAGACATGCTATTAGTATGAAGCTAAGCTAAAATGTCCTCAGGTGCTGTGTAATTGAGTTAATGCAAGAGGAAAATTACAGACTGGTCCCTGTAGAAGCAAAGGCCACAAGGACCTGTAGTTGTGGAAAACTATATTTCCCATGAGTCCTCGACTGTTTCCTGCTGTGAATGAGCAGCTGCATGGTGTCGTCAATAAGTCTTAGTCTGCTGGGTACTACCCAGCTGTAAATTGTTGACAGTTATACAAGCAAACACATGAATGAGCAGAGGAGTAACAGACAGAGGTGGCCAGCAAAGATGACCCTGTTCTTATGAAGAGCAAATTGTGTTGATATAAAGCTGCCTGTCTGCAAAAATTCAAACGTCACCAAAGAAAGTATGCCACACATTAAATTCTATGATTAATTATTAAATGTACTTTTTGGAAGAAATCCATTTTTGATTCAGAAGTATGATACACACTAAAATGTATAGTAGATGTTATAGGGTGCTTTTCATTACTTTAATTTGTCCTTGCTTTGACATTGGCTGATTCTAATGAGAGTTATTTTCTGTAGTGTCTGTCCAGCTGGAATCTAAAAGCAGAGGGGTATTTAAATCTTCTCCTGACACAGAGCCAATGCAGTGGTGTCCCTGGGGCCTCCACTCAGTCCACTGCACTCAACAGGACAGATCAGTCCACCGTAGTGCAGCTTTGCCGTTAATGCGCAGATGCTGACAAAAAAGGTCACCTGGGGAAAAAGGTGGCCACAAGAGAGATGCGTTTCTCTTCCATCCAATGAAAGTAGTAACCACTGAACAAATATAATGCACCCGCTGCCTGCAGTCTGTTCTCCCTCTGCAGTGCTATAATAATATAAATTACAGATTGGCAGCCTGTTGCACAAAAACAACACCGGTGGCATTATCTCCTTTTAAGTAACCTTTCACTGTCCCTCGCTTACCTGTCACAGCTGTACTTCCTCCACTTGTCAGGTCTCCTGACACCGCTTCTAAGAACGTTGTGGTCACGTGAGGAAGACAGAGCAGTCAGCACATCAGCTAATGTTAGAGCCCTGTGCAAAGCTGTTTTCTTTATCCTGTTCCTGCTCTGCTGGATTTTAGAGCATTATCAACTCCTGCCATAATGTGTGTATCCACTTCCAGCCACAGAATCAGTTTTGTATTCAACAGGGAAAACTTGTGTAGTAGTAAGATGATGAAAACCTGTTAACTTTGACTTTGTTAGGGTTTTTTAATGCATTGTTTTTATTTATTTATTTATTTATTTATCTATGTATTTTAATTGTAGAGTTATGACATATTATGTACAAAATTTCTTATGTACATATTTTAATTTAAGAATGTTGTTGTCGGGCCAAACATAAACAAAATTTTGTTCAACTGAGTACCTGTCTGGTATATGTTAAATGACAGTAAAGGAATCTTGAATCTTGAATTTTGAATCTAATAGCAAAGTTACATTCCAGTGTAAACACCTTCATTACACTCCTGTTAATTATAGGTTTTTTAATGGCTCATGTACCCCTTTTTCAGGTAAAAATTACATATGATTTTTTAAAATTTTGTTTTCGAGCTTGTTTTGTTTTCGAACCTGTTTTATTATTGTCTCTAAAAGTCAGTGTTTCTTTTCTATTTCAATTGCTCCTCTGTCTTTTTTTGATTTACGCTTTCAGAAATAATTATGCACAACTGAAAACTTAATCAGTTCTTTTGCAACAGTTTCCAATTCCATCTGTCTGAGAAGTCTGAATGAGTCACCACTTACAGTAAGGAGCTGCAGTCTATGTGGACTTTAGTAGTGCCAGAGTGTGTTGCAGTGTCTCAGCTTTCCAAATTTACACTAGTATTAGGGCTACACCATACTTTTGGGATGACAAGGAATATATATATATAGCTTAAATCCTGGGATCCACAGTTTATTTTTAGACCACCTGCTCTCACCTGCAGCAAGGTTAAAACCACCTGCTCCTGGGAGATTTGTGTCCCCAATCCCATTGTAGCCAATGGTATTCTGGGGAAAGAGTGTACCACTTAAGCACAGACATCTATAGGCAGAAATGTGGACTAAAGGAAAGATGGACAGGTGGCATCAGGTCACATGAGGTTTGTCTTGTAGTAGCTTTTTACGTAGTCTAAAGGGAGATGACTTGGGCTGGGTTGTGGCCACGTCAGTACTCAACCTTGTTGCTGGAGGCTCTGGTTTGCTATGTTCTGGGTTTTTACTGCCTGGTTTGTCCAGACAGGTAATAAAACGCTTTTTACAACCAGTCCTTAATTGAATGAAAAAGGCAAAGGGAGAGGCCTCCAGGTAACCATGAATCTAAATTAATTCATTTATGACAAACTGGAGTCTAGATGACATTTTCACATAAACTCAATGTGTGTGAGTGTGTGTGTTTGTGTGCATGTGTGTGTGTGTGCATGTGTGTGTGTGTGTGTGTGTCTGTGTGTTTGTGTGCATGTGTGTGTGTGTGTGTTCTGGCTATGAATAATCATGTAAACGTCTTAAACTAAGCTCATTGTGCAGTTGCATGGGTTTGATGAGATTTTATAAAAACCGTAGCGGAGATGCAGAGACTAGGCTGCTTCACTGTCATTTAGCTGTCATTCAATTAAAGTTGCACTTGTCCTGCCAATACTTTAATTACACCCTCAATAATTGTTTTCCCTTTTTTATGCTGTGAGAATATTTAAGCTAATATCTCATTTTGAAGGGGCACAGAATGGGCCAAGATTCAAAAGAAGTAAGCACAGACACACTCATAAACACACACTCATGTAAACACACATACAATAAATGCATGCAACTCTGCCCTGTATCCATAGGCAAATACAATTGACTTTGACTTGGATTAGATTTTATAATGCCACCCACATAATACATCTAGAGCATCCGAGACCTCTTTGTCTTGGTTGATGTCACCAGCAGTGAGCTGATGATGTGGGCAGATGGGGACTGTAGGCCTGTATGCATATGCACAAGCTTCACAAATTGCTCCTCAATAGCATTTCAGTTGAGTCCCTCTTCTCTCACTCCCACTCTGCTTTTTCTGCACTTTCTTGGTTTCCTAACATCCCTAAAGCACATGTGTTCCCACTCATGTTATTGCGCTTAAGTTGTGTCAAGTGGAAAAATATGTATATATGAGTGAATGTGTCATTTTTTTGTGTATGCACCTTTTAAAACACACCTTTTAACACAGGTGCTAAATGGGATGCAGTGATGAAGTACAAGTTACTGAGGAGCACAAAAGCCACTGAGAGTGAACACTGAGGGAGTGTATGAAGAGAAAAAGAGAAATGTGCCAAATAGAGTGATGTGCACAATATACAGTAGATGACCATTACCATTCTGAGCAATGATGCCTATTAGAAAAACAGAGAGTAGAAAATATGACCTTTGCAGCATTCACTAATTGGAGTACTAATAGACATGGTGATTTAGCAGTAAAGCAGGAGAAACGAGCAGAGAGGTGCAGTAAAAAAATTAATGATGTTCGCCTGTTTTTAACAGATAAATTAGACTATATATAAGCAATTTAATGCCACTGAACCTGGAATAATGTTAGTGAAGGTTGACTTCGTTTACGGCTCGCAAGCTCATTACTAAGATGGACAGTAGTCCACACCCAGAGTATCAACAGTCACCATGTGGACTTAAGTCAATAAAGTCAAGGACATCAGTGGGACCAGTGAGTAATAGGTTGTCTGTAACTGACTGAAGCAGCTATCATCTCTTAAAGCTGTGGGGCTACAAAGAAGATGATCAGTCAGCTTGATCGTGTTTCCAGCATATATAACAGTCATTTGTCTTGCACTGGTAGTTTTGTTGCAAAGTGGAGGAAGAGAGGTTAAAGGGGAAGGTTGTTGTGTGATGACAATTATGGGTCCTCTATAACAAGTGATATACTGACCATAAATCTGAAGGGTTTTTTTAACTCAAGCTTGTCATTTTCCATACATCGCAGTCAAAGTTCGAGGTTGCTTACAAACAGCAGAATCCGCTGGAATGACATCTGAGCCGACAGATGATGAGGCACCTTTTAAAGTACACTGTTAAAATCATTCTCTGATGTATGACTGTAATCAATTATTACTGTGGGTTTGACGCGAGGGAGGGTGGATTGGAAAACAAGTTGTGTGGTTTGAAAGCTGGGAAGGTAAATATCTGTGGTAAATGCATAAAAGTCTTTCTCATGGCTTTAATATGAAAGACATCCATTTCAATCAGGCCAGTTAATTCAGACGTTCCGAGGCAGAGCTGAAGGAGAGAATTATAGAAACTGTGATAGATTATGTGATAGATCATGCAGACTGTGTAAAGTCCTTATCAGCAGGAGAACAAGGAACCAAAATGTTATTTTTATCACTCAGAATTAAAATGCGATAATTTTCATTGACCTCCTACTGAGAATATGACAGTGATGTAATGATTTCAGTCTCTGAAAGCTTGCATTTCACAATATTTGTAAAACATACATAGCTTCAAAAAGGATGTCATTACAGCTCATACTTATCTTGTAAATATATCTTAAGTGAAAGGTGCCCTAGTTCTTTTCTGTAGATGGAAAGCCACAAATAAATGTTTATATTCTGTGAAATTACAAGACATAAATATGCATAGAATATTAGCATTACATTTTAAGATATTCAGTGTCACTGAACAGATTAGTCAGTTACAGAGATGACCCATTTACATACTTTTTTTGGGGGGAAAAGAAACATCTGTAAATATGGATGGGTTTTAGAAAATGAATGCATTGTTTATTCACATAGGTTGAGGAGGAAATATGTTTTTTACCTGAATTTATCTACATTATTCCATGGTTCTGGTATCAAATCTCACCACTAAAATATATCTGTTAAAAGATATAATGTTTTGAAAGAAACATTCCATCTATCTCATGATCTTTTGAGGTGTCACTTTTCTGAATAATTAAAATTTCCACTTCCGGTGACTACCCATGCAATATGAGCTTCCTAAATTTGCAACCATAATCTTTATTTTTTTTTAAAGAAATTACTGATTTTCCTTGATTTGTATGGCTTTAAAGTCACATACGAGCTATGGTTTTACAAAATAAAAGACATTCATATGTAATGGACCAGTGTGAATAGGAGTTAATATTTTACTTAACAGATATTTCCCAACTACATCATTTTCACAGAATCTGCATCTTACGAAATAGCTCTGTGGATCATGATGATCAAAATGCTTTTCTTATATATACAAAGCAACAACAATCATGTACAAACTCAGGTGTAATACCATCAATTTCTATATATACATGGATACACAGCCAACCACTTTTTCATGTAAAGTTTTTTAAATGTTTTTATATATATATATATATATATATATATATATATATATAAAAAAAAAAAGTCAGTCAAGTGAAGTAGCTCTCAGCTGTATATATATATATATATATATATATATATATATATATATATATATATATATATATATATATATATATATATATTAGATATTTAACCCTTTTATTATGTTGAAGAAAATTACATTATGTTGCCGGTCATTTTGTCCCATTCCCTTTAAATCCACTCAAAACAGTCAAAAAACAGGTTAAACCCAATAACAACTTTATTTTAGATTATATAAACATTTAGAAAAATACATCCAATACATTTTCTAAATTCCAAAACTAAATTTAAGAACTATTTCATCAAACTTTTATCTTCACAAACACTTCTCTTATTCATCGTCATCATAGGAAAATTAACAATCTGGATCATCAATAACATTGTCCTCTGTCTCTGAAATGTCTTCCTCTGCATCACTTTCCCAGTTCAACATCTGTGATAAAGCCTCTTTAATAATAAACTTTGTGGAGCTCATTTTTGGTCTTTGTCAAAGAGATGACATAAGAATAGTGACAAGGACAAGGGAGAGAAAGTTGCTCCTCTACACACACCTGGGTCTGAATGGTTCTTCAAAGGAAATCAAAATACAAATAGCCAATCAAAACAAAGCACATCAAAGAGACATGTTTATTTTAGATCTGAGCAGATATTTACCCACATTAAAGTGTCCGGGTCAAAACGACCCATAACATCATCTTTGTTTAGAAACACTGCACAGACACTACACATCAAAGTGTCCAGATTTCAGACACAAGTTCATGTCCTTAAATGAGGAAGTCACAACATTTCATGAAGAAAAATAATGGATAACCTGTACTTTAGTCAACCCAAAAAACTGACATGGGTCAAAATTATCCTTAACATAATACAAGGGTTAAAGCAAATTGACATTAACAAATGTAGGAGAAGAATGTAAAATATGTGTGTTAGTGGAAACAGGGCATGAGTTGAAATCACTAAGAGAGAACATTTGACTTTTGCTTGAAAAAGTGCCTGTAAAAATGGACATAATTAAAAAATAATCATAAAAATAATCATAATTTTTTAAACAAATATTCTTTTATTAGTATGCTTCTGTCAGTCCACGAATATAAAAATTTACACACGTACCACATGAACATTTCTTGATAATTCACACAAAAAAGCTAGAAAAGCATTGAGAGCGCAGATTCTGCCAAGACAGATCAGCCCCCACCCCCTTCTCTCACTTCTACCCCGACCAGCTGAATGAAACAAACACGTGCACCCCCCCCCCCCCACCCACACCCACACACACATTCCTCCACTGATCACCACCTAAATGTAATCATGCATTTCTTGTTCCACTATCAACATTTCCTGAAAATTTCGGCCAAATCTGTCCTCAACTTTTTGAGTTATCTTACTAACAAACAGACAAACAAACAAACAAACAAACAGATAAATGCCGGCAAAACCATAACTCTACGGTTCCTTGCTGGAATAATAAAAAAAAAAAGTCCTCCCTCTCACATGAGCAATATATTTTACTGTTATCTCTATTTGTTTTTTTTGTTGAAACTAAATAAATAAATAACATCACTGGGGTGTAAGAATGCTGTAATTCCATGTGGAAAAGACATAATGTAATTTAATTGGAAAGCTTTGCAGTATTATACTGTATATTGCCATAAAATTCAGATTAGTACTCATTATGGACAAGCTTTTACGCCCCTTTAGAATGAGAACAGAGTAAGCCTAAATGTGTCAGACCTCCTTGTCTACAGGTCACAGACATAACACATTATTCAGACAGAGTTGAATATGTAGACACCTCATAAAACATTCTGCAAATATGACAAATAATCAAAATATTCAGTAATCACAATATGCAGCCACAAGCTACTGATTCTTTTTACTAGGATGAGCCTACTGTGATGGAATATTATTGTACTGATAAGTAAATAGTGCTTCACACACTGATTTGATTTCCACATCATTTGTGTAGATCTTGTACTTAATGGCATTTAAAAAAAAAAAAAAAATTCTGCCTCCATATATATTAATATATCTGTGGTGTATTTTACAGTACTGTGTTATAAAAATTAATGGCTATTGCACTGTGCACCATTGCTTATCAAAAGTGTGGGGGAAAAAAACAGCCTTTAGTGCATTTTTTATTCTCTCACAGATATATTGTTTAAAGAAAGAACAGTTTATTTATTAATTGGAGAGTGACCTTTTCCCCTTAATTACTTGTTCAAATAGGAAAGATTATTTATTGAAATGGAGACTTATTGCACATATGATCACATCAACTGTGCAATAATGTACTGTGGAACTGTGATATTTTCTGACATGGTTATCTTACTGTGAACATTTTACACTGCTGTTACACTAATTAAGAGCTCATGAATATATATACATTGTTTATTTACCCAAAAATCAGAACAAAGAAATCTCTAACTAAAATATTCTCACAGCCACAGTTCACTTGCTCTCCAAGTGTCCAGATCTTGTAAGTTTTATGGATGATTCACCCCATGCACTGTCAGAGGTGCTAATAAGAAGATAGGTGCTATGCCATGATAGGTGACACCAGGCGAGTGTCATGTGACATCTTACTGGTCCGACTCAAGCCTGTCACTGGGCTGAGATGGATTTTATCCCTCATCCAAGAGCAGACAGGACGTGGGTGGCAGTCCTCTTACTCTCCCTGTGAAACGGCCTCTGTGACAGCACAGTAGTGCAGCAGCTGAGCCACAGGGATCACATAGGGACAGAACAGGCAAAGCTCTCTGTCACCTACAGGGGATGCAATAGACACTCAGCCTCACCACAGGTGTTTTCCACCTGTCAAAATCTCACCAGTTGCTCTACACATCCCTGTGAGTCGCAGCACATGGGGCCCTACTGCCACTGTGGGGCAGGATTCACATGTGGGTAAAGGACTATATCACTATTTTTTCATAATGAATCTACTTAACGGTGCCAGTATTTTAAAGTTGATAGATTGGCTTTAAAAATAATATGTAAATTAGTAACACTTCTTTTTTAGTATTAATGGTTTGGTGGTGAAAGTGACCATATTTTCTATTCAGCACATGATATACAGGCTGGATGCCATGTATTGCCCCTTTTTAAATATTAGGTTTGATGTGTTTAAATGTTGGTGGTTAGCAGTGGCATTTAAGATGTGAGGCTCAAGTTCTTGGACTACAAAGTATCAAACATAAAGTACAGGCACGCCTCAGTGAATCTTCCCCCTGAGAGCTGATTAAGTCCTACCACACTTTAGACTATTTTAAAGATAGGAAGCTTTTAGATAATGAGCTGACCATAACTTGACATGCCCCTGAGTCTTTAAAACACCCAAATTGTATGAGCCAGTATATAAACCAGGTATTATAGTTCTAAAATGAGAACTATTCTGCAGCTGTAAATCAATTTATCAAGAGATTAATGACAATTATATAATAGTGTTCTGCAAAATGTTAGGAAGTAGTATTTTTGTCCTAATGAAATAGAATGCTGTCAAACATCATGTATTTTTAATAACACATCTGTCTCAAGCAAAATTGCATTTAGCCTTACAAAGTGGGTGGTTTTACAACAGCAGCAAAAAAGCTCAAATGTGTCAAAAAACCTTTTGTAAATGCTAGAGCCACCTCTGTGCCCACTTCCACTGAAATGTCACCTCATCCGTTTATATCACAATGATATTATACACTTGGAAGCGTTGTTATTTATTTCATCCACAATCTGCCTCTTGAATCAATTTTACAGTCATCCCCCACAAATTACTTTTTGCACCTGAACTATTTAGAGTCTCAATGCATATTCTGTTTACCTCTTTCCTTTCTATTGTCTTGAGAAATACATATAAAACAAAAGCAATAAACTGCGGTGTTGAATTGAGCCATAGCGGTAGATAGAAGCAATTTAAAGCCTCTGTATCACACTATCTCACAAAAAGTAAATAACATATTTCTGTGTCACACACATTCTGCCACTGAGGGACAGACAGTAAAGACATTGGAGTGACATCTAAGGATTACCCTAACAGCAGCTGTAGCTATAAAGAAGGCAGAATTGGGGCTTCATGACAAGGAAGGGCCACTTTGAAGTGGCGATTAGGCTATGAGCTTTGCACCCAGAGCTTTTGAGGCACTGCCCTCTCCACCTCACTCTGAGCATAAAGATGTGGTGTGGCAGCTTTGCTGACTGGATACTGCTCCAGTTCTGCCTGTCCAATTAGCAATTTCTTCTACCCCTGAGGACTGATCCCTTTCTGCTTGGCTTAACTCACTGCATGTGGGCCAGATCACCTACATGCACTGTACCACTATGTGCAGGAAGCTAATGTATGTTGTACCTCAATGCTGCTGCTGTTGCACTCAGAACTCAGAACTTGGCAATCTGATGTTTACTGCAACTTCTATCTGCTTGTAATGCCCACATTTAACCTGCAGTCTGTCTTTGGTAGTCCTCTTTAGTAAAAGTAAATCCATTTAAACCACCATTGCCACCAGATTGTACTCCAACACATTGTGCCATTTATTCTGTCTTTTATGTGGATATAAAACCGGTAGCCACTGAAATCAAAAACAAACAAATGACTTTCAAGTTCAAGAGTGCTCCAACTTCTAACGGCTGCTGATCAAAGGGTTCAATGGCTTGCTTTGCTCGCTTGTCAGTTTTACAGAGTGTGATCATTTTAGATGTGCCTCATCAACCTTCAATTTTAAATGCCTTTCATTCTCTAACTAGTTAAAATATTGTTAGTATTGCAATATTCTCATGGCACCATTATGTGTATCAGGTTCCTATTCACAACCAACACTGTTTTGTCTTTCACCTTCACAACATGTCACCTTTGAGACAACTTTTCAGCTGAAAGAAAAAATAAATTGAATGTCTCCAGTGCTATGATAGTTGTATTTGGATCAGGCTTCTCTGACTCTAATGATGCTTCTTTTTCTTCACAGTTGCCCTGGGTTAGATTTGCATATCTCCCTAATACCTAAACACATTGAATATTCCCCTTTTATTTATTCATTCTGCCAGCATATTGCATCTCAGCAGCTTCCAAAAAGGAAGTTATATTCCATAAAATAGGAAACAGAATTCTGTTTCCCATTGCCTAGTGCACATAGTGACCTCTTTGGATGCTGCATTTGATTTGGAGGATTTTTACTCCCTCAGCTCTCCTGACTGACACAGATCATAAACCATACCACCTTCCTGACCTTCAGAAAGAACACAGGAAGTAGAGGTCCTGCATCAGCCAATGGCTTCACAGATTCACCAGACTCTCCAAGTCCTTCAAAATGACATCATCCATCAGTGTGCCTCTTAGCACTATACAGCTACAGTCATGAATGGCCATATCTAGAGACCATTTCAGCTGCTCATGTTTTAAAATCCATAACTACAATTGCTGTTATTATGGGATCTAATGGACTCAACTTTATTGATCTCAATATAAATATACAGCAGTGGAGTGTATATTGTGTCTATTTTTAGACATTTATGATATTCATCATTCAGTGCCTAGCTGTATTTCACTGAGCTTTTCATGGTCAGGAGGGCTGTGGATGGCCTGCTGCAGTTAGCAGTCTCTTTGACTGTTGATGAATAAATGTAGGACACTTGGACTGACTATTGTGCTCATTGTATCTTAACCATCATGATCAGTCAGGTTGGATTGAGCTGTTTCCAGTTTGGGCACCTGTTGATATCAAGATATAAAATCATTATGTGGGATGGTTAAGGTGTTGAGGATAGTAATCTCTAAAGTCATGGATACAAGTGAACCATAGTCAACAGGACAGTAGAGAGTTTAATTCAGTTGTGTCCTTACCACAAGTGACTTACCTGATGATGTAATTGGGTCTATATAAAAGACCGAATGAGGTTTAGAAAACCTTATGTCAAATTGAGCAGAGCTGAATTTCAGTAAGAGGCTGGGGTTATATCAGGGGATCTGATGCTTCAGGTAAGCCGGGGACTATAGTAGGACATGACAGTGGAGATTGAAGACTGAATCAGGTAAGTGGGGAACCAGAAAAAGGGGAGGGCTGCTCATAGTGAAGGGCTGGAGTTTGTTCTGAAAAAGTAAGCTGAGTTGTAGCTGATCTGGCAATCAGAGGGCTGGATAAGGCAGAACAAGATTGAACAAAACTATAAGACATCGCCTGAAGGTTGGTGAAGCAGGTGGGTGGTTGATGCACAGGTCAGAAAAGTAACAAATCAAACACATTAGGCATGGGGCTGGCAGATGGCTAGCTGAGCAGACAGGATGCTGGTCCAGAGGCAAGTATAGTGGAGCACATATGGCAGGTTAGCAGCAATTGGTGCACATGTAACATGTAATAATGGATGAACAAAGCTTTCTTTGAACTGGCCGGGGGATGGTCGTCACAGATGTAGGAATGGGAATCAGAAATTATGGAATTGTATCCTTACAAGCATCTCCAATACATTTTATTGCTTCCAGCATGTTTGTTTTACTGACTGAAGCTGTGTAGTTCTATGCATTGCACACAGATTATACAATAGCCTTGCCTCCTCCTCATGTCAAAGCTACTGTCAGTGTTTGTAACTTCGACAAGAGGGTGAAGTGGACCTCTGTTCCTGGTCATGAAAAGAGAAAAAAAAATCAGTGAGTTACAGTCGTAACAATCTGGTACTCTTTTGGTCTCTCCTCAATTTGATGTTAGCAGATAACTATAACAGGGTAGATGTGCTGCCTGCAGTACATTTCTCTCTAATCAGTCTGTTTACTAAGAGTTTGGCAAGACCTGTGTGACTTTGTGCCCCATTAGAGAGAATAAAATACTGCTGATTTATTTTGTTTCATGAAAGTCACAACATTTCTGAATTTCTATATTTGAACAAAATGAAACTTTTGTCAACTTCCTCAAATTCATCAAGCACTTTAAAGCATATGTGCCCCTCCAGCACAAAACCAGTCACTTGGGTCAAATTTCCGAAATTAAGATTTTATATTTATCTGAAAGCTTATTAAGAATGCTTGTGTGAAACTAATTCAACCAATCACAGGCTGTTTTTCAACATTGCCCTAGCAACAAGGGATTTTGTTTCCTTGAGAAAGCTTTGTTCTTAGGCCTCCCATTAGTTCAAATATATAATTACATAGATTTCTATTTAAGGGTTGTCTAGACGGAATCCCGATCTTTCCAACGATACCAAACATGATGGGGAAATACCTAACACGAGCATGAAGGAAAGCGAAGTTTTGAGCCAATTTTTTTTTGTTTTAGACTTAATTACTGTCAGAGTCAGTTGTCGTCCTTCCTAAAAGGTAGGTACTTACAGTAGGAATTTCACAAAAACTCATAGTTAGCAGTGTTCAGGAGACATTTTACTTGGATTTTATGCATAAACTTTAAATTCGATAATTCGACTCATACAAGGTGTACCCCACCTTCACCCATTATACCTGGATTAGGCCCCAGTGACCCTAGTGAGCATAAAGCAGGTTCAAGTGACGAGACGAGAGGCCCAAGCAAAAGCCAGTTTGAAAAGATGAGTTTTAAGAAGGGATTTGAATATGGGAAGTGAGTTTGAGTTCCTGATGGGTAGTGGGAGTGAGTTCCAGAGTTGGGGGGTGGCGGCTGCAAAGGCTCGGTTCCCCAAAGTCCAATGCTTGGTGTGAATGATGGGCATGAGGAGGTTTCAATTAGCAGAGCGAAGGTGATGGAGGTGCCATTCGAGGAGGTCAGAAAGGTAAGGAGGTGACAGCTTATGAAGGGACTTGAAGGTAAGGAGAAGGAGTTTAAACGGTATATGGTAATGAACAGGGAGCCAGTGAAGCTGTTTGAGGATGGGAGTGATGTGTTCCCTAGAGCGGGTGTGAGTCAGACGGCAGAGTTATGAATGTATTGTAATTTTTGAAGTTCTGTGAAAGGAAGGCCTAAGAGGAGGCTATTGCAATAGTCGAATCTGGAGGTGATGAATGAGTATTTCTGCTGTGGAGAGGGGGAGTGAAGGGCGGAGACATGCAATGTTGCGGAAGTGAAAAAAGGATGTCTTGGTGACGTGATTAATGTGTGTGTGAAAGGAGAGGGTGGGGTCACCAGTCACAGCTTTCATTTTTACATTTACATTGCCTTCCCAAAGCTACCTGGATGAGATACTGAGGACTGAGCTAATTATTACTACTGCTACTACTACTAATAATAATAATGGATTACATTTCTATAGCACCCAAAGTGCTTTACATTATTGATCCACATTCTTCCTCTGGTGGTGGTAAACTACATCTGTAGCCACAGTTGCCCTGGGACAGACTGACAGAAGTGTGGCTGCCAATTCACACCTAGTGTCCCTCCGACCACCACTGAACATCCATACACATTCATACACCAGTACAGTATGAGTGGCACTGGAGGCAAGGATGATGAAGAGTAAGTGCCTTGCCCAATGACACAACGGACTGACTAGGACAGAGCAGGACTCATATCATCAACCCTTTGGTTAATGGACGACCTGCTCTACCAACTGAGCCATGGCCGCCCCCAGTATAATTACCAGGCTCTTATAATGAATATTTAAACTACTCAGATTCAGAGAGAATGAAGTAATGTGACATTGAAGCTGCCTGCATTTGTTCTTTCACACAAGTATCTGATTGAGAATTGCTAAATTGATCAATGAAGAGTCAACTGATAAGTAAAATCAATAACAGTATTGGTGTCAATAGGGTCTTATTGAGTTTCAGCCTTATACACAAGTGAGACGCTCAGTAAAACAAAGTGGTGTGAAGTGGCAAAAAATAGGTCAGTATAGAACCAGGTCAGAAGCCCAGAAGGACATTCATAACCCATCAGAACAGGTGAGGATCTGGTTAGAAGAAGTTTGAGTGTGGGTCTGGGGTTAAGACAGGTGTGTCAAACTCATTTTAGTTCAGGATCCACATTCAGCACAATATGATTTTAAAAGGCCCAGACCAGTCAAATAATAACAGTCAAAAGAGTCAAATTACATGTTTGCATCAATTATGTTTCCCTCAAAATATGAATAACATCAAGAACATGACACGTCTTAAGATAAACAAATGTATTTTTAACCATTTTCTGCCTCAATCTATCAGTTTGTCATTTAGTACTTGGCAGAATATTTGTAAAATTACACTTACTAATTTATTTGTTCAGGTATTTATTCAGGTTTTTGTAAAATTATGGTTTGTTAATATAAAAATTTTCATGTCATTTGATTTCTTTTTTTAAATTTGACATTAAAATCTGCAGTTTTCATTATTTATAAGTAATTATGATCATATTTTACTGGTCTGACCCAATTGAGATCTAATTGTTCTGTTTGTAGAACCTGAATTAAAAAGACTTTTACACCGTTAATATCTTAATTTTTATTCATCCTACAGGCCAAATTGGACCCTTTAGCAGGCTGCATTTGGCCACTGGGCCTTATGTTTGACACCTGTGCGCTAAGAGATCCACCCTGACCACAACAAGATGAGGCAACAGACAGGGGGATATAGTTGAAAGGTTCAGCAGGCAGAATAAAAAGACAGACAAAGCAGGTCAGGAGCGGACAGAAGACAGGTCGGGATACAGCACCTGGCCACTGATCAGACAGACAACAGGCAACAGAGTTCAGCAACGGGAAGATACTGGCACAGAATAATCAGGTTGGAGTTTGACACACTGACATAAAACAACCCGGCAAAGGTGAGAGGCTGATTTAGATGCGAATGACTGATGAGACGCAGGTGAGAGAAACAGGTGGAGCTGGTTTCTGGACAGAGAAAGGCAGACTGAGGGGAGTGGTTAGGGGGTGGGCATTCCCAATCACTGGACTCTCAGACTTTGAGGAGTGTGTGTTCCTGCTGCACATGAGGGCTCAGGGCTGTCCCACTCTCAAAATGTCAAGTGCAGCCTTTCACAAAGTCCACACAATTGCAGATGATCCTGAGGGACTTAGCCATAGGTCACCTCTGTATGAATATGCTTTTCCTACTCTAAACTGAGCATGAATGGTGAACAGAAATGAAACAGGATGTGTATCTGTAAGTGACGTAGCATTGGACTACTCACTGTTTTGGTCGTTTGTTGCATGTTTAGAGCGGCTTTGGGCAATTTATCAACTTGAGTCAGTAGATTTTGACAACAGCCTAAATCATAAAACTGACATTAGTGGTTTGTTTCTTGTTTAACAAAAGTTCCAAATGCATCATGTATTGTATCCCAGTGCACTAACCTTAACCCTAGTCCTAACCACAGACCCAGGACCTCTTTCTTAACAAAAACCTTTACAATCAGGCTAAGTGGTGCCATAAAAGTGATCATCAAGTCAGTGAGTAAATCTAGGGATTCTGACACCAGTTATGAATATGTATATGTCTAGATGAGTGGCATATTTCTCACAAGAACAAACTTTCATTTGAAATATACATAAGGAGTTTAATAATACAATGCACATTAAAACCCATGCAGCTGCTGCAGCCAAAACAAAAAAGAATAGAGACTGCCCGGTGTGAATGTAAGTGAATATTCCTCTCAGCATCACATCTTTTAGGCTTGAGTGGATTTGACGGTCATAAATGTGTGTATTCCATTAAATTAATGAGGTGCTTAGGTGAATTTTTATGACACATAAGACAGTTTAAGCCTTATTCTGTAAAGAGTCCAAGAGTGAGTGTAGATTAAATACCAAAAGTGATTTCCTACCTCTTGGTTTATGTCTAATCCCCTGAGGTCAATGAGTCCAAGAGGTTGTGTCTGTCAGTCTCTGTTTTTAATAATATATACACCGAGTATTTTTTTGTCTTACACATGGGAATTTGTGAGAGAAATAGTTGACCAGAAGCAGTAGGTAGTGCATTTATATATTGACATTTTTATCCATTATCTTGAACATGACATGTTCAAGATAACATCACATCACAGTGCCAACGCAATAAAAAAAAAAAAAACACTATTTTTGGGGTCAATATATAATTGAGAGACTTTTGAGGTCTATGAGATATACTGTAGCTTACATGGATCTTCATGAAAAAAAAAAAAACCCAAAATGTTCATTATGTTCATTATGATCATGATCAAATAAATAAACAACTAGATACACTAAAATGTCAACTAAATAACCATCCACATTTAATGACAACCAGCTTCTAATTAGCTAAATAATAATAAATTGAGTTTATTAAAAATGGTTTTGATCATGTTCTTTTTATTGAGTTGAGAAATGACAGCTTTTTCTTATATAGAAAATTACAAATGGTATCTGTTTCTGAGAAATCATGTTCAACTCAGTTATCCATTACAAAAACACCTCTGAAGGAAGTGTGTTAATTATAAAATCACATCTGTGGGGAAGGTATGAATGTACAGACTCGGGTATGCTGTGTGAAAGTGTCCTTAATGCAGACATAATTCAACAGGATCAAATACCTTTCTTTTTTCTTTTCTTTTTTTTTTTTAATAAGTGGAGCACAACAGGAAAGGGCCCAACTTTGCCTCTTTCTTGAGGGTGTAACCTTTTTCTTGTTCTCCTTAAATCTTGATGTGTTGAGTCCACACAGTATGCACTGCTGCAATTGTTCTGCCTTTTCAGCCTCTCAAGAACTCAAACACTTCAGTATTATCACACCATATGTGTCCATTCTGCACAGGTTTAGTGATTAGGCCTCAGGGTGAAGTCAGCAAGTAACACAGGGAACAGAGATTAATCATGACAGTTGCTTTAGTATCTCAATGGGAAGTAAGGCTGTAGGAATTCTACTTGAATATCTCTGTGTGCCTCTTCGCTCATGCACAAACCTTTGCAGACTCATCTTGAACATAAAAGCAAATGCACTTTAGAAATGTTTATCTATAGCTCTACAACACAACTAACTGCAGATGTTTGTACTTATTTAACCTAATTACAAAATGCCTACTCTACCTAAATGTAGTACAACATTGAAGTAACTGAGACTCATAGCAGATTTCAAAGTTTACTCACCTCCTTTTCCATGTGAAGCTTGCATTAGCTTTCATTTCTTTTTTTCGGCACAGTCGCACACCAGTATTTGTGATCTCATTGGATTTTCAAGGATTCCTGAGCAGCCGAATCTCTAATAATAATAAAAAAAATAAATAAAAAGGGTGTACTCTTATGTACATGCTTGCTATTTTGTGACTGCCAGTGGCCTCAGGTGGTACATCCACTTCAGAACAGCAGTGGAAGCAGAGGGAAGTCTCTAGAATATAATGCTCTCTCTATTCGGATTTATTATTTATCTATTTTTTGTTTTGAAGCAAGTCTGCTCATCGCTGTTCCTTCTTCTCAAGCTAGGCTTTTCCCAGAGGACATAGTGAGGTGGAGAATAAAGCAAGGACATGATGGAGGAGTGAGATGAAAAGGCCAGTTGTGACAAGTAAAGGAAGGGAAGGAGACATCAATTGGGGAGAAGACAAACCCAGTTATTGAAAAGAAAGCATGGGTGTTTGTCAGTCTTTGTCACTCATTGGTGTGAAAATGCATCCTGACACCCATTTATCACTGTATATTTAGGAATCAGAATTGTTCGAAGGAAATCATGAATTTGAATACATTAGCACTGTGCAAATATCAAAGCTCAATGAAGCTTTATATCCTTGTCCTCAAAGTGAAGGCCATTAAATTTTTGCAAATGTGGAGGATGTGCGATCTAAAACGGATTTGCTCTATCTACTAGGCTGAGACTAGATCTCCTTATTTAGCACTCTACTTCATAACTGCACAGGCAAGGACTCACAGGTGCATATGTGAAATCTCTCCACCTTGCTCACACACATACACAAGTGGCAATAGATGATGTTTTTTTATGATTCTCTTCCAGAACCACCTCTCTCACTGGGCATCTACTGATACCCATTAATCATGAGCTCTCTTGTATTGTCAGCTCAGCCTCCCCGTCCCCCTCCCCCTCTTTTCCCTTCACTTTCAGCCTGTCAGTTAACAAGCTGTGACACCATGACAGTGATGTGTGTGCAACTGAGTGATGCCTGGTTGCAGCTCTTATTGGAAAGGTATTGAATTGCTCCAGCACGAAGACCGTGGTGATGAGATTGTATTTCTCAGCTTCTTATGACAGAATGTAAAAATGGCAGCTCACACTACCTGTTCAATTAAAGGGCTTTTTTTTGTTTGGGTTTACATGCTGTATTCTATACAATCACCACTGTAGCAGAAATCAAATTTTTTTTTGTTACACATGGTATATAAAATAAATCCATGAATGCAAAAAAACAACCATCGCTCACATTGTATTTTCTCTCTTTCTGCTTCCCTATGTATGTGTGTGTTGGTGTGCACAGGCTCAGTGTCCCTCAGTGTGTTCCTGGTCTCCTTAGCAGTGACAGTGTGTGCTGTTTGGCTAGTGGCTCTTTGTGGCGTCTGTGGTTGGTGTCAACGCAAGCTGGTGAGTTTACACACATGCTTAACACACACATTAACAGATATACTGTAGCTTCCAGTCACATTTGTCACCATCATAACATGCTTTATTAATATGAGAGCCTTTATAATGACTATCGGCTGTGAGTTTACTAGAAAAAGACACAACAATCCATGCAAATATTGTGAACATTTGTGCAAATATTATCAGGATTCTTGCTAAACTGAGACGTATTACTGTAGAGAAAGTGAGGCCACTGTGAAATCAGTGACCACAGTCTAGACTAATTCATCTCCCAGACAGCAGCAGTACAACATTAATAAATTGTGCTGATACAGCATCAGTACCAGTCCACTCTTTGAGGAGAAACAGAACACAGATCAAGCAGACTGACCTCTGATAGAGGGCATGTCATTGTGATTATGGGGTATGAAATGTGATTGATTAAAGGGAGGGAACCACTCATTAGGCAGACAGAGCTCTACAGCTGAGAGCTACTTCACTTGACTGACTTTTTATATATATATATATATATATATATATATATATATATATATATATATATATATATATATATATATATATATATATATATTTGCATGCCTTTAAAGTAATTGATTTCTGATTCATTCTGTACTTGTACAACCAAGGAACACCAGTCACCTGTTTCAAGTTTAATCCTAAGGCACAAACTGAGACTTATTCCAAGTCGCCTCTGCACTGCTGTGAAATGTCCTGGATGGCAGGGTTTGGAGTTAGAGCAGAATGTGCCTTTGAACACAGGGCCATTTGCACTGGTATCGTGACTACATAGATTACTCAGTGATATCATTACAACGTATATGGACTGAGGGTAAATGGTCTGTGCTGAAATGGGACAGTAGTACAACATGGTCCTTCCATTGTTTGCTTCACTGGAACATCCTTTTATATTTGATATTCCACTTTAAAGTAAATGGAGCAGTGAATGACTCCACGTTCCCCGCTGTGGATGGAGGTAGTTCTGCTGCCAGCACCTTGGAAAGTCCCTGAGGTCCTCTCTGGAATAGTGCTGTAAATGGATCTTATTTCCATCCTGTGACAAAGCTTTGCTGCAGCCACAGAGCTGGGATGACTTGGGATACGATGGCAATCTATTGGCCTTATGACCCTGCTGAGATCAAAGTCAGTCATATCCTCATAGGTATGGTGATATGCTGCTTTTGCCTTATTTCACCACTCATTTCTATCGGGTTGGGAGTATCACAGTGTGTCATTAAGATGTTAATTAGGGTTTATGTTGTTTTAAACCACTTACTTTGGGAAAAAAATGTCAGTAACCTACTAGTGTGAAATCACATTAAACACTGTTGCTTAATGTAGAAAATAATAAAGTGGGACTGAGATAAGTGGCAGCCATTCCTATGATAATGAATGTGTTAATGGTGCTTTGGCTCAGGTTGGAGCCAAACTTTTGCTTAAATCCAGTGGTAAGAAAAAGTATCTGAACCCTTTAAAATATTCATTGGCTGAGCTGATGTTGTTCTGTGCAGAAGAAGGGTCTCAAATGACCCTGGGTATTGTGAAAATCTGATCAACAGTTACCAAATGCACTTGTTTATTGCTATTGTCTGTTTATTGCTGGAAAACAAGGTTCAGCTAGTTATTAAATTCAAGGGTTCACTTACATTTTCCACCAGTACAGAGTCTAAAATAGGTGTGTATCATAAAGACTCTCTTATCTCTAAAGGATTCTCATTGTTTGTGTTGTTGTTGGACATGGTGGATAGTACTGTCACCTCACAGCAAGAAGGTCCTGTGTTCAATTCCAACCATGGACCTTTCTGTGTGGAGTTTCCTTATTCTCCCCATATTTACATGACTTCTGTTCAACAGTAGGATAGGTTAATTGATTAATCTAAATTACCCATAAGTGTGAATGTGAGACTGACTGGTTATTCATTTCTATGTCCGCAACTCGTCTGGGATGTACCCTGCCTTTGCTTGTAGGTAGATGGGATAAGCTAGAGCAGTGTTTCCTAACCCTGGTCCTCAAGGCACACTGTCCTGGATGTTTTAGATGTTTCTCTCTCCAACCACACCTGATTCAAATAATCAGCCTATCATCCAGCTCTGCAGAAGACTGATAATGACTGTCAGGTGTGTTCAGAGAGGGTAACATCTAAAACATGCAGGACAGTGTGCCTCGAGGACCAGGGTTGGGAAACACTGAGCTAGGGCAACCTTAGTGAGGATGAAGTGGGTTCAGAAGATTAATGTTTGTGGGATATTAGGATAAGCATATTCTCTTTGTCTAAACTAGTGACATAGGCTGTGTCCAGAAAGCAGACTTTAATACACAATTCAGATATTTTGGTGAAATATGCTTTTTTTTTGTGCTTGTTCATATTGTACATTAAATGTGACTTGTATCACTTTTGAGTATGGCTAGAGTGTGACCCTGAAATGACCCGCATGTGAAAAAGAGGTTTATTGGTAAAACTGTGTTTTAATCCACAACTAGCATGTGTTTATGACAAGCTAAAGCTGCAGTGTTACATATAAGGACCTGTGTCCACAGGAGGTGTTTTAGCGCAGAGAG
Source organism: Siphamia tubifer (assembly GCA_020466265.1). NCBI lineage: Eukaryota > Metazoa > Chordata > Actinopteri > Kurtiformes > Apogonidae > Siphamia > Siphamia tubifer. The sequence goes on along the minus strand of CM035788.1, from coordinate 23,687,167 downwards.
CTAAGAACCTTTTCTCCAGGGTGCTTTGTGTTGTTGCTAAGTTACACAGACTTCACGCACTTCCTGTTAGATCCATTGTATGTGTAAACATTAACACACTGTGGTTGTCCTGCCTCCTCCTTGCTTTTGATTGGTCAGTAAGAGATAATTGTGACATTGATGAGCACAGTGCTGTTCTAAAAGTTGAACTATTTCCAACTCGCGGCGCTCTGACATTTTCGTCTTGTTTTTATTTGTCTATGAACAAACACGTTGTCACGGTTATCGTCAGTGTTTTTAGAACAGCTGTGTCATCTCATCATCATCCCATCTTTGTCATAGGAAAAAGGGTCATCGACGAAACATATTTTGTCTCGTCTGACAAAATTAACACTGGTGCCACATGGTTGTCTGTCATCACTGGACATCGACATTGACCAGAACTGGACAATTTCCAACCCCAGCTCATGGGCGGCAGATCAGTGTCTTGTTTAGAAAATGTCTTGTCATTTAATTTCAGATTTCAACACCTAGGGAGTGCTTCTCCTCAGCAATAGTGCCTTCAGCATGTATGCATGACTTTCATAAACCTTTGACAATTATATTGTATTAACAGACAACTTAAATGTGTGGAAAACAGGTTTAGTTTTTGCCAAACTGATTTGTGTGGTAACAGTTGACTCACAGTGTTCAGAACATGCTGTGGTAAATACACAAGGATACTTTGAGATAAAGAGCTAATTTTATTGTGTGAAATGCTAAGGCTGAAAAAATATATACTTTTATTTTTGTTAAACTGAGAAGTTGTATTGAACAACATATTGTTTAGAACACAAAGACAGTAATCAGTATTGCTACCAATTGTATTCGTAGTAATAATTTCATCACATATTGTCATCATATTCAATGGTGTACCAATTTCCATACTGTGTGTGATTATTAATGACTGAGGCACATTAGTTATACATTTTAAACAAGTGGTGCCAGGGACAACAAACCCTGCTCCATTTGCTTTTTTCCTGATTTGTGCTATCTCTTATCATTGCAAAAACACATTTTCAGTGACTGTGACTATGACCTTTGACCTACATTCGCTAAAATTTAAAGGGATCTGTTCTGGACGACCTCACATCTTTCCTCCAAATTTTATGGTAATTGGTCCAGTAGTTTTTTGTAAAGTTGCTTAGAAACAAACAAACAAACACAAACAGACAAAGAAAATGACCCAAAAACAATACCCGCCTTCCCTTTCAGGGGCCAGGGTAAAAAGTCATGTTATAGGAAGTGTTTCTCCTCAGTTCTCTTGATGTGTTTATTTGAGTTGTTTTTCATAGTAGCCTTTTATTCCCTGAACACTTGATTATAATACATATAAAGTATAATTTGCATAAACAAGGTTACTTTCAGCTGGTACATGAAGGTCTTCATTATAGATGCATGATATACAGTATATTCATGCATGCTGGGTTTTTCAACATAAAAAAACTGTTCATTATGTAAAAATATATGCAGTAAATGCTCTTTTTAAACCAGAGATACCACAGGGAAGTTCATGTCTAAAACTTTCATTTTTGATATTTCCGAGTGTAGTCTTTGACAGTGTCAGCTTTCATAAAAACAAATGTTTGCCTGAAGCTTCACGTGTCAGTTGTGAGTAGGCCCATGCCAGTTTTGGTTATGATTCATAGGTTAATAGACAAGACATTTTGGGTGAGTGTTGCTTTCGGTGTTTTAGCTTTGGCAATGGGTTTTATTTTAAAAGTCCTCATGTGCAGTCATCCTGAAGCCTTCCTCCTGCTTGGCTTTCTGTTATCTGAACCCCCTGGAAATACTGCGTACTGAATGCTATCATCTCCTTCTGCTGTCTGCTAAGTATGTTTGCTTACTGCTGTTTATAGATGTGTCAGCATGGAATTTCAGAATATGTGATGAACTAAAAAAATGAATTCACACTTTCACTGACATGTTTTTACAGCAGATGATCTGCTATTTTTCAACTGTGATTTTGTACAGATTTGTTTCTTTTACTATTATAATAATGCTTTTTACAGTGAATGATTCAAAATAACAACAACAATAAATTCAGCCAAAATACAAGTCACATAGTTACTTAGCTCTTGGGACTGAGGGTTTTCGGCAGGTTGGCATGTTCGGGTTGGGTGGGATTTTCAGATACCATATTAGAGGTGGTGCTGCTAACATCTGTTTGAGCAGCAGTTGCTGTTTGGCATTCAGGAACCCTCTGCCTGTTCCTGTGAGCCCTGTGCTGTTTGATCCATGACATAGTTGTGAGTAGAGTTGAGATTGGACCTGACCAGATTCACAGCCTGATTCAGTCCCTGTTGGACTTTTATCAACAACTGTCAGCATTTTGGTTGCATTAACTGTGAATTAGGAGCTTCAACTCAAGCCAAAGAAAGGAAGGAAAAGATGTGGAAATCAGTAATTAGACAAATTCAGACAAAACTGCCATTATGATGAGTAATATAATAAAGGAATTAGTGCTGTCAAATGATTAAAACATTTAATCAGATTAAGCACAGGGTTGCTGCAGATTCATTTTGATTAATCATAATTAAATATTCATTTTTTAATTTATATTAATTGCATTTCATTTTGCATGAACAAACAGATTCAAGAAAGGAGTTAATATACCTTCACTTAATGTGTTCGTCCAAACTGGACAATGCATTAACCTAGTGCTAGCAGAATCCCCGACTAATGTATGCATTGAGTTAATGTAGTATTTTAAGCTGGAAGGGCTTGGGTGAAAAGAAAACTCTATCTTGCAGAGTGTGACTAATACTTTTTCAGTCCACTGTTTTTGTCTTGGGTTTTTTGTGCTCAAATTTCCTACAAAATACAATAAATATACTAAGAAATATAAAAAGTGATGAAAAGTCCAAAACTTATTCCAAAGTCTTCTAAAATACACCAGAAAAATTAAAAAGTGATCAAATATCCAAAACATGCAAAAAAATAATATATATACAGTATGCAATTAATAGGCGATTTCCCACAGATTAGTTCTAAGAACTTAGTTCTAGGAACTAAATAGTTCTGAGAACTATTTAGTTCCTAGGAAACCTTTGGGTTTGCATTCCGATAGGACAGTAGGAATCATGGGAGGGGTGAATGTGATGCTAATGTCCACCACAGTGATGTTTTTTTAAGAACTAAATTCAACAATCACACAAGGAAGTAGAAGACAACACTACTATAAACTAGAATAGAGGAGGAGGACACAGTGTTTATGTTCTGTATCGTATTAATTGTGGTCAAATACAGCATCGAATGTCAAGAATGTAGGAGTTTACAGAGAGAGTTAGGAGACGAAGAATCCAGCGCTAGGTGATACTACAACATATGTTAATGTCGTAGCTTTAACCAACATCCTTATTAACCCCCAAAAAACATGTCATCAGTCCATTTATTTATTATTTTCTCCGTATTTTTTTCCAACACACACCTGACGCTACAGTTTTAAAGGTAGCGGTTCTGCTAGATGAGGAAATGCAGAAATGGGCGTGGTCTGGGCTCTACCAATCACCAAACACCTATGTCATATAGTTCCTGGAGAACTAAAAATGACGCTGCCTGCCAGGAGGAACTAAAAATGTTCTAGGAACTATCTAGTTCCTATGTTGTGGGAAAGGGTGAAAAAAGGTTCCAGGAACTAAAAAGGTTATAAGAACTATGGTTCCTACAGTGGGAAAGCACCTAATATGTTTGTTCAACACCTTTAACAAAACAAGTTGAAACAAAAGAACTGTAAACAACTGTTCCATTTAATCGCATTCAAATTTTTAATCCGTTTAAATATGATCATGGATTAATTTGTGTTAATGCATTCATTTTGACAGCCCTGAAAGGAATACAATAACTGCATATTATATTGTTTTAACATTTTAACCTGTCACGTTTAAGCGACAAATAGATTTGGTATTTTGTCTTCTTGTTATTTAAATATCTGCACATGCTTTTTGATGTTGTTAAAACCTACAGAAAAACACAGGTGAAAAAATTGTTTTGACATGCTAAAAACTAATCATTACTTGATAATTTAGCAGCGGACAACCGTTTTAATAGTGCACTCCTCTCTAATTATGGTGTGATGTGGGTAATATTGAGCGAGCATGTAGGCTCTTGCTGCCTGCTAATTCACAGCAAACAAACACAGCTGGGTGTTGGAAGGCAGTGCACTGCCAACTGAGACAGAGAGAGTGGTAGTTTCACTCTGTCTCCTCATGTCTCGATTCTTCAAGAAAACCCTGAGCATCACCCAGGGCAGCTTTTTCTCACTCATCTCCTCCACCAGTCTACAGTTATGTCATTTTGAACATGCTCAGCTGGGGGTTTGACTAAAAAACTGCTGGCGGATTGTTAGGTTTTTTTTTGTGTTTTTTTTTTTCTCCTCTAAGTCGGAGCGTGCTGCAATTTGAATATGTCTCATAATTGGTTCATAATACTGATGGGACACGAGGCTCAGAGCCACACACTGTCAACGACTGGACTTGTGTGAAACCCTTTGTTGTGTGACAGCTGGTTATATTAGACTTAAGTATTTTACAAGGATATTGGAGTGGAGGTTGAGAGGGAAAATGCTTCCTCTTTCTATTTTATATATACATATATATATATATATATATATATATATATATATATATATATATATATATATATATATATATATATATATATTAGTTTAACTGTCTTTTGGAGTATTTAGCTAATTTTCTTTGTCTCTATAGCATGATGCCCTGTTGATCATTGGCATATCCATCACCGTGGATCCCTGCAGTCCCTACAACTATGAACAAAAACATGTTTGTTATCCACTCTTGTGAATGAGCTGAAGGAGAGGTGATGGATCTGAAGAAGTGTATATCTCCATGTGTGGAAGTGTGTCTTTTGTGCACACAGTCACACATAGAAATGGGGACTGCAGGACTCAGTGCCCATTGAGGAGACCTTCTTTGTTTTCACATCTAATCCAGTTGGGACCTACTGTCACTCATTGTTTTTCTCACTTCACTATTCACACCTGTCCCTCCCCACCCTCCATCTTCTTGTCTCATCACACATCCTGCACTGTCCTTGTTTTCTCTCCTTCTGATTGCCTATGTTTTATTTATTTATTCATGTATTTATTTTATTTAAATGTGATCTCTATGTTCAGCCCTCACCCTTGTTTCTGTGCTGGACTCTTCCTCATCCTTTTTGTCTTCCCACTTTCCTGAAAATTTTCCAAAATCACTGAATGATACATGAGTTTCCTTTGATCGTTTATCTGTCTGACAGATATTCAGACAGTTTAGTCTCCAGGAAATTTCCATGCAAGAGTACAATATTTTTATGTTATTTGTGTCCTGATATTCCTTTCCTAAGAAAAAAATAGTCTACTGTTGAGGATGTTTTGAATATAATAGGGCATTGTGTGTTTTTATTAAGTATGTCACACAGTGATAACAGGACCATACAAAGGAAATGATGAAATATCAAGAATGTTATCTAAGCTGAGAACATATTGTCAGTAAACAGATGTCCATGTTTTAAAAGAGACTTTACCTGGAAGTCAGAATATAAGTCAACAACACACACCCTATACACTTTTGTTTAACTAATCACCTCTGTCAAATCAGTGTTTATTCATTTCCTGATCTTTCTATCTCAGGTGAATGCTGATTATACAATAGATCAGCAGCTTTGGTTCTTTGTGTGTGGTGGATATCACTTTTGCTGGGTATTATTGAGGGCTTTATCATTTTAGCTCAGCAGTGTTATTGTCAACTCTGGTTTGTACCAAGTCCAACAATGTCCAAAGCTATAAAATCCAACATGTGGACTCCAGTTTAAAATTATATCTCTATTCTTTAGGCTATCTGGAGTGTCTGTTTGCCGGAAGCTCAGCGTGTAGACTGTGGCATAATTTGCATTTCTATAAGCCCTAGCTATTTATAACACTTGCCCTATAATATAGATCTGAGTCAGTTGAGAGTCTGTCAGAAATTCATAAATATCCTCTGGCTGAGTCTCATTATTTTCATTTTAGAGCTTTGCTCATCTTTGTATTAACAAGGCCAGGTTTTAATATTAGCTATTTTATAAGCAAGCCATATGCTGTTCAGCTCAGGTTTTTGCTTACATCATAGAAGTGATTAAACAGGTTTTTTTTACAGGCACTTATGAAAAAAAAATAGTGGTGCTCTTGCCATAAGGTTTTGCTCCAGCTGCTGCTAATAAATGTCAGGTGTTACATATTGAATGTTCATTGAGCTCATTAATCTAGTTCTTTACTGACCTTAAATGGTGAACTGATGCCAGTCCACATACCTACATAGATTAACTTTTGATCTTATCAAGCGTCAATTAAAAATAGGGAGGGGTTGTGTTCTCCTATAGTTGGCTGTCGAAAGATGGTGGACAAATTAAAGGAAAGTCAATGGGAGTGTTCCCTTGCAGGTTGACATTTTCCACATCTATAGGGCACAAGGGGCCACTGAATGGTAATGAAAATTATGTGACTCATAGGCTGTGGCTGTCAAAGTCACCAAATTTAACCTCTGCGAATGCCTATGGGAGATATTGGAGTACCATCATCAAAACAGTGCATGAGGTGTTCCTCCCTCCAGTAGAGTGCACACACTGAACCTGTTCTGGAGGCATGAACTAACATCTTACTGAGACTCATTCGGCTAAATCCACAAAAGAGCTGACTGTACCTGCTATGCTGTGTACTGTTTGTGTCTATAATCTGCTTCATTTTAAGGACCTATTCACAAAACATTTTGTGCAAATGTTGGATGCTGATGATTTACTGGGGTAAACATCCTCATATACTTTGCACCTTTTCTGTTGTTTTGTAGTGGAATTTCAGATATTACAGATGTGTTTCTGCATTTCAGTACATGTGTTGGCATGTGACAGAAATTGCAAAAACCCTCTAATTGTACTTTGTAATGTGCTAAAACACGCATGCACAGATCTCTCTACAATCACAAACTGCTGCTGTATTTTACATCTATAATACATTCTACTGAAATGACCAAACACTCCAACTATTCATGTAATTCTGACTGAAACAAGTTTGATTAATATATTACTCCCGATGTTTTTTTTTAAGTCAATGAATGGTTCTTAGTGGACAAATTAGTTTGTGTCATTGCATTTCCATACTCCAAAAGACATTCACACGTGGTGCAGCAGCTGTAACCGCATTAACACCACATCAGTCAAGATCTGACAGTTATTAATGTTGTGTGTTCTGCAACTGTTACGCCATGGGATGGTAGGATAATGAGGTTACAGTATATGTATATGCACTAATACACTGTGATCATCTGTGGTTTTATTATGCAAGTCTGTCCAATGTCTAACTTAAGATTTCACACTTGACATCATTAATCATTCATGATTTATGTATCTGGCAGTAGAGCCTGCAGAGAATTCCACCCATTGTCTGTACTTTGTGAATTAAATGCTGTATTTTTCTTGTATTTGCACAGTTATTGCTTTTCCAGGGTGCCTTTTTCCCCCTAAAAACCAACAAGCCAATATGAGTTTTTTTTGTTTTTTTTTTCATGGACTTAGTTTTCTATGTTCCCAAATTGTGACAGTAGGATAAACACAAAAATGCAGCTTTGGATAGTATTTGTTATGTGCTATTAGCCTCTTTCAAATGTTGTATTTAATAAACTAACATGTATCACGATAGTTGTTCTTCATGGTATAGAGGAAGAAACAAATAAACTTTTTTAAAAATGCATTTGAAAATTCACAAAGGTCAGGAAGTAGAAACATGGATGCTGCTTAGCCCCATCCATAATCAGAGTCCAACCTGGGATCTCCAATTTATAGATCCATGCTCAGCCCCCCACAAACAAGCCTGCTACAGGATTTTGTGCTACAGCCAAGCTGAGATCCAATTTTACAGGCCAAGCCGTGGTGGCAGCTCACTGTGTTTTCCTCCTACTTGTTTTCTGCAATGGAGAATCCTACCCTATCCTCAATGCATCAGAGCATCACTTTCACAAAAGAATGCATGTGTTTTTGGGCAGAGGGCAGCTTTAAACTGATCCTCCTCTGTCCCATTTGTAGCAAAGTGTCAATAGAGATTACCTGCATTGTGACACATGTGAAACACCTTTAACTGTAATGAGCTTTTCCAGTAGAAGGCACCCAGCAAACCTTACTTTTACAAACCTCTAAATTGCTATTATTTCCATGGTTACAGCAGGTCATGCTCTACCTATTTAAAATCAGGCTGGTGCAGGACTTTCTAGAGGCTTCTCTCCAGTACCCAGCGGATTACCTTAAAGAGGCAATTGCCATGTAAATTTCAGGGTGGTGCGAATGATAATCATAGGCAGAAATGGCTCTTCAGAGCAGATTTGATTTGACTTTGATGAGTGTAATCAGGAGACCATCAGGTAAAGACTGATGGCACAGTGTTCCTGAGATAATATGAGAGGCATTTACACTTGAAATTAGTATAACAAAAACAGCTTCAAAGGACAAGTCTAAGCTAACCTTTTGTTGCTCTGCTTTCTCTGCTGTCGCCTCTCTGTGCTTGGCTACAGGGGAAGAGGAATAAGCCAGGAGTGGAAACAGCAGACACTCCAGACTCGGCACGTGGGCGAGGGGAGAAGAAAGCCATCAAGTAAGTGCCTGGTAACTAGTTGGGGTAGAATAATCTGGTGATAAAGACTTTGATTTGAGTCCTTTGGAAACATAAGGCATAAAAACAGGGCAGAAAATTTAGTCTGTTATTTTATCTTGGAAGAGTACACGTTCTGCAAGACAATGTTCTGCCAGACAATAAAAGAAAGGTTAGTGATTTAATCAGGATATGATTAAATCTGCATTATCTTACCTGTAAATCTTTTGGCTGGAGAAGCGTCCTCCACCTATCTTACAGGTTGTGAGATAGGTCTTCCTAAGTGCTGGCCCTTAGCCACTCCTTTGTACTTAAAACAGTCCGGTCTTACATAAAGAAAGAGGGACTTGTGCTCTCTTCAGAAAGTGATTTTGTATTGAAATTATCAGAGGGTAAATGTTTGGCCGGATTGTGATCTAACATTTCTTACAGGGATCAAACTAAGATTAAGGTATTTTCTCATCTTGATGAAACAAGACTATAGGTCAGCATAAGAAAATGTCAGCTTTGTAATGCTTAGGATAAGATGTTATTCCACAAAATGCCTCAGTTAACCTGCTCATTTTTTCTTCTATAGCCTTGCTGTTGTCACAGCTATTTTTGGCAATGCCCACCTTTACTTTTGTTTTGTGTACTGACTATATAAGCACTACAGATTTGTGAATGTATTCTGACAATGGGTCCCGCAATCTGTTAATTTTTGCATTTTCTTTCTCACTGGCCACAGCAGCATCGGTGTGCTCTGTTTATCATTTCAGCTTCCAACTTCTCTCTCTGTCCATTGCTTTTCTCTCCTGCTCTGTCCCTGTGCTACAGCTCCGACCACTGCGTGTGACTTGTATGACATTAGTGATTCTGCTTACCTTTTCCTCCTCTTCTTTGACTGTGCGATTTATCTCTCTGCCTTGTGTCTTATGCACTCGTGTGTTTCTCACTGCTCACGCCAAGGATGGAGGCCAGACTTCTTAATGTTTACTCAAATGTGTTTGATCAGTGGTGCTGTGCTAGATGATCAGAATGTATTATCATGCTGTATGTATTCATCAGATTATGGTTATTCCTCTTTTCTTGCTGCCTCTCTATCTCTCTGTGTCTTTGCTACAGCACATTGCTTTATAACAAGTTTTTGTGAATGCCTTTTTCCCCCAGGCTGGCCCTTTTTTGTTTTATTTATATATCAATCCTGTGGTGTTTATTAGAAAAATAAAGACATTAATCTGGGCTTGTTTTGGTTCAAACTCTCATTAATACAGCCTCTTCCTCTATCCAAGTCCTGGCATCATCATCATTGGTTGGTTGGTGCCAAGGCTATCCATAGTTGTGTTGCTCTGACCTGTCTTTCTTTTTGGCCACAGTGATCTAGACAGAGACTTTTGGAATAACAATGACAGCAGCACAGTGCAGCAGAGGTGGAGCTCATATCCTCCCAAGGAGTTCGTACTAAACATTTCTCCCTATGCCCCATATGGAGATCCTCGCCTCACACTCAAGTGAGTCTTGGTCTAAGACTGGTAAGAGACTTCCCACCAAGCAGGGCTGTAATGAGGCAGGAGCAACTTCCCTTCCCTTCCCTTCCCTTCCCTTCCCTTCCCTTCCCTTCCCTTCCCTTCCCTTCCCTTCCCTTCCCTTCCCTTCCCTTCCCTTCCCTTCCCTTCCCTTCCCTTCCCTTCCCTCCCCTCCCCTCCCCTCCCCTCCCCTCCCCTCCCCTCCCCTCCCCTCCCCTCCCCCCTTGTCTGCACACTCATCAAATTGGACCTTTGGACATGGATGTTATAATGGCTGACAGCTAATTAAATTCACCTAGTTTCATAATCTTGAGCATTGTTTACTCCCCGGGACAAATTTTTTTCTTGTGTTAGTTTTGATACTTAGCCAAAGGCTTTCTGAAAAATCCATTCCACAAATGCCATAGTGAAGGGATATATATATATATATATATATATATATATATATATTTCTGCACTTATTATTGTTGTATAATGCGATTTCCATCAACAATACTAATAATGACAACAATAACAATCATATTCATGTATAGATTTTATTTTGATGTCTCACAACCTAATCAACAATGTCGATGTCAACATTAATGGCATTTCTCTATCAGGCCATACACCTGTTGACCTTTGTGTTAAAATACACCCAGATAAGCTCAGATGGGGCAGATAATGATAATTTTCATAACGAACTGGCAAAAGATCTGCCATCTTTCTTTGAGGTAAACATGTGTTGTACAGACAGTGTGGCTATGGTATGGGAAGCATCAAAGGCATACATCAGAGGCAAAACTATAGCACATCCAAAATGAAAAAAGAGCATATTAATACTGTTAAAGAACTAGAGGCTAAAATAATCACAATGGAAAGCAAACTGGCAGAGCAATATTCTGATAAGTTGTTTAATGATATTTGTGCATGTAAATTTAAAGTATGCCCTAGTTAGATTAAAAACAACATTTTACAAGGCGGCAGAGAAAACAGGGACTCCTTTGGCCAGACAGCTTAAAGAAGTAAGTTCAGCTCATGTAATTCCTGAAATAAGGAAAGAGGGGGCACTAGTAACATCTTTCAAAGAAATAAATGAAGTCTTCAAAAATTTTTATGATAATATTTATAGGTCAGAAGGCGACTCAAGCACACTATCTCTGCAGAACTTTTTTCATAAAATAACTCTCCCAAGACTGTCAGCTGAACAGGCAAGTATGCTTGATAATTCAGTATTCCAAGATGAGGTGAAGAAGGCCGTCCTATCTATGAAGGCAGGAAAGTCACCTGGAACAGACGGGTTTCCTGTTGAATATTATAAGCAGTATATAGACATCCTCACACCAGTTCTGACGGAAATGTACGAAGAAGCCTGTCATGCTGGCTCCCTCCCACCATCTTTGACCAAAGCACTTATTTCTTTAATCCTTTAGAAGGGTAGAGATCATACAGACCCTGCCAATTTTTGACCTATTAGTTTAATTAATGTAGATAGAAAAAGTCCTTGCCATGAGACAAGAAACAGTATTGCCAGACATCATTCACACTGATCAGGTAGGTTTCATACGGGGTAGATCTTCCACTGATAATGTAAGAAGACTGATACACCTGATATGGTCAACTCTTCCAACACTGCACCAGTGGCGGCCATGTCATTAGATGCAGAGAAGGCATTTGACAGGGTGGGCTGGGGGTTTCTACACTCTGCCCTGTCAGAGTTTGGGTTTGGAACCGGTTTCATGAAATGGATAAAAATACTGTACAGTAATACTAAAGCAGCAGTTATGACTAATGGTGTGATCTCATCATTCTTTAATCTGTACAGAGGAACGCGTCAGGGGTGCCCCCTATCACCACTTTTATTTACAATTGTCCTGGAACCTCTGGTGATAGCTATAATAGCAAATTCCTCCATTAAAGGAGTACATGGAGGAGGAAGTGAACATAAATTAATGTTATATGCTGACGACATTCTTTTCCTGACTAGCGACCTTCAAAACTCCCTACCTGCCTTAATGCATACTATCAGTGAATATTCTCAGCTCTCTGGTTACAAAATGAATTGGACCAAGTCTGAAGTAATGCCAATATCCAAACACTGTCATCCACAAACAATGGCACAGTATTAGTGGATTCTAAAGGGCATTGTTTACCTGGGAATTAAGTTGAGTGCAGACTTTGGTGAGATGACTGCCTTGAATTATGATACACTACTTCGAAAAATTAAGACAAACATACTGTAGGCAAATGGGGAAAGTTAAACTTGACCTTGTGTGGTAAAGTAAATATTGTCAAAATGGTCATTGTACCACAGTTCAATTACATATCCATGATGCTTCCACTTAGCATACCAGAAAGTATCTTTAAACAATATGACAATCTTATTAAGGAACTTCTTTGCGCAGGCAGAAAGTCTGTGTTTAAATTAAGTCAACTCTACGCACCCAAAGATAAAGTTGGGTTGAGTTTTCCTAATGTTAAACTGTATAACTTATCATTTGAAATAACTAAGATATCTAAATATTGGAGTGTAGTAGTGTCTGACTTAAGCTGGTTCAACATAGAAAAAACTCTTGCCTCACTATTTCATACCCATAGTATTATCCCAACAGGATAATACTACCACCTTAGTGGAGGACAGAAATCTAGTCATCAAGCATTCTAAGGAGGTTTGGATGAAGATTCATAAGATACATAAACTCTCACATTACAAACAACAATGTTCCTCTTTATGGTATGGCTCAACCCTGAAATTAAAATCGGTAAACATACTGTGTTTTGGAGAAAGTGGGTAGAAAATGGAATCCATAAAATTGATGACCTTTTCAATGAAGGTAATCTGAAATCATTTGCTAAATTAGCTCAGGAATATGTATCATCTACAAGAAAAGGGTGACTTCTGGAAGTACTTACAGATTAGATACTGCATATTGAAAAAGAACCTGACAAAAGAAGAAGACAATATATATATATATATATATATATATATATATATATATATTTTTTTTTTTGCAATTGCCATCTATCCATAGGGCTTCAGTGTTTTATAATAAAACAGTTTGTCTGATCAGTAGTTCATGTGAAAACTTAAGACTGATTTGGCAAAGAGACCATGAATGTGATATAGACTAAGACACTTGAGAACACATGTTGGCTACATAGGTTTTATTGAATCCCATGCAGACTTTTTAGAATAGGACTAAGACATAATAATATCTGCTGGAAATGTAAAAAAGAAAGTGGTAAATTTTTACATCTTATATGGGACTGTGCTCTGAAAAAAGTCTTCTGGGGCAAAATACTTAAATTTTTAGGAACATGGATTGCAATAGATCTTCCATTATGTCCATGTATTGCTATCTTTGCCTATTTGTATTGTTGTATATTTGTATAGTTAAATTTTGCATTTTGCATCTTTGCACAGTCTTAAGGAAGTCCATTTCCATTTCACTGTGGATGCTCATCCACATGTGACAAATAAAGAATTCTGATTCTGTCTATGTCTTCTTGGAGACAAAACAGTAATACCACAGCTTACAAAAGAGGTACACTCTCGGCTGATTGTTGGGCTAACTTCAGCACCAAGGATTATATTAAGACATTGGAAGGTGCCCGAACACCCTACGTTCCAGGAATGGAAAGTGTTAATGACTGAAACTGCATCACATGAGGTTATGCTGAAAAGACTAAGAGGCAAAGGACCTGTAGAATTGAACATTTGGGATCTCTTTCAAGCATACCTGACTTATAATTAGTTAACCTTATTATAAGACTGGAGGGAATGTCAACACATTTCTTTTATATATACATATATATATATATATATATATATATATATATATATATATATATATATATATGCATGCTAAGAGGATGTGTATTGAATTGGTATGTTGTTTCTTTTAATGCTTTCAGTGAACCAAAGGTGGCTAAAACTGAAATTACATTTATACCTTATTTTCCCACTTTCATACTTTAGATTGTTGTTAAACCACTTGCATTTTATTGTTTTTCCTAAACAGGATTTTAACTCTTTTTTTGAAGTAACATTATCAAGTCGAACACAGTTGAGATTGTTTTATCCAACATTCTGAGGTTGGATTTGGTTAAATATTTTTATATGGTTCTAAAGAATGCATGTGAATTACAACAGCTTTTTTTTTTTTATTGTTTTACTAGTCTGAGACACTGCATATTTTCTTCTTATGTATGATAAGACTGATCTGAATAAGTACGACAAAAAATATTTTTGTTTCTATGATTAATCTATTTGAGACTTGTGTCTGTAAACAATTTCTGCCATATAATTTAACTAGCATACTTCACATTAAGTTTTGGATTTTTTAAATTTATGTATTTATATTTAATTTATGTGTTTACTTATTTTATTTATTTATTTAATATCCAGGAGCACCTTCTATTTGTGCATTTAACGTCAGACTGTAATTTGTGAGATTTTTTTTTTCCCCCTTTCTCTATGTTGTACGACATAAGCCTTGTACCGTACTTCTTTAAATAAAAAAACTTAAATTCCAAACAATAACAATCCACCTAATGTTAGCACACCGGAGGGCAAAAATGGTTACTAATGATTACTCATAATCTGCTTGGGAAATGTGAGTGTAGGAAATGTCACGCACGCACATTACCGCATCCCCATGACAGTCATTTGACTATTAATGCAACGACAAAACAGCAGAGCCATGCATGTCCCCCAGGCTAATTTCTGTTGTTACCGTCCATGTCCTGTCACCTTTTAATGAATACACAGGCACATGTTCAACTTAGTTGCCCCCCCACTCCCTACAGCCCTGCTGGTCCCACTAACTTCTGACCTCTAACCTCTCACCTCTCTCCCATGGGCTGTAACCATGGAGACGGACAACCCTCGTAGCTCTCCTCTCCAAAAGATATACTTTAACCCTCACTCTCTGTTATCTGTTTTCCTCCCTGTCCTTTCAACTTGCTGTTATTCTTGTTCTCGTGGAGGGTTGACCGTTAAACCAGGTTGCAGTGTGGTGCCAGTGTTCACCTGTGGTTTACATCCATCTGTGGTTTCTCTTTGACCCCCATCAGCCTAATAACTAATGTGCCCTGTACTAACACTGTAGCACTTGAACTGTGTCATCATCTTGAGAGATAAGGTGTTTTACTTGATGCATTAAAAGTCATTTTTTTCACTCACTTGGTACTTGAATCCAATAAAGCACTAGCAAGGTCAAATCCATCTCCCTCTGGGCACTGAGGGGGCTCAAAGCTTAGACATTCTGCTACCAGGCATCTGTCTGATAAACTGTCTAATAACTGGTCATCTTTAATAGACCTAGCTGTTGAGGACTGTAAGTTAAATTGCCTGGAGAAAGGAGGCATCAGCATGCCGATGAACGCAGTGGATATATGGATTACTGTCTGAAAACTCTGTCTCAAGATGATGGCTGTTGATCTCAAGAAAAAGGCTTTAGACCTGAGTGCTTCTGTCTTGAGAAGTTCATTTTTCACGAAACTTACGTGAACGTAATTTATTGTACATAAACCTTTTTTTGTCAATAGGTCCTTTCTTCACATTTTTCTGTCCAGCAGTAGGAAATAGGTTTCCTTTCAGAAAATAAGTTATATAATTAGATATGTTACAGCTTGTAAAGAAAAGCCTTAAAATAAAGCACAATTTAACTAGAAGACACAAGGCTTGACCTCATAATCAGTACCATATCATTAGACAGCCGGGGAATCACTTCTTGTTTGAGATGCTCTTGAGATCAGCAGCTTTCAATTTGTCAAATGACACCAGGCCTCATTTATCAAACAGGTTACCTGCCCTGTAGGTATCTCCACATTTAAGGATTTATTGAATTTGAGATTCAATACTGTAATTTTTCAGTGTTAAGTCAATGTCAACAATAGTCTTGACAAATTTCCTGGAACAGTGGCCATAGTGGTTGACAGGCTATTTTCCAAATTAACCTACGGTGGATTAAATATAGTGCATGTTACATTTTATTTAATTTATCTAATGACCCAGATATGAAAAAGTTCAGTATTATATATTCACTAAATCACTTTTGACTTGGAATTCTGCTAGACTCAGGTACCAATTGTAAATGCTCTGGGGAATTTATGACCCCTTTAATTTATGTGCTCCTACCTTTAATAAACAGTAGGGACGTTCACCTTGTGCTCAGCTCGATAAATGAGGCCTGTGTATCCTGTTCTGAACGTTACTCCAGCAGTGTCATGCATGCTGTTGTTGTGATTGATGACTTATCTGAATGCACCACCAGGTCAATTGGTCAGAGTTAGATGTGAAATGTGACCTTCAAGGCATGTGGTGCCAGTGTAGCATTCCCAAAATCTGCACTAACACACCAGACTACCAGGTCTCCTTTGCCTTGTGTTTTGATTCTCCTGAAGCAACAGCACTATGCATATTAATGAAATGTACTCATGTCACCAGAGGGCACTACTGTGCTTTATTTTTGATCATCGGTGCTTTCAGACTGCACATGACATTTCAATCCTAAAAGCAGTTTTTAAGAGGAAATTTTGACCACAGCTCCTAAGTTTCAACACTAATTCATTTCTTTACTTTTATCTTTTATTAAAGCCAGCATGATTAGAGTTCATTTTTGATTTTTCAGTCCAGGTATTTTGTTACCTCCTGTAATTATTATTATAATTTATTTTTTTTTACTGTTATTGACTTTAAGTGGTTATCAAATGAGAATCTTGAAGTATTATATCTAAGAATAGAAAGTAATCAATGTTTTGCAGGAAAATATACATTTGTATTTAATCCAATGTCACTTTGGATGACTTTTGAAACAAATCGATTATTTTCTCGAGGCACTTCAGTTCCCGTTGCGCTGAGTTGCTATTGAATTGCAAATCTAAAGTCCTCAATGAATGAGACAATGAACACTAAATGATCAGCATAAACACAATGTGGCTACTATTAAATGCTGCCAGCTGTAGAATCTGCCCCCCCCCCCCCCCCTCTAGGCCCTCAGGAGTGACTTCTTGCTGGTTTTCCACCCTCCACAGGCTCTTCTTCCTTCCTGCTTTCCTCTTCCCACTCCTCCTTTTCCTCTCACACTGGACTCCAGGTCTTTTCATCTCCATACCTCTCAGTTGGCCTGGAAAACTAAACCTGCCCCTTTACACACTCTACTGATCTGTCTCACCTTTTTAGCCATGTGGTTGCTCAATCTGTTTCCTGTGTGTGTGTTGTGTCTGTCCTTCTCACACTCTTTGGTCTTTTTCTCCTCTGCCTGTTGTTATTCTCCTTCTCTACCCCCTCTATCTATCGTGGGATCTGCGCACACTGTCTCTTTCTCTTAGTGGGGCAGTGTCAGGGGGTCAGAAGGGGGCAGCAACTGGGCATGGGGATGAAGGGGGGGGTCCTTATCGCAGTGACAGCGTGAAGAGCATGGTGACAGAGGGAGTGAAGGCTGGGAGGTGGCAGACCGTCCAGGGCCACATGCAGTCTGGAGGATTAAGACCCAACAAGTGAGTTCAGATCCTGGCTTTAAAAAAAGAAACATTTAAGTGACGATTATCAGCTTCTCATACAGTAATCATTACATAACTGCCTTATCGTGGCTATTGAACAGTGTCACAAACAACAATGTTGCATTGTAATAATTGTTTCCATCCAGTATAAAGAAGTTGAGTGAAAGTTGAAAAAAATGTATGACCGCAACTCCATGTTTGTTACCGCTGTTTGCTCTCTTTTAGAGACTTATTTAAAGGCAACTAAGTGAAGAAATAGTGGTAGTACAGTGTGAGTCTATGCTCCAATGTTCAGTAGTATTAAACAACTTGTTCTTTTGCATTGTGTGGTCGTTTGTGTCTTGTATTATACAGTACTGTGTGGGTGAGTTTAATAATATACTTTATATTATTAATCTTATAATGCTCTTAGTATTGTTACACTCACCCATACAATATAATATTGGCTTAAAATGAACACAAAAAGGTTGTTGATTCTAAACGCTGCTATTTATATAACAATTTATTGATAAAATCACTTAGTGCCGACCAAAAAAATATTACTTTTAATTTCCATCACTATAAGACTATGGTCTGTAAATATAAAACATTGACTGAATCATAATGAATTAAAAAAAAAATCATTGTATTTTCACATGCCATGCTTTTACACACAGATAACTGGGTCATCTAGCCTTCAAATAATTGTCAGTAGTTTGGTGGCAAACTGTAACTTTAGTTTATTTATTGTACATTTTATTGGGACTGCAATATTGAACAATGTTATCGCACACTGCAGAGTTTCCTCATATTGCTTTTGAGGATCATCACCGTTTTTAGTGTCAAAATTTTACTTCTGCAGAAACTATGATTAGATGAATGAATCACTTCTGAATAGAAACACAGAGGAAGGTCGGACACAGCTTGGTGAAAACTTGAGCTAAAGTGTCAAGGTGAGCGTGTGGGCACATACTGAGGTGTGACAAAATGTGAACTCTCACTGTGAATTTATAACAATACTTTCCTGAGCTGTATCACACTGACTCAAACCCTGAGTTGACACAGCCAGCCCAGCTGCACAGTAGAGCAGACTGTTGGAATCTGCAGGAAAGTATGATTTATTTATGGAAGCTACTGGACTGCCTGCGAGTGTACTTTCAAAAATGCAACACTGAAATTGTCTCATTTTCTCACACTGACTAAAAGAACGTGTCATACCCTACCTGATTATAATTCAGGCTAACACTCAATGTTGGAAACTAACAACATGTATCCCACAGCCATGACGTATGACAAGATTTAGGGTCTATATTCAGCCTGTTGTAAACGAGATAGTTAATTTTCAACTCCGTGATTTTTTACACCTTCCTTTCGCACCTCATGCCTGTGATTTCTTCCTCCACAACACATTTACGTTCATCACTACCTCAGTGCTCCTCCTCTCCTCTCCTCTCCTCTCCTCTCCTCTCCTCTCCTCTCCTCTCCTCTCCTCTCCTCTCCTCCTCTTCTCATCTTTCTTTTTGCCCCCTGTCTATAATTGGAATCTATTTTCAGGCTGCTATAAGTGTCTGTGTCTCTTGTGTTTGTGTCTCACACCCCATTTTCTGTCTCTCCTCCATCATCACCCTCTGCTCTTATCGTTTCCATCTCACTTTCTCATTCTTTGTGTCGTTGTATAAAGCCCACACCTCTTATTCTCCTTTTCTTATTTATTTGCCCACAATCTGTCTCATTTCTGTAAATCGTCCATTACCTTTTTGATCCTTTTCTGTGACAGCTAAACATGAAATATATCGCACTAAAAGCATTATGTAAAATTGTGTTAGGTGAAGTGATGCAAAGCGGAGTAAGCTGCACTTAACTGAGGTGAATAGCTCTCTCATGACCCAGTTCTGGAAGTCTGGGTTACACAGCGTTCTGTGGGAGAGAAGGCTATATTTAGTGAGAGGCAAAAATATGGGAAAAAAATATCACGTGGAATACTGTAAACCCCCAAACAGTTTATGATGAATTCAAAAATGATTATATTATAGTGGCATTGTGGGATGTGTCAAATGGTACATTTTTAAGAAATGTACTAGTTACACATCATTTATGAAGGGGAGGAGTGGAAAATGAGAGGGTGACAGAGGGAGGGAGTCCTGCTGTCAGACTTGGTTGGCTGTTGGGATGTCTCTAGAGGGGCAGCATGTATTTAAAAGACGAAAAAGACTTAGAGAGAAACGAGCAGAAGCTGTCAGACATGGAAAAAGTTAACTGAGGAAATGAGGATCTCTCATCAGACCAAAAAACCCTCACCAGGAAGGCCTGGAAGCTGCAAAACCGTGACCCCCACGCCTCGGCATGGTCATGTGGCACATTGCCGCTCCACGCCTGTGCGGACAGTGCACATCCGACCTCTGCCCACACGAAACACACCCTCACGCAAACCACAAACTCCGACCGCACACACACGCAAACTGCCTCCACATTTGCCGCAGACGCACAGGGCAAGCTCACTCTGGGCATACTGCTGCTCCACACAGCCTTATGAGCACTACACTGCACACAGCGACCACTCAGGCTGCACCTTCTACTGCTATTTTTGCTATTGCTGTTACTGCTGCTGCCTCACGTTGATGTCTTTCTCTCTCCTCCTCCTCCTGTCTCCACCTCCCAACACGCCTCCCTCTACCTCTTCACCCTCAAACATCACCCTTTCCACTTCCTCTTCCACCTCGCGATCATCTACTTCCTGTTTGGATGAACGTCACTGCATCAACCTGACTTCTGCTGCTGTGTCTCCCTCCTGCCCTGTGCCACCTTGTCTCATCTCTGATGATACTTCCCCCCTCTTCTATCCTGAAATCACAACCTCTCAACAACTCACCTCTTCTTGCCACGGCTCTTCTCCCACATCTACTGTGTCTTCTCGTGCTTCCTCTTCTGCAACCACTGAATCCTTCCTTTCTCACCATCACCCTATTCTCTGCCGGCCGTGGCCTTCCTCACGTTCTCTTACCTCCCTACTCCTCTGCCCTCCCAGCTTTGGGGATCCAGTCTTATCCTATGCATCCACTTTGGAGCACATCCCCTCTCGGCCGCGGACACTGCTTCGCCAGCAGAGTC
The DNA here is from genome assembly GCA_020466265.1 of Siphamia tubifer. Taxonomy (NCBI): domain Eukaryota; kingdom Metazoa; phylum Chordata; class Actinopteri; order Kurtiformes; family Apogonidae; genus Siphamia; species Siphamia tubifer. The sequence goes on along the minus strand of CM035788.1, from coordinate 23,666,455 downwards.
TTCAGCAGCCTCTCATCCACCCTTCAGGTCCAGGTCTGGGTCATCCCCCCACCACATCTCAGAGTTTGGGACAGTTACACACGGCACCTGGCCAGCCTGTGGCAGGTGGGGGTGCTGGGAAAGGAGAGGGAGGTGGCAGCAGTGGTGAGGGTGTGGGTACAAGAGGTGGCCCCCGGGGTGTACGGGGCAGCCCATCGGGAGCAGGTGCCTCTCGTTATAGGGGAGGAGGAACAGGAGGGCGCTCACGTGCCAATCCTGGAAGCTGGGATTACATGATGGACCAGATGCGGAACCGTGGCCTGGACGTCAAGTCCTTCCTGTGAGTCTCCAACACTCCTTTATACCTTTTTTCATCAGTCTTTTGAAGTGCTTGCTTAGATTTTTGTGAAGTGTATACCTGTGTAGTGTAGTGTAGTATGCACTGTATTTGTCTTTTATTGTATTTTGTCTTAATGTGCACTCATGTTTATTTATTAACCTTTATTTAACCAGGTAGGTCAACTGAGAATCAATTCTCATCTACAATGATGACCTACATTAGAATCAAGTTGTTTATAATATGTAAAGCTTTAAGTAATACCTAATGAATGATAACTATTCTGCCTAACTGTTGCTTGTGTGAAATACATCTTCCTTGGCTCCTTTTGGTTTTACATCTCATATCCAGGGAAGGATATTAGTTTGATCAATAAGTAAACACATATTGTGGATGTTTTTCCAAAGCATGTTCTTGTTTTTTTGCATAAAATTTAGTAATTACTCGTGTAGTAACATGTAGTAAATCCTGCTGTTTACAAGGTTGAAGCTAGATGATGGGTGGATTATAATAGCTTAAAAATCTAATAAAAATGTTAATGAGGATGTGGTTATAAATGTAAATAACCTGCCTTATAGTAGACAATATGGGGGATGGATCAGCATTTTAGGCACTGATATTAAATAAGATCAATTTCTTTATTAGATGTTTGATGTGTTCATCTTTCTTTTATATTTCAATTAATGCTGAATTAATGATCACAATTAATATATGATGCATGTTCTCTTTCCATGATGAGTTTGTAGTTTTCAAGCCTCATTGATTAGTAACCTGTTTAAAATGTGCTATTTATTGGTCTCAAAAGTGAAGGACATGTGCACATGAAATACAACAAGGAAGGTAGGACATATTGTGGGCTATTTCTATCCCATTCTGTGATAAATTGTACAATGTTTACGGTGGATGCTCTGCTAAACAGTAACATCTGTTTGGATGGCATTCAGCCTGTCTGCTGCAATTGTCTTTACAGGACAAAGCTAGATGTGCTAGTTTATAATATTCATGAGATGGTGTCATGAAATGTCACAAGGCATTTTATATTCACATTGTCCCACTCAATTACATGTTGTTATTTCTGGGCCATCCTTATAAATGACGGTTAAATATAAAACTTATGAGACACACCAGAAGGCATAATCCATATTTCATGAGTATTTGCAACTAAAATGGCACCTTTTTTTTCTGGTATCACTGTAACTTTTATGCTAATAGTGAGACTGTGTGCTGCTACTTGTGGTACTAGGTTACTGACATGTGTGTCAGCATGTGTTCATCACACAACCCATGTGTCAATGTGCATCAGTGCAAACGGAAGGGTTAAGCAGCTGTGTGTAGATTTGTGTTAACCCTGAAGCATTGATCTTGTGTCACCAGTCCCATTACTTCCAGAACATATTGTTACTTCAGGCTAGAAGACGATGGAGGTAGATGAGGGAAAGGACAGTGCCAAGGTACATGTGTTTAATGTCCCTTCATGCTGACTTGCTTTAAAGGACCTGGGAACCATCACTTTTATTTTTTTTTGATTTTTTAAAGCTTATCTGAGCATTTGACTATGACACAGGTAATGATTAAATGCCACTGATTTACAGTGATAGCAATGCTACATGTATAACCACCAAGGTCATGGAGAATCCTGCTCATAATTGTCAGCTATAACACTCATCACTATAAATGTGATATTGAGGTCAGCATTGTTGTATTTCGCTCTTTGCAACAGGTACACCTCAAATGATTGATGACAGAGTGGTAACATAATAGACCCGACCCACTCTTCAAGCCAGTTAATTTCAATTTTGGCCAGATTCCCTGTCAGGGTGAATCATTGCTCACTGAATGTGTTGATGTCACTGACACAGATATGTAACCTTTTGAGCCATTTGATCAAATGGATCACTTGGAAGATTGGACTATACGCTTTTTGGCTGAAAATCAATACTTTATCCCTGTGTCATTAATGTCTGATCCCATTTTTGCTCCAGGTTCTTTAACGTCCAGCTCGTTGATTTAAGTGTTTTACCAATATCCTTGTGTGTAAATGCCCATACTAAAGGGTGATAGGAGGAGAGTGATCCAACAAAAGCTATACTTAACAGTATCACTATGAGCTCCATACCATCATATTCTATAAAAGGGAGGTTATTTAACACAGCTTTATGGTGCGGCAAGAAAAGCTTTCATGAGCTTGTAAGGACGATGGAATTGTGCAGTTTATGGTCCTATCTTCTCACAGCTTGGCACCGTATTTTCTTAGCAGAGGTAGGTGGCACAGTCAGATGCCACCTATAAGCTATAGGAAAATAGGTATGGGTGACAGGAAGGAGGGCATGATGAGGAGCTGAGTATTAAGAGTAGGGGATAGGGATGGAGAGTGGGAAAGGGGGAGGATTTGGATAGCTGAATGGAGGAGATGAAATGAAGAGAGTGCAACAGAGAGTGAGGGAGCAGTGACCCAGAAAGCAACGACACACACTGAGCACCTCAAGATACTGTGTCACTCAAATAGAAACAATTAGTCCAGATCTCCTTAATGAGGCTTAATTAAATCTCAACTCTGGAGAAAGACGGCACGGTTGTTGGATGGGAAAGGTGAGTCTGGAGGGAAAGCAGAAGGCAGGTTGTATAACGAGATAAATTGCTGTGTGTGTGTGTGTGTGTGCATACAGATCTGTACATACTTTCTACATGTGTGAATGTGGAAGCCGGTGAATATCACATCCATTAACAATCAGTGACTAATCACCTTAATTATTTGTTGTCTGTACAATTGTGAACACAGCCTGCACCTGTTGTCGGCACCACTTCATTAAAACCTTACATTATTATTAATTCGGCCTTTCAGTTAAAGCTTTCTCTTGAATATCCTTCCCTGGACAAAGTGTTTACTTCTGGGTTGTTGTGTACTCTTTATGACTCTCCTGTTTTCTCAATAATTGCCTCATATGTTTACTCTCTGATCGCCCCGCCGCCTCAACGCTCATGTCCTTGTTCTCACCTTAAATGACCTCTCTTTTCTTTTCTTCCCCCCTTGCACCACACCTTCTTTATGTTTGATTCCCCTATCTCTTGCATCTTTTCTTGCCTCTCTCTCTTTCGATCTCTGTTTCTGTCATATTTTGTTTGTTGGGGGAGCCAGTGAAGGGAAGCTGGTGGTCCTGGCTTTGGCCATTGGTGTGGCCGAGCAAGATGACTTTGCCAATATCCCTGACCTGCAGGAAACAGCACAGGCAGCACCACCAGCCAATCAGGAACTCCCTCCTGAGAAGAGGTACCAGATAAAGTGTGAGAGCGCTTGTTGTGCGTGCAAGAGAGAATCGGGTCACAAATGAAAGTATGTCAGGGATTTGAATTCAAATAAAATCATGATGATTTCAGAACGCGGGCAGAGGAGAGTAGTTTTGTTTTCGAGTGTTTTCGTTGAGTCACATCTCTTAAGAGCACTGAGCCGCAGACACGTTACCTGAAATAGCAGCGTAGTTCTGTTTCTGAAATATAAACAAGACTTGACTGTGGTACCAGATATAGACAAAAAAAAAAAGCCTGTAAATGAATAAAGAGATAAAGCAATTTGGATGTTAGCTGTAAAGCGGTAATGAGCTCATAAATCACGTTGGCGATATGGTCGCCTGCATCCACTCTAGTCCTTTTATTCTGCTTTTAGGGGTAAAACTTTGGCCAATCACATAAAACAGTCATTTCTCATGCCAGTGGTCTTTTCTTTTAACCATGAAAATTATCTCCCCTATCACAATGTCATTCTTCTCCAGCATTTTCATCTCTTTTTGTTTGTCTTTTCACTTCTGCCTTACAGAGACCTCCCATTGGTAATTGTTGTATTTTCTTTGTCTTTCCATTCTTTTATTATACCACTTCTTTTTGCTCCTGTGTTCTTTTTTTCCCCTCCTGCTCATTAGTTTACTTCAATCACCCTCTGCTGCTTTGAGAGTCCCGTCTCTGTAGCTCCACTGACGGCCCAGATAGCCTCCTCATTATTCCACAACATGTTAGTCACTTACATAAACATGTTGCTAAAAATAAACCTTTTCCTTGCCACCCACCTTACACACTACGAGCCAAAATATTTCTACTGATCTATAAGGGATGCACCGCTCTCACTCGTATCTTCCCATCTCCCAAAATAATTGGTTATGCGTTCTGTTTTGAAACTGGAGGGATTTATTTTTCTTCCTTCCATCATACAGTTTAAGACTAACAAATGAGCACAGTGGCTTTGTCGTGTAAAACAAACAGCCTCCCTAAGCTTGAGTTGTTCTTTTCAGCCACGGACGACGGATTGGATTTATTTCCACAAACATGTAAGACCGCAGAGCCAGAGTTACACCCTCCATTTGGTCCAGCCCAAGGCAGATACGACACACTTGATTTCCTCTGCAGTCCAATTAGGCCATTTTAACCTCACTTTGATTCTGTGACAAATTGGAGACAATTTAGAGATACATAATGTGACACACACCTTAAAACAAAATGGCAGGGGAGGGTGAACAAATTGTGATTTACTCGTCACAGCAATTATTTCTCATTCACAAGTGTTTCATCAATTTGACACATGATTTAAAACTAGAGCTCTATTACAATACAGATGGTAACTGTTTTCCTATCGAGCCTGCACAGCTGCAGTTTCAGACTGCACATGTGGGGATTTAAAAACATTTTAGTCATTTTTGTTGAAAAGTAAACTTTAAACAAAGAGTCTTCCAAGTACAACTGTGATGATTAATCAGCTGATCAATGAGTTGACTGGAGAAATTATCACAACTGTTTTGATGAATTCTATTTTATCCATTTTCAGATGCTCATTTTGGCCAATTTCAAACCAAGAACCTCAACGTTTTGGAGGTTGGATTTTGTGAAGGTGATGATTTAATATATTTCTTTACCATATTGAATAGAGAGTAGGATATCTTTGGATTTTATATAATTTTAATATATAATATCCTTGGGATGTTTAACCCATTAAGATCCAAATATCCACAGGCAAATAAAAATACATGTTGATGCACTGATCCTATTAATACATGTATATATAATTGGTGTAAAAGGCTGTTTATCGTCTTTTCATGGTCATCAGATATGATCCATGTGGTCGTTTAGAGGCTCTATAGTGAATGTGGAAACACCATAATCTTCTACAATACAATCCATATTGGTCAATCATAATATGACAGTAAATGGTGATAAATCACTTAAGAATGGTTAAATACAGAAAACCAAACCTTTGGGAACTGCCACAAAAGTAGCTCTGGGCTTTTGCAAGTTAATTTTAAGAATTTTATAGAATAAATGGACAATCAGTTAATTTTCAAAACAAATAATAGATGGAATTTTTTATTTTTATTTTTCCAAAATAGACCATTTGATGCTTGGCTGATCATATAGCTTCAATGTGGGACAATAAGCATCTCAACCTTTTTGTAATTGACAAAATTAACCTCCACGGCTACACATTAACAGCTAGTATATAATATTTGTCTGCTGGTTTGTCTGCCTCATTTTAGTCTCTTGCCTTGAAGCTTTATGTGGCCTTTTCCAAAAATCAGCATGGTGCTGTACAGAGTTACAAACAAGCATGAAAGTACAAATCTGGCTTTAGTGCACATCAAAAGCATTCATTTTGTCATTATCATTGTTCAAGATTAGTGTGGTGTTTGCAGATCAACAGGACATCAGTTTGACCTATAAATTGCTGCACACATGACATCTGGCTTTTCCAGCCTTTGTGTTCTCTTGGAAACCATAAAGGTTTCTGAAATCTACTAATAGTACAACAAGCAGGAACCAAAGGCTGATCAGTCCAACACTTGAGCAAAAGCTGATTAACAGTGATTGAGTGCATTATGGTATTTTCTAGATTACCCTGAGTTTCATTTCATTCCTTTCAGTCAAAACAGCATGACTGGCAGGTTACAATGTCTGAAAATGGAAATAATAGAGAAAGAACTCGATGGAAAAAACAGCTTTGAATGTCTCTTGGTGAGCTTTTGCCTGTCCCTCTCCAGTACTGTAAACTAATTCCACTTCAGCCACTTCTGGTTTTGTTTATTTCACGATAAATTACAAAGGTATAAAAAAAAAAAATGATTTAGCCACACTTTAATTAGATGCTAAATTTAGACACTTCATCCACAGTGTATTAGTAATGCAAGGTGTAAAGCTTGCTGGGAGTATATCATTCCCCATGGTGTTAGTGCTGACTTCACAGATGTCTGACCATGATTTAATCAATCATACTCGTGGCATATTCCTCATTCTGAATGGGACTCTTGAGCTTAACTTTCAGGTCAGAGACAAAGCCGTGCTTTCATCTATCTCATGCTCTTCACACCCCCATATTATGGCTTCATCATCACATTATGTATATTTACACCAAACATGTCCCTCATGTATTCATCAGTCATCTTAATTTCTGTATCCTTCATTTTAAAATTTATGAAATTATACACTTGATTGGTCATATGAGTACCATGTCATCGGTGAGTTATTACAGCTAAATATTAAACCGCTAATTTAGAAGGTGTTATGTGATGTTTGCAATTGAAATGAAATAACAGCACTCATGATGAAAAGCAAAGTGCCCTTCATTAATGAAATAACATTATACGTGGCCATACACCTCAGTGATCTAAAGAATCTAGGGAATGTGGGAATATGTTTCTAAAGTAATAACAGTCTCATTTACCCTATAGTGACTTTAAATGCATCAGTGTAGATTGACCGTAGTCGAAGGCAGGTCACACAAACACGTTGTCATCCCCACTGGCCATGAGAAGGTGTTATAGTGCGTGATATTCATTACGTTCCTTCACTGACCTTGTGTGTGCGATCACTGGATAAAATCGTGGTCATTTGTTTATGAAGTGAGGCAGGAGCAGGCTGACAGTTTGCACCAGACATGTCGGTACTGATAGAATGATAGAGACTTTTCAAGCCAAGGTCACACTCTTTATGCGTCCCTACTCAGGGGGAAACAGGTCGGGAATATGGTACGGTATAAAAGCAGAGAAAGTAACTCAGATTACAAAATTGTGGGTTGGTTTGATTCAGGGGCCACACATGCTGAGATGTTTATATCCCAAGCATCCATAGGTTGGATGTTAGACAGCTTAATTAGGATGTTTGAATGCCTTCTTAATGCCTCATTAGTTTTCACTGAAAGAATTCCGTTACGTTTCAGTGAACCTATACTGTAGGTCCTCCTCGAGTGTTGCTATAAAGGGAAGCGATGATCCCAAGAGTTTTGAATCTAGATCTTTGTCTGAGCAGCAGGCAGATAACCCAATGAGGATGGCGGTTTAGAGGAGGCGGGATATATATTATCCCTGTTCCACATTAACATTCAATCCACTTACTTGCCTATTGCCTATGGTCTTTCAATTATTCATCCACACACGTTACATCATTTTTCTTTGAGCCAGTGAAGTTGATTCTTGTTTTAGAACACATCTTACGGATATTAATAGACATGGATGTATAGTTCTCTGCTTCAAAGATGTGATGCACTCAGTGAGACTCAGTCAGTGAGTGTCTGTTAATTGCCAAGTGGGGTATATAATATTACTTCATAATTTATGAGCTTATTACATTGCTTAACCTGACATGAGAGGCAAAGACAAACACAGCAGATGGCGGTTATGACCTTTTATGGAAATCGATATAAATGTATTTTTATTTAACGTCATAACCGTGTGTTTGTGCTATAACTGCATTAGCCCAAGAAGCAGGAGTTCACTGTTTGTGGTTTGAGGACAGTATATTCAACTACAATATATATGAATATGCAATGGTGAAGTTATACATCGCTGTTAAATAATACTGCATTTTTATCATGTAATTACATTAGCTCATAACATGTAATTTTTTTTTAAACATACGTAAACTTCAGGCTGTATGTTATTGCCACATCACATTGTTTATTCCTGTGTGTGGCTTATAATAGTTGAAGTATTTGCTAAATTGAAGTCACATAATGTCAGACAACTATAAAAGAAAAAAGAAAAAAAAAGAGCAGTCAAGTAGGCCCTATAAATGAGAGAATATGCTGCTTTTATAAGGTTTTGTGATGCTGCAGAGGATATTAGTTGAATGTGTGTTTTTCCTAAACATGTAAATTGATTATGCTATGCTCTGCTAGTCTGACATAGTTCTCCTCTTGTGGCAGGGGCTTTACAGGCCCAAGTAATCAGCAGTCTTCAGGGGATCTGCTTAAGACCGTCCCTGAGGCTGTGGTTCCCTGTGGCCACCGACATCACAGTGGGAATGTGGAGATGCATTCAGTAGCATGTTAACACAGAGGGGAAGTAGATAGCACAAAGGCAGAAAAAAGGAATCACAGTAAGAGCAGAAGGGAGTGGTTTATATCCATCCATCCATCCATATGTCAAGGGAGAATGAAAGAAAGAAAAAAAAACACCCAAGTGCAAATCCATCTATCCATCCTTCTAGAAGAGTAGTTATTCTACTGTGCACATCATGCATTAGATGAGGCTGATGGCAGCACTTTAGCCAGCGGGTACATGCTGGTACACATGCTCATCTCATACATCCCAATAGATGGATGCTGGCTGGGGAGACGAGCTATTAGGAGCATTAACCTGGGATTCCTCTGTCAGAACAGAACAGGTGGCACATCTGCAGCAGCCTTCACCTCAAAGGCAATCTTTGAATTTAATCAGGGTTCAAAACATTTGGTAGATTTGTGTTTGCAATTTTAATGGACTTTTAACACATTTATATCATTTTAAATTGGTTAAATTCCCTGGAATGATATTGTTATTATTTTAATTGAGCTCTGAGACATGAATGCTAATTTGCAGAGAGGTTTTGGAGGGGTGGGGGGGTCATAAAGGGAGCTGAAGTTTTGAACTGTGTAAACAAACTCTACTTTGGAATGTGGAAGTGCAGTAATCATGCAGTTCATGTGTTTTAGGATTTGATTTGATAGAGTTAATGAAAGCCCTGGTGAAAAATACCTGCACATATAGGATGTCATATTTGTTACATAACTACCTTATTGTAATTAGTTGAGCCAACTGCAATTATTTTTTTGGGATAATTATCTCCATTCAGCTGTGTAAAAGCAACTGGATGGAATAGACTTGTAATGTTTTTTCACATTATTCTCCACCACTGAGTGGAATTGTTTTTATTGGCTCTCTTAATGCCATTGATCGTTTTCTTGTTTGCACCCCCTTCAATATGAGGCTCATGTTATTATACTGATAATTGGCATTAGTTGGAGTTTTTATATTTTAGTAATATACTTTATATGTTTAATCTGCTATATCTAACATGGTTTATAAAGTTAGTTAGTTTTATATGCTGTTGCTCATGAAGTTGTTAAACAATATTTTACCTCATGAAATAATTGTGACAGTATGACTTATTCTTGATAGATGACATGTAACTGGGACTTTGTATTATACAGAGTAGGCCATTGTTGCTGGTCAAAGGAGGAGTAGGAATAAAAAGAGAAATGTGTGAAAACAAAATTATTCCAACTTTATGTGCAACAATATACTGTATATGGTTTGTTTGGCACATGAAAAATTAAAACCAATACACCAGTTCATCCTGTATGTTGTCTAGTAATATCAACAAGAGCCAAAGTCAGATGGTATATTCCACTTTGGAACTTGATACTGAATTTAGTTTAGTTTTAGAGACTTAGCATATTGAAAGGAGAGGAGTTCACCTCCTGTTCTTAAAAAACTACTTCTAAAAATAGAGTAATAATTGCATCAGGTCAAAAATACTTACTGATGTGGATAAATAGGAATGAAAAACATGAATGCCTGAAAACAAAATAGTGTAAGATGAACAAAATAAACAAATTGTTAATTACAATTATTAATATGACAATTAATCAACTTCTAGCATTTCATCATCTTAACAGCGCTTTATTTATTCTGTATATCTTTTAAGCGAATAAAAAGACAAATGAAACAGTACTTAAAACACCATGACCAATGTATGGCAGCCACTAAAGTCTTTTTTTCTATTTCCATTTGGACTTCAGTGAAACAAGCAGATAACGTTTAGCACCCTCCCCGTTGCCTCTTCCTGAAGTGTGATTTCAGTAAATGATGCTATTTTGGATTCATTTCCAATTCCAGTGTGCAGGAAGTAACTAGTTAACAACGAAAGCATCCATATTTATGCGCTGCAGCAGAATCTGGGTTTGTAGCCTGAGAAGTGAAGCAGCTGAGATGACTGTAGTGTGAACGTACATGTGTTTCATGTGAATGATGAGTTACGTAAGCAGCAGCATGCCTCAGTGTTTCTGATTGTATATGATGCTGGGAAGTATGTTGTGGCCCCCGAAAAATGATAGATCTAGTGGACGGCTATGAAATTGAGCATAAACATTGAAATACATCACTTCATGGTCATGGGCACGCATGTTTGTTTGAGTGTGACATGTTTGCAGTGGGGTGGGGAGTCTGAGTGTCTGAAAAAAGGGTTGGGTTGGGCTTTCTTTCTCGCGTCTCTCTCCAGCCTAGAAGTGGAGTGTCTTTACCCCCCCTTCCCCCTCTTCGAGCTGCTGGCCCTCGGTCAGGTAACAAAACAGGATAGTATCACAGGACGGTGAAACCCAAAGTGGCCCCGCCTGCCTCCATATGTCTGTTCATGTGAATGTGTGTCTGTGAGGCTCTCACCCGTACCTGTCATATATCCTAATCCTTATCTTCTTTGTTCTCACTGTGTTTGCCTGTTTGCTGCACACCTCTAAACATACCCTTCCCTCTGCCAACCACCCCCCTCCAGTCACACACACCCTAAACCCCCCCCCATATGTATGGCCTATGTTTCTAGAGCCGTTGCCATGCCAACAGCCCACTTTCTGTGCCTTAGATGTGGGAGAATCTGAACTCTAGTCCACTCTGCCTCCCTCTGGATACTGTAGACAACTGCAGGCTTGAAAGCATCAATTCCCATCTCAACGCTCAAGGGGCCAGACAGAAAAAGCACTGGCACAAAAATCTAGCAGTTGTAGTGTTACCATCTGCCACAATTAATATTACTTTTTTAGAATTGAAATAAACTGAAACGAAAATGTATTTTGAATTCAGCATGTATTGTGTCATCTGGAGGAAATACTTTATTCTGTGGAATAAACCTGCAGCTCCAGCCGTGGTGTAAACAGCCTGGAGGCAGTGCAGAAGCAGAGGACCACCTCAGGTGCTGTAGAGCAGGGCTGGTAGAAAGGCCATTCCCCTGGCTGCACTAGCTCTTTACCTGAGAATGCACTGAATCCCTGAATGAAGCATGAAGTAGAATGAATAATTGAAGGTGTTAACTCACCCATCGATAGTTGGGAGGTGGAGGAGGAGGGAGGTGCCTTGCTTCAAAACAATAAGTCTCTCTCCTTGCTTTAAACATCTTTTTATCTGATCCTTAGATCTTGGTTTAATGTTTTCCCCAGCCTTTTCCTCTCCTCTCAAACTCACTGCCTGCAGTTTAGAGTGTGTGTAAAAACAAACAGGCCCCTGAAAATGCAATTACCTCCCTTGGAAACTAATATAACTAACACCAATTGATGAATATTCCCTTCCCATTCTTGAAATGGTTAACATCCCTCCTTCCCCCCCGTCTCGCTCTGGTTCCTTTGCTGGTTCAAGTGGTTGTCTGTTTGCTTGTCTTGTTTGCTTGCTTTTTCTGTCTGTCTAATTGTCAGTATATTTTATTCCAGTTCTGTCCTTGTCTTCTGCAAAAATGTACACATTATTGCATTCAACACCAATTCTCATCCAAATTTGCAGTTTAGAATGCCCAGCAAGTACAAAGCGTAAAACATCCAGTACATTCTCCCAGTGAAGGCGCTGAGGAGAATGCTGGACAGACAGACAGACTTTCTATGGGCTCCTTGTTTCCTGCCTTTCCAAGGCATTGCCTTCACTCTCTGAGTGACACCTACTTGCATATGTCAAATATGCACATGTAGCCAATGCCAGTATATGCTTTGGCCCTTGTGTCCCCAATCCACACTTTTAGAGTGTTGCTAAATGGTTGAAAAATCAGATTAGATTTAAACCTTTAAACTTTCTAGAGTTGAAAGATCATTTCTATCAATACCCTCTTTTGTAACACTCTAAATGTGCACTTCCTATGTTCCTACTATTTGTCTCTTTTTGTGTTTCAAATGATTCTCTATTTTTGTATGGTATGTTTCATCTATTATTTATTTAGAACTCTCCATATTAAGAAAATTGCTCTTGCTCTCTTCTGGTGATCAACTGTATTTATTGTCTTTTTCTTTTTTTCTCTGTGCTCTTTTTCTCCCTTTAGCATGTTTGCCCCTTTGTCTCTGGTTAGAGATATTGTTTGTGCATAGCTCTTTATTTTTGTCTATTATTCTTTATTCTTTGATACTTATCAGACTGACCAAACTAAGCCTCTCTTGTGTTTCCAGGCTTTCCTTCCTTCATTCCCTATCTTTTCTTGCAGCTCTGTTTTTCTCTCTAATGTGCTGGTGTTTGTAACAATCTCACTCTGTTTGGTTTGGTTTTCGTAACCTCACTGTTCATGCTATTAATACTTGCTATCTCTTCTAATACAGCTAAAATAATTTATAGCCTGCTTATCTATTTCTTACTTTCCTTTTGAACCTCCTATCTTATCTAGAGTCTTTATAATTTTTGTTCACTGTTTGTCTGCAACTTCAGCATCCTCTCTACGTCATTTCTTTTCCTTTTCTCTGTTCTTTTTCTTCGCTGTTTGCTATTTATGTATTGCCTAACATTCTTTCAATGTTCACTCTCTCCATGTGCCTTGAACAGTCATCTATGGAGTGTGTCCAATGTGTTACTGCATCATTTAATGTTGTTACATTGGCTCGGACTTTAGCTCTTTCTTTCTCTTGTTTCTTTCTCATGCTTTCTTCAATCTCATAGTATGTATTCTGTTTTTAATTTCTTTCTTCTTTTTCTATTTCCTTTTCTTTACATTTTGTGATATTTCTTGTTTTTAAGATGTATGAACATAGAGGTTTTTCTCCCAGACTGTTTCTCCCAGTGTTTTTAACAATCCTCATGTGAAGGAACTAAACTTAACACCTATTAACATTTGTACCTACGTACCAGCTCTGCCACGGGAGATCTCTGTTTTCATTTAATTCTTTTTTTTTTTGGTCTTTGGATTGTTGATGCAGAATCCTAATAACTGAGAGATTTAAACACATAAACAGTTCATGAAACTGTTCAGCACCTGTAACATCAGCTGTTGTCTTAATTGTCTGTTCCTCTTTGTGTTGCTATATATGTCTGTCTTCTGTCTTTATAGTAATGTCATGTTGCTATACATGTCATTATACATGTGTGTCTTGTTTATGTCTTACAAAAAGACTATGGGTTGATCATGAATTATGTGTTGGGTTTAGAATGAATTATAATTTAGTGCTTCTCTTTTGTGTTCTCTCTGAAAATGTGTGTTTCCTCGGTGGAGGTAACTTTCTTGTTAGAAATATGGATGTTTGCCACACTGGACATATGTATAGTCATCTCAGACTCCAAGTTTCATCAAACATAACTCACCACATCAAATGCCTTCAGATGTAGTAGCTGTTAATCTTTCAAATCTTTGGCAGAATGTATTTGGCTTTGCTCATGGTAGTTAGAGAAAGCACAATCCACTTTGAAGTGACATCTATCCAGAGCAAACCTGGACGCAATTATCAGATAGTAGATGGTAGAGCCAACCAGGCGGATGTTGGATTCCCTGTGTGCTCATACATTCTCTCTTTCTGGAGACGAGTTAGCTTCTCAGCTCATGTCTGCACTGGTTTTCCTCTGGTTCAACCTGTGCTTCTGCTTACAGGGGCAACAAGCCAGCTAACAGCCCCAAAGGTCAGCCCCCTGATGCTGATGGCCACTCCTCTGTTACTGACCTGGCCAATTCACTCACTGGAGACATGGTGATGGTAAGACAATGTCCCACAACATATCGATCATTGTCACTGCTGCTGCTCAGTCACCACATAAACAGAAATCTGATATGAGCATTTTAATCCACATGCGTTTGTTATCTTTGGGCTGTTTTTAATACTTTAGATGACTTGGGGTATGACATGACAGAACTTTTTTCTAATAGATGACAGTGTCTTTAATGGGCACTCAACTGGAATTATAGACACCAAAAGAAAATAATCATTATAAAATGCAAATTCACAGATTTATTCATTAATTACTCATTATCCAATATTGAATATAGTCAAAGTTACCTGATTTTCCCTCTGTATATTTTTTTTCATGGGGTGGGATATCAACTGATTAAGCAACTATTTTGAGATTACATTAGCACTACAGGAATCATGGATATTATTTTATTTGTTTCATATTTTAGACGACAATGTGTTAGAGATTTGTTGCAAGATCACAAGGCAATGATGGGATTAGCACCAGGGTCATAAAAAGCATTTCTGTACTACTGCAGTAAAGTTTTCCACATAATATTCTGGGGTTTTTAGCCTTTATTAGAGACAGTGGGCTCTCGTTTCGCAGACCTAGTATGCCAACGGGGTGTGTCCAGACGACTTCTTTGAAATGTGTCTGACACTCTGGAAACCTACATGTGAGGTTGTGTGCGCTCTGCCAAACTCAGCCAAACCAATACTCAACTTTGTCCCAGGAGTAGACCTGGTTTCAGCTGGCGAGCTTTTGGCGTGGTCTAAGTCAGTGAATCTGTCACTGCACCAAGCTGTTATTATGCCATAAAGTGGCACCCCTGCACTTCCTATGACCATCATCCTGAAAATGGGCAAACACGACTAGTAGGCTAACTTTTAAAGCTGCAGGAAAAACTGAAAAATTGGTGCCTGAAAAGTGATTGAATTTCTTCATGGAAAAGGTGTGGGAACCATGTCCTCGTTTCCTCTTTTTTGTCTTTTCTGTTTGTCATCTTGTACATTCTTGAATACTCTCCTATATTAATGTTGGTTACACTTCATCTCCATGTCTCGTGTGTAGAATGCAAATGTGAATAAACAGATTTGTCTATTGTTAAGCTGTTTTTTTTCTTTGTTTTTATTATTTTCTTTAATTTTTTTCTCATCTCCTTTTTTCTTTCTTTCTTTCTTTCTTTCTTTCTTTCTTTCTTTCTTTCTTTCTTTCTTTCTTTCTTTCTTTCTTTCTTTCTTTCTTTCTTTCTTTCTTTCTTTCTTTCTTTCTTTCTTTCTTTCTTTCTTTCTTTCTTTCTTTCTTTCTTTCTTATTACCATCATTAAGTATGTTATGTTGGACCATAGCATACTTAATGATGCCTCTGTAATTGAATACTGAAACATCCAATATTACTTAAATTAGCACTAGAAAATGAAAAATACACAAAAGATCATTAGTTAAATACTCGTGAAATATGAATGGATTAACTTTATTTCTATAAACTCAGCCTCAACGTCATGTTGACAAAGAAGCTCTTGTGGCTGGTGCAGATCATTGGCTCCTAAATCTAAAGGAACTGAGAAAATCCTGATAAAACCAGCAGCATGGTAATAAGTTCAAATGTCCACACACTTTTGGTCATGTAGTATAAGGTGTAATTGCCAGTCTTCAGGTATGTCTACTGCTGCTGAGTCATCCTCTATGCAAATGTAGGAGTAATTTGAGGCTGTGCATGGTTATATGAGACCCATAATAGAAAAAGAAAATACACTGGCAAGTTCCTACACTGGCAATCAAGCGAAACAAGCCATCCAAGGTGACTCACACTGTTTGATAAATTAGATTTGGAATATTTCACACTTGCTCTGCCTGTCAGTTTTAAAACCCATATTGGCAAATGCGTGAGTGAGCGAGTCTTTGCCACTTATAAATGTAGCCCTGGTCTTAAAAAAAAAAAAAAAATCAACAATTTCAGGTAATCCTCAAAGAAAGTGTTTGCATTTTCAAGTGTCAGAGGAATCTTGTGCACAAAGTGGTCTTATGAACTGCTTGTTGCTCTTTCAAATTCCTCAAATGCTCCCTTCACATCTGTTCCATTGTTGCAGAGGGAGGAAAAAAAAACAATGACATAGACAGAAGGTAAAGCCACAGGGAGAAAATAAAGAAATATAAAGAAAGCTGAATGCCAACCTTGAACGGTACTATACTTCGCTGTCCATACCATCTCTCTCTCTCTCTCTCTCGCTCTCTCTCTCTCTCTCTCTCTCTCTCTCTCTCGCTGACCACTGCTTTCTATCTGATCGTAGCCTTTTAGTGCACAGCAGTGATAAAGCAGTCAAAGTGGTTTTGAGGGAGACTGGGTGGTCTAAAGCTCTCCTATCTTTAATCTGAGCACCTCCTGGCTCTTAAGAACATTAGTAAGGAAATTAAACTCTCTCAGTCTTCTTAATGTCATACCAATCGCAGCGGCTTGCGAATGGCGTGACAAAAATGCTCAAAGCTCAGAAATCTCCTCCTCTAACACTTTTACTCAGTCAAGGTCTCTGTGCACATGTTTAAGGCGGAGGATGTGTGTGCCCTTGGATTGAACTTTTTCACGTGAGTGCATGTGTTTTCGTGATACTTATATTTACTTGATTGCATTTTTTATTAATCCTGCAGCTGTCTCCAGGATCGGAGGATGATGATGGTGAAGGGCCCATCAGTGAGAAGCTGGGCCGGATCCAGTTCAGTATAGGCTACAGTTTCCAAAACACAACCCTCACCGTTAAAGTGCTCAGGGGTCAGGACCTACCAGCCAAGGACTTCTCTGGAACTTCTGATCCATTTGTCAAAATCTACCTGCTGCCTGACAAAAAGCACAAACTGGAGACCAAGGTCAAGAGGAAGAACCTCAATCCCCACTGGAATGAAACCTTCCTGTTTGAAGGTCTGTGTTTTGTCATCAGCTGAAAACTGCTGTATTTTGTCATGCTGTCCAATCCTTTTAAACAGTCCTCAACACCTTGACATTTTGGTAAATATGCTTGCTCTGTTTTTGCCTCAAGGGTAAACAAGATCAATAAGCTCGCCTGGTCAATAATAATGGACTACATAATAGTGTGTATAACCTCAAGATGCCATTTAAACATTCAGAATTCAGTATAGACTAAATGAGATATAAGTTTATAATTGGTGTAATTCACAGGTATTAGGCACCAGATTTTGGCAGATTTTTAGTTTGCCAGTCTTGCTGATATTTGTGCAAAGCTTAGATAACTGACTGCAGGCATCGGCTGTATACATAGTAACAAGCAGTTAGAGATATTTTTCATCAAATGTTGTTGCAAAACACCAATAAGCATATTTCCCTAAATGTCAAACTATTATTTTACTCAATGATAGTAACAGCAAAGTTATTTCTGCTAAACCTTTGTGGGGAATTGTGTGAAAATTCAGAAACAGTTTGTGAGGTTTGAGATTTTTTTTTTACATTGATAAAACCTGTAGGTCACACTACTACAGAAATTACACACAGGCTTTGTTAGAAAATTATATTATAGTAGTTGGTCAACTGTGGCTGCTCAGTGCCAGCTACACAGAGAGCAGCCAAGTGTCCCTGCACTGTAAGATCAAAATGTGTTCCATTATGGACATTGTGCTCAGATGACAGCACAGTGGTGAAAAACACTAAATACATTTTCAAAAGCTCCAACTCTTGCCAGAATTAGAACAATGGACTTTGCTGTGGACAACTGAATGACATAGGTCTTTGTGACTAGAACATAATGATCCCTCTCATCTGAGGGAGAGTTGGCTGGTCTTGTAGCGTTGAAATGCACTTTGACCTTTGCCAAATTCATCCCTTTTAGCATGGTGCAGATTACACCCCTGCTCTCTGCACTGTCAACAATTTCTTTCTCACTTCTACAGTGTTTCAGTGTCCTGTTGCTGTCTGTAACTCACTGCAGTGTTATCTATCCGTCTCCATTTTAGGATTCCCTTATGAGAAGGTCAGAGAGCGCACACTTTACCTTCAAGTGTTGGACTACGACCGCTTCAGTAGGAATGACCCCATTGGAGAGGTGTCAATCCCCCTTAATAAGGTGGAACTGGGCCAGATAAAGACCTTCTGGAAGGAGCTCAAACCCTGCAGTGATGGCAGCGTAAGAGAGCAGTATCAACTCCTTCATCGGTCAAATGATGACAAACCAGTTGTTTTTATTCTGCAGAGTTTTTGCTGATACCTTAGTTACCTTACATACCTTAAAATAAGGTTTTATATCTTATGCGACTCACATTTGGACATAACTGGTGCTCAGCCTCTTGCACAATGATACTGTAAAAAAATATCCTGTTGTTTTTACAGCAACTGGCAGCTGTGGTTACCAGAAAAATACAGTAAAAAAACAAAACAAAACATATTTACAGAGTAACATGTAGATTCAATATTATAAACATGCATATTTAACACCAGATTTAAATGGACTGCACTTATACAGCATAGTTTATACTTCATTGTTTCTTTAGTACTTTACAAAGCCGCAAGGGCCTAACGGGAGAAATTTAGGTTTCAGTGTATTTTAAAGACAGTTTGACATGTGGATAGTGAGAGATAGGATTTGAACTCCCAACCCTTCAGTCACTGGATAACCTGCTCTACCAACAGAGCTTTATCTGCCTGTTACATGTTTAAAATGTTAAACTGTTAAAGGTCTACTTTTTTTCCTACTTTTTAAAAAAAAGGCCATAGGCTGTTATATTAACATTGTGGTTTTGCAAATTACACTGCACTACACTGCTTTTCAATTTACAGTTTTCATCATGTAAAATTAGCAGCTATATTTGTTTGTTTTTTTACAGTGCAGATGCTCATTACATTTTTTTTTTACATTTTTTTTTAATTTCTTGGGTTGCATATCACCCATGCATCAGTTAGTAGACCTCGAAATGGAAACAAGTCATGACAGAGAACAGGCTGTACTAACCCAAAGACCTGACTAGATACTCCAAAGGCAGTTTACAAAAAAACAAGGTTTTCAAACATTACAGATTATGTAGTATGACAGGGGCAAAATGATTTACACCTTGAAGAAAAATATGCAGTAATGTTCGCAATTAGAGCAGAAAATGCACTGGGAATTTAGTCACATCCCTACAGCTGTGGTCTGGGTCAGAGGTCCTACATGCTTCTCAGCAGTTATGAGTCTTCACTGTGCTGGTATGAGTCGTTACTCCACAGGTGGGCTTCCAGGAGACTCACACAAAATACCTGAAGCAAATAGCACTCTTCTACCTATTTCACAGACATTTTAAAAGTCTTAAATGTATCATGTGAAACAAATATAACATGCAGAAATCCACTGTAAGAAAGATTTGATGCACGATTTTAATACATGAATGACAATGTTGTCGAGTGTCCTCACAAGTTAGGCTCACATAACTTGTGAGTGATGTGAAGTTTGATCCAAATCTGATGATATACACTTTTGTTTCTGCTTTCCTCAGGGGAGACGAGGAGACCTGCTGGTGTCTCTCTGCTATAATCCCACTGCCAATACCATCACTGTGAACATCATCAAAGCACGTCATCTCAAAGCCATGGATATTGGGGGCACCTCAGGTACAGATTCCTCCTAGTTTGTTTAGTCTTTTCTTTATCTAACCCTTGCTCACCAGCCTGAAGCCTTTCTTATGACGTTGGAAGCCTTGTGGCTCTGCGTACAGCTCCGACTCATTGTTCAAACATTCACTGCCCTGTTCGTGCAGAGGACGGCTGCTGTCTGGCTCCCAAGCTGCTCACTGCACAGATAGGTGTAGCAGCAAGGTGACATTACATCAAGCCGCCCTCCCTGACCTCTCTCTCTTTCTTCTCCTTGTTTCTGTATATCTATGAGGATCTACTGCCGCCCAGCCAAATGTGTGTCAGCTCAGTCTGGGTCAAGTTTTTAAAGTATCAGACTTCATTATAAAGCACTTTCAAAGGCATATTTTGTAAACCTACCACTTCTTGTAGTTGGAAGAGCTGTGTCTGTTCGTATTACAGAATACGATAATGCTCCAGAACTGGTTGTACAAATCCCAGGCCCTATTTCCATAAATACTTCCTCATTTGTATATTTCCTAGCTCAGGGGATGAGTTGACCTTGACTTCCAACTAGGTATCTGCTTCCCTGCTGCCTTCCGTGACTTTCACAATTAAGAGGGTAATTGCAAACATGACCCTGAGAATCACCTTTGGTGGGGGTCTGCATCCTCATTCTCTTGTAAACCCCTGCTCTCTATGTTGGTATTGTAGATCCCTATGTGAAGGTGTGGCTGATGCACAAGGACAAGCGCGTAGAGAAGAAAAAGACAGTTGTGATGAAGCGCTGTCTGAACCCCATCTTCAATGAGTCCTTCCCCTTTGATGTGCCCGCCCATGTGCTGAGAGAGACCACCATCATCATCACTGTCATGGACAAGGACAGACTCAGCCGCAACGATGTTATTGGCAAGGTAAGAGTTCATATTGCAGCAGGTTTCCTTATTTTGGTTATTGAAGTCCATTTCATTTAAAAAGAAGTCATGCCATGAGGTCCATGTGACTGTATTTTTGTTTAGCTCTGGTCGAGCTCATCATAAAATAGACCATGCATGCGAAGATATGGGTCTGTGACTCATTTTGTTGCTGTTTGGAAAAGGTGTAAAGTAAGATGTCAAATGAAATTGCTTACATTTCATCATGCCAATTTAACTAGATATGCAGTGATTAACAGCTTAACTGGCTACTAATAATAATAAATGGCACGTCTGTAAGATAAGAAGAAAATCTGCAATATGCAATGACAGCTCAGTTAATATCAGTTTTATTTATAGCGTCATAAAGTCATAATACTAAATGATCTTAAGGCACTTGACAAAGTAAGGTCAAGACCTCACCATATTATACAGAGAAAAATCCAACAATTCCCCCAAGAGCAACCACTTTATAATAGTGGGAAACTGTAGGAACAGACAGAGTCAGGCTGAGGGCGGGCGGTCGCTGACAGAGTCTGACCAGACTGTGGACAACACAGTCAGACAGCGGGCAGGTTGGAGGCCGTTAAGTGCACTTCAGGAACATACAGTTCCAGATCCAGAGATACCTGCAGAACAACAACTTAGAAACAGAGAGGAAAATTTCCGGATAGTATAGCATTGTTGACACCACTGTGACAAATGAACTTCACAATAGTCACTAAATCTGACACCAATTTCTGTGAAGATAGCTGATGATGTGTATGTGAGTATGAGGCCATGACATGTAAGGAATATGTTTTTTTTGTTTTTCATTGTGATTCAAATACTCTTTTGTTATGCATTGATAATGTTTTCAAATGTAGTAATAGTCTATGCCATATAATTTTGGAACCTTCAAGTTTTGCATTTCTGCCTAATACAAGAGCTAATTCAAGCATGACTTCAGCTTCCAATTTCCCTGTACTTCATTAAAATAATTACATATTTTTTTAAAAAACTACAGATTTATCAGCACTGACACTTGAAGTATCTTTGAATTTAATAACCATAAGTGTAACAAAAAGTGATTCTTCTTAATTGGTAATAATATGAAATATGTTCTCATAAGATATATTATGTATTCCATCCAGCATAACTTATTACTGGAAATGTTCCGTAATAGTAGATAAACATTTAACACAGAGGAGCACTCTGAAGACTCTGGATGTATTATTGAGCAGGAAGCATTCAATAGAACGAGTTTAGAGAATAAAACAAAATTAAATAATCTGGTTCCCATTGTTCAAACCTTACATAGTAGAACATTTTATCACTCAGTCAATATGTAAGATGGAGGATGGAGTGAGTGTATCTCTCCACAATGATCAAACCTAAGGAAAACAAAGCTGCTGATACATGTATACATGAACTTTCCTAAAGGAGATACTGGCAAAGGTGCAGTCAACTCCACATGATAACTTGTATCTGACCTCAGAAGAAAGAGTTAAAGAGTTTATAATCACTAGCCTCCATTATAAGACGTTTACGAAAAAATATTTAACCCTTTGATACATGAATTATGACAACCTTATTCCTCTTTAGGTATGAAAAAAGCAATGTGATTGAAACATTTTTAACGAATCTATTTTTTTATGGAGTTACAGAATTTTCCACTCAACTGGAAAACATGTGTTTAAGCTTTGAAACAAACATTTTTGTTTAAAATGGCTGTTAACTACAGTGTAATAACAACAAGTAATTGATTTACACATGAACATGTTAGTGCAGATCAGGTATTAAGAACAGACCAGTTACAGTAATGATATGAACTGACTGATATGGAACTAAAACAACAAAAGTCATGAATATACAAGAGAACAACTGTAGAAGAACTGTCCACTGTAGTGACCAGTGTGCATGAAAGGGTTAAATGTTAAAAAGTATGAGTCACAGTAAAGTGTTTAGAGAAGTGTATTTATCATTTTGGTCTTTTCCTCATTTGTTGTAACTTCTCTCCCATCTTAGATCTATCTATCATGGAAGAGTGGACCGGCGGAGGTGAAGCACTGGAAAGACATGCTCGCTCGGCCGCGCACTAACGTTGCCCAGTGGCATGCTCTCAAGGCCTGATCGCACCACCCAGCTTCCTCCATGGCCCCTTCCTGTCTCCTTTTCCCCGTCTCTTCCCCCCACCTCTCGCTCCCGTCCTTATGCACAAGACTGACTTGCTGCCAGGCTGCGAAACACGGGTACAATTAGCCATCTGCTCTCTTAAACCTTTAAAATCTTCTCTTTCTTCCTTTCTTTCAAATCCGTGACTCCTCTCTTCTTCTCTCCCTCATACACCTGTGTCTTAATTTCTTTGTCTCACCTCTTTGCCAATGGTCCCCCTGTTTCTGACTGTCTGTATGTCTGTCTGTCCTTATGCACTTTGCCTGTGGAGGTCTGATTTTTAGTGTCTTTGTTGACCCCTTTGGTTCAGAACTGCAATGCAGCCCTTGACAATTTTAAGGTGCCAGTCCCGTGGGATCACAGAGAAACTAAGTAAGGCGTAACTTATCTCATGTAATCCTATTATATGGCTATTCCAGGTACACAATACTATACATATGTACTGTATGTACATATACATATGAATATATTAGGTATATAGATTGGCAGAATTCCCCTTATACATAGACTAATATATTGTATGTTATTTATGTCCTGTCTGCTGTTTCCCATCTTTACTGAGTTTCTATTTTTTGGCTTGTCCTTGTCATTTGTCTCAAGTGTACTATATCCTCTGACCCATTTCAGTCCATTTGAGTGGTTTAATGTTCAGCTGAAGTTGTCTATGGCAATCAATACTCGGTTTGTGATGAAACGAGCTGAACTCAGATGAAGCTGTTGATACTGCTGTCTTTCTCCTTCCTCTTTTTTCCTTTCTATACTCTTCTTTCTCTCTTTTTTCCTTATTGTTCCCTCCTTCTCTTCCTCTGGCACAATATTAGTGAATCCCTCCTTTCTGGAACCCTTCTTGTCGTCTGTGTGCTGTGGGTGCTGTGCTGTAGCTCCAACAAAAATAGAGATTATTAAAAAAAAAAAAAAAATGAACTGAACTTTCCAATGCTGGGAAAGTGAGAACACAGAAACTGTATGAAATGGATCGCTCCTGATTTTTCCAGACAAAAAGCCTTGACGTGGAGAGAGAAAAAAGAAGATGAAAAAAAAAAAAACATCCCCCATGATACGATGATGTCATTTTTCACAGCATCACCAACTAAGGAAACCAAATGAAAATCTTCTTCCAACAATTTTGAGATGAAAAAAGAAGCAAGTTTGTGCTGTTAGTGCACTTGCATTTGGTAGCTTGTGCACACCTCTGTGTATTTATTGATGCTTTGAATTCTCGATGCTGCCCTGTGCTGTTGTTTTGCCCTGTTGTGCTGATGGGGGTCAATCTGTGAGACGTCCCCACCGGTTCTGACTGTTTGGTGTTGCAGCGTTATGTGAGTTTGCTGCTGCTGTGTGCGTGCATGTGTGTGCGCGAGCGTGTGTGTCGTGTGTGAGATCACAGGAGCAACACAATTCAGACTCGGCAGAAATCTTCTCTTTTCTCTTTCTCATCTTGCGCTCTTCTTGCTCTTCTTACTGCCATTGTTTCCCCATCCTCCTTTACTGCCCTGCCTTCTGACCGAGGGCACGGGGAAGTTCTCTCTGCACTTTTTGAAAATGTAATAACAATAATAATGGTGATGACAGTTTTGATGATTATAGTACTGAAGAAAATTAAGGGAGGAGTATCTGAAAGGGTGAGCAGCTGTAGGGGAGAAGCTATGTCTGGTCTGTGATGAGGAGAGGACATAGAGGATGGATGTAGGGCTCTCATCCTCCTTTTGTTCCTCTTTTTTTCTCCTTTTCTACCTGTGTATCGAAATGTGTGTGTCTGTGTGTGTGTGTGTGTTGCATGTGTTTCTATGTAGGCAGCCAGACTCCTGATAGCAAGCTGCTTGTATCTAAAATGTCAGGCCAGGATGGAGAGATCACACTCGTCTACTTGTCGCATGCAGGTCAGCCATTACAACAGTGTTATTACACAATGGGCCTCATGTAAGATCATTTTCAGATTTGTATGCGATCTTATTCTGTTGTTTTTTCTAGTGCAAGTGTTCAGAGTCTGAGTCACTCTACTTAATTGTGTAAACTTGTCATTGCTGGATTAAAGAACTGCATATCAAAGTACAGACTTTTCGCTGACAGGCAGCAGACAGATGCAGTGAAAAGACTTTATTAACGAACAGGCTTTTAGGCAGTGGAAACAAATGGAAGGAAGAACTGCTGCCGTGAGTTTTTAACAATTTTCTTTTTGAAAGGAATAAAAAAAAAAGAAGATCTAAAACAGTTTTTCCACATGGTTGAGAAACCACAACATAGAAATAAATGTTTGTTTCACTGGGAACAAGGACTCTGCAATATAACAATAAATGTCACTTGGCTATGGGAAATCCTATTTCATATTATGCATCATGATTTCTAATATTATGTCACTTATCACAATCTTAACATCAATGTTTTTCATCTTACAGATGACATTTTCTATTATTCCACACAGATACAGCCAAGAGATTTGCAAGAAGACCAGTGCATACAAAACATAGCATGTACTTCTGAACAGGAATTGTTTACATGTAATTTACAAATAAAAGACATAAATGAAATCTATTGAAGTGCAGAATACTTATTCTCAACTAAGTTAAGTTGCCATGATATAACATTACACATGATTTAATACAGGATTTTTGTCACATATCCTATTGGAACTGGATTGAAGATAAGAGACATGGCTGCAACATTTGTAAGCCAAGTCTCACAGACAAAAAATATGGGAAAGAAAATGACAAAATATCTCCTAAAATCACAGTTTGAAGTAAATTAAACTCCACCTATCCATGAGGGGAAATAGGGAAAGATTTGATCCTCAACACAAAGGATGTAACTTGGCTTATTCTGCTCCATTTGTATGCTTACTTTAATTGACAATTAGCCTAAGTTGCAGTAGAGTAGAAGGGGGTATTTAACACAGCTAAGCTTCAAATGTCTCTGTTAGAAATCATATGACAGACGGTAATGAGAAGACTATTATAAGATTACTATGGAACTACAGCTGCCAATGCTGTCCCATGAAGTACTGTAAAGTATTGGATGAAATAACAAAAACAAGGTGAATGTAAAAAACAAACAAACCTAAATTATTCATAGTTTAATGAGACATTTGAGAACAAATCCAATCATGTAAATGTTTCTTGCACGAGGCCCTGTGTTTGAATGAACAGCAAGCATGATCAGAGATCTTTTTGAGTTTTTTGCTTCTGTATATGATGACAAACAATAGGTGGATATCTGAAAACAGGAAGACCTTTAACTTTACACTGACAAAAGGTAAGATATCAAAGCTTTCTCTGAGTGTTTGTGGCTGTTCACAGAAGCTATGAATGGCTGTGTATCACAGACAGTGGGTGTGATGTTAGATGATGGCCTGATCTGCGACTGTGAGATCCTGTAAAAGCAGATTAGACATTATCTCTTTCCTGAGTGCTTGAGAGCAGCACACAGTGTAGTGGTAGCTGGCCTGCCTGTCAGGAACATTCAGCTCAGCTCAATATTTCTGTAACATAAATAAAAGAGTCATAGAACAGCATCCTGAATACTGGAAGCCATTAGGAGCTGCTCACACAGACATATACTCATTCTTAGTAATCTGCAACTGTCTGTCTGTGTTTTTTACTTTAACAATATGTGAGGTGCAGTGTTGTCAAATTTTACTGCAGATACTTCAGAGTTTAAAAATAAGATGACATGTCTCAACATAATTGATTTTTTTTTTTTTTTTTTTGCTTCAGTTAACACACTATTTGTAATTCCCACTGATGCTGACCCCCATTAAAATCTGTGCCTAAACTGCTGTGTCCTGCAGCAGAGTTTATTTTTCTTCATGCGATAATGCCATTGTTTCTCATGCTTTTGTGTTTCTTTTTATTTTTTATTTTTTTTTAAACAAGATGGGTGAGGAATTGTGTTATTGCAGCCTAATTTGCACCAGGTTAGTCCTCTGTGGGCCAGTCTGGGCAGTACACTGTGTGCTTTTTGGGCAGTGTGTTTCGTGTGAGACTTGGTGCTGGCTGCTTTGATGCACTGATCCAGTCCAGCACCCTTCAGAACAATTGGCCAGCCATGGAACAGGGCCCACTGTTTTGACAGCCACTGCCTGCAGTGTCACAGCACATTACACTCCCATTAGGTGGTCAGAAAGGAACAAGATCTCTTTTCTCAGACCAGGGAAACAGTCTTTTCAGAACACTTACTAAATGTTATTCAAAACACGGAGCACTCTCATTAGTATCCGTGAGTATGATGGACAGGGATAAAGGTTCATCTGTCAAAATGAGGAAACTAATCAGATCGCACCGCTGCTGATATTGTGATTTCAAGACACGGTTTCAATGGGCAGGTGTGCAGGTGATGAGTCAACACAATACCTCTGCCATTTCTTTTCACTGATTACATGTTGCTCAAAGAGATAAATTACTATGCTACAGGGTTTCACAAAGCTTAGTCATCAGTGACCCTGTAAAGTGGATGATATAGCTTTATTTTTAGTAACATGCGGCATTGTGATGCTGCCCAGTCCTCAAAAGTAGACTGGAAGCTATAAGGCTGCAGGGTTAGACTTTTAAAACCACTCAGTGCTTTTATTGCAGTTACACTTACACTTTTCTTTTAAGTGCAATTTAAATACACCTTAGATATTATTCATTAAAAGTGTTGTGATACAGTAAATCAATAATAATTTTCTAATCAAGGACCTGACATTCATATAAAACACGTATTTGTTCAGCATTTAGTGTAAATAATAACGATAATTCACAGTCACAGCTAGAAACGAGGGAAAAACTTTAAATGTTGTCTCCACTTTTGAAGGTCATATTTACTTTAGCAAACATGATGAATCAAGATATGTAATCCATCACAAGAATATCCAGAAAGTTTCACATCCCATAAAATGACCACGAGCCCCAAACATTATGTTCCTTCATTGCCAGCAGTCAAACAGCAGTACCATTACAATGGATGGTAAGCTCTGAGCCAAACCATATAAAAGAGAAAGCAATTTCCAAATCCGACTTTTATTACACTGCCACCTGTCTCACACCTCTAAAGTTATTGCATTTAGTTGGCACAAACACTGTCAGCTATGACCTTCACAGTCTTCGGTTCAGGAATGCAGTATGGTGCTGTACATACTCCCAGTTGAGATCTTTTCAGACTAACTCCATTTAGTCAACTTGCTCTGCTCGAGTATATACTCTTTAATCAATGCTTGGTTTCTTGACGGAGCCAACTGGTAGGTGCAGGTGCGGATATTTCCTGTCTGATTACGAAACTTTAATTCAAGATGTCAGAGACAGCCAACACTGCCTTCTACTCAGCCACAGGAAAAAGACAAAAAAAAAATACTTAAAAATGCACCCAATTTATTTGATATTGCTTTAATTGATGTTCAGTCTGGAGGCTATGAGAGCACTTCTTAGTTTAATTATAATTCATTGGATTTTCTGCAAAACTTTAACATTATACGCACAGCCAATTTGGGTGTGAGCCCTGGTTTTTTTTGGGTTTTTTTTTGCAAAATCAAATGGGGTTTTTTTTTTCCCTATTTTCATTCGAAATTTCTTATACATTTAATTCCCAAATGATAAATCCTATATTTGTTGAAGCCCCTGCTTTTCCACTGATGCTATAGGATTTAACATTCATGTCTTAGAGTAAAATATGTTAATGTTAAATTTTCATGATATCTAATGTACTATATTCATGTCTCTCAGGTAACATAAAAAAAAAAATCATTTCCACACTTCAACTACCTGCAAAACTAATGACATTCCCATCAGCCTGAACTGTATTTTGCATTTAGTGCTAGTGCTAATATGCTATATACAGACATTAAATAAAATATTAGTATGGATTAAAAATATAGGATGAAAATCAAGACATTGGAAGTAAAAGTAATTTATGAAACGTTTATCCTAAATCAGGGATAAGATAATAAAAAAAATCATTCCATGCAGGTTAGCATTCTAATATCAGCATTTAGCCCATAGCAACACTGCCTAAATATGAACTTCCAAAGCAGCCCAGCATGGTTGTATATTTAACCCTGACATAAACCTGTATAGCCTATATATACACAAGGAGAAGATCCCCTAATTTATCATCGTCAATGCCACCTCCTCTTTTGTGTTTACTCTGTAAATAACTGAAAGCTTTATTGGCTGGAGAGGTCACACCTATTAGCCAAGGGATTAGCAAGATATTGTTCTGAGTTCAATTATATTGTTTTTGTCCTTGTCATACTCTCAGTCCTTCCCTATTCCTCCACACTGATGGATATGGCTTTCTTAAGAAGAGCTTCAATGACTCACTCTGTTGGAAAGGTGCCTGCTTTGCTGTAATTTGTGCAATATTAAATTAAGGGTTCACTGTGCTTTATGTCGAGAAAAACTTGTGGTGTGTGTGTGTGGATTAAGGTCAGGCTGCAATAATCTCGTCCTGGAGGGACTGCAGTGCATGTTTAATTCTGCTGAATCACATTATGACAGTTGAGTCAGCCCAGGAGTCTTCTGGGTCACCTTTGTCATTTGTCCAGTCAATCACTGTGTGAGTGTCGCCCTGTGCAGACAGACCTTGCCTCCCCTAACTCACCCTTTCAATTGTTTTAAGCATCTGGTGCAAACCAATGTGACTTCTCCCAATCAGGGTTTAGGTAAGCATTATCTGAATGGTAACAAAATGAACATGGAAAACAATAATGAGTAATATTATCTTTTACTTTTGTTCACATTTGACTGTTGGTCAGTGTGTATGTATGTGTGTGCTTGTATTCTTGTATTTGGTTTATTTCTTTACAAAAATGTGATAAGAAAATCCTTCTGTTTTTGAGAACTTTATGTAAATATTGTTGTTGAAAATTAACATTTGTTGTACGCCAAGTTTTCATTTGTCACTTGAAATGATGAAGAAAACAATGATATTCATGATAAAAGTGGTGATGTTGATGATGCTGAAGCTGATTATACCTGCCCTTCTTGAATAAGGGCTTTTGATGTCCGCTGTATTTTTGTTGAAGATGTTGTGAGGTCGGGGCAAGAGAAACAAAAGGAAGGAGTGATACCCAACACACCCCAGGCCCACTGTAGCAACACTGCCACATATCTTTCACCCCACACCTTCAGGAAACAGACTGAGTGATATATTTATGTGGCATAAATTGTGAAGGCATTATTGTAGCCTGCGTTGTTTATGCCATAAATCATTTTTATATTTTTATTGCAAATGTAACAGAATGTGCAAGAGGAGTGTTCACCTTCTTATGGACCCTGATCGGCCCTAGTCTCTTGGCATTGCTTCTCACCCTGCCTGCTCAAAGGCTTGGGGATTTACTGTAATGCCATTGTGTTAGATGGGATTGGCCCTGTACTGACACTGATGATGGCTTCCTCATTGAATTTGGAGTCATTATTGCTCAGCTGGAGGCTATACATGTGGATGGGCATGTATGGGAAGAACTGGATCTCAGCAGAAGGACTACACTGTCCATTTGACTCTGCGAAGATAATTTTCATGCGTTTTGATAAAGCCTCTTACTTGGGGTTAGACTCATGATTAAGCACAACTGACTGCTATGAACTCGGCACATAATATACTTCTCTCTTGCTTAGTCAGATATTTGTAAGAACTTGCAAACTGCAGAACACCCGGCACGAAAATCCAGATTAGTGCAGGAGCCAAACTATAAACCACCATATGTCAGACTAAGTGAGAAAAAGGGTTTTTAATCAAAAAATGGGTGGAAAACTTGCAATATCAATATTTCCAAATATCCAAAAAAGTGCCCTGTGCCTTCTAAATAATTTCAGCCCAAATCTTCTAAAAAAAATCCACAGGGCTGTAGTCCAGTTATTTTCATATACTTCACCATTTTTCAAATGCCGTAGTCTAATATATCTGGCTGGGGCTGTGTACAGTGCAGGGACAGAGCTTATCAGGTTCATTTTACTTGTAGGACTGTCTCCAGCAGACTGGGACATGATAGGGTACAGCAGATACTCCCAGCAGCCGTCTGCAGGAAGGACAGTGGATACAGTCCTGTCTTCATATGTAATACCATCCTTTTTGGGGGAGTCAGAAAATAACCATGCATGCATACACACAAGCTGTCATTTCTTGGTGCACTGAAAATAAATTGTGACTCCTTTCTCTGAGCCTGGATCCTTTGGTATATGTGCATTTTTCTTTCCTTGCTGGTTGTAAATAGACTTTGTGATTCAGTTAGAGCATCCTCTAACTCCTGCCATAATGTGGACATTTCTGATCAGGTAGGTAACAAGCAATACGACTAACTGATCTAACGCCATATTCACCGAAATATGACTTATCTAAGCTAATGTGATACCTTGCATTTGGGATGTCGAGGGTAACACTCTTGTTTCTTCCTCCTTTTTCAACTTGCCATGACCCACCTCTTCAACAAAGAGTGCTCTAACTTAAAACACACAATTGTGATGTGTACAATCTAATTTATTGTATTTATTTATGTATTTTTGCCAACTTTGTATAGTGTATAAATATCTATAAATATATGAAAAGACAGTACTGTATAGATTTTAGCTGCCTGGTAAGGTTAATAGTATATACTTGGTAGACTAAAAGAAAAAGCGTAGAGCTGTTCAAAAGCCAGTTATTGAGAAAATGCTTTCTGTAAAATCTGGTGCCACTGGCTTTTTTATTTTTATTTTCTAGGTTTCGTTTCTGGTTTATTTTTTTAATTGGCCAGTGGAATCCAAAGTGTGTGTCGTTCTTCTTTTTGTCTGTTTGTTTGTTAATTGGTTTGTTTGTTGTTTTTTCTTGACCAAGACACAGCGAGGTTCTGGCAGCCAGGAGAGTGCATTGGAACGCAGACTGGGACCCTGTGCAGTAGTGTGTGTTAGGTGTGTGTCTGTCCATGCTAGTGATAGTGCTCTCTGTGCAGTGCCTCCCTCTCCGCCCCTTGCCTCCTCCCTTCCCTCCTCCTCCTCCTCTTTCTGATGTAGTTTGTCATGTGACGACGCAGTGCGTGTTAAGGTGCAGGACGACTGTGTTAGCTGAAGCTGGCAGATGCCCATGCTCACTCTCTCTCCTCATGCCTGCTCTGCTTCTTCATTACACGGCGTCATTTTAATCCTCCACCAAGTATAGATTTCCACTTCCTCTGCTTGATTGTTCATTTACTCTCCCATTCAGCTGGTAATGCCTCACCACCAGAGTCTAATTTTCCTGTAATCCATGCGTTCTCATCTATCGGTGATTCTTTGTCCATTAGCAGCCACCACATTACTTTAGATCACCTTGTTTTCCCTGCGGACCATGGACCAGAGAAGGATTTAGCACAAAGAAGAAGGCAGCCATGCACCTCATCCATGGTCATGCCTTCATGTTTGACCTCTGAAATGTTGTGAGCTGTGTTCTCGCCTCATAAACATTGAGTAGACGGGCAACTGTCAACACAGTGCACAGAAACACAAAGCAGCCATATTCAGAAGATGAGCACAGACCTGTGACTTCCTCTATGTTGTGGTGGCTTCACTGTCACCCTGTTTGTAGCAAGAACAAGAGAATAGCCTTAAAGATTGGACCAACTACAAAATAAAGTAGTGGGATTTGTGAATTTGTAGTGGACTATTATTACCTTCCCTTTCCCACACCAAATTTATTACTCGGTATTCAGATGTGTTGCTTGGTTGCTCTGTACATATCTGTGTAGTACTTCTGTTGATGTCCCTGTGTTAGGATAGTAATGGGTTCTTACTGGGCTGCCTCCACAGACATCCTCTTCCTCCTGTCCTGTCTCATTTCCTCAAAAAACTTCAGACATTCCACCTTAACCAAGCAAGAAACATGTTAAATTTGGTTCCACATGAACTGGGAGTTGTACTGCAGAAGGGCTGAGCTACAGACATTTCTGCTGGAGCCATGTTAATAACGAAGACATCTTGTCTGTGTTCATGTCCCTCTGAGACATTGAGACCCTCACACAGGTCTCCCTGCTCCTCTGAACCTTCCCTCACGCTGACCTCACCTGGCTCTGAGAGGTCATTGGCTCACCGACTGGTTTGAGGAGCCTTTGACCTCCAGCAGTGGGGCAACGAGGGTGTGGTGGATGGTGAGGTGGTAGAGCCCTGGGAGGCAGCAGAGAGGCCTGTCCCTGCGGTCACATCCCAGGTCAGGAAGGAAAGGACAGAGAACGTCTCTGAGGTCATGCCCAGTAGCACTTTGGTTTTGCGTTCCATGATTTTTTAGCCTCTCCTGTTTTTTGGCCGAGCAGACTGTGATCTTATTGGTTGATTTTCTCGTTCTCCTCCACCCATCAGTGTTACAGAGTGTGTTGGGTGGGCGGAGCCATGGAGCTGAGCTCTGATTTTGTTCCATATTAAAGAGTCATTTTTACTATAGTGGTGTGCAGAGATTTATTTATTATTCTCATGTCATTTTATTATTAAGGTCTCTTTTTTAACTGCAGAAGTATGAAACAGCCCACATTACACACATTACTATAATATGTGACTGAGGACAAAACATACATATTCACAGAATAGAATAGAATAGAATAGAATAGAATAGAATAAAGCCAAAGATGCAGGAGAAAGGGTCAGATGGAAGCTAATGATTTACTTGGAGTAAAAACTGATAAACTTTATTGACAGTGAAAACAGTCAACTACATTTCCAGGGTATTAAAGGGCAGTTTGATAGAAATTAGGTCAGGTGACTGAGAAGGCCATTCTATGACAAAAGACACTCTAGCTAATACAGTAATAATAATAATAATAATAATAATAATAATAATAATAATAATAACACCTTTAATTTGAAAGCACCCTTTAGGGAACCCAAGGACACTGTGCAGCATAGGATAAAAGATAAATAGAATGAAAAGTACAACAAGTAGTCCCAGGCACAACAAACCCCACTCCTTGCTCATTGATTGTAGTGTATTTGGCATCAGTCCAGCTGATGTCATTATGTCTATGTGTGTGCTGATGTCTGCATATCAGTTGCCTCTATATGTTTACCAAGTTTGAAATAAATAACATTTTTAAAAATTAATTAAACAATTAAACAATTTGGTATATATTCAACCAATGGTTTTGCTGTCACCAACATTTTAAATTTTGCTAATTATAAGCAAATGGTAAAAACATTTAATTAATTTTTTATTTTTTTTTAAATTGATGAAAAAAGTTTAACATTGACTTACTTTTCTCAAAATGAAATCAGATCTATTCTGGATCATTAGAAATCTATAAACCCAATTTGGTACGAATTCAACCAATGGTTTTGCTACTAGAGCATTAACTAACAAGCAAAGCAAAGATAATACCCCTTGAACACATGCAAGTAATATGGTGTGGGTAAGATGTCAACAAATTATTACAATCTTGAACCAGTGAGTCTTGAGACTGGACTTGAAGGTGGAGAAGGAGTGACTATTGGCACTCTGTTCCCCAATCCCTAAATACCATGCTTCAGGTGCATTTTGCTACTTTAAAATAAAGTGTTGAGTATAAACTGAGTATTGAGCCACTCCTGATCCCTCTTTAAAGCATCATCTCGCTTCATCAGTCCCCTCTAATGGGATTTCTTGTTCTTCTTTTCTATAGAGAAGCTTGACATTGGCAAAGGGAATTTTAATTTGTTCATTATGTTTTAGTGTAATACTTTTAAGGAAAACAACCAATTGATAAATAGGGTAAATAATCAAGTTGCAATGAAAATAAAATTATGATGAAGTCCTTTTTTCTGGTCACATAATTTCCTCATCTTTAACACTGCACATACTTGACATTATCTTTAAAATATCTGTGGTTGTGCTTGAATTCAACTCACATGTACACATACTATAATTAAACTACAGTATAAATAATTATAATCCATAATGACACCATCCTAATTTTCCATGTGCTGTGGTTTACTGATAGAGACAGTTATTTGCAAAGGTTGTTTTGCCTTTGAGAGCAATTAAAAATGTATGGTGGAAAGCATCTGCTCTATGAGACACATTAGTCAAAATGAAGGTAAATTAATCACACAGCTACATGCTTCAATATGAAAGAATCATTCGTTCTATTTTCGAGCATGAAGACAGTTTCTCGTGCAGTTTAATTAGCTCCTGCACAGGTACAGTTTGGTCGACTTCTGACATTTTATACTTACAACAGTTCAAGAGCAGTGCTTCAGGTTCAATCCATCAACAGTATAATTCTTAACATTCATAAGCATTATTTGCAACAACAACATGAGTCAAATAGATTGTTTTTGTTTAATCTGCCTCTCACTAGCTACCGAATAGCCTGTCAAACACATGTCAGGAGATGTACGACTTTAGACTTTAATGTCTTTATTTTATGCCTGAATCTCTCGCTCCTCATCACAGTCTGCCTCCTTAGCATTACACGCACCAGAGCTGACTGAAACTCAAAATGAGAAAAGATGACAATGCAATTTAGTCCAAACCATCCGTACCAGATTTGCCTATTAAGTACAGAAGTCAAAAAGCAAGAAGGAGAGAGATAAGGCTCAGAACAGTGAGGCGGTGAAGCAGAGAGAGCACCTCAGAGACCTGACACACAAAGAAGGGTCTTAGCGCCTGAGCTGTCTCTTTATGTCTCTAAATATTAATTCCATGGTATTCTATGGCAGACATAGAAACAGGTTATTGAACTGACAGAGAAACCGCAGAGGAGAGTATCAGCTGCAGTTAGGCGGGAAGCAGGCACACAGGCAAGCGTTGAGCTAGCCAAGCTCCTGCAGACAGGGGCCGAGGTTTCATCCCTTCCTGAACTATAACAGACGGCTGCAGGCAAGCAGAGTGCATCAACTCGACGGGAGCCCCTTGCTTGCATCACCTATATCTATTTTTAGAACCACTGCACCCACCTTTTTTGTCTTATTTAGCTCCCTGCACAGTGTGGTTTCAAGTGCAAACTGTTGAAGAGAATACAGTGTTTTATTTTAATTGTGCTGCATCATAACTGAGCCCAGTTATTCTGTATATTTAATTATGCAGATGCAGAATGAAATACAGAGATGGACAAATACAGTGCAGGTTTTAATTTCAGACAAACTAAAGTGGGGGTTCTCTCCGATCAACTCTTCCTTTATGGCAGAAGTTGTTGAAATGACTTGAATGAAAATAGGTGACTGGTTTGGTCCTGCTATATGTGAATTCATAATTAGAAATGTCAATAATGTGCACATTGTGTTTAAGAGAAAAGAAGCAGGAAATGAGAATGTCAGTTTCAATGATGCAGGCGTTTCCCTGTAGTTATTTTTCCAAGAAGATAATGAACAGTTCCAGGCTTGGCACGACAGCATGTCAAGCAAGAAAGGCTGTGGAACTGCAATACAGGCAACAGCTTGGTAAAGATAGGCACCACCGACTGCCAGCGTTGGACAGATGGAGAAAGAAAGGGAGCAAAAAGTGATGTGACAGAGGTGAAAATGCAGTGTGAGCCCAAGGAAATGAGATGAAAAGAAAGGGGTAGGAAGTGAGAATTAAAGGAAAGGTGTGGAAATAATGTGAGTATTATGAATTGTCAGTTTTAGAAATGTGCTGATCCAAAGGGTGAACAGGCTGATGGAAAAACTCCAGTTACATTATTCCTCTAAAAAGACGAGAGTCGTTTTATTCAGTAATTCAGGCTCCCACCAAATAATGAAACAGTAAAAAGAAATCCTACTTGTCTTCAATGTTTATACTGCTGAAGCCTTTAGATAAAATCAACCACTTTTAACCCTGCAATTTTATCTTCAAGTCCTGTTTTTCAGAGGTTAATTAATATGAAAGTGTTTAATGTCAATGACTAGAGAGGTGACAGTGACATCCACCTGTTTTTGTGGTGTGCTAAATACACCATGACATAAATATATGGATGCTCATCTAATTATATAGATTTATAGATAGTATGGAGGCATTTTAATCCAGCTAAATTCACAGGATGATGACTACCATCCTTGGCTGGACATTTTTATCAAGATGTCATACAAATTTCAAGTCATCCATCATTTTTACATAACCCTACATCTTTTCTGGGCTTGTCTGGGAGCAGAGTCACTGTAGCATCACAGTGCCATCCAGTGGCTACAAAGAGAAACTGTTCTGTCAAAAATAAAAGCTGATTAAATATAAGAGCCATGCATTTTAATGGTAAATGTACTGAGCTTTTATAGCGTATTTTATGCACTATAAGGGTACCCAAAGCACTTTACAATTCCTCACATTCACAAACATAAAAATAGGCAGTTGCTGCCATGCAAGGCGTTGCCAGACCTAGTGGGGGCAATTTAGGGTTCTGTGTCTTGCCCAAGGACTCTTCGATATGTCGACAGCCAGCCCCATGATTTGTACCACTGAACTTTGGGTTATTGGAGGACCCACTCTACCAACTGAGTCACAGCCACCTGTAAATACATGAGATAAATATTCCACAATTCCACAGTACACACTAAATATATGTATGGGTTAATGTTTAACAAAGTATATATTTTCTAAACATGTGCAGCTAAATAAAAAATATATGGTGGAATAATTACTCTTAATCATAATAATATGACAACTTATAACAAGTGTCTTTGAACTTGAAATATATTTTAACGAGCGTTAAAATATATGTATTATTACCCCCACTGTGGTGCTCACAACACTATTTTAACACAGTCAGCAAAAATCAGTTAAATGTTGCTTCAAATACAGACAACAAAAGTTTTAAATGAAGAGGTTGAACTTAGAGAGACAAAATTAAAATATCTTTGAGTAAGTGCAGGCATTTTTATGTCAGTTAAATGTTGAATAAAACACACCCAGAAAAGTAAACAGTCACATAATATAGTAGTTATAATGATTTGGACTGTTGTTAAAAAGACAAAGCAAAGACCTGAAATTCAATTGAAATATTAACTACTGTTTACTGTAAGGCTATTTTTCATTAAAGTCATTGTTCAACTGTAATGCTCTGCCCTGGTGCTGAATCTCCTAGCAACAGACACCTGTTTACCAATGAAAACACTGCAAGACGGAGAGAAAGGTGAATAAACAGTCTGGAGTTGCAGGTATGTTTGGAAAGTAAGTGAAGCGTCTGCTGTAGGAACTTTCTAGATTAATTGATATCAACTATAAATAAAGATAGCTACAAATTAAATGCAGTAATACTCATAGTGTTTCACTAGACTAAAATAGATAAAAAGGAGCATTATTATCACGTATCTTTTTTCTCAAAGACTGTAATCACTTCTTAAAAAAAGCAATACTTTCACAGCTAAAACAAAGAAGTTACACCTTATTTGTTGTTTTTATTTGTGGTTACAGCACAGTCTACATTGCCTAAGGATTTTGCTATCCATCACTGTTGTCACTGGAGGTCTCCATTTCAGCAGTCACAGATGGCTGAGCAGGGAAGGATAGTCATGCCAATAGTTGGAACAACAGGCAACAGGGGACGACTAACCAGCAACACACTCAAACTCCACAACACTTGTAAGAAGGTTTCCTATGGGTTGGGTACAACAGGGAAACGCTTATTTAAAATATATTGACATGTTGATCAATACATTGTCTTGAATAGGATTCAGATTCTATTAAGTTACAACATAAAAACTGTGTTAAACGTAGGCATGATGAGATTATCCCCTCCACTCCATCCCTCCAAGTCTGGCTTTACTTCAAACCAGCGACCTGTTTTAAGTTACCGACCCAGTTTGGACCTCATTGACAACCCATACTTTGGGTAAGTGGCAATTCAGAAATGGTGGAAGAAATACTCATACTAGGCTATTTGTTAAAGGACAAGGACTATGAACTTAATGAGCAGAAGTAAAGGTTCTATGGACTATGTAAGGGACAATGTATTGCCCACTGTGACTATCAGAAAAATATTTCCCGTTTTGGTGCTGTTATATGTTGCCAAATGCATTTAAAAACAAAATAAATATATTGAACTTGCCATCTCTTTTCCTGACAACTCCAAGAATTAGCAATAGTTGTTGTTATATCAGTAGTGGCCATCTTAAATCAATCTAAATCTCTGGTTTTGTCACTACTCCTGTCAGATAAAATACAGATTTAGTATATTTGAGGCTTAAAATGAATATGTCCTTCGTTGTTCAGTCTTATGACCTTTTTCTGGCTAGAAATGAAAAAAATAAATGGAATTTTTCGGTGGAGGCCATTTTGAATCGTCCAATATGGTGGCTCCATGGTGGAATTCACTTTGGCTCCCGGCAGATTTGAGTTCAGCAGAACCAGTTGTACCTAATTTTCATGCTTGTGCATTAATTTGCACAATTGTTCCCCTTACATGCCTGACTATTTGGCATATCTGCCTCATACAAACGTGTTATGGATGTGAAACATTCCATGGCACAAGCAGTCATCAAACAATTCTTCACTGATGGAATTGTGCTGCCCACAAACATGAGAAGTGACGTCTTTGTGACATTCTTCGATGTAGACAATTTAGATAGTCACAGTCAGGGAAACCTCTCCCAGGATGAATTTCATGGAATGACTGTCAGTGTCACAAACCACTTGTCTTGAAACGACTTGGACATCAAATGTCCCAACATCAAGTTGGACCCGATAGTTACTTCTCTACCTCATCTGTCAAAGTCCTATTTAATATCTGATGCTCAAAAGCAACAAAAATGGGTTTTCTTTTGTGTTTGTATCACTTTTCATCAGCTCTTTACAAAAAAAGTAACTTTTTGTAGTCGTCCATTTTGATTCGTCCAATATGGCGGCACCATTAGAAATTGGCTTTGGCTCCTCGCAGATTTGAAACTACCCCTGTACCAAATGTCATACTCATCAGAGCTCCCCTAACAACCTCGACTAGTACAGTACATGCTGACACATCTTCAAAACCAGTCCTCTTTATTTCTTCTAATCTTCTCTGTCCATGCATATATAGTTGTGGACACTTTATGCACAGTCATTTTCATTTTAGCCTGCTGTCTAGCCTTTTGATCTAGTAGAAAGAAACCAAGCCGAGGCGATAATTAGAATTAGAATTTTTAATGCACAGTGAATAGTAAAATAAATGAGGCATAAAAAAAAGGACACATATGAGATATATTCTATGTCCAGCCTGGGGAGGTGCAACAAAGCAGGATGTACATGCCTGCAGTATGAAGCAAAAATGATTAAAATCACCTTTGTACATTAATCATCAGTGGACAGGGCTTTTATTGATATATTTGTCTCCACCTCAGTACAACAGAAATGAATAATGTATGTGTTGTTGACACTCCTTACAAAGAAAAATCTGATCTGTAGTGATTCTTTCAATGTCCCTGTTAATCCTAATAATTAACAGACCTGTTGTGAATGTTTTTCTAAACAGCCCATAAAATAGATTTAGTATTCACAGTTGTGGCTATTTTTACTTGTTCTGAAACAGTTTTCCCTTTACATGAAAGTTGAGAGGCTGCTGGAAGCAAGGGCAAATGATGGGGGTTTGACATGTGACAAAGGTCAGCCCAGTTACTTCTATTAATACTGTGAGCATCATAAATGAAACCCAGAGAAAGACATCCAACAAACTGGGGAATGAAAGGCAGTTATCAGCTAGACTAGATACCTCAAAGGTGAAAGCAGTATATTAAATTTAAATTAAATGATCCTTTAATTGCTTGGATCTTAACATAGATTTCCATTCTTCGGCCTCATGTATTTCAGTGAATATGTTAAGTACATGTAAATGATTTTCCTCTGTGGTGGCATGTCATATGTTTTGTGTTATGTTTCCGTTTACAGACTCCTGTTATCTGACAGTTACATGTCTCAGACCAAACTTCATTACAGGCCTCAGATCCATTATGATGGTTCAGAATCTTTAGCAAAGGTCAATAACACACCGACAGTAAGCGGCTTCCATCAATCAGGAACTCACCCAAAAGCAACATCTTTGAAGGAGAAGGTAATGGTTAATGACACAGACACAATGCATCATCATCAGGGGCGTAGCAGCAAATTCTGGGTCCTGTATACTCTCAATGTCAGTGGGCCCCTATCCATGCCAGTGCAGGAGATGCAAAAGAAAAAAGGGGGTATTTATTTAAAATAAAAAACCATAAATATGGTTTTAAGATACAATCAGATTATATTGATGAGTGGTTATTTAATTGATTACCTGAATGAATGCATTTAGCCTACTTGTGCTCATATACATATTTACATATGTTCTGCATCATTTTAGAGAGAATATTCCTAATTTTGACTATGTTGCACAAATGAAAAAAGGCTGTTCTGCATGTTTGGTTATTGTGTGCTTTGAATGAAAGATCTGGATCAAATAAAACTCCTACATTTTTAACTGTGGTACTGGATGTTACACTTATGTTGTCAAGGGTAACTATATGGTCAGGGGGCCCCAGGATGTCCAATATTTTGGCAGGACTGTAATATAAAATTAATTATCTCAGTTGATGTTATCAATATATTTAATGACACCAATTAATTGGAGGGTACAATTCATTTGAACTAAACATCACAAAATTTTCTTAAAAATATGGGTTTTCATGGGTCCCTCTCCCTACTCAGGTTCTGGGTAGTCAAGTCCACTCCCCCCCCATTATAATGCCCCAGATCATCATCACCATCGTCCTTCACTATATGTAAGTTACAAACTATATCCTTCCTTTATAGACAGAACACCAAAGAGCATTCATTCCACTTCCTCTCACCCCAACAGGTAAGAATAAAAGAAATAAAAACTGAAAAATCCTATTCAAACATTTAATGTATTACATGAGATTAAATGAATGACACACTGAAAGTGAATTACATATAGCTTTCATAAATCAGCAAACTATTTTTGTATAGTTGAGTGTGACTGTGTTAATTATGGAAGAGGATTAGGGCCACAGGGGGAAAAATATTATTTTTCTGCGAAAAAAAAATCTGAATTCTGAGGGGGGTTTTTTTCTGACATTTTTGCTTTATGGCATGGAGGAGAAGTGGTGTTTAGCATTCTCAAATCCTGTATCTGTGCCCACTTTATTAAAGAATCCAATATCATGCCTAAATTTGTCATTATGTAGGCCAGCTGTACTCCTGCATGCTGTGCTCCTCCTGCATGCTGTGCTCCTCCTGCATGCTGTGCTCCTCCTGCATGCTGTGCTCCTTCTGCATGCCATAAAGCAAAAGTGATATCTCCCTGAATGTCAGAAAAAAAAAAATAGGGCCAATGGCCTTGTGCTCATCCGGACATCACAGCTGTGATGTCTTGCTATCAACAAAAAGGAGTCATTCAATAGATCATAAAATCAACCCCACTGTGTGCCTGTCTGTTTTTGACAGGAAAAATAACCAAAGTTTTAAACAAATTGTTTACAAATGCAAATTTTGACAAAGTGACAAGTTTTGTGCCCAGTGCTTAGATCTATCTAATGAATCAATAAGAATTTAAATCAATTGAGAACTGAGGGAGGAAAAGTTATTTTAGTGAATTGTCAACGATGACATCAGCCACCACCGCCAATGGACAGACGATGGACAAAGCATGACGGCAATAGCTCATCACAGACTTCATCCGGATGAGCTAAAACTCAGAATTTTGAGGAAAAAAGTAAGAATTCTCCAACCTCAAAATTCTGACGTTTTTCTCTGAATAATACTACTAATAATAAAAACCCATAAAGACCCAAAACCATCTACTGATCTACAATGTTTAATACTTGTTGATCCACTTATTCTATCAATACATGTAAATAATTTATATAAAATATAGTTTGGATGGTCAGAGGCGTCATAGTTACCATGGAAACACTATCATTTTCTGCAACATTGATTTACCAGTTTCATCAATGTCAGTGGTCAGTTAATTGTATATTTTGTTGAAAAACTTTTTTTCTTCAGTATAGTTTGTTTTTTTATATAATATTTGAATTTACTCTGAGCTTTAATGAACTTCTACATGGTCACTGTAATACATTCAAAATACAGAGTATACTAGAAAGCCTCCGCTAAGGAAGATCAGACACCCCCCCCCCCCTCCCCCATTTGGGCACAGACACAAGTAGAACAGGGTTAATTATGGGTTAATTTTTATTTTGTTTTTTTCCCAGTGACACTAGTGCTCTTCCATTAATGGTACTTTTGCACCTGTGAATTTTCTGTAGTCTCTCACCAGAACCATGTGACTCTGGGGCCAAAACAAGAAACAGGCTTTACTGAGGAAAAAGATCGCCAGTTTTATACTTTTCTGGATAAAACAAGCAATATGGTTGGTTTGGTTTGATAACTTTAATATAAATAGGATGTCCACAGTTTCACTCTTTTTTTTTCTAACTTCTTTTTGTCTTTTCTACCTCTCGTTGATGTGTAGCTTCAACGTCACTGCCCTCAGGACTCAGTAATGAAAAGTCATTTCTTGCCTCCATCGTCTCCTCAGGTTTGGTCACAGTTTATCCAAGTATTCTTTTTTAAAAAGAAAACACTGTTGTAATTTTATTTTCTGTGCTCATGTTTCAGGGAACTGCGGTGATATCGAGTGTCAGGGACCATTCGTGTCGAGAAACAGGATTCTCCCGCTCCACTGCTCCTTTAGCCTGTCTGGTGAGTACAGACAGCCCTCCCAGCTGCAGTATGTTTAAATACAACAACATCAACATCAGTCTGTCTGCTCCTCTGTCAGACCTCACCCCTGCCTCCACCGTGGAGTAAAACGACTGGTCCAACTCTGAGGACCATGGGAAATAAGGTTAGGTGACTACACACATTTCCGTGTTAAAGTATTCTATTTGTCATTGTACTGTCTAAACACTTTTGCGTTTTTTTTCCAGGAGCCCTCAGGGTTTCTTCATAATGCTCCAAACAATATTTTCCCTGATACACCATTTGATTCGTCACACTTTCTTACCCATTATGACAACACGTAAGCGCATCACACACTGAGATAATAGATTAGATCATTTCAACTTTGAGTTTAAGCTGTTATATTCTTCAAACATTAACCCATAAAGATCCAATGTTACTTTTGTCCCAGTTCCCACAAAAGTATACAAGTGATTTATCACCATTTATTGTAGCATTATTCTCTTTACTTTGTGTTTTTCAGTGAAAATCTAGTATTTTGTTATATTTAATTTACTGACCATGAAGATGTTCATGAAAGCTCAGATTTTAGCTCAGGGTTATAATATTAAAAACAAGAGAGAAAACTTCAGCAAATAAACCAAGTGTCTCCATCCACTGTCACTGATCATACTCCATGGTCTTTATTAGTGAGTCAATGTTGTAGAGGATGATGATGTTTCCATGTTCACTACAGAGCTTCTGAATATCCAAATGGGTCATATCTGATGAGCATGAAAAGATGAGAAACTGTATTTACACCAATTATTTACATGTATTGATAGGATCAGTGGATCAGCAGGTATTAGGCAGTTACATCAGTAGATGCTTTTGGTTGACAGTGGATGTTTGAGTCTTTATGGGTTAAGCAGCAGTTAAAATATCTTACCATTTTTAGGTTTCATGCTGATCTCAGAAAGTTACGTTCCAGCCACACTGGTGCAGGGATCATCAGTGCTAAAATGGATAACAGCTACAATCGTCGAGACATGGACAGGTATACATATGCATGACACATGCAAGATCATTATAGTAATGTTTCCTTTCACTTACAGTGCATGTTTGTTTTTATTTCACAGGTTTATTTTCAGGGAATAAACCTTCACAAGCCCACAGAATCATGATGCCTGCATGGCTCCTCTACAAAAATAAACTGCAGTTTCTTGCCACCACATTACTTTTTGGTGTTTCCTTTCTTGTATAACAGACAGTAATTCTTAAGAGAACAAAATTACGGAAGTGTTAGTCAGAAGTGTTGCAGTATTATATCCTAATAATCATCAAAAGCTTCATCACTGTCTGTAGCTTAACAAAAGGCCTGTCAAAAAGAGGCTAATTTTCAGCACTTGGTGAAGTCTTTTTTGTTTGAAATGAAACACTGCCAGTCAGACAGCAAGTTGTATGAGAGCCAAAAAGGGAGTGAAGAAGATGATGCATTGGTTTCAACCTACAGTTTCTCTGTCACTGACCTACAGAGAATGAGAGGAGTGTAAACTAATGAACGAAAAAAATTATACTCAGACAGTGTGACACTCATTCCCATGG
This sequence comes from Siphamia tubifer, assembly GCA_020466265.1. NCBI lineage: Eukaryota > Metazoa > Chordata > Actinopteri > Kurtiformes > Apogonidae > Siphamia > Siphamia tubifer. The sequence goes on along the minus strand of CM035788.1, from coordinate 23,621,540 downwards.
ACATCTGTGGTGTGTCACACTGTTCTGCCACCCACAGCTGCTGAATGATGGGCAGAGCACACACTAAGGAGGATCCTGTTTCCACTGGCTTCACATTATGCCATATAGTTCCTGGCAGTGGAGTTCTCAGAGGTTTAACATAATCAAAATGTTAAACACACATAGTACATGTATGTCAAAACAAGAGATCTATAAAACCACAATGTCTGTGAAGATTGGCTGGTGTTTGAAAGTCTAGCAAATAAATCATTTTTGTTTACCCACCTATGACTTAAGCTTCCTGGTGTCAACGTTAAAAAAAAAAAAAAACTTCCAATATATTATCTTAGAGTAAGTAAAAGTAAAGCATATAATTGCCAATACATGATAATCAACAATCAGCGATACTGTAACTGAATGCAACACTTTTAAGATGATTGGCAGATCATTAAACAGGTAAGAGAGAGAGAGAGAGAGAGAGAGAGAGAGAGAGAGAGAGAGAGAGAGAGGAAGAAAGAAAGAATTCTGGGTTTGCTGTCTTGATAATTAATTCAACATCGCTTGGTCATTTTTTAAAATACCTGTCTAAGAGATTAAGTGTTCTAAATACTTTAATAAAAATGGATTACAAAGCAACCAAGTATTCAGAGAATGCCGAATCTCGTCCCTACCTTGACCTTTGACCTTTTACAATATTGATAATCTTCTTATATGTATATATGTGTCAGTGTGTGTAATATTATGATAATATATCTAGTATTGATTAAGCTATAGCATGATATGTCTATGCTTGACACACACAGTGTTACAGATTGGTACCAATCTGAAAGTTCTGTGACCCTCCGTTCTTGAGTTATAACCGATAATGGAATTTTGACCTTTTAGTTCATTGTGACCTTGACCTTTGACCTTTCCTCAAAGTGATCATTGCATCTGATGCGCATTAACTATATGTATATGCCCATGTAATTTTATGGTGATACCTCAAGTAATTCATTGAGTTATAGCATGATATGTCCCTGCAGACAGACACACACAGACAGACACACAGACATACACTGATTAGAATAATCTCTCCCAACATTGGTTGGGAGAGATTAATGAGAAATGTGCTGTTTGGCTAATGTTTTCAATGAATATGATAAAGTGTTATAGCTATATGGGTGTACATGTATACAATAATTCCTAATGTTCCTCTAGGGAGAGCATGACGAGTGAATGTATTAAAATGTTCAGACAGTGCTTTGAGGTAGGTCTGGTAGCTCTGAGACAAAAACATTCCTTTTGAGTAAAACTGATTCTCTCATTAATTCTCAGATAGTCACATTTTGACCCAAGACTGTTAGAGACTACAATCAATGAGTATTTTTGACTTAATTGTTCTTTGCTCGTGTCTCAAAACTGGTAAGGTTTCATTACTTTTTTTCTTGAAGCGCTGTACTTGCAGACCAGTATAATAAAAATGTGCATCACTGTATTTATAATTACAACATTTGCTTAATGTAGCTCTAGACAAGATAAGAACATAAAAAGACCTGACATCTTTTGCCATATACGTATATGTATGTATGTATGTATGTATGTATGTATGTATGTATGTATGTATGTATGTATGTATGTATGTATGTATGTATGTATGTATGTATGTATGTATGTATGTATGTATGTATGTATGTATGTATGTATGTATTAATGTATGTATGGATGTATGTATGGATGGATGGATGGATGGATGGATGGATGGATGGATGGATGGATGGATGGATGGATGGATGGATGGATGGATGGATGGATGGATGGATGGATGGATGGATGGATGGATGTAAAATAGCGAGTGCTTCATGCAAAATCTAATTCTATGAGAGCAGTCATTAGTTTGAGTTCGTTCTGAAACAGTTTCCAATGTGTGGACTGGAAACACTCTGCCACACGAGTACAAGCATAAATATTTCAGCATTGGGATAAATATTTCACCCTTTCAATGAGATGTGAGAAAAAGATACGTGAAGGGAAAGAGGATTGGATTACACACGAGCCCCACATGAATAATGACTGCAGAGATGAGAGGAGAACATGGGCTGAGTGTGCTTCATGTTAGAGGTAGAAAAGGTGTAAGTCACAGACAAAAAGAAACACACACAGGTTGTGATTTCCATGTAGGAATATCTGATCTTCAAGCAGCTTTTTCTTCTTTCTTTCTTTTTTTTTTTTTTTTTTTTTAAATTAAAACCAAGTGCTTGGTGTTAGTACATTTCATCTTCAGAGGTTGCCTATGGACTTTCCTTTTATGGTGAGGTACCCCAGCTATTCATCCCTCAAATAATCGTGCTTGTCTCTCTCTATTTCTTGGCACTGACACTCACAGTACTGTTTACACAACAGTGACAAGAAGCTGGAGTTGTGTTTAGCATGTCATAAATATTTTGTAAATCTAAATCCAATACACACATTTACATGGTCTGTAAAAATAGCAATAAACTGAGCTAAGATCCACTGGCATATAACAGATGCTCACCGTGATGCGTGAGACAATGGAAAGACTACAGGGGGTCAGTCACTAAAGGGTCGCTGCTGGCTCCCAATTAAGTCATATCTCTCAAACAATGATTGACACTGACTTCATCAGTTGAGTTAGTATTTAATAATGGAAGACGTGGTCTCCTGTGCACAAACAGAAAACAACTCTCATGTTAAATCAGCCATACACACTGCACACACACAGACACACACTCCACCTGAGTCTTGCTTATTTGCTAATTTGCAGGTTATTGAGATGTCACAGATGCTGTCAGTCCATAATATCATAATGCCCGTCTCATCCATTTTCACAGTTCACAACAAATTATAAATAAGCAGCACATATTTTTTGACTAGTTAATTTATCTGTAGATTATCTCTCATCTGTCTCCACCTGCCTGCAGATCACGTGGACGTATGAGGGTAATTTTCCTGCCCCCTTCATGCTGTCTCCCCATCTTCATACTCATAATCCAACTGAGCCCTCTCATACTCTAGCTCCTCTCCCTCATACTCAAACACCTCTCCCTCACATATCATCTCCTCTGTTTCATATTCAACACCCTCCTCATTATATTCTAGCTCAGCACCGTCATACTCCATTAGAGGAGCCTCTGTATCCACCTCCACAACCACCTCCTCCTCTTCTTTAGGAAGCTGGTTTTCCTCCCTCGGTTCTGCATCCTCTATAGTTACTGCAGCTTCAGTTGCTGCCTTGTTTGAGTTGCTGTTCTTTAAGATACCATGAATCACAGGCTCCTCTCCTGCCATAGCCAACTCCTCTGCCTCCTGCTCTTCTGCCTTTCGCCGTCTCTCATTCCTGGCCTCACGTTGCTCCAAGAACTCTGCAGCACCTTCACCAACCACCAACACTTCCTCACCCACCTTTGGAGGTGCCTCTACTGGGTTATGGTCATAAGAGAACAACCGCAAGGCTTTGAGACGCTTCAGGCTGGGAAACTCTGATATCTTATTACGGTCCAGGTCTAGTATCTCCAAACCCTCCATGCGCAGTAGGACTTTCGGGAAAGTGTCAAAGCGGTTCCCATAGAGCCATAATCCCCTCAAAGCTTCCATGCGGTACAGGTCAGGAGGCAGTGTCTTCAGACGGTTGTCTCCTATCTGAAGAGACTTCAGGTAGGGCAGGTCGTAGAGCTCTCGTGGAAATCTTTGGAAGTAGTTGCTCTCCACCCACAGGCATCGCAGGTTCTGCAGGTTCCTTAGCTCAGGAGGAAGGTTCATCAGCCGATTGCTACCCAGGTACAGGCGAGTGAGGTTACTGAGCTGACAGACGGCTGAAGGAACATCCTCTATCTTGTTGAAGTCAAGGGCAAGGGTCCGCAGACCTTGCAGCTGAGAGATGGCGTCTGGCAGAGTGCGTAGGCTGTTTCCACAGACATACAGTTTTTCCAAATGCATCAGACCATAAACACGGGAGGGTAACCGTTTAAATTTACGATAGCTCAAGTCCAAGACAGGATCTCCACTCTCCAACAGTTCTTCCACCCCCAGTGGAAGCTCATCCTCAACCTCTTCCTCTGCTTTCTTCTTCTCTGCAAATTCTGCCTCTTCATCATCTTTATCCTCTGACTCCTTCTCTGTCTCCTTCTCCTTCTCCTCCTCTTCTTCGCCCTCTCCCTTGCTGGAGGAGCTGCCCATGCTATGCCCTTCGCCCCCTGACTTTGGTGTGAGTCAGGACAGAGTCATTTGATGGCGTAGTCTTTGTGACAAGTTAACCCTCAGCCAGGGAGCTGCTGTTGTTTGGATCTGTTGTTTTGTGGTTTAAACCACTGGGAACCCCATCGGCTGCAAAGATCATGGTCCTGGCCACTTAATACTCCTGCAGCCATGCCACAACAGTTTATCAGGTGTCTCTTTGTCCTTTCATTGATTAATTTATCAGGAAACTTAACAGGAAAACATCTATCAAACTGTGGAGTAATAGTAATGATAATAGTAGTAGTAGTAGTAGTAATAATAATAATAATAGTAGTAATAGTAGTAATAATAGTGTTGCTGATAGTCGAGGTCAAAACAGCACAGCTGAATTTTGGGTTTAAATTGAAGTCTTGCTGTCCTTACCCTGTCCTCTCCTCTTTGACCCCCTCCAGGGTTGGAGGTCACCTGTTCACATTCTCCAATATCTTTGTCAGAACAGGAAAAAAAGTGACAGTTTAGCACATTGAACTGTCCTTCCTCCAGCCGTTTGCCGGTGGATAAGCCCACAATATGTGCGCTGCTCAGTGACCTGGCCAGCAGCCAAGAAAAACAGTTAATGGAAGCCTCACCACTAGTTAATGCAGCTGCTCCCCATTACAGGCCGAGGCTCCAGAGTTATAATCCGAGCTGGAGAAATAATTGAAATAATTTTGGAAAATTGTTGCGCTGACACTGCTCCTGATGTTGGCTGGTTGTCTCCATCAGTGTGAAGGTTTACATTCAACTGCTGCTTCCCTCCCTCCCTCCCTCCCTCCCTGTGTAACTGGAACAGGGGCACTGACATCACATGGTCAAGAGAGTGAGTGTATGTGAGTGTGTATGTGTGTGTGTGTGTGTGTGCTCAAAATAGTCTGTTAAACAACTTTTCCTAAGCAGAAAGTAAGAAGAAATGTTCTATGCTTTAAAAATCTATACACATAAAAAAAATCTTAGCCACTATATAAATGTAACATAAATATTCATCAGTAACATCAGAAGGTCTCCTGGACCTCCAAAGATGGTAATTCAAGTGTTGACATTAGACATTAGCTTTAACAGCTTTTATAGACCAATGAAAAACTGTGACTTCTCCTTTGACACAGAACAGAGACAAAATAACACAACTAACTTGTAAAACCATACCATTCCTTGTAATCCAATGCTTCTATACAGTATGAAAATACATGAGCTTTGTTTATATATATCTTCATTTTACAATTTGAATTCCAGCATATTTCTTTTTTTTTTTTGGAAAGCAGGTGCAGGTTAACATATGTCTGTCATTGCAGACAATAAATATAACCATAAACACAAACATGTGCCAAGACATTAACCAAAGTATAAATCACTAAATAAATAATAGATACATGTATAACATGTGTACACACATATAGACCTACATGTGAACACCCTAACACACCCTACATTTATGTTTCAGATACTCCTTTAGTAGGCCTGAACCATGACACGTCAGTGTAAGGGCTAAGGGATACAGTTGCCAGACACACACATACACAGACACACACACACACACTATATTGTTCCTGCTTAGATTCTTTTTTTGTCCTGCTGTTTCAGCTCAAATTTGACCCTCTGGACAAGCACGAAAATTCACCATAAATTTGCGCACACTTCAGAAGTGTTAAAAATTGTGAGCATATATAGGTTTTGTAAATGTCAGTAAAGACAGTGCCCCCTTGAAAAGTCAAAATACATTAGGCCAATAGAAAGGACGACAAAGTAAAGTTTGTCGTAGAGCTATGAAAATTGGTACACATATTCATCATGAGGAGACAAACAAAAAACATTATTATGGTCACGCCCATAAACCAACAGGAAGTCCACCATCTTCGATTGAAATTTTTAAAAAGTAATTGTTTGTTTACAAATTTTACACAACCATCACTGGGCCTGCTGGGCTACTTTTTTTTTTAATGATGTGAAATATAATATTAATAATTGAATCGCTATAGGCGGATAATGGTATATAAAGCCTCCTATTGGTGCATAGACTGGTAGCTCGGCCCAATGGTCATGGTTGATGTGTGCTGGACCAATGAGGTAAGGGCAGGCCAATTGCAGCACTCAGTTGGGCTAGAGGCCTGGAGAGAGAGAGAGAGAGAGAGAGAGAGAGAGAGAGAGAGAGAGAGAGAGAGAGAGAGAGAGAGAGTGGTATATCTCTGTTTACAGCAATGGTTTAGTTTTTTCACAGTAATGGTGAAACATGGAGCCCCTCAAAAGTTCCCAGAAGTTAACAAAAGCTAACTGCCGCGCAATGTATTTCAATGGAGAGCATGTACGGAGCAACACTTGTTCCATGTAAAACGTTTAAAAATGACATTTCATATCAGTAGGGCATTGGAATTAAATTGATATGAATAATTAATTCTGTTAGTGTATTTTCTCTGTCTAGATTATAGGATTTAGAGAATGTTAAGAGGTAAAAGTTTAGGCTAGCACACTGGATAACGATAACAACCAGTGACTGAGTGAGAGAAGTCAATATAAATTTGTATTTATTCTTACATTTCTGTAACCAGGCTGAATGAAATGACTGCTATGTCTAAAACGTGATGTGACCTGTGGCCAATAGAGCAGACATCGCCATCTATTGACCTTTTTGTGTATTGCAGTTTAAAAAGGTAAACCTTTGTATCTCGCCATTTCTTGTTTTATATGATGAATTGGATCATACAAGTAATGATATATTATTTATGGTATACAGTATTTATACAATCTATATGTTATTCTATAATTTCTATTGATACTTAGATTTAAATAACCAGGATGAATGAAATGACTCCCCCTATGAATGAATGGAATGAATAAATGAATGAATGAATGAATGAATGAATGAATGAATGAATGAATGAATGAATGAATGAATGAATGAATGAATGAATAAACAAACAGGTAGTGGCCCTGCACATAACCATTGTTTTCAATGGCTATTGATGGTCTAATAATTTTTTCCATGAAACAATGGGATTGATGCTGTTCAAACTGTCTTTAAAAGATTGGATACAGGGCACATATCGGCCAAAAATTTAACCTTTTAGTCGTAGTCTTTTTCTGATCTTTTGACCTCATGATCCAGACCTGGTTTTCCATTTATAAATCACTGATTTTAAATAACCTTCCTTGAGCATGTCTTTCATTTTGCTCAAATCAAACTCATTGTGTTTGGCTTGTTTCAAATCTGTGGTTTATTTATTGTCATATGCTCAAATGCAAAGTGTACCATAAGCAATGAAATAAAATACGTCCAAGTGTTCTCTCAGTCCCGTATCAATAGATTAATAAATAACGAAACTAAAACCAGACTCAAATCAGATGCAACAGAATAATATTTGGTTGCATGAGGTAATTTATAATGAGGCACTTCTGTCAGTAAAATCTCAAAGGAGATCACTGTGTTGCAAGGGATGGGGAAGGCCTTTGAGACTGCTTGCAGTGTTAATAATTCTTTTTTGTTGTTGATACATATTGTTGTGTGCTGTTGTACATTTGGATTCCCCCCTTTGTATTGTATCTTGTCTAATACACATACATAAGTACATCATTACTATGTACAATTAGTAGACACAAGTACTGTTGTAATGGAAATCTATTGTGCTTTAACATTGTATTACTTATTTTTTCTTTATATTACTTTGTCTTATGATTTACATCTGACAGCTTTAACCGTTGACTGTGCTTAGCCCATGGCATTTAAACCAGTCAGCGACACTTTTATGGTTAGTTGTATCAGTTGAAAGTTTTACCAACCTTCTGTGATCTCCTTTTATTCAATTCAATTCAATTCAATTTTATTTATAAAGCCCTAAATCACAACAAAGTTGTCTCAGAGGGCTTTACAAAAACACAATCAACTACAGAGATACATGAAAAGTCCCAAGTATCCCCTGTCCTTAGACCCTCCTTCTCGGCAAGAAAAAACTTCAAAACCCAGTGGGAAAAAGAAGAAATCTTGAGGAGAACCACATTGCTAGTTGTATGATCATTATCTTTACCAACCTTTCTGTATATTTCCTTTGATTGGCCAGTTGTATCTGTATAAGTACCTGTCTCCTTGGTCTGGCAGAGATCTCTCTCACACATGCCCGCTGCATGTGTGAGCTCGGTAACTGAATTAAACTCAGTATTATTATTATTATTATTCTAAAGATCATTCTGATTCCAGCTTCATTCTTAATTAAACTGAAATAATTCCACAACACTGTAATAACAAAAACTAAAACAATAAAAGAAAAGAAAAAAGACACAGAATGCTTTTTATATTCCCTTACTGTATCTATAACCAACACAACAACACTTCCTCTATATTTTATGACATGCTGGATATTTCAAATAAATACATAAAAATGCAAAATAATGCGTTAAATCAGACCTCGAGCTACAATGAGCACCTCCTTCCTAGCTCTGACCACACACTGGTCTTCTCCATTCATCTTAGAAACAGAGAGGTCCAGAGATAACATCTCTATTGAACAATAAATCCATTGATGCACAGAAAGTGACTGCTGTGTGTGCCACTTATTCTAGAATATGTCTTATCTATTAAATACAGATAATACATTAAATGATAGTTGCACAGAGGGTAGGCCACAGGGGCATGGCCAAGGGGTAGCCAATGTTCCCCATTGGTCAAATGCTGGTCACACCATGATCCAAAGGTGATGTCCTGAAGGCCATAGAATGGGTTCCATCCACAGAATGCCATACAAACAAGGGAAGTAAAGTTGAACTTTATTATTTAATTAAATTTACAGGACAGCCTGAAGCTAATATCAGAGCTTACTGATGCTTCCACAATGTGCATAGTAATTCACACCCATTAATCAACCTTTTATTCTTGTCCTGTTGTTTTTAGAAAACTGAAGAGAGCAGCCAAAAACATGACACTTATTGAATGCATATGGGATGTCTTTCTGACCCACTTTGACAAAACCAAACAGTTACAGAAAGTATGGCTTCACAAACATGGTATCATGAAGTGGAGCTGGCACCAAATGACCAACCACAAGCATGGACAAGTCTAGTTCTGCTGCTCTTTCCAGCTAAGAAGAACAGACTGATATGAAGGATTAATAAATAGCAACACAACAGCTGCAGCCATGGGTGGGAAAGAAGCCTGGCTGAGTTCAACTGTAACATGACTGCTGTGCTCTTCATGGTGTGTTACAATTAGCACCCTTTGTTGCATCATGCTTTTTCACAGTTTGGGCACAAAAACAGAAGAATATGTTTACACAACAGAAATGTGCAGGTAGTATTAGCAGGATATGCTGTCATCATGACAACGATAGTAGAATACATAAGGAATGCATGATCGAGTTAAATCCAACTACCAATGTTAATAAATAAGACTATGCCCAAAGTAGTTCATCGTGCTCTAGTGAAGATGAACTAATGATATGCTGCTATTGTAATATGTATAATTTACTCTTACTCTGTTCTGCCAAAATTACTCTAAACAAGCTGTTACTTCTACTGCTGGGCTCGTATACTGCCCAATTACCGCACTGTCTCTTGTCTGCCTGTTGTGTTTCTGTATTTGCTCCTGATTTCTAAATTGCCTCCCCTCTACAACTTCTAACTTCTAACCTTTGGTGGAAATTACATGTGTTCAGGCTGTAATCTCTGGAACGTAATAACACTGATTATATGTTGATATAATTGATCTGCTTGCAATATGCGTTTAGATATTAAGTTTACATGATAATGCTTCTGTAGCTACATTAGTGAATCTCCAGGACTTTTACACTTGATGGAGTGTTTTAATTTTAATTACCCTGCTCCTCGATGGGGAAGCGAGGGTATTGTGTTTCATTAATTTTTTGGTCTGTCTGACTGTGTTTGTTTGTATGTCAGTAACTTCACACAAAAACTACTTAACCAATGTCCATGAAATTATCAGGAAAGGTGATAAGTGATCAAGAATAGATCCCATTCAATGTTAATGTAGGCAGGTCAAAGGTCAAGGTGAAGGTGAAGGTCACCAAAGATATGTTTTCACAATGATATGAAATGGGGAAAATCGGGTAAAACGTTGGCAAAACCATCTTAATAATTTGTCCAACACTATAGCAGCAAAATAGACTACAATACTGATGGACTAATGGAAGACTAATTCTTATGAAATTATTTATTTATTTTTGTCTCATCTACAACTTAAAATGAAACTACAGTCCTGTGTGCATGTAATATAAAAACTTAAATATTTATCTTGGAAGTTGGTTTACTCTTCTCTGCCTGTGTTGAATATTTACTTTAATAAGCAAGTTGTTTGATTGACATTGTTTTGTTGGTTCTGACACTGAAGAAAAGATTGGAAAACCTGCTTGGGTCAGATGATGTGTGATGCTTCTTTCAGCCTGTTGTGCTGTGGCAGGAAAAGCGGGTAAACAGGGAAACGGGTGGATGCTGCTTGAGGATAATCCTGTCTGATATGCTGAGGGCCAAAAGAGCTGATTTGCAAATTTCTGCATCTCATTGAAACGACCCTGAAATGACACAATGGACTGTATGTAGCAGACAGACAAGACACCTTAGGGGGTGAATGGACATGACTGCTGAGTTGAATGTTTGGAATGTAGATGAAGCACTCTGTGACCTTACCAGCATGGGAAACATATGGAAAACAACAAACATGCAAAAACTGACAGCAATAAATGTTGATATTACCTGTAAGTTCTTCACTGCTCATCAAAAGTAAATGAATAATTCATTTTTGGATATTATCATACTATTACTTTCTACATGATGACAATGTAACACAAAACAGGGACGATATCCTCTGTTACTTCCTCGGGGTGAAGCAAGGACAAGGAGGACACACTAACATTTGTCTGCCATCTGCTGGACTAGAAAGGTACGACAATATTTTTTTAATGTTTTGGGTTTTTTTTTTACACTGGTGCATAAATAAATATATTAGAGTGATTTTACAGTCTTTGTATTTTGAGCTGTGGTAAGATATGAAATCAACTGAATCACATATTTTTATTTTTGCCTTTTTTATATACATTTTATGGAGTCTGTTTTGAGAAATATGTTTTTACATTGCAATATTTAACAAATGCCATAGACAGACAGACAGACAGACAGACAGACAGACAGATAGATAGATAGATAGATAGATAGATAGATAGATAGATAGATAGATAGATAGATAGATAGATAGATAGATAGATAGATAGATAGATAGATAGATAGATAGATAGATAGATAGATAGATAGATAGATAGATAGATAGATAGATAGATAGATAGATAGATAGATAGATAGATAGATAGATAGAGCCTGTTGTGCTGTATGCATACATACATGCACACATACATACATAGAATATATAGTTGTTCCGTTGTATTATTCAATCACTCAGCTGTAATACTGTAAATGGTAATAATTTGACCACCCCTTTATGTTTACAGGGTTGTTTGTGTGTGTGTGTGTGTGTGTGTGTGTGTGTGTGTGTGTGTGTGTGTGTGTGTGTGGGTGTGTGTTTGTTTTTTATATATAGACAAATGTATATTTACATTGACCTTTACGTTTATCTACCTGTTTATATTGTGTACTGCCAGTGAATGTTCTATTCTACTCATGGCTGCTGGTACAACACTCCATATCAGCGTACATTGGAAGCTGCAATAATAAAAGATATAATATAGATCGATACATAATATTGTATCCTCCAAACCAGCAACAGGTATATTACCCGAAGCTCTATTAAAATGACAGAGGAAACCCTGCAAAGGGATGGTCTAACACCGACGCGCTCCCGTTGACTCTTTCCGTTTGAGCGCACAGACGACGCAACATTCAGATGGGCTGCTTATTGAGCCAATTGCAAATTTGCCAGTGGTCCAGGATATACTGTACGCCGATTGGCCCAGAAACCCTCGAATGATCGGCTCGGAATTTGTAAAGACTGACTCAGTGAACACATTAGGAAAAAAAAAAGATGTTTGCTATAGAACATGGATTTGGACGGAACGGGAGATAAAGTGTGTCGATGTGTGAATGTAAGCGGAGCTCGTGGATAATAACCAAAAGGAGATTGTAAGTGTCATATGTTTTTGCATCTTCCTCCAGTGGGCCCACAGCCTGATTCCTGTTATCTGCTGTAATTGTTGACTTAAATACTCCGATTAAAAAAAAAAAAATGCTACCAGTGGATTGTTACAGCTTGATGCGCGTATTTTGTGCCTTATTTCATGCGTTTCTTTGATCATTTATGCCCGCGTGCTTATAAATTGTAACGCTACATACATCAAAAATCTCTAAATGATCTGAAATCATGTATTCTATAGAGGCCTTATATTGGATTTATGAGTAACATGGGCACAGAAAAATCATCCAGACCCTATAAAGGGTGGCTGTATTTCTACCAATAGCGAGTTGTCGGATTTCACAATGAATTATTTGTGGAGATGTTGCCCTGCTCTTTGTTTTACTTCTCTAGTGTTACAATCACCTGGGTGGTTAAAGTATAGAGAGCAACAGGTTCAAAAGGACCAATTCCTCCTCATGTCTGCCCCTCTGTCTGCTCCTCTGGTGCTAAACTGCCTATTTTTTACACCCATGTGTCAAACTTTGTGACTGGCTGGCCCTTAAGTGCGCAGGTGGATCCAGGCCAAAGAAGAGGGTGAGGATGTGTGGTGGGGGTCAGCTGTCAGAGCCAGGAGAGTCGGGCACTGGAGGATCTGGTCGCGTTTTCACATGGGAGGAGGTGCAGAGACACAGTCACAGGAACGATCAGTGGCTGGTTATCGATCGAAAGGTTTATAACGTCACTCAATGGGCCAAGAGACATCCAGGAGGTTTTCGGATAATCAGTCATTATGCTGGGGAAGATGCAACAGTAAGTATGCCTTTTTATCATCTGTAACGCGGTTTTTGCATTATTTATGAATACATTGCAAACAGGATCTTCAATTTCTTTGTTTCTAGGAAGCATTTAAAGCTTTTCACCATGATGGCAAGTTTGTGCAAAAGTTTCTAAGGCCTCTGCAGATTGGAGAACTTGCTGCCACAGAGCCCAGCCAGGACCACAACAAAAATGTAAGATGCATCTGAGACTTTTAGAACGAAGTCTTATTTTCATCTAGCAGCTTTGGTTTCACTAGGTCACAGTGACACTTGTACCCAAACACCTGAGGACAAGGTGCATTTAACTGATTTATTGATGAGTCTTGCCGTGTTCAGTCACATTACATTTTGCAGTCACTCGTGTTTCTTTAGCTCTTAGTTAACTCAGTCTACTCTAATGATGTGTTCCTCTTCTTAATTCTCACACTTGTAACCCATAAAACTGTCTGTCACAGCTGTGGATCACTGTTTCCTCTCTTCACATTTTCCACTCTCAGGCAGCAATCGTACAAGATTTCCACACTTTACGTGCACAAGCAGAGGACAATGGTCTGTTTCGAGTTCGGCCCATGTTCTTCTGCTTCCATTTCGGTCACATCCTGCTGCTGGAGGCCCTTGGATGGCTGACCGTCTGGGTCTGGGGGACCAGCTGGATGTTGACACTGCTGTGTTCATTCATTCTGGCCACTGCTCAGGTGACTGGAGCCTCAGTTACTGTTGTTCCAATACTACACTGTTGCTCATATAGCTGGATTTTTTTACTTCAAAATTCTTAGATTTATTCTATTACTACACTTTAAAAAAAAAAAAAAAGGATCTCAACTGTACTAAAATATACAAACATACAAATATAAGGGCAAAAGTGCAAACCCTGTTGAGCACAGGGAATGCATACCCTGCTTGGGAGAGACTTAAATCCATCATGGGTATAGGGTCCGACCAGTGTCCCATCTCTCAGAGTTCAAACTTGCAAATAATTTAAATAATTTTTAAGAATCGTTTTAATGATGTTAATATATATAGAGCTACACCTCACAACAGCCAGGGATACACATTAGCAGAAATTTTGTTTCTAAACATTTTAAGGGATGTTAAGGAGAGGAAAAGTCCTCATCCACAGAAAATTGATCATCGTCTTCTAAAGGCTGGAATTTTGTCCTCCATCTTCAGGAAACCTTTTCTTCCTCATAAGGGTCCTCGCCTTTGGAAGGACTTTACAATTGTATTGGTGCCTAAGACTGTGCAGCACAAATCTTCTAATGATTTTCAATGTGTAGCGCTTACTTCCCTGGGCATGAAGGTTTTTGAGGGAAAAAAATCCTAAATGAGATCATGGGTTTGATAGAGGACAAACTGGATACACTCCAGTTTTCTTATAGAACCCTCTTGGACATTGTACAGCGCCTTCTAGTGTGAGGAATTTTACATGTTTGTTTTTTTATTGACTTTTCCTCTGCTTTTAATTGCGTACAACCTCACATTTTAGCAACACCATCAACATGGCTATGGGAGTTTTGAACTGAAATTTCACAGAGAGTAAATTGTGTTTCATTCGAAATATTTGGGCCTAATTCTTAAGATTTAAATATTACATATAATATTTCCACCCATTTGAATGACATAGATTTAACAGAGACAAATAAAATTCATGTGTAAGATATTTGTCAGTTAAATTACATTAAACAATTAAGAATTACATTTATGTAATAATACCAATAAACCCAATGTGTTTTGATTAAACAATGACAGATGTATAAATCTAATTTGTTTCAAATACTTAAGGATGAGTGTATGTATTCAATATAAAGTAATCCAATGGATTTGAAAGATTTAGAAAAAGGTTCATCCACTAAACCCCACTTTAATAAAATGCATAAAATGTATGTAGTTACAAAATAAACCCAATGCATTTAAAATATTGAACCAAATATTTTGGCTCAGTTTTCATTTGGTCATTGTCTACGGTAATATCTACAGCAGTTGTTCCCAAAGTGGAGGTCAAGGGATGTTAATACAGGGGTCACAAGATCATTTTCAGATAACGTTTTATGTGATTCCTGGGTACTTTGCATTTCACTAAGGCAGTTTCATTTCACCCATACTTTGAAGGAAGGATTTCAATCAGATACAAATTGTGTAGGAAATGCTTTTACTCTGTAAGATGAAGATTTCCTTCATTCAGTATGAATAATTTGATAGTAACAAACAGATAAGACATTGTTGGGCCTACAGGTTTGACTAATGGTGTCATATTAATAATAAAAAACAAATAAAGATTAATTGAAACCCCTCTTAAATCACTGCACATAAAACAGAACAAAATTTGAAGTACCCACAATGCAGTGGGAGGATGGAGTCTGGAGCATGGATGTACTGAATTCCACATGTAAACCAGATGTAAACTAATGTCTTAAATTCTAAGTAAATGAACCTTGGTTGATCTACAGCTCATCATATTAAAACTATATTCATCAGTTTAACTGTTTCAATTTAATTGTTGTCACATTTAACAGATGTATGCTGATATTAAGGAATTTGGACAAATACATTCTAAACCCTTAATCATTTAAATGAAATCAAATAGATGGAAATACTTAAAAATAAACTATGTCATTGTTAATTTTTTTCTGTGTGCATCAGAGGGATAGATTCATCATTAAGTTTGCAAATAATTCTGTAAGTGTGTCTGTAGAGGCCAATAGGATTATAGAGTCTGTTTTTATGTTTTCTGTAATATCTGTTGTTTTGAACCACTTACTTTAAAACAAATTAACAATCAAATACAAAAAATCAACTGTAAGTCATTGTATTGCTGTGCAGCAGGATTGCAGGCATAACTCTCCTAAAGTTTTCCTCCCTTTACAGAGCGAGAGGGTTGAAAAAGGCAGACAGTAGTCACCCTGTGTCTGTTGAATCCAAAATGCTGCCATCAGGACACAGATACAGTCTGCCCAGGTGCAGGACAAACAGACTGAAGAACTCATTCATACCTGTTTCCACTGACCTGTTAAATAGTATTACATAACACTCTATCCCTCAATGTATAATTTTTTTTTTTTGCCTTTTTTTTTTTTTTTTTACATTTTCATTCTTGTTTTTTGTTTGGTGTACCACAGTCTGTAAATGAATTGCCTGTCAGGAAAAATAAGTACACCTTGACCTTTTACCAGGTAGAACAATTTCATACTGAGTCCCAGTTACGCTTTATCTATCAAGATTAAACCACATTGTCACAATCATTTCATGAGAAGGGCTAAAACGATTTCATTAACTTTATAGGCAGTGATTATAGATATTCTTAAATAAATCTTAATATCAATCTTTTCCTGTATTTTCATCTCCAGATCCAGTCTTCATGGCTGCAACATGACTTTGGCCACAAGTCTGTCTTCAACACGACTCACAGGAATCACATTATGCATATGTTTATCATGGGCCACTTAAAGGTAATACGTGTTTAAAAGATAGTACAATGACATCCTATATTTAGTATTATAATTTAATACAGAACGTAATAACTATTATTTAGGGAGCGTCGGCCAACTGGTGGAATCATCGTCATTTCCAGCATCATGCTAAACCCAATGTGTTCAGTAAAGACCCTGATGTCAACATGCTACATGTCTTTGTGGTTGGTGCTGTTCAACCAGTGGAGGTTAGCAACAAAAAACTGATATTTCAGGTTAATAAATGGTCCAAGCCTTTAACCCCGTCCTGCTCATCTGAACTCTGCTCTGTTACAGTATGGCATAAAAAAGATCAAGTACATGCCCTATCATCACCAGCACCAGTACTTCTTTTTTGGTATGTTTTTCACAGTTTTTCATAAAAAGTAAAGTCATTAAAATATTACACAATTGATCCTTTTGTTTTTGTTGTAGTTGGAGCACCGTTGGTCCTTCCAGTTTACTTCCAACTTCAGATGATGCATTCTATGATTTACCGCCATCACTGGGTGGTAAGACTATCTTATCTTATCTTATCTTATCTTATCTTATCTTATCTTATCTTATCTTATCTTATCTTATCTTATCTTATCTTATCTTATCTTATCTTATTTTATCTTATCTTATCTTATCTTATCTTATCGTATCTTATCTTATCTTATCTTATCTTATCTTATCTTATCTTATCTTATCTTATCTTATCTTATCTTATCTTATCTTATCTCTTGAAATGTAATGATTATATTTATCTTTGTAGGAGCTTGCTTTGGCCATGACTTTCTATGTTCGGTACTTCTGCTGTTATCTACCCTTGTATGGTTTGTTTGGCACATTGGCACTCATCACTTTTGTCAGGTAAAAAAAAAAAAAAAAAAAAGTTAAGTGAAAAACATTTTTGCAACTAATTTAGTGAAATATATACACTTGATATTGCCTTAAACGGTGGATTTTAAGTGGTTATACATTTCAAATATAAGTTGATGTATTAAAGAAATATATAAAAAAAAAAAACAGTCACAAACATTCTCTTATATTTATACTTCATCAACAATTTATTTAGTAATTCATAATGCTGATATTATACTTTTGCAGGTTTCTGGAGAGTCACTGGTTTGTGTGGGTGACTCAGATGAATCATCTGCCGATGGACATAGATCATGAGATGCACCAGGACTGGCTGAGCATGCAGGTGTCTATTTCACATTAGTTTATTCAAACCAACTGCTGTGAAAGCGAGTGACCTGTAGATGCTGCTGTTGTATTAACTCATTTGTACTTGTACATTTTAGTTACAAGCCACCTGTAATATTGAACAGTCCTCATTCAACGACTGGTTTAGTGGGCACCTCAACTTCCAAATTGAACACCAGTAAGTCGAATAATTTATTCTTGGAAATTGTGTCTGAAACACTACATATTAGAGTTAATTCAGGCAAATCTATGGCTGTCACAATGATTATATTTATTTGATCTTTAAGAATAATTTTACTTAACTTTATTGTTCATTTTTAAGAACTTGATTGTGCAAATAATTTGTTGTCTATTTAAATTTACTGCATACTAGATAGAGAGGGCAAGTATTTTTTAAATAGGGGAGCGGAGTATTGTTTTTTGTTTGTTTTTTTATGTCTGTCTGTCTGATTGTCACCAATTTTGCACAAAAACTACTGGACCAATTTTCATGAAAATTTCAGGAATGGTGCAAGGTCTTCCTGAATATATCCTATTAAATTTTGGTGAATGTAAGTTAAAGGTTGAGGTCACAGATACCAAAAATCTGTTTTCACAATGATAAGTCATAGGGCAAAGAGGGTAAAAATGTTTGCTAGGGGGGTGGGGGGTGGGGTGTTTTGCCTAGTTTATTGTTCTTTTTTCTGTATATTTGAAACTGCTAAAATATATTCAAGCTTTTACCTAATCGTCACCTTCTGTTCCTTCCTTCTGCTTAAGTTTGTTTCCCACAATGCCTCGCCACAACTACTATCTGGTGGCTCCGCTGGTTCAGGCGTTGTGTGAGAAACATGGGATTCCTTATCAGGTAAAGACAATGAGGCGGGGCCTGGCTGATGTGTTAAGGTAAGTGTAGAATTTTTTTTTAATTTAGATATGTAACTCACTAAGAAATTAATGATCTGATGTTATTTTTGAATTTTTGTCTCTTTCAGGTCACTGAAAAACTCAGGGGAGCTTTGGCTTGATGCATATCTTCATAAATAAATAATTCCTGCACTGTGCATGAGATGAATGTTTTTCTCTTTCTCTACAACATGAATTGAATGATAATTTCTTATCATTGGTGTTAATATTGAGTCTTGTGTTGTTTTAGATGCTGTGAAACCTTTTTTAAATTGCCTAACAGCGTCATAAAATTGTGTTATTTGTACAATGGTAAAACTGATTGTGAGATTTATAAAGTGACAATTTTTTCCTCTCTTTTTCTATTGTGTGATACACTTTGAACAACAAAACATGAATACATTTCCAGTACAGCTGAGGGTTACAATGTTATACAATCATAATTTATCTACTTTTAGACTCAAAGCTGTCTTCTTTCACTGCAATTCTTTTTACATCTCATGATTCAATAAAGAAATCCGTGTTGATTATTTTTGGTCCTGTCGAGTCATTATCAAGTGGAAAAACTGAATAAAAATGTACAAAAAAAGATATCAAACACTTACCAAGTTTATTTTTAATTCATGTCCTTTTTAAACACTGTGTCCCTTAATATTTACAGTCCCTTTTCGACATAGACATAGCATATGTTATTTATTATTCCTGCATGTCTTTCCAGTTAACACTACAAAATATCATGCTGCAAAAAGTTATAATAATGACAGTATCTCACTGTTAACAAAGACTTCATGCAGAATTATTATTATGTCAGTAGTGCAAGACTGCCAGAATGACCAAAATTCATACAATTATGATCAGTCACTGAGATTCTTTAACTACTAATTAATTACTAAGTAATGCTGATGTGATACTAACTGTGATACTAAGCATGGTATTTCAGATAAGCTGCAAGGAGGACACAAAACATGTTTTTTTTTTATCATTAATGGACCTGTAAACAGTTGTATGAAAATAATTGGCTATATATGAGAAAATGTGTTTTTAGATTCTGGCACAGATTTGAGTTGTAATCGCTAACATCTAGTTTTTACCAAGCCAGTTAGTAAACAGCTGCTATATTGACAGAGTATAAACATCAACTACACTGTATGTACTGTACATAACATCTGATACATGCATGTTGTGCAGACACATGCACTCATACACACCATCCTGTACATATATATGTTTCTCTTTTCATACATGTCTTAACAAGAAATTAGAATGAAGCAAAAAAAAAAAAAGCTTTTTTTTTTTTGGACAAAACACTGAATACATGAGGTGATATAAAATAAATATAAAATAAAAATTTTTACAAGATCAATTACAGTGCACTACTGTAATTAACAGCAGTTTGATTTATGAAGTTGCTGCAGTTTGAAAGCAAGGATGAAAGAAAGTGTCGGGAAGGTTCATTCTAGTCCACAGGTTTAGTCCCTGCTACCAGAGTTGATCCTCTCTTGTCTCCGCCTCATGATCTCCTGCAGCTCTGAGTCCCCATTGTTCTTCTGTAAATTAAAAACAATAACTCATCTTTAAATTCCTTTCCTTGCTATCAGATAGTATGAAACTTTATTATCGATGCTCGCACTTAAAATATTACATGTTCACATCATGCTGCCTTAGTCTCAATGTGACTGCACTGCAGCGTCAAAAACACTATTTAGACGTCACCTTCACTGGAACAGAACAGTGTTGTTTTGACTCATGTCTCTGCAAGTGAGAACAATAATTCTCAAGAGATGCTTCAATTTTTGTGAAACTGGAAGTGGTTATTTGTACCTTTACTTCTTACTGCATCTGTCCTCAGTTATTTGGGAGGCATGGTGGTGCAGCGCTGATAGCACTGTCTTTCTGTGGTTTGTTTGGCTGTGGGGGTTTCCAGTAAACCCCCCTCCACCCCCCCCCAAAAACCTGGTATGTATAGGTTAATACTCCTGTTGGTGTCCCTGACCAATGATGAAGATCTGGAATTAGTCCCCGAGCATCATATTCAATGACAGCTCACTGCTCCTAATGTGTTTATGCTAATATTAGGTACGGTGTGCGTATTAGGATTTTCCTATGTGGATAGTAAAGAGATTTAACCTTAACTTATCTTATAAGAATATCATGTTAACACAAGCAACATTTGTGTGTCTGATGGCCCTTGTGTTTTAGTCAGCTTCATCTTTCAACAAGGCTTCCATTGTGAATTGTACTCCAGAAACACGAAAAATATTGTTTGTTGAATATCTAAGATAAACACAGCTTTTATTGACTTCTAACTGATCTAATTGTCAGCACTGGTCTGAAAACGTGGCAGTTTGAGCTGCTGAATATCACTGGGCAACTTAAAGGTTTGCTTTTGTTTTCATGACTTTGAGATTGTGGTGTTGATTATAGATGGGCGTTTTGACTAGTGTACATTGTTTGCATCCATTGTTAGATGTATTTTTCATCATATAAAGTGTCACTAACAGCTGACACAAGCTCTTAACCTAGATGCATTTGTTCTGGTATAGATTTTGGTTTACACAAATAAGCCACCTTTGTGAAGTGTTTCAGCAGTTTGTGTTCCCACAGACAGATATGTGACTGACCTCCAGCAGTTCTTTCTGCACAGTGATCTGAGAATAGACTCGACCACCTTCATCTCCACACACTGCCTTCAGTTCTTCTTTGTTGAGAGAAAACAGCTGAGCTCCAGTCAGGATCCCCAGACATTCAACTGTCCTGCACAACCATCACCATAAACACTAAATCCCTCTTTGACATGTACAAAAATAAATGTAGTATTTATTTATATCATTCTACATGGTTTATATATAACATTTAAATGAAGAACACTAAGTAAAAACTAGTTCAAACCAAATGAAAAGTTCCATTTTCAAGTGTTTCTTGGATGTTTTTCCAGGTTATAATACTAACATGAGGTCAAACATGCAGACTAGATGTTTATGCTTATGAAACTTACGGTTTTGAGAGACCTTTAGAGCTCAGCCAAGCTTGGACCTGCTCAGGATTTGAGTCATAGGTAAGTGGTATTTGCGGGCCATTTCCACTTCGGTCCACACGAAATTTCTTGGTGTTGGGCTGAGTTTTGCTCTCAGTGATTTTCTTCAATAACTCGTCATTGACTTTCTCCATCTCTGCAGCACAAACACAGGAGCAGAAGTCATTAAGACAAAACTAAAGACTTTTAAAAGGGGGCTTGTAAAAGCATAGTTGTAAATCTTTACTCACTTTGTCCAGGAGTCAGGGAACCAGGAGGTGTCAGCGTGTAATGCTGCTGCTGCATGCACACACACACACACACACACACACACACACACACACACACACACACACACACACACACACACACACACACACATGTCATGAGAAAACAAACAGCCAGTATTATTCCAAAAACAGGTTTGTCTTTAACCTCATTCATACATTTTTGCCCAGGAGCCAAAAGCAAAATATGTGTGAAACTATCTCACACTAAGAAGAGCAGCCATAACATAATCCTGTCAAGGGTGTTGGTGAATGTTACAACACATGTAGAAAGTTAGAAAATGTAAAAAGAGTATTTAGATTAAATTGTTAAATCATTTTAATGTGAATATGCTTCTATGTGCTAAAAACAGCTGGTTCATTCATCTTTTTTACTTTTCCCTGGAAGATGTCTTTATTATAAGATACTAAAAACACTGTAGTAAATGTGTTATCTGTGTAATCATCATTTAGTCCTTTACTTAACGCTGTTATCTAAATGGTAATAAAGAAACCTTGACACATATCCCATGTGTCAAGGTTTCTTTATTATTGACCTTAATTATTGTCTATATTTCTCACATTGTATTTTAATAACCTTTTTTGGAGATGCATAGTATAAATCCAATTATTAAATGTCTGTTACAATACAACAGTGAACAAATAAGAACCTAAACAAATACTAAACACAGCTGCAGAACTAGGCTGTTTTTCTTCATGTGTACATGGCAGTAAAACTAAATAAAAGGCTCTCACCAACATTCAAAGTCCACAGAAGAAGTGAAAAACTCTGCAGGTGAGGCTCTCCAACAACATTTGTTGTACAGAAGAATTTTATTTAGCTATAAATATAAACCACTTCATTTCACCTTGTGACATCATCATGACCCACTAGTGCTGTTGGAGTTTGTGACCTGTATATACATCTGAGTTCCTGTTCTTAGGTTTCCTACTATAATATTTTATTTGGTTTAAACTATGAAAAGGTCTTGGAAAGAAAAAGAAAAATTAAAAAATGAAGGAAAATATATTAAAATGTATTTTTCTTTAAGGATTCAGGAGGCATAATAGTAAAGTAACGGAAAAAAGGAAAGCTGCAGCTCACCTGGGTGTAGATGCCCTCTGGCTCATCCACGACATCCAGTATATTGAATGGTACATAACCAGTCTGCCCACTGCGATTCCTTAGTTTCCACCACTGCTTGTCATCCTCAATCACCTGTGAGACACATTTCACACCTCAATACCCAGAAGTAAATCCTGTAATCAAACTCCACTTGCTGACTCATCACCACTACATATTGACCTAGATACAGCATCTACATTTAACCTCACAGTAGCTTCAGAACAGTCTGCATCATCCCTTACAGAAGAGAGACATATGTTTTTTTTTTACCTCAAGGATTTCATCTTGCAGTACTGACAACTCATTGGCATTTCTTGCTACAAAGTGGTAGAGAATTTTGGCATATTTGCGGGTGTGGGGCATTCCATTGTATGACCTGTTAAAACAAACAAATCTTCTTATTACATATTTTCATGCTGTTTATGCACCGTTACCCATAATGTTGAAATACTTTTGTTTTCAAACATATTGCTCTTTGTATTCTGACTTATAAACATCAGTAATCATCTTTGTTCAGGTGCAATAGTACACACTGAGTCCCAGTTATACTTTATCTGTCAAGAATCAATTTCACTGTCACAATAATTTAATGGGAAGAATTAAACAATGTTTTATTCCAACTTTATTGGCAACAGTGTAGCATATGCTGCTCTGGAACAAAGTCAGTAAAGTGGGAACAGATTTAATACTTACCCATTTGAAGAGGTTGAAGAATGAGTTCCATAATACTGTGAAAACAGAAAAAGTATTAGATATTGTATATGATTTAGCAAATGTAATATTTGCAGACAGTTCCTTACACTCTCCCTCTGTGTGCCTGTGTCAGGTCCCTCTGTTTCCCATGGGGAAGTCCTGAACAGATCTGCTGGTGGCTCCCAGCCATTACGAAACTTGGGGAAGTAAGGAGGAGCGCACTGATCCTTGGGCCAGTCTGCCCTACAGCGGGAGGAACAACAGAGAGGTCAAAACGATGACCTCTAAGAGTAGTGACTAACCAGTATGGATTTTTTGGGGCTGATACTGTACAGACACACGATTTTTTTTAACATCAGTCTTAGTCAACGACCGATACAGGCCACCAATATTTCGGACCGATATATTCCAATTTTTCCTTTTTATTTTTTCCCCTGTCAAATGACAACAAATGTCAGGAAGTCTTCTTTTCTTACAATTAGAAAATAAAAATTGTGACAGTTAACTTAATAAATACTAATACACCAAACAAATCAATTTTTAGTGGGAACAGCAGTATCTCCAAGAACACAGATGAGCTGTGGACTTGGCTTCTCAGTAAATCATGGCAGAGAAAAAACAGCAAATTGGCCAAAGCAACACACTGATACTGATACAAGAAAAAAAGCATAAATAGTGGGCTGGTAAATTGGCTGACCGATATATCAATCTATCATTATCTAAGACAGAGTTTTTCTAAAGATGTCTCCATCTTCACAAAACATTGTCCTGTAAATTGAAGAAATGTGCTTGTAAGTGCTGTAGGAGACAGAAAAGAGTTGAAGAGATTGTTCTTTACTTCTTCCACAAACAGAGAGGAAGAATGCTGTCACCTCAGTGGTTTGTGCTTTATGCTAATTTATTAGCATGACTGGCAGTTTGACTGTTACGTTGATTTGAACCAAGTGTAATACAGTCTCTGAAGTGGTTATGAGAAATAAGGAAAGAAATATGAACGCTACAGTACTGTACTCATTTTTAAGAGCATGTAGGGACCATTAACACCAAGAAAACATAAATGTCAATTACTCCTGCTTAAGTTAGTCTTTGCCCAAAGGAAGTTATGCACATAAATCAAGTACGTTTATGGTGACCACAACAAACTCCTCTTGCTGATGTTAGTTGGTCAAAAATACTTGGCTTAAGTATTATGATGTGTTTCTTTAAAAAAAAAAAAGATCATTTGTTCATAGCGTTCTCGCTTGTAATTTGAGAATCCACAAGTTGCACTATTTTTATTTTACAGTTGAAGTATTTCTTCAGGCGTTACACAGGTTCATCTGTACTATGCTGTTTTCTGAAATTGTTGAATGTAAGATCAATTGCTTCAAGTTTTAATGATTTTCTCTGCAGCTCTTTTTGAGTTTTCTTCTATTTTTTCCTATTAAGGTTTTTTGCAGGTATGATTTAAAAAAAAAAATCAAATCAAGGTTTGAATGATAAGGGGAAAAAACAAACTCCCAAACTTTCTTTAGCACTGATTACAGGATTTTTATGCTGTTGTTGTTTTGTTTTTTTGTGTGCTTAATTTGCAGTAGTATTTTTCATATCATACAGTGACATGACATTTATTTTTGTCCGGACTTTATTTTGAAATAAAGAGACTTGGGACATTACAAACAGTCTTCTCCAGAACATGTCCAAGCTTCTCCATTCAGGTCCTGTGTCTATGTTGGCCAATCTACTCTTCAGTAATGTGAGCCTGATGAATCCTGGCATTGTCGAAATCTTTCTGTTCTCTAGTAAACTAATAGGTGTTTAAGAAACGAGTAAGCTCGTCAGTGCATCAATTAGAATTAAGAGCTTTGTTGCCACTGAGAAGGATTATTCACATTAGTATTCTTCCAATAGACGATTGTTAACCATTTACTTGGTTAAATCCAGATGTGGACTTTTTTGTGTGGATTTGTTATATGGAAAATTGGGCATAAACAAAAAAGACATGACTTATGGGGGTCACTGGCCCCTACAGGCTTTAAAAGCTACACTAACTCCACTATTTGTACAGAGCAAAATCTTCTTGTACCTGGGTTTTGTCCATCCATCACCCAACAGCTCAAAAATGGTCATCTCTTTGGGTGTCAAATGTCCTCGCAGGAAGTCCACAGTATCTTTGGAAAGGTGAGGAGAGATTATCGAACGTGCCAGTTCAGGAGTGCCGTAGCTCTGTAGTACCTGTGGAAATATTTAGATGTTTATGCAAAAATTGACAAAAACTCTACTAATCTCACAGTGACTGACATCAGAGACAAAACCAGAATGTTGCAAAACAACAAAATGAATAACTAATACAGTTTGCGTACATGTGAAGGGAAAAAAAATTACACATCTATAACTGACTTAATTTCTTTAATTCATAATAAGATATCGATGATGTTACCAAGCATTTCTAATTTGCACCAAATACTGATTTAACCCAGATTTGATTACAATACTTGTCAGTTTTAGAAAAAGTATTGGTTATAACACCACTCATTTGTGTTATCTCAAACTTATCAAATACATCTGTGCAAAGGTCACTGTTTTATGTCAACTTCAGCCTAATCACTGCTCTGTGTCTCTATTCAGCATTACCAAAGGTGTGGCTGTGGATTGTGGCTTGGGAAACCAGAATTATGTAACCACAACTCCACCTGTGTCACAACTGAAAGACCTGTTGCTTCAGTGTGGTAAGAGTTGAAGCTAAACAGGACAGAGGGGGATAGTGTCAAGAAATAAATTAAAATAAAATAAAATAAAATAAAAGGAGTAACATGAATGATAATCCAAATACAAAACATTTGTCATATCTACAAATTTAGAGTATCTAATAAAATATGGCTTCAGTGTATTGCCACATTACAGGTATCCCTTGACATAGACAATGAACTAATGCTAATTTTTAGTGTAGACATTTGGAAATTTCTCTTTCAGATGATGGCACATCCTTTCCTCATGTGTCCATTCACATCCCTTGCAGACATCATATGTCCCTTACCAGTTCCAGAGGGCCAAAGAGGAAATGCACAAGCTCAGATGCATTTGGATTATGTATATGTTTCTTCAGTTTGGCCTGCAGGGGGTGCAATGAAAGACAAAAGTGAGGGGGTGATTCAGAAAGGGCAGCTAAATGGGGAAGGTTAGGAGCTGTGATAACTCACCAAGAGGTTGAAGGCCAGTTTCAGTTTCTGCAGGCTATCAATGAACTCTTCTTCAGAGGGGGGCTTGGCGCGCAGGGTCAGCATGCCCTCTGCAAAGAGCCAGAGCAGACCAGAAAAAATGACCACACACAGACTCCTGGGTTACTACACAGCTTTACACAAATGACACGGGCTTCATTTTCTGGCCAGGGCTCAAATGTCACACGCTATATCGGATATTAATATTTTTTAAATATTCATCAAAAGAAAAAGTTCACCATAGCCAGAAAGTTACAGAAAAAAAAAACAACATGAATCAAGGTTTCTCAACCAAAAAGTCCTTTAGTTCTCATAAAATTATTGACTTATTTTTTATGAAATCAAAATACCTGAAACTTAAAGCTTCAATAGGTAATATATTTCACATTAGTGGGCCCCTTTCAGTGTATTATACATTAAGTGGCCTGAGAGGAAAGAAGACTTCTGTATCTTCACAATATGACCCATTTTCTTGCACGGCTCTTTTATTGACTCACTTACACATTTACACCTTTCAATCCCTGGTGCAAGGAAGGCCATTGTACAGGGATGTTGACTTTTATCTGATACCAATGATTTTGTACTTTTTACTGCATAAAGTGCGAATACAAACATAATTGACAGGGCTTAGAAGCAATCACTATTTCTACTATTTGGACTTTGAAGCTCATCAAAGAACTAACATGACAGATCAACAAACACTGAGATTTCTTCTCCTGATTTATGCAAAATGAAGCTTTAAGTTTATTTTTTAATTATTATTATTTATTCAGATCAATGACCCAGTCTGATAGACATCTGCCTTGTCTATATTGTAAGTGACCACAAAGTTGAGAAAGTATTTCTCTACATAGAGAAAATATATCAGTCCGTCTGCATAGTCAAGGACAACACATGTTTATTGTATATTGGATTTTCATCATAACAAAAGATGTGACAGTCCTTGACTAAGCACACAGAAAACATGTTTCAGAGTCATGTCATCTCACTGCACAAAGAAGAATGTGTGAAAGTGTGTAAAAACACAGCGTCACACCACTGCCACTGCTGGGCGGTACAGCATTACTCAGCATCATGTATTAGTAATATTATTACTTTACATAGTAACAAGCATTTGTATTTACTTCAGTCCACAAATAGCACTACTGTCTTTGTCTGTATAAAACTGCATTGATTTGACTCAAATCCTCTTCTTTCTGTTTAGGTTTAATTTGTCTGATTTTTGCAGTTTTTTCCTTGTTTCTGCCAATAACAGCTTAACCTGACTCTCGCCATCTGGTATCACGATACCATCTGGGACCCTTCCACAACCAATACATTTTCAAAGGAGGGGGCTTATATAAAATCCTTGCATGTGATTAGATAAAGAATCTGTCCGTCATCTTGATTGATGCGCCGCTTCAGCCCCTCACGTTGAACTCGAGCTGTGACGTAGCTCAGAGCAACAGCAGGAAGAAGAGCCATACTGCAAGCAGACCACCATCAAAACAAATGCGACAGTATGGCTGCACCTAAACGGACTGCTCCGTTATCTGTGAATGACCATTGTCGTATGTGCAGGGAAAATCTGAGGACAAACAGCAACAACCAGTGGATATTCCTTGAACCTCCCTATGGAAAACGGGTAGACCAGCGGCTTGCAGAACTTGGGCTTAACATGTCAGATGTTCCAGAAAAATCCTCTGGTATATGTCTGAAATGTCTTCGCCTGGTAAGGAGACACCAGAGTACTGTGGAGACTATAAGGGAATGGCAAAAACCTGAAGAGAAACCAAGTGCCGAACAGACGATGGAGACATCAGCCGTAGCACAGACAGACACAATGCCACCCAGTCATGGGAAGTCCCTCCCGGCGACACTGATTGGCTCCTTCATTTTTCAGAAGGCTTGAACAACATGATACTCAGATGGTTGAGTGAGCTGAGCATGTAGTTTGGCGAAACGCAGCCAGATGACGTGAGTCAGGTTAATAACTGGCATAAAATCTTTTGTGTGATATGTCAAAGAGAACCACTACCAATTTTGTGGTTGTGTTAATAATCTAATGATTCAAAAGAATATCCTCAGGGTAGTAATAATATTACCTCAGTGATACCATGTGAGTAATGAGTATTGTATTAGTTAACAAGGAGACCCAAACAGGCCTTTACTACCACATATACATCTCTGGATTAGAGTCCCGGCCACAGGACACAAAGAGAGACAAAGGCAGAGTGAGCAATATGAACATATTGTCACTGCAATCCTTCCACCACATCAGAAGAAAGGGAGACAGACCTGCTGGTCCTTTCTTCTTATTCTTCTTACTCTTGTTGCGCTGGTTGAGCTGGGAAAAGGCCTCTGCTGCCTTTTGCAAGCGCGCCACAAAGATCTCTATGTCATCTAGGGCACAGTTAAGGATTTGCTGAAAGACAAAATGCTGTTGTTTAGAACATGAGCGTGTCATCATGAGACAGTGAATAAAACTGTGCAATACCACGGCAGGTGCTAATGTGGAAAAAACACTCACCACATCCTTCTCAATGCGCTGGGCCAGGTTGTCATGGGACTCAGTGTCATTTTGTCCAGACACTCGTCTATCTGTATTCAAATACAACCATTTATAAGCACATTTCCAACTTGACAATGTGTCAAATTGTCCCGTTCACACACATTTACACACAGGTTGTACAGCCACTGGAACAACATGAGGCTCCTTAAAAGGGATGAAATCACATTCCAGTAAATGGATGATACCACTCCACATGCAATGAATGTGTGTTACACTGTGTACACAGGAATGGGGTTCTGCCCCAGATCTGCCCCCACTTATTATTCCATATCAAAGTCTGTTTATTTTCTAAACTATTAATATGACATAATCTCTCACAATGTTTGCTTTATTTATTTTATCACAACTCATTGATTTTATCTTGAACTGTGAGCATATGCATCATTTATATTGATTTTTTTCCAGTGTTTTTATTGAGTTATTGGCTTTTATTTTTGGTGATTTCCATTTGCTTATGGTTAGTTCATGTTTTAGATGAGCTATAGAAATAAATGTGGCTTGACTTCACTTACTCTGTTGTTGTGATGTGTTTGTAGCTGCCACGCGTCCTTTCGGAGCAGGACCAGGTGACGGGCCCTTAGGGGGGAGGATGGTTTCTCTGTGACGCTTCATTTTTTCTTGGTTTACCCTGGAGACCAAACCAACAAAATGCTGAATGCCCCAACGTCAAATTTACCAACCACTAAGCGACTTTCTTAAATGTTTACTTAAACTACATAAATATTTCAATGTGTATTTGTATCTGGGTGCATTTGTGCACAGAATATCGACAGAAAATATTCTTACTTCAGTGTTTGAAGCCTCATTTTCTTTCCATGCTTGTTGTCTCCAATGGCACTATCAACATCTGCATGAACCATCTCAGCCTGGAGAAAAAAGGCAACAAGTCAAAAATAAATCAGTAGCAGGTTTTATAGCTTTTTTGTAATCATGGTCTACACTCATTGCTGATCATGTCAGTTTTCCTAACTTGTAAAGTTCCTGCTGTAGTCTTAAAATCCTCATGACAGACAAATAATATATACATTATTACGAATACTTTTGTAAATCTTTTGTTTTTATTCTTATATATACACATCAATAATCACCTTTGACCAGGTGTAATGAATACATACTGAGGCTCAGTTACAGTTTATCTACCAAGAATAAATCACATTGTTACAATAAGTTAAAAATGAGAAGAGATATAAAAATATTCAATTCTGATTTTATGGGCAACATACATGCTGGATCAGATACATTTGTACTCTGAGCATCTGTCCTAATGAAGCAACAAACCAAACTTTTACTAATTACAGACATTAAAATGGTCAGCTTTGTAAACACAAACGTTTCATTTAAAACCTTTCATTGGTAATTTAATATTGTTACCAAAGGTTTTGTCAGTGAGAAATGGCTTTTCTAATGCTCACTTTAGAAATGCAAAATAACAAAATGGAATACATATATATGTAATATGTTTAACAAGCAAGTGGTGGTGGAACAAAATGCATCTGTATTTCACAGAAATTATTTGTCACACTTCATCCTGTCACATAACACAATCTGAAAGTGCTGTATGTAGGACACGATCCACCCACTTTAGTTAATGATTGGAAACTGAAGTGGACTGACCTTTTTCTTTTGACTTACAGCCACAAAGTATGAACAATAATCAGGTAGTGTCTTTGGATTGACATCTATAATATCACACATATAAGTCTGCTCTTAAGGAGTGCAAAAAGTGCAAAAAGGACTCCCATGAACACCTCTAACAGCTCTGATATCTGACCTAACACACTTTAGATTTATGAATGACATTATACAAAACAGTAACACATGCAAAATTAGCTGCCTGTTTGTGGCTTTCCAGTCAAAACCCACCTCCACCTCGTCGCAGTGGAAGAAGTGAATGTCGGGTTTGTGTTGCTCTTTGTCTTGACACACGAGTAGCAGCACTGAGGGGTAGCGTGTCTGATTCAGCACCGTCTGACACAGGTGGATAGTTGGGAGAGGAAAGTTCTCCAGTTCCTCCTTTGGAAGCACAACAAAATCAAACTAAGACACTAGAATACATAGGTAGGAATGTGAAAATCCACTGTTTCATTGGAAAATACAGGGCATCTTCAAAATATATATATGAGGGAGACAGGAATATCTGGATAGGGAAAATAATGTTCATTCATACAGATGAGCAGCTTCAAAATCTTCCAATTACATTTTAATTATATTCTATATACAAGGTAAAAACTACATTTATCTGACAATAAAAAAAGTCAGTATTGCAATCATGATGCAATAAGTGTAAAAATACTGTGTATATTGGCTCTAAAGTTTCTGTTTTCTGTCTTTCAACTACCAGTATGTTTTTCCTTCTGTGTTTTAAGGTACACTACTAACAGAGGCTTCAAATATTAAATAGCCTATGAGGAAATAACAAAATGATTTCAGATATTATTGAACTAACTTCATATTAATACCCAACAAATTAAACACAATAATAATTTAATTTAGAAATAACTATAACAAAGTTGCACTTCCCTTCATCCCTTTAAAATATTGACTTTTAAATTCAACAAATTATTTCTCAAAATGAAGTAAAGTAATACTTGTAACCAGTAAGAAAAATCAAATGTCTGTGGGTAGATAACACATGTTGGTACCTGTTGGTACCCTGCCCCCTGAAGGGGAGTGGGTTATTGTTTTTCAGTCGGTTTGTCTGTCTGTCTGTTGATTTGATTGCAAGCAGCTTTATGCAAAAACTACTGGACCAATTTACATGACATTTTCAGGAAAGGTGCAAGGTAGTCCAGAATAGATCCCATTAAATCTTGGTGAATATAGGTCAAAGGTCACCAAAAATGTGTTTTTGTAATAAGAGACAGGGTAAATCAGATAAATATGTACAAGGGGGGCGGGGTTTGCTGTGCCAGGCACCACTTGTTTTTCTGTTACATTCTTTTTTCCTTTCACACCAACAAAACTTACAGAGATGAACTGTTAGAGAATATGAGTAAAATATTCTTTCTTATTCTTTCCAATGTGTTTACTGTGATGATAAAAGTTCCCATAAAGTTTGAATAAAGCTGTTTCCAGACACATTTAACCTTTTACTTCTATTTATATATGTCAATAATCAACTTTGCTAAAAAAAATGTTTCATTTAAAGTTCATGGGCAACAGGATATACAGTAGCAATTTTGTTAATTCAGAAGGTAACAACTGTGACTATAACGAAAAATGTATTCCTCTAATGATGCAGTGATGATAAGGTGTGTAGAGGTGAAGAGTAGTACCTGTGTGTCACAGTCCAACAGTCTGACTGACTTGTCAGTGACCTGCAGGAGCATCTCTTGAGTCCAGATCTTGTCTTTTGAATCAAGGAGGACAAGTTTCTTGATGGCATCGTCCACCGTTGCAATGGACTCTGTCTTATCCATAATAAATGTGGAGAGATGCTGAGGAGAAGCAGCCAGATATTAGCCCAAGCCTGTATGGAAACTAGTTGAGTGAAGATATGATTTGGAAAGAATCCTAGTAAATGCTGTAATAAGCCTGAAAAAGTTCCAGCACATGACCATGTGGACTGTGTTATGTTATAATATATATCTATGTATGTGATTGCATTCTATCTTTCTATACTATAAATTCTGAATTCTAAATCAGTGATGGTGCCAAAACAAAGCCAGCAGCTCACACTAGTCTTTGGATGGACTGTGCAACATAATTTTCTTTGGTATGACATGCTGAATGTTCCGTGCCAAATGACAATAGAGCAATCTATCTCTCTATCTTAAATACATCTGTTGGCAGTTGTGTATTTTGCTGTGATCATTTCTTGCTTTATCAAATTGCACTATTACTGGAGTCATACCTCTGCCTACGTGGCTGTTATTGGTGATAACATGTTTGATAGTGGGTATAGTATAATGTCACAAATCCTACGAAAACACAGGGCAAAGATCAATATTATCAATTTCCCGGAGTATGTTTGTGACTTAATGATCTTAATGAGACACTCACAGGG
This sequence comes from Siphamia tubifer, assembly GCA_020466265.1. Lineage (NCBI taxonomy): Eukaryota > Metazoa > Chordata > Actinopteri > Kurtiformes > Apogonidae > Siphamia > Siphamia tubifer. The sequence goes on along the minus strand of CM035788.1, from coordinate 23,588,098 downwards.
CTGTTAACATGGTTGTTTACATTATTAAGAAATAAAGTGAAGTCATCAAAATAATTTTTTGTTTTTGTTTTTTGGGGTAAAAACAATATGCTATAACGCATATCATATTCTGTGCTTGTATCTTATTTTTCCTCATCAAGTTAACTGACATTTTATCTATTCGTAATTATATTTTTAATGGTAAGATTTGAGACATTTGTCACTCATTTTTAATCTCAACTTCCATTTAAGTATTCTGGTACATTTTTGCATGTTTTTTTTTTCTTTTACAAAACCCCACTGTTGCCCATAAAGTTGTTATTCTGTTGTTTTCAGACCATTTCCTCTTTCTATTAACTATTTAAACACATCTTTAATTACCTTTGACCAGGAGTCCCAATTACACTTTATCTATTATGAATAAATCACAGGTAAAAGTATTTTCAGGTTAAACTAATGGGATTGCCACAAACCTACACTTGGTAAGTAAATGGATAGCGACGGAAAACAGTAAAGATAGTAAATTACATGAAATATCGAAATCAGTTATAAAACAAAGTATGATAAAATGATAATACATAGTATGGTATAGTGTTCTTCTAAAGCGCTTACTAACAGTATGTCAATAAAGCTTAGAATTATTATTTGTATCTCACTTATTTTCAAGGTAACATTGTGAGTTAAATACATCTCCCAGGCATATATATATATAATCTGTCATTAAACTCCATTTTTTCCAATACATTTTCTTAACTTCCACAACACTGTCAATGTATAAAACTCACAAAACCCACATAGTCCACATTTACAGCTCTTACCTCAACATGGTACTGTGACGTCTCATGCATAATAAAATTGGAGTTGGAGTATTTTTTCCTCTGTTCTGTTGATAAAAAAACAAAAATATGAAAGGTTAGCAAGGAAAAATCTTCTCATGATGCCTCTGTATATACGTATATATTCTACGTAAATAGGTAGCAGTGGCACTGACCTGAGGTCCACATGTTGAACGTATCAGTGAACAGATGATAATGTATGAGCTAAAAAGATCAGCAGGGCAATAAGGAAGTGACAATGACGTGTAATCTGTCTGCAGCGTTTTATAGGACAACTGAATGCATTTCATAATATATTTAACAGTAACGTTTAGAATAGAACAGGAGAAGCTTAGAGTGCAGGTATAGTTACATATTACACATAATTTTACTCAAACTGCATCCTGCCAGGGGGCATGTGAGTGGTACTGTATCTATCTGAGAGGTTAATTATTAAATATTATATTAAAAAGTCTGTGTTACTTGATTTGCCCTCTCTTACATCTTGGTGAGGCTGACATTAAAACTAACTTGATCCACACAGAAATTCACCACAGGGTCAAAGAGTATTGGAAACATAATGTCAGTTATCACATGTAGCATTGCATTCTGCAAAAATGCTTTAAATCACTGCAAACATTTAGTGTTTCTACTTTATTTGATTAGTAATAAGCATGCAATATATTACTATAACTTCATGTCAGAGCTGCTAGTTATCTGTATCTCAATTACCTTTGACTATAAATGTAAATATATGCAGTTTATTACTGTATATAATAATCTGAAGTCTTCATGTTGGAAAGCTACGCAAAAACTTAAGCTTGTATAATGACTTAAACAATTTTAGAGACTGCATTTTTGATCAACAAAAGACTAAAATCTTGAAGCTCAAACTGAGCAAATTTTATATAATTTTTAACATGGTATACCATCAGTTCGAAATAAAGTTTGATTACACTGATATTAATCTTTACATCCAAATGCTGTAGTTCCCTTTGTGATGTTCTGTTTTCAGAGCAGCACTGTGCCAGTAGTTGAGACCATTGATTTTAAACCGTTAAGTGAGTGTGCCAGTGTGCTCACTGACCTATTTACCAGGTGAATAGTCGGCAGGTAACAAGTACGGTTAAATGAGAACATGTTCCAATCAACTTCACTTCCAGTTCTCATATCAAGTCTCTCTCTTTTGAAGCCAGGCTGGCTTTTCCATACATACATATATATATATATATATATATATATATATATATATATATATATGTGTGTGTGTGTGTGTGTGTCATTGCAGTGTCATTATATGTACACATACAACAAAAAGCCATTATTGTTTGTGTTACACTTTTAGGATGTGTGCCACAGTTCAACAGAACACTCCTTGTTTGATATCCACTTATACGTGATTTATTATGTTCATGACCATACGGTTTCCATTTTGTCATAGTTTATATAATCGAAATATATTTAAATTGATTATTTTGTAAGCAGCATCACTGTCTAAATGACGCAATGGTTTGTCTGTCCTGTTCCTGCCACTTCCTCTGAGTTGATTTCTTCCTGCCCACCTCCCCACAGGTGAAACACAAGTGTCAGGTGCTGTCCTGAAAGTGGAGCTCACTTCATGTCTTATTAATGACTGACTTTTATGCCAATCAATTCACAGTGCTGCGACAGCTTGCAATAAGAGCCACTTAGTAGGCAGATGGGCAGATCCTCAGGACTCTCTAGAGTCAATGACCAGTGATAAACATGGCTGCCTGGCAGATGATCAAACCCATACATGGCCCAGATCAATCAGACAACCCAACCTCCCAAATAACTGCTTCATCAGATTGCAAATGAGCTTGGATGTTTAACCTGGCATGACCCCAAAGCTAGGAACAACAGCCATTGTTACAGTGAGATATACATTTTAAACTGTAAAACAGAAAAAAGGTATAAAAATCTAGGTGACAAGTCCAACCACACATATGACTCTAACAATAAGTAATTGCATTGGCAGCAGCTCAACACCTGTAGTTTGTCTCTCTCTGAGTACAGGGCACCCTTTGGATACGGAAGTATGTCACTCTGTTCATAAACATTTGACCATATGCCATTGGATAATATTACACTGGCACAATAAGGAATCAGATTCTAAGATAAACAGAGATGGTTATTAAATTAAATTATATTAAATACAGGAATACAAAACATACATCATGTAACTTTATAAACTTAAGCTTATAACAATTAAAGCCATGATTTCACTTTCTGATATATAAACAGACTTTTACATCAGCATAGCAGTTATCAAGCATTGCTACCTACTAAACAAATCTCAGTCCAGAAATTGTTTACCTGACAGAGACATACTCCTCAATGAGAAACTTTCCAACAGGTTTAGAAAGCCACTGGATACTGTCAAGCCCGAAGACGATTAACCCAAAGTGATGCCTCTGCCCTGTCCTAAGGCTGCTGATAACAGATCAGATGGGAGGACCTGTCCTACATTTGCATTACTTGCTGCTGTGGAGTTTTGCATAAATGTGTAGGAGCTGAGAGTTCCTCTATTTGTTTATTCATCAAACAGGGGTCATATATCTATCCAAATATCTAGAGCTGTCATGGATGATGAACTGCACTGGGTATTATAAAGAGGCACTGAATAATTGGTTTGCCTGTTTAATCAGCACCTCCTTGATTTTTTTTTTTATGGTTAATTTTAGGTTTGGTTCTAAATATATTTATTTATGTACATGTCTGCACTTACACATTTTTGCTTTACAGACATAGCTTTTGTTACGTTTACAGCTTCTTGTAATGTAGATAGAAAGAAACAGATACTATTGGAAACAATGAGGCAAACACCTCCATTCGTTGCCTGACTGTATCCGTCTCTGAACCCTTGTATCCCTGTCACATGAACCTTGGAGGAAGAAAACAAGACATCCGCCTTGACTACAAGCTGTTAGTCCACCATGGTTTCTGAATTACAGGTGGCTGGTTGTCGCTGTGAGCTGCTATTAAATTCAGCATTTTACCACAATTACATTCACTATAGCCATGCTATTATCTTGGAGAATTTTAACAATTAGTGAGTACAGTGCCATTGTCAGCTCCGCCAGTCATGTGACATATATTTCAGAGATATGACAGGATGGATTCTGTGGAGTTTCTGTACAATGACTTGAGAGTTTGATTTTGACCAATTCTACAATGAAAGTGTCATGAGATACTGTTTGTTATGATTTTGGTACTATATAAATAACATCGGATTAACTGGTTGATTGATTGATTGATTGATTGATTGATTGATTGATTGATTGATTGATTGATTGATTGATTGATTGATTGATTGATTGATTGATTGATTGATTGATGAAATGCCTGAAACTGTGATGTTTAGATAGATAAAATGAAAATGTGTTGAATGTTACTTTTTCTCTAGTTTCTAAACAATTTCCATTTCTGATAATACTGACCATATAATTTCCTATAGACTTCTAATCTATCATTATTCCAGTCTTTAGAATTCTACTATTGTATGACGTCTACTCTTGTGCCTCTCCATTTAGATGGACAGGCTGCTATAATCCTGCAGTGAGGAGGTGGTGACCATCTGCCACACATGATGAGAGAAGTCAGTGAAACCCAGCATTGCCTCATCACACTTACAGTGGGATACTTCAAGGGATGGGCTCAGTCACTGTGTCTCCTGTGGCTACTTGGATTACTTAAAGTGCAAAAATGTTTCACAGATGACAAGGTGCACAGTCAGATACTTTAGGAACATCTTGCACCGCTAGAATACCATCATCTGTTATTTGAGGTGGTTCTATATTTAGAATAGCACTGACATGCATAAAAAAGCAGCTTGTAATGTCATACTTTGATCTGAGTTTCTATCTAGACCTCTGATATTTTGTACAATGTCCCTCTATGCTGTGGAAGGAGGTGCTGGCAGCAACCAGTGAGCTAATGTTTGAGGCAACACAGGGTGGACCACAGCTGAAATAGAGTGGTAGAGTCCACCTTTCCTTTTCCATTTTTCAATGGTGTCTTTATTTACAGTACCTGCAAGACATGGGCATCCCCACCCTGTTCCAACCACACATTAAAAACAGGCACACCCTGCTAATGTAACCTGCATTTCAGTCAGATTAACACACCCTATCACAAGTATGTAGAGGCAAAAATATACTGCCGTGCGATGCCAGTGTCATTACAGTCTCAAATTGATACATAACAAATGTATTACATGCACACAAGAAGAGACAGTCCAGACACACAAAAATGTACTGATCCTTTTGGTTACCCTGCCTCCCTTCCATGTCCGTCAGAGCCGGAAAAAAGGTACCAGCAAGCTGAGCTTGATGAGGCCCCTCTGCAGGACCTTGGCCCCCTCTTATCAGTGTGTATTCTGGACAGAGGACTATGCTAATCCTCTGAGGCTGGGAAACTACAGTAACATTTAGCAGAGTGAGTGTGCAAGATTTCCTGTTAAATTCATTTGCATAGTAAAATAAAATTTTGTTGTGATTTGATCTTGCAGCTCTACCCCCTTTAGCTTGGAATGAAAATGAAGGGTAACACTGGCATTGTTGCACATATTCTGTTCCACATAAGATGTGAAAATGAGAGAAACATATATTACTTTTTAATAAGGTAAACACTGTTGTTATCAGTAAGATAGAGGAAGTAATTATTGCATCTGGACAATGTGTGACACTGATTCACGATAGTCATTTAAGATCTAATGAAGGATAATGATGCACTGTGTAGCAGTTTTGCATTTATATTATATTTATAGTTTCTAGTAACAGACCTCTGAGAGGAGGACAAAGACATTTGGGCTCCATAGGGAATTATCCTACTAAAAGCAGAATTAATTGTTATTGGATGTGTATATAAATATTAGTAGGTATGTACAGAATTAATGAAGTTAATATTTAATAAGTAAGCATGCACAGCGTCCTAAATTATATGCGTGAAATAACTTGTTGACTCATGCCACAATAATAACAAGTAGAGTTACATTTGAAGGGCATGTAGAGGCAACATCCTGAAAACAGGCAAACATTAAAATACACTCACAACACCAACAGTGAATGTCCTCTCGACACTTCCACACAGTCACTTACCGTAGAGGGCCTTGGCGCTGAGCTTGCTGTCCGATCTGGCCACTCCACTGCAATGACAAGAAGGGGAGATGGGGTTACGCTGTGCTCCCTTCATCTTCTCCCCTTCACCTCTGGATGTCAGTGTTACAAACCCCCTGAAATTCTCACACTGTTTCTCATCAATGCGAGTGCACAAAAACAAAAGTGATCTGCAGAGAATTTGCACGCAGCCTGGCAAGGACAAGGTGAGATTAGCCTGAGATTCTGAACATATGGACAAACCAGGGAGAGCAAGGGAGAGTGGAAAAGGGAGAGGGGGAGGCGGACGTAGGTGTGGGGCCTGGAAAGAGGCTGGAGCCAGGAACCCAGGCAAAGCAAACAATTCTCAACAGAGCTGCTCTGTGCCCAAAGTCCCTGACCCACACCACCTTCCACATACTGGGTTAGTGATTCTGTCGCCTCTGTGACAGCAGCTCAGGACACAATTTACTAACACAAGGAAAGATAAATATGTGTGTGGAAGCAGGAGTGTAGGTGACTCTTACTTAGATTGCCTCGAAAGAGGTCCTAGGACACTCATGGCTTACGACATCCACCTGAAAAATACAAAGACAGGAGAGTTGCTAGATGAAAAACAGCCACCATCTTTAACCTCCTAGGACCTGGTGTCCACATATGTGTGTTTTCTGTTGTCTAGACCACCATACCACATTTTGTTCTACAACGGCCTGGTGTCCACTTATGAGGATATTTATACTGCTACCATATGATGTCAGAAGACTATACATACATGCATACATATATATATATATATATATATATATATACATATATATATATATATATATATATATATATATATATATATATATATATATATATATATATATATATATATATATCAGATTGACACTCCTGATAATTCTTTGTTTTTAAACTCACCAGGTCCCAAGCATCCTACATAGCCAAGAGAAATTAAAAATGCATGCCATGCAAGAGTTAGGGTCTTAGGAGAATAAAACTCTAAGCTCTGATATACAGTCCACTGTGCTTAGACATCATAATCATGCATCATCATGCAGGTAGTAGAAACTGTATAGTAGTGAAGGCGTAGCCAGCCTGTTCTTCCACTGTGGAGAGCCAGGTGTTGAGCCTGTATGTCTGGTAGTCTCAAGAGGACTGATCTGGGACAATGGCAGACAGCAGGCTGATATGCCTGTGTAATTAGATCCATTGAGTTGATGACTATATCTGTGGTTGCAATTAATTAATTTAGCTGGACTTTACACTCAGCCATTATAAGTATTTGATAATTGTTGTAGTATTAAAGAAGACAAAACATTGCAGAAGTGAAATGCCACTAAATCTGAGCAGGAAAACAGAGATGAAAAGCTCCCATATCTTTCATTCTAAGCTGAAAAACTTGTCAGTCAAGGCATGTACAGATGAGGTTATATAACACTAAACACACATACTGTATCAGTACAGGCTCCGTTGTGGACTAGAATGAGCTCTTACACAACAGAGGGGGCTTTTGTGAGGTTTGTTTTACAGTGACTTATGGAATTTCACTGCCGTGGTCAAATGAAATGATTGATAAGTGACAAGTTAGAAGCTAAAGCGTATTATATTTAACGTTTGTAGACCTAATCACCTTTCACCTTATGTGACTGAGACACAAAGGAGCCATGTATCTCTTTAAGCAAGCCATTCAGTGTGTATTATTTATTAGAGAACTAAGGATCCTATATCACCACCAAACTTTTTTAAGTGTTCTGCAAAAACAAACCAGTAGAAGGTAAGAAACAACCAAGTGTCACGTTGTGGTGGTGAGTGAGCTTCTCATAACAGCTGTGATTTTTTTCCTTCAGCCTAAATTTGCCACTGCTACATGACACTATTATGACCCCCCCCCCCCCCTTTAAGGTGTGTAAAACAGTTTTACACAAAGCTTTACTAAAACTGCTTCTGGATATTGAACTTCAACACAGTTGCAGCCTCTCACGTATCTCTCATCAAGTCAAACATAATTGTTCTTCATATAAAATCTGATATCTTCTGAAACATTAAGAGGCTGGACAATAACTACAAATTTCACACCCAAAGCTGAATTTAATGCCAGGCTGTATTAGTTCTCATTTGTTCAAACAGGGCCATACTGTATGTAACTTTATACCACCTACTATAATTATCAGCTCCAACTAAATCTGACAGAAATGCAAATGACAAAAAAAACTGTATTTACTTTAGTCCAGTCAATCTGCACAAATGATAGACTTCCTCTTTCTGTTCTTATCTGCCTGGTCATCTTTTCTCCATGTGCTATTGTTCACGGTTTTGGCTATGATCCAGGTTTCAGGAGGGAGGTGAAGGCACAGTAGGACAGGTGTGGTGTCATGTGTTGTCAACCTCATGGCAATAGGCCCTCTGCACACCTCTCCAAACTCAGGCTCAGATGTATGTTACTCAGTAATGGCAACTCCCATTTTAGTGCTAATTATATGGTATTAGAGCCATAACGACGCAATAAAGAAGCAGAATTTGAAGGACACTTATCTTGGGCTTTCTTCAAGTTATGTCTATCCTTTTTCAGAATTACTAATAAGATCCATGTATTTAAATATTCTCATAATGGAATGAGGTTAGACAACTGTCATCCATGCTATGTTTTCTGTGACAACAAATCACTTCAGAGGAATGAAAGCAGCATTGATTACTTCAGTGCATGATCTCATATTCACTCACAAAGTCTCAGTTATATGTTCTTTGTCGTTGCTTTTTCACATGGTGAAACTCCTCATCATGTCTAACATTGGCACATGTAAATGAATACAGCACAAAAACTGTCTAAAGTGGGGAACCTTGTGCTCATACAAGCAACATAAGAAGCACTTTACAAACCTTTCCAAAGAATAAAAAATGTTGACAACAAATTACTACTACTATATACACATTCAGCATGTATGTAGTATACGCTCATGAGAATTTCCTGCTTTTCTTCCACGAAATTTGCATTATCTGCTATTAGATGTAAGGTGACAAAAATGATGGATTAAAACAGTCTGGTAAGTGTCACTCCTCAGCATTGTCACATCAGTTTAATTCTGTAATACAAAAATAATTTAAAAAATGTAGGTACTGCTTACATAATGCCAAAAAACTTTGAGGTTTATATCTGACATGAGGGACAGCCATCACAGCCATTAGAGGCAGCCATGGCTCAGTTGGTAGAGCGGGCCAATAACCGAAGGGTTGGTGGTTTTAATCCCACTCTGTCCTAGACATGTGCTGTTGTGTCCTTAAGCAAAACCCTCCTTACCTCCAGTGCTGCTACTCACACTGGTGTATGAATGCATGTGAATGTTTGGTAGTGGTCGGAGGGGCCGTAGGTGTAAAATGGCAGCTACGCTTCTGTCAGTCTGCCCCAGCACAACTGTGGTTACATATGTAGTTTTTCACCAACAGAGTGAGAGTGAATGAATAATGGATCCACTGTACGTGCTTTGAGTATGTGTCCATAGAAAAGTGCTAAATAAATGAAAGCCATTATTATTACACAAGTAATTTGGACTGTGTCCTAAGCTCTGAGTAAGCAATTCTGTAGGAGATAATGGTTATCTGATTTACTGTATCTCATGCAATTCAGTCGTACGCCTGATTCACATCACACTATTATGATAGTGATGATATCACAGGTTTATATTGAATTTACAGATGTAGTTGGGAGTCATGTGCATACTGCCTGTGTCTAAATCAGGGCAAAGTGTCCTGAGAACCAACACAAAAAGAAATCAGGTCAGATTTCACATGCAAGTTCCTTGTTTGTTAATACAAGTTTAATCTCACCTTCCTAACACACTCACAAAAACCCTTGCTAAATTGACAGTGTTCTAACCACTTCTTGTATATGTTGACAGTGGTTGCACAGCATGACGTTGCTCTTAAAACTCTAGACCACAAATGAAAGCAGAGGTAAATGCACTAATTGTGGTTGTGGGTGACACAACATTCAGTAACGTGTACTTATCTATACTTTCAACTTTGAAACTGAATATTACTCTGGAAGGAGTGACACCAAAGGATGATGCTATGTCAGTTCTCCATTTATGACTCATCAGTGTATATTTCAATTTTATAAAATAAATAAATACATTCTGGCTGTACTCCTGCATGTTCTAGTGATGGGTTAAATAGAGAGGGTGAATTTCACTGCTTTTAAGTTTAGTTTTAGTTTATTGTATTGTGCACAATCTCAAAGAATTAACGGTATCAATAACAGTAATAAAGGGCAGTTTTAGCCAACATGGCTAGTATCATGCTGTAGTCCTGGCCTGATGACAACAGGAACTCTAAAAAAGCAATATATAGGCTATATTGTATGTGTGTTGCATGTTCATAAATAAGCTATATACTTACAAAAAATTACTGTTCTTCTTTTTAAACACATTATTTCATACAGAAATAATGTGTTAATGTGATAATCAAATATTAATATTGTGCTATTAATATCAATATAGCATTGAAAACATTCACTAATTTCATAGTAACACCAATACTTACATCATTAGTACACAAACACTTACTGGAACAGTTTACCTGAGATTGTGCTCAGCTTGAAAACAAAGTTGGGAACACTCAAATAACTTAACACCCTCACGTTAATAGTTTATAAGCATTATGTAAATGGTCATTAATGGTTTATAACCTATTATAATAATAATTGCGTTTTTAAGTACTTGCTAATGGACACGAGTTATCAGCAATAAGAGCATGGGTAAAGTGTTTGCACATAGGTATAATGTGTTATGGTGTGAGAGAAAAGGAACACAAAAAGACACCAAAGGCATAATTTATAGTTGGCTAACTCACAATCGTATTTTCCGGACGAGATGCTCAAAGTTGTCAACGTGAGTCAGATCCTGGAGCATCAGCCTGCCATCACTCTGCGGAGGGTAGGGACGATAGAGTCCTCTAAAAAAATAGTACAATGATAAAAGTTTGGATATTGGTGCACCTGGCTCAGAAAGAGAACCAAATGTAACCCCAAATCAGTAAACTGTCCAACACAGACTAAAAGTGTTTGTTTCTGGTCTCCAAACACGAGCACCGAGGAGGCAACGCGCAGGTGAGCAGATGATAGGTGACTGTACGGGTAACTCTGTCTGCGGGGGGCGGAGCTTCACCGACACTTTACCACCGCGGAGGCTTGTCGTGGTCTGGCGCGCGAGGCTACACGTACACACGCGCGCGCGCATCTCACGTCCGTCACCCACCCGCTGTGTGTGAGATGAGAAAAAACCCCAAACTGATGCAGCCTGATTTGCAAACACAGACTAATGCTCGTGCCACAGTCAAATATCCAGATTATCACACTACCAGGAAGTGTCCCCTGTAGGATCATCTAAAACTAATGCAAAGCACAATTTATCTATTAAAGGGGGTTTTTAAGAGCACTGCAACATATTAGACCCCCAGAGACAGATTCATCTATTTCCACAGGTTTCACTGTGTGCATTTAAGTAGTGAGGGGTTTAAAGTAGATGGACTCAACAGGTGAAAGAAAGAAGAGCAGCGGTGTGGAACACTGCCCAGGTTTCAGTGACACAGGCTGCTAAGAATGACCACCCTTTGTCCAGCTGCAGAGAAAACCATTAGGATAATGCAGGTGACCACTTCTGGGTATATTACTTTTTAAGAACAGCAATAAAACTGTAATGTATTTACAAAAAGAAACATCAACAAATTGTCCAAAGGGTGAAAACGATGGGAGTGTTGTCTGCAGATGACTGGACCAGCAGAAACTGGTCAATATTCATGTTTCAGTGTTTGCTGATTTGGCTGTTACCCAAGCATAGCTACTCTGAAATGTGATTTGTTGTGAAACTGGTTACTGTGGATACCTTTCTAATGGGTTTGATCATTAACTGAGGCCGTCACTACTGAGAAATCATCTATTTGAAGAATGTGGGGATATTTGTAGATTGCTACAACACTGAATTATTTCTGAGCTCTTCTACACCTGGAGGAAAAATGGAAATGGAAGGGGAAAAAAAACACATCTTTGATGATCTTGCATTAAAATGTGCAGCCAAAAGTGTGAAGAAAAAGTACAACAATTTTTAATATGGAATGTCATTTACAGGTGACATTTGAGGTAAATGTCACATATAAATGAATTGTTTATTTTTTGTGAATTCAAGTGTGACCACACAGTCAGAGTCTTTAATCCATTTTACAATGTTTGCCCCTTTTTTTAAAAAGCAAAACAATTCTGCCCTCTACTGGAGAAAATACAAAAAATATGAAACTGTACAAAAATAATAAATATAAAAATATGGACTCAAAAATGTATTTCGAACTTTACATATTACAAAAAGATACTGAAGAAAGCATGACACAGTTAAACACATAAAAAAACTTGACTTCAGCAAAGAAAATTCTTTGCTTATCTGTGTTGCACTGATAAACTGTTGCTTTAAGAATCATTTTAAAGTAGAATTAGAATTCTAAGTCTGTTTTTGCAAACCTTATAAACAGTATTTACAAACAATTGAACTGTCCTGGAACAAGGTCCTTTATGACTCCTGGTCATAGTGAGAAAGTGGAGGAACATTGTGAAACCAGTGGTAACATCCAGGTGGCCTCTTCATGAATAGACGCTGCAACACAAAAGGAGACCAATATAAACATCTGTAATTACATCAAACTGTAACTTAAAAAGATGAAATACATGAAACTATTTTCATTTAACCCTCAAAGACCTAAACAGCTGCTGGTAGCATCTAATGATCCAAAGTCCTTAAAATGGTAAAGTATTAAAATGAACCACTAATCCTATCAATACATTTAAATAATTCAAGTGAAATAAATAAATCAGTGTCTCAAATTTTCAGACACATCACATATGACCTGTGTTGGTGTTTGGAGACTCCATAGTGAACATGGAAACACCATCATGTTCTGCAACACTGACTCATTATAAAACTCTTGTAGTTTGACACATGACAGTGGTTGTAGACACTAGTTTGTATATTCTGTTAATAATATACTTTGCTGAAAACATTTTTGTTCACTATAGTTTTCTTCATGTTTATATAATCACCTTAGTATTTTCTTTGTGCTTGTAGAAATATCTATAACATCTGCAACTGTATGAGAATACCTGATTTTCACTGAAAAATCCAAAATGCAGAGGATGATATAGTAAATGGTGATGAATCACATAGGAAAGATTAAATATGGAGAAAGGTTAATTTGGAAATAATCACAAAAGCAATTCTAGGTCTTCAGTTAAATAATATGTAGTTCTAAAAGAAAGAAAGAAAGAAAAGAACGGGGAAAAGAAAAGAAAAGAAAAGAAAAGAAAAGAAAAGAAAAGAAAAGAAAAGAAAAGAAAAGAAAAGAAAAGAAAAGAAAAGAAAAAGCAGATTGAGAAGTCTACATTTGCCTTGATTTGTTAATGTACTTCTCTAATTAAGCACCTGAATAAACTGTATCACCCTTTTCGGATTAAGAGAATGGATAATGTCTTGAATCTATCTTGAGGGGAAAATTTGAGGATGTGACGGCATTGTACAAAGTATACAGTATCACCTGAATGAAAGCACTTGTATTAATAATTCAGACAAGTTCTAAAGGAAACCAGGGCTTATTTCATTCATGAACAAAAGCAAAGGCAAAGGAACAGTGCAGTGCGTCAGGTCTTTTACAACATAGGTAAAAGATGCTAATTATGCCTGCGTATCTTGTCAATCAAATTAAATGATGCTTAAAATGTAGGACAGTCTATTTATATGATAATAAAGCATGTTATCTGCATTAGACAGCAGATATGTTAATTTACTGACCAGTCTATCATTTATGCAAACATAGATACATATACATACAGCTTTTTCAAGTATAAGAGCCAATAAGGTTCAATACACAAATACAGCAAAAGAGAAAGAGAAAGAGTGAAACTGACCTGGCCAGTCGGGCTAAAGTGCTGCAAGCTAAAGCTCCACTTAAGCTGTACATAACAAGTAAGATACTGTTGAGGATTACATCTCCCCACATTACATAGGTCTGCCACACCAGGAAATAAACAGCCAGCACAATAGTGGTCCCAGTTGTGATGAGATTAGCAAAAAGATAGCCCTCACTTTCCGTCAGGTTGCCCTTCACACCTGCAGACATGCAACAGAGACAAGAGTTCAAAGACAATGGAACAGTTGAATTTTAATGTTGACCTTCAATGACCTAAAAGTGACCAAAACCACCTACAAGACATTTTGATCTATTAATCACATCAATACATTTACACAATTACAGTAAAAAGTAAAGTTTCTCAGCTATTTAGTTTTCTATTCCAACCTCTGATTTTTCTCTTTTTTCTCAGCTTCTGATATGACCTATTTGGGCATTCAGATGGATTTCTATGAATTTGTAGAGATCATGGAAACACCATCATCTTCTGAAAGATTGAGTTATCAATTAATTCCAATGACAGTGATTGACGATGCTTGATTATACATTCAGCTAATGATATATTTAGCTTCAAAAGTAACATTTTCTTCTTTGTTTTCATATAATCACCATTTGTTTAGCCAGAGCTTATCTGCCAGTGCATATCTACATCATCAGTAAATGAATTACAGAAAATAATTGATTTTCACTGGAAAAATAATTATACTATAGTTTTCCCCCAATTTCAGCTGCATTCAAGAAAGGGGCTGCTGTGGCCAAAGATGTCTGGATAGTAAGCTGGAGTGTCAGCTTGTGCCCAAAGGATCACTGGTTCAATTCCCTGGATTGGCAGAGAGTTGTTGGCTGATGTGCCCTTGAGATGTGACAACCCCCCCCCCCCCATTTTGGAGTGTGGTGGATATTTACATGTGTTAACCCCTACTGACAAAATAAAGATTCTATTCTATTGTATTCTATACTTTTACTCCCTAATTTTTTCATAAATATCTGTACTTTATACTCCTTAAATTCTCAGTATAGACTTGTTACTTTGTCAAACTTAACAGATGTGACAGTCCCTCATTTCAGAAGGAAAATCAGTGGAGGAGAGAAGCACAGCGTCACTTTTGTACTTCATTACAATTGAGAAGTTGTACTTTTCCCACTTTCCTTAAGTAAAGGATTCGAATCAGCATTTCTACGTTTGCAAGAGTACTTTTTTCCACACAAGTAGCTGTACTTCTACTTAAGTACAAAATACTTAAGTAAAAGTTGCCACCTCTATTGTTCATACATCTCACCACAGCAGAAGTGAATGAACTCTAGAGCAGCCATGAGGAACAGTAGACCCACATCACAGGCTAGAAGATCAGCAGGATAAGACAGCACCAAACCTGTCACCAACAGACACATTCACAGTCTACATACAGGCACAGGCGAGTACTGTAATACATTATAGTAACTATTATTACACGTTGTGCACTCACTTTTTTTAATGATCAAACCCAGAGTGAACAGGAAGTAAAACACAAAGTATCCCACTGTCAGACTCAACAGGAGCTGGAAAGAGACCGACGGTAGCTGGATGTCAAGTTAAGACATAGACACAAAAACACGTCTCTTGTAATATTCCGGTAGGTCTGTTCTTTTTATTTTGTATTTCATACGTGTATAGAAATAGAAAAAAGGATACAACACTGCCCGACCTCCCTAGAGAGAAAGAGAGAGAGAGAGAGAGAGAGAGAGAGAGAGAGAGAGAGAGAGAGAGAGAGAGAGATTAAATTATTGTACGTTATTCTTACGCTCCGCCTATAAATATACAGAACCAAATGGACACCGTTGGTCAATTGGTTGTGTCTTTACATTACATTTTCTGTCAATTAACAGAACTAAATTATTTTTTCCAACAGGCACGAGAGTTTCCGCAGGAACCATAGCAACGCGTACACCTACCTGGTCCAAGCATCGCCATTTTATTTTTTTCCTCTTCCTCTTCATTTCTAGGCATAAAGGCTGACGTCTTCGCCTACTGGCTGGAAGAGGAACTGCAGCACGTGCGCTTCAGTAATAGTAGAAGTGAATGATGCAGGATGAGTAAAAATGACTAATATTCACAGTTTAGTCAACGTGTCTGGCCAAATTTGCTCATAGACAGGAAACAGTCTCAGAGTGGCCACAAATGTGTGAGTTTTGCGTGAGCTAGGCCTACATCTGACAACTAAGATAATAATTAATGTGTAAACTGTTTGAGAGTGATGTGCGGTGCTCAAAAAATGCATTCACAATACAAAATGCCAAGATATAGAAATCAATTCAAGCATATTAGGAAATATAGTATATAATTTTAATTTGAGCTTCACATATATGGGTCAAGATGCCTGTCAGACTTTAAATGATTAAAAAAATATCTACTTAAATTTGTGTTCAGTGAGTTAAGTACACTGTAGGCTGTTGGAAATGCATGTTGGTCAACATTTTTTGCAAGCAAAGTACAAGCAGACTTAAACATATGAAATGTCCAGCCTGTCAAAGACAAATAGTCTACTTGTAAAAATAAGTGACATGATGAACAGTTTTGGCTAAAGTTAGCATTTAATGACCACCTGTTGGATGACCAAAGTCCAACCACCAAAGTTGGTCCTACTTTGGAGTTAACAAAGTAGGTCATATTTGAAGAGGACTATGCAATATTCAACAAACACATTTAGCATTTCTGAATTTTATATTAAACAATGGAATTGAGGAAGTCACAAAATCAGCCTACTTTCACTTTAAGAACATTTCAATGATAAAAGATATGATGTCTCAGTAAGATCTGGAAAAAAACTTGTCCATACAGTTATCTTTCATCAGCTTAGTTATTATAACAGTGTCTTTACAGGTCTACCTAAAAGTCAATTAATAACTGCAGCTCATTCAGAACTCTGCTGCTAGAATCCTCACTAAGACCAAATAAGTGGACCACATGAGTTCATCTCTGAGGTCCTCACACTGTCTGGATAAACTTTAAAGTTATGTTGCTGGCCTATAAAAAAAATTATATTAAAAAAAAATGGGGTTCTGTGGCTCAATTGGTAGAGTGGGTTGTCCATTGACTGAAGGGTTGGCGGTTCTCATCCTGGCTCTGGCAGAGAGTTGTTGTTGGCTGATGTGCCCTTGAGCAAGGCAACCCCCTCCCCGGGCGCTTGATATGGAAATCCACTGCTCCTAGCTCCTAGTTGCTACTGTTGTGTTAAATGCAGAGGACACATTTCAGTGTGTATAATACATGTTAACATGTGTGTAAAACTGACTGAGAATAAAGACTATTCTATTCTATTCTATTCTATTCTATAAAGCTCTGACTGGTTTAGGATCAAAATACGTTAGTGACCTCCTGACCCAGTACGAACTCACCAGACCACCCCAGGGCATCTGGATCTGGTCTTTTGTCAGTTCCCAGAGTCAGAACCACACACTCAGGAGCTGCATTCCACTTCTAGTATAGAATAGAATAGAATAGAATAGAATAGAATAGAATAGAATAGAATAGAATATAACAGATTTTATTGTCATTGGATACAAGGTACAACAAAATTGCACTTTGATGGGGCCACTCTGCTCTGTGCTCTACATGTCCAGAACAAACTCCCAGAAAGTCTCAGATCATCTGAAATGCTAAATTTATTTTAATCCAGGTTATTTAAAGCCCTCAATACCTTAAAATGCATTACATGTGTTCTACACCTGGTCAAATGCCCCCTAGTGTCCAAAAAATGAGCATCATTTTCAATTATGAACTAATTTACAACACATATTTTATGGTGATTAGCCATGAAATACACATACAAATATACATAATAATATTGTTTTCAGTTTAGAGGAACATTTGCTGACTTTGTATATCTGTCCACGTCAAATCTCATTTTACATGTTTATCATCACCTTTGCTGTTTTTCCCTCAAAAACTATACAACTTAAGATGTACATTTGTGTCCAACTAGACAAACGTTCTCATTAATGTAACTTGTGTGAACTATTTTATGCTTTATGACTAAAGTACCAACACAAACACAGTACATACACACAACTTTGAGATATGAGATAAGAAATGTAGAATATCGAAATGAACTGTTCTAACATAGCCAGCTGTTTCATTGTCCCCTGCAGCCTCTCTTTCTTGCTTGTCCTCCAAAACAATCTGCATAGTGTGGCTGAAATAACGGAGGCGTTGTTAGGGTTGAATGGAGGAAAAGCAGAAGTGGTGGAGGGGTGCAGAGGGAGATGCTCCAGCTGTGGGGGGAAAAGACAACACAACAGCATCTCACATGTGAGTGGGGGGGGTAGATGTCAAGGCTGTGGGGGCTGCACACAGTGGCATTGTTATATGGGATGGTGGGGGGAGAATACAGCTGATAAGGAGAAATGGATCATTCCCTCAAATCCTCCCCTTGGGAAGCTGTGACAGAAAGCATTCCTGTGGCTCTATGCTGCTGGGGAATCCAAAAAGTGATTTTTCACTGATCATATACATCCCATCATACATTCTGAAAACTGTACTTTGTGACACCAGATCAAACAAATTCCAAGCTTTTTCCAGTGCACTCTCTCATGGATTAGACCACATCCAATCAGATTTTTTTTCTTACTAATTTATACTCCTTTATATAGCATTGCTTTCAGTCAGGCCATTAAAAAAAATAAATAAAATTAAATAAAATTAAAAAAAAAATATATATATATATATATATATATATATATATATATATATATATATATATATATATATATATATATATATATATATATATATATATATATATATATATATATATATATATATATATATATATATATATATATATATATATATATATATATATATATATAT
Source organism: Siphamia tubifer (assembly GCA_020466265.1). Classification (NCBI taxonomy): domain Eukaryota; kingdom Metazoa; phylum Chordata; class Actinopteri; order Kurtiformes; family Apogonidae; genus Siphamia; species Siphamia tubifer. The sequence goes on along the minus strand of CM035788.1, from coordinate 23,569,391 downwards.
ATATATATATATATATATATATATATATATATAAGTGCCTTTAAGGGTTAATAAAATTAAAAACCCTTGAAAATTCATTCAAAGTCATTACATTGATAAAATATGAGCAGACAGATTCTGTTAAAATTAAACCCTCCTTTTAGACTTTTTTTTTTTACCCTCTTGTTTTGGAGATGTAAGAAATGTTATTCGTCATTATAATATGTTTAAATGTATATGTTCATGTATTCGATAAAAAAAAAAAACACTCCTCGTGTAAGTGAATAAAGAGTCGCTGAGTTGAAATTAGGCCACAACTTAAGGGTTCTCTCAGTCATGTATTGAGCAGTGTCGGCACATGCGTCCTCACAGAAACATGAAGTTGTTGTCCGGGGATCTTGCAGCAGCTTGGCGCACATCCCTCACCTGCCTCAGCTCCTCTCCTCCGATCTGAACACACATCCTGTGTGAGAGGGAGAGGCTAAAGAGGAAGAGAACTATCGAAAGGGAATCAACTTTTTTTCGCACATTTCTTTAAAGACTTATTTATTGTGTTCTTTCTGTCGATTTTTGTCTTTTTTTTTTACGCAGCCTCATGTTTTTTTCCCCTACGAAGGAAAACCAAAGATTATTATGTTGTTTAAGGGAACTGAAGTAAAGGTGCGCACCAAGGGAAATTCTCCAACGTTCTTCTTTTATGGATATTTATTGGCACATTAAACAAAAATCTACCAAGACTTTAGTTGAAACGTTGTTTTTCACATCAGTGGAGGCATTTGGCCATTAAAAAAAAAAAACTGTGCCAAGATCCTGAGCAGAGAGAGGAGTTATCCGTAAAAGGTGGATTTATGTAACTAAAACAACGAATTTAATCTGGATTTCGTTATGTATCTGTGAAAGTTTCCCCGATCCGAATTGATTTTGTTCGGAAAAGGGGAGACTTTAATGGATTTTTTATGTGGGACCCGCTAGGATGGACGTGGTAGATGAAACAGAAGCGTTACAGAGGTTTTTTGAAGGTAAGAACTCCTCAGTTGTTATAAATATAAATGTTAATATATGTCATTACCAAATGAATTTAAGGGAGCACAGTTCTAGTTGAAATTTTACAGTTTCCAAAGAAAATAATGCAAAGTACTTTTAATTTATACTTATACATGGCACAATTTTAAGTGCCAAAAGATAGTGGATCATTTATGACATGTGGTTGACATCACTAATAATAATTACATTATTTCTTTTATTTAGTAGGTTTAGTATTTCTTGAATCACTGTGTGCATTGCATTATGTTTTGAGTGTGAAGCTGTCGTTGGTTTCTTGTCTTAAAAGTAGAACTTGGGAGAAGGCACGGGTTAATGGGTGTAAGGAGCAAAAGTGCTGGTGATGGGTAACAGATCAAGTGAAAATGGGGAATCCTAAAGAAAAAAAACACGAGGTGGAAGAGGGTGGGGTAGTGGGTTGGAAGGGTGTAGGAATTCAAGTTAAGATAAATGGTGTGTTTTGCAAGGGTATACTGTGGCACAGTGTGTGCTTGTGACAGCCATGAATGATGTGATTTCTACCAGTGATGTGGATGTGATCTTTATGAGGCACTAAACAAAACCAAATTCAGCCCAGAAAAGCACTTTATGTTTAACTATGTGAAAATGAGTTTCTAAATGACAATAACATCTATTAATTGTATTTGTAGTTAATTTAAAGTGAATGTGAATATACTACCAATCAGATTGTGTGAGGTGACTTACAAAACAATGTGTGTATAAATGGTCATGGATGCTTTGTGTTAATGATAAATTGACATTAAAAAAAATCATGTTAAAGCATAGAATGCAGTAATTTGTAAAAGGGGGTGGGAGCTTATAATAAGTTTTACTTCTTCCCACTCCTTTTTGGGGTGCAATAACAAACCATTTGACCATTTTGATTGATGTTTTGATGATTTTGTGTGCTGGAACTGAACAATGTGAGTGAAAGTTAAGATTTGACTTAAAAGGTTTTTGTTTTTGGTTGTTGTTGTTGTTGTTGTTGTTTTAACATTTGCAGGTGTTTACTGACACATCTTTTATTATATTCTGACACTCTAGTTGTCTAATCCTAACCCTGGGTATACTTGGACTTCAATTAGTTTAGTGGATACATTTTGACTTGGGAAAATATATGACCCTTATTTCTTTATAATTCTGCAGTAAACATCACATACAACAGTGAGTCACACTCTTATGTGAGGTACATGTTTCACTTGTGATTTGCAGCATGGAACAGAATTACCATCTTGTTTTTAATGTTAGGTGTTCAGCAGAAGCCAAGCACATATAATAACCTTTTATGTCTAATAAGCTATCTCTTGAGAGGCTTAACACTTTATTTTAATATACACAGCGTTGACTTAAATATACACAACCATCCATGACTGTCAGAGGTTCCCTGCCATTCTGACAGGAATTTAGTGTGTTTACATTCTTGCATTGGGAGTAAGAGAGATCTTCTGACTTTGGCTTTATTTCAGCCACTCTGCTAAAATGTCAACTTGTCCACAAGAAGTACAAGAGGTGCTGCCTCAGATGCTCTGTAATGTAGTAGAGTAATTTGTGGCTGAACTCATTTGGTTTATATCTTTCAGTGAAACTATTGAGAGTAACAGACTTCTACATCATAGATGGAGACATTGAAATAATCAACTCTAAATTGGTGACAAACATTATACACGCATAAAAAAAGCTTTTCTCTAATGGATTTTGGCACTGGCAATCTGTGTTTTAATAGGATTAGTGAAATATGTATACATTCACACTAATGCACAGTGTACATTCCTGGCATAGCCCTGGTGGCTGTTAAAACACAACAAGGTGAGACTGGTGTTTCTCCTCAGTATTTGGCTCTCACCCTCTCTGACTCCATTAGAGTGACAGTGAGCAGACAGGGTGAGGAGGTGAGATAGTGCAGACTCAGACTGGCCTGTTGAGAGAAACCCAGCTAAACTACCAACCCCCTCCCCAAAACTTGACCTTCTCCTCTCTGCCTCACTTAGACAACAAACAGTCACTCATGCTCGTATTCACACATGCACACATAATAGATGCTGGCAGTTATTGCTTTTGTGTTGAGTTACTTCAACTAGTGTCTCTTCCTAAATCAGCCAAAATTTTGCTAGGATTAAAATCTTCTTGTATAAGATTTTAGAGATTAGTAAAGGATAACTGGTACTCAGAGCTGCTGCTGGCTTTATAATAAACCAGAGGATTATTGTTACAAGAAAGAACAAATAACAAAAAAAAAAAAAAAATAGAAAGCATGGGTCTTGACTCTTCTTCTCTTATGTTTTAATAATCCAATATTACTAATTACTAATTTTTCCTTTTTTATTTTAGTCATTTTGTCCTATTGGTTATTTTATGTATTTGTTAACCATTCTTAATTGGACTTATGTAGCAGGGTTTAAGAAAGTACAAAATTGTTTTTTCATGGATCTGGACCAGAATTTTGTCATTGTCAGTTTTTGTTTTAGTGATTGCATAACTTCCTCAATGGTCATAATAACAGTTTGGTAGATCTGCAACAGCACAAAAATAGTTTCAGATATATTTCACATTCTAAGCATCTGAGTCATCACGTTGATTTATCACAATGTTGCCCCAACCTGCCACAAAAAAAGAAAGAAAGAAAAAAAAAAGAACAATTCGTCACTAGCATTACTGCATTATTTCAAAATTCCTATTAAGTCCTGCTGTACTCCCACGTTAAGTATGAATCACGGATTGGATCTTAGAAAACCTGTGTGAAACAGGCCAGAGTTTGGCTCAGTCCTCTGATTTACTGGTGTACAGTTGAATTACTGTATGGAGAGTATTGTTTTTGAGCAGCCAGGCACAAAGTTCTTACAAGTAGATTTTATTTGTCATTGTTGTTTCTCACTCCCATCCCTGTTCGCTGCCAACTGAATAATCCTCATGGCAAAATTGTTTATAGTCGATGGAGGACTTTGTATGACCTGTTACGTGTTACCAATTCTGACAACAATATTAAATGAGCTGTTATAAATTTGTATACAAGCAAAACCATAATAGTTAGCGGTGTTTTGTTCTGTAGACAGATCAGTTACGCTGTTCAGATGAGCAGAGGCAGAAGACAATGCTACTACTGGTTTATCTCAGGCTTTTAAACTGGAAATTAGGGTTTTTCTTATTATTCGTTTGGTTATTTCTTGTACTAGTTTATTACTTAAGTTTGATTTGCAGTTATTCAGGTTAATTTGTGTAGGTGTTTATTACTCATTTCAGATGTGTACAATGTATTTCCAGCATCAACATTTTTAGAAGGATGGATAAGGATGATGTCAGCCTCAACTATTTTTATATTAGCCGATGGTTGACCTCTTTTTTACAAAATCACTCCATGAACTTACTCTAGTGTTTTCTGGATTCATTTGGAACATTTTATTTAAAGTTTTCTTTTTGGTGTTTTCTGTACTCCAACAACCCCCCCCCCCCCCCCCCCTACCTTTCCCCTTTTCATCTTTGGTCTTTATGTCTTTTTCAGCCATGCTTTGTTATTCCCTCTCAACCTAGCTCTGAAAGTCGACTTCACATTTGCAGTGTTTGGTTTTTTTTTTCTCCAGTCTTACTTCATGTCCCAGTCCCGGCCTTGTCACTTGTCTAATCTCCTGAGCCAGGTCTGTCGGTGCGACCAGTGCTTGTGTGCGACAAGGGCTGTGTGTGGTAGCCTGGTACAGCCCTTTCTCATGACCGGCGGAATAATCCTCATTATAACACTCTCACAGCCTTTCTCACACACCGACACACACATATACACAATATGCATTTGCACATAGGTATGCACACTCAGACACACACACTCAAACTTGTAACCCTGATCTGCAACTCTCACGTCTGCAGAAGAAAGTCTTTTAGCCTCAGTAAGGAAACATGTGAAAAATAGAGAGGAATTGTCTTTTTCATCTTTTATTTCAGGCGCTTTCATCTCAAGGATATCAACATGCTTTGGCTACGTGCAGGTATTCTGCTCGTCTGTCTGCTCTTCTTCTTTCTAGTTGTAGTTTGTCAGATAGTACCTGATAAGGGGTTTTCTCTTTCTCTTACTTGTTTCTAAATTGGTCTTTATTTGTTACCATTGTCCGTGCCTTGTGAACAAATAGAGTTCTAATGATCGAGAATAAGCAGCTCACATTTCCTTCTAATTTCCATTTATGATTCATCATTATTGTCTGTAACTGTGTGTTACTTTGTATTCTGTTGATGTGCTTGCGTTCCTTGACAGAGCAGCATTTTCTCAGACAGGAAGTATTTCCAAATTATTATGTAAGGACATTACTAAAATATAATGTGTTGTTTTTAGCTGTTTTTGTTGGGTTCAACTTAAATCCACTGTAAGACAAAACAGATCAAATTAAAATATAGTTAAATCCAAGTTGCTTTGAAAAAGTTTCACCAAACTGGTAGATTAGTGAGCTGATAATGATATTAATGTTGGAAGCAACTTGAGTGTAATATACCAAATATTTCAGCAATTTAAATACCATCACACTTTTATAATATTTGATTTTTTTTGTGTGTGTGTGTCACTGGCAAATGGTATTTGTGTTCAATCATAAAAGTATCTACTGTGCGTTCTGTGTGTATCTGAGTGTTGTGGGTGTGCAGGAAAGTTCATTCTGGTCTCACTGTTTGATAATCAGATGGACTTTGTTCCTCCTTAGTGAGTTAGTCTGTGTGTAATTATTAACACACACATGTGTACACACAAAATCTCAATTGGGGGCAAAAACTTGTGTAAGGTGGCACTTCAGTTTTTGTGTTACTTTAAAGTAGTCAGTTTGGATAAACATTTTAACTCTGAGAAGTAGATGAGATTATTCTGTCATGTAAAAAGAAAAATGTTAAATTGATTGAAAAATACAAGTCAAACCACATTTAACTCAAACAATTGGTCTTCTGTTTGTGTTCATTTCATATTATTACTCTGCTGACAACCCAGGCATTGAAATGGTGGCTTTCATACACAAACATATACACAAACAAACCCACACACATATGTGTGTCTGTGTGTATTAATTCACACACACACACACACACACACACACACACACACACACACACACACACACACACACACTGCCCTCTCAGACCCTAATCTCTCAAAAGGCCAGTCTGTATCGAAGTTAGACTGACAATCATTTCACTGTTCGTTGTTAAACACAGCTGGATGGAGAAAACCTAGTGAACAGGGAAATTTAGAGATCTAGTTCACAGCTTTAAAACTTTACTTATTCTGTACATTTGTGGTTACAATAACTTGAAAAAAAATCTATAATTTTTTAAACCACTACTACTACTACTAAAAAAAAGTAGATTCTAGATTAGCTCATCATTATCATCTTATAGCAAAGCACTAAATTTAGAGGAATCTAAATAAATCAGCATTACTAAAAAGTACATCAATAATGTCCACAATGAGATGTTAAACTTGTTTAAAAATGTACAACAAATATAATTTCATGTTGTTTAATTTTCTGAGTTGTACAGTTGTTAGGATTTTTCCACTTTCTTTTACATAGCCTTCCCTCCCTGCACTACAGATTTCCACATTGGATCTGGATAGTCATGATATGTTTTAATTTTCTGATTCTGTATTTCCTCTAACTATTGTTTTGGCCTTGACATAACTCTGGAACATTTACTTTAATTTAATGGCTGTCAGTAGTGAATAGCCCATTACTAATATGATAATTCTTCAAAATATCTGGTGTGTTTTTCATATGTCTAATTCTACATTTGTGACTTAGGGTTACAGGGTTAAATGTTATATTTTCTGTAAATGTAGTAAAACAAACATGAATGGGAAACAGTGTCATCTTGGTTCTATCTCCATTTCATATTTTCTCCGCCATGTCTTTGTCAGTTCTTTCCTCAGTTATTCCATCCTTGGACATTTTCTGTCTTTTGTACCCCAGCCCTCCTCACTCTCCACCAACCTCCCCTCCCCTATCCCTCCATCTCTCTATTTTTCGTTATCAGGCCTGCCAGCTTAAATTTACTGCCTTTTTGGGTGGGGTGCACATCTGGAGCTTATTTAAGGGGAACTATCCTGCTTTTCTCCCTTTGCACTGGCATGTATTAAAAGACATTAACCATCTGTTTCTATCCAGTAAAGAATAATAGTCAGTGTAAACATGTTTGAATTGAAGATTTATTTAGTTAAACAATAAACCTTGTGGTAATCTTGGTCAAACTGGTTAGAGATTTTGTGAGTGATGGTTGCAGATGTTGTTGTGTTGAATGGTAACGTGTGTTTCTGTGACGTTGATGTTTCTGTTGGGTTTCAGATGGAGAGTGCAACGTTAGTAGATGACAAAAAGAGGGAAAAAAGAGATTTTTTCCTAATGCTAACAGAATTCCTTGCATTCCCAACTGAGTAGCTGCTTAATCTATCAGAGAGAGCGAGTGTGTGTGTTTATGTGTGTGTAAGACCAAGAGAAGGAATGGGGGGGTTTTGCCCACCCACTGTATACCAGGTCCTTATCCTCTACTTCACCCACTCTGTCCCACTCCCCCACTCTTCTTTCAGTAGGTCCAACCAAATCTCCATCTCCAGTTCAGGACAACTAGTGACAGAGCAGTAACACTGAAGCTTAACTTATATAAAGTGATTTACTCTTTTCTAAACATATGCATATGAAAATGCTTGTTCTACATTTTGATGTTTTGAAGATTAAGTGGGGTCATGTGTTTGGGATTTATGAGGCTTTGGCTATCAAAGGGTGAAAATGACCCTGGGGTGAAGTTAGGGGATGATAGGAAAATCTAATGAGATTTTTTTTAACATGTTTTATCATTATGGTAAAATAAATTCATCCACCAGTTACATTTTTTTTCTGTCTTCATAATCACATAGCCCAAAACATTGACATAAAAAGTAAGCCCTGTTTTATATAAACTCTTTTGAAAAGAATAGTTGAGGTACATGATGTGTAACCACTTAGGGACACTGAATCACCAGACATAATCTGTAACCAACTAACACATACTTAAAATGTTGGTCATTCATAACCTTAGCATGAGGTTTGCTTTTCACATGGCCTTCTAATCACATGTCTAGGAAAATAATTAAAAGTATTGATAGAGGCTAATCAAGTTAACTGGAATAAATAAAGATTAGTAGAGTTTGTTTCAGGTTCTTTGATAAGAGTTACAGGGAATTGTTACAACATAAGTTTATGTTGAAATGAAAGCCAATGTGGCAGAGTATAGAGTTGCTGAAAGATTCCCATTGCTAATTCCCAGATGCTCTCCGTCTCCCTTCTGTGATCCCAACCCTCCCTCTCCCACAGGTCATGATATTACCAGTTCTCTGGAGCCAGCCAACATCGACACCAGTATTCTGGAAGAGTACATCAGCAAGGAGGACGATAGCACTGACATGTCAGTAGGGACTCGAAGCCAACCCAGCAACGTCAAAAACAACACACGCCAACCAAATCAGATCATGTCGTTACAGAAGAATTTGTCTTTTCTGATAAGGCTAATAGGCTAATCTCTTTTTTCGTTCTCTTTTCCCAGCTGTTTCTCAGAGGTCCATAGCACCCCAAATTACTCATCTCCCCAGACAGGAGTGCCTTCTTCTGTGGGGTTGGTTTGTGGTGTGAGTCCCCCTATTCCACTCCGGCAAGGAGCCCCTCCACCTGGGCCCCCTAACTGTCAGAACGCCTACCCCCCAGGTCCATCTCTGGGCCTCCGACACAACTACCCCTGCTTGGGACAACAACAGCAACAACACCAGCATCAGCAGCAGGCACACGTCAAGCCTGAACACAGAGGTCACTACGCTCCAGGGTGAGAAGAGTACAAAGGAGTATTCATGTACAAGGACCAGAAAGTTAAAACACAAAATGTGTAAATGTGACAATCATTTTGGGGAAAAACACTGAATCAAATGTGTAACATATGTTCCAATATTTTTTTGCATGTAAGAAAACCAGACGCACAACCCTCTAAAGGGCCCATTATGCAATCAATAGTTGATTAAACAACTTTTGTACAAATAAAGCATTAGCTTTTCATGAGGGGGAGGGAGACTGATAACAGACAGAGCCGAGAGTCAAATTACATCCTGAAAAAAATCCTGACGCACACAATCTTGTGTAAAGAACGTCTACACTAACACAAATCCCAAAGGAGTTTTTCTTCAGGAAATATGATGGCACTTTAGAAAGAACGTAGAGAAAATGGCTCACCATCTTTAAACATGGTGCTTTCAAGGATTCCTATAAATTCTTTGCTCTGATATATCTTTATTTGTTAAAATGTAACCTTAGTTTTTCTGTTTTTTTTAGGACACTACCTGAGTCCCCCCCAGACTCCAGCTCAGAGCCGTACTCTCCGCAGCAGGTGAATGGTGAGTAACATGTTCTTTTTCCTCAAATCAATATTGGTTACTCATCACTTTATTGTACTTCAACAATGCAAAAAAATCCAAGAAGGTCTTAATTAATGTATAAAGTATAAGGGCAAAATAAAATAACCTAGGCTTTTTTTTCATTTGCTTCGCAGACATTGACAGTATATATATATATATATGATGTGTTTTTAACATTTTAACAAAATGTGAACCAAAACAGTTTTCAAAGGCATTATTTAGGTCTTGCTGGTCACACACCTGTGCATGTTGCATCCATTACTAAAAAGGTGTGGGGAGTGTTATCTGATGGGCAGTCCTCCAGTCTGAAACAATGGAAAATACCTTTAGACAAGGTTGGAGGAGAGTAGACCTCAGTGCAGTTTAGAAAAATGAAATTCAAACCACACAGACAGATTAATAATTATCAGCAATGAACCGTTTCTTATATTTAAGAAAAAAAACATGGTATGTAAATGTCTTTTAGATCCTCACATGATCAGGACCATGACACCAGAGAACATGTGTCACATGACTCCAACGCCGCCCCTCCCACCACATGGGCACTATCCCAGCATGCATCGAGACATGTATCTGAAGCCTGAGCCCATGATCTCACAGTATCCTATTGGTCCAGCTACCAGTGGAAGTGGAGATATGCAGCAGACTCAGATGCTCCATCAGCTACTGCAGCATCCTCAGGGGCAGGAGTAAGTCATGAAGTCACATGAGAGAGGAAGGGAGGAAAGGTTGTGCATCCACTGTTGCAGGGAATAAGAGAAATAAATCACATCTGCAACTTTTGTCTGTGTTTTTATTTTGTGACACAGTGGGATCCCTGTCCACCAGGCCAAGAAGAGGAAACACTCTGACTCTCCAAACAGCACCCTCAATTCCCAAATCCTCACAGGTATCATCAAACAAGAACCAGGTAGGCAGGCATCCTTCTCCTCCTGTCTTTCCTCGCCTCATCTACCTTGTGCTCACCTGGTCTAACCCAGTTTGTAACACTCACACAGTTCAAGACTTCTACAGAACAGATGTGGATATTCTTAACAGTCCTCAGTCTGAACCTTTAACTGTTTATTTCTCACTGTTTATGTAACAGGTTTAATGCAGGATGCAGACAACGCCTACTTGGATCCAAACTATCAGTGCATCAAGTGGCAACCTCACCAGCAGAACAAGTGGACCCCACTTTATGACGCAAACTGCAAAGAGCTGTGGGTGGAATTTATTTCAGCGTAGCCATTAATCTTGTAGTCTTTATTTTGGAACAAAGAACTAAAAGCACTCTATGGAGATTCAGAAAGAAAGGAGTTATAATTGGTTGTATGGATAATTCAACAAAGTATAAAAGGGGAGTGGGAATGGAATAGCAGGGTTGCAGAGGTCTAAAATTCCTCAGAGGTGAGCAGTGCGGGGGAGTGAACGAGTGCAGGGTTTCGGCTTAGAAAGACAACATAAGGTGGGGGTAAAGGGAAAAAGTAGTGTACACCTTCTAGTGCTTTTACGATGCCAAAATTAAAAAAAAAAAAAAAAAAGAAGTATAACTAGGGAGGAAGGTTAAAATGAACTCACAAGACCTTCTAGATATGTTATCATCACCACCTGTTTGCAGTTTAAAGGGACAGAGTGTTTTCAATGATTTTAAGTTAGATTTAAACCTTTCCAAAAATGTTCATCTTCAGTAAAATAAAACAATGTATTCAAATGTCCAAAAGTGTACACAGTGAATATATATGAACAACAATGTAAAAATAAATATTCGTCCCCAGGTAAACACATTTCTATTATGTAGGTATCGGTCTAGTCAAATTGTTATCTTCTGCTGTATTAATTGCATTAATTACCTGTTCTCCAATTGCATTATGAAATGAAACATGTAAAATTAGTATTCACCAGGTGACAAATGGGACTACAAACCCAGTAATGTTAAAAATCCTCTGTGAGGTGCACTCTTTACATGAATGCTATTCTTTTCTCGTCCTTAGTCCAATGCCAACCTACCGTGTTGATGCTGACAAGGGTTTCAACTTCTCCTTAGCTGACGATGCGTTTGTATGCCAGAAGAAAAACCATTTCCAGGTCACAGTATACATAGGCATGCTGGGTGATCCTAAATACATCAAAACAAGTGATGGCTTACAACCCATTGATTGTTTCTATCTGAAGCTCAATGGAGTAAAGGTGAGTTAATCTACTATGGTGAATATAATTTACAATTTACCATAACACTTATTGGTTCTGCAATACATTTAGTATAATTGTATTATTAATCTTTAATTGCAAGGTGGAGGCTATGAACCAGTCGATCAGTGTTGAGCAATCACAGTCCGACCGCAGCAAGAGACCTTTTAAGCCAGTGCTGTGAGTTTTTTATTTATTTATTTATTTTTTTAATTAATTCAGAATCAATAAAAATATATAGGTGATATATAAGAATGTAATTTCTTGCATGATGTCTTTATGATTTGTTTCTCTCAGGGTTACTTTGCCCCCAGAGCAGGTCACCAAAGTCACAGTAGGACGACTCCATTTTAGTGAAACCACAGCAAATAATATGAGGAAGAAGGGCAAACCAAACCCTGACCAGAGGTAAAAGACAGTTTATCATACTGAAACAAATTTCTTATTCATGGAGATATGTTTGTCTAAATCAGTACTCCCACCTGCTTCTGATGGTTTTACTCTTGCAGATATTTCATGCTTGTTGTGGCGCTGCAAGCTCAGTCCCACAGTCAGAGCTACACTGTGGCTGCTCATGTATCTGAGAGGATCATCGTCAGGGTAACGTCTGGCCATGTCTGTCTGCCTCCTACAACAATCATATTCAGTGTGAATGTGGCACTTTTATTTTGAGCTATTGAATACATTTTTCCTCAAATGAAATTCACTGTGTTAACCCAAAGTGTTTTTCATTTTGTGTTTTTGATTTCTTTAAAGAGGTACTCCACCTCTTTAAATCACAGTAGTTTAGCTATAAACTTAATGATAAGACTGTATAGTCATAAAACATCAACAATGATGCTAATGCTAAAGTTTTTTAACAGATTCATGGGTTGAAAATTTCTCATGATACCACTTCCTGTTTCAAATCATCCTGAACCTTTCAAAGCCAATTCTGAAACAGAATTGATTGTTTGGGATTATGTAATGTAACTTTCCACTTTCCAGTATTAACACTTTTTAGCTAACATTGTTTATAATGTCCTTTCAGCTAAGATACACTTCTAAATAATTTCAGTTTGTATTGAAATTATCCTCTGCATGTTCAACAAGTACCATAATAGCTTTGAGTACAACACTTCATGGATCTTTTTTACACAGATGTGTAAAGGATGGGATTACAATGTATATGTCCTCCTAGATAATTACACAGCTATTGAACGCACACATACAAAATTCTTAATTATTCTTAATTAGCCCATAAAGACCCAAACATCCACTTGTAACCATAAGGATCTGTTGATTTAAAATGTTTAATCCCTGTTAAACTATGAGCAATCCATGTAAATAACTTATGTAAAATGTAGTTTGTCATCCTTTCATTGTCATCAGATATGACCAATTTGGATGTAGTTACCATTTACCATTAGCAATAAAACCCTTGGAGCTTGATCAATGACAGTAGATGGACACACTGGATTTATGTTCAGTTAATGATGTATTTGACTGAAAAAAGTTGTGATATAATACCCTCTAAATTTACTATGAGCATTAATGAGCATCTAAATTAAAATAGGTAATTAAATACTGAAAAATACATGATTTACAGTGAAAATGCAAAATTCAGAGGATAATATTATAATAAATGGTAATCAATCACTTAGAAAAGTTTGATTAAGAGAAAACATTTTATTTGGAACTACCAAAAAAGTAGCATTGGGTCTTTATGGGTTAAATCAAGGATTCACAATGTTTGACAATGTTTAAACTGTAATACAAAGCCTACACTTGGCATCTCGTACCTTTATTAAAACAAACCTGTTATTTTTGTGCTCATATCGATTTAATATCTGAACAATGGTATGTTTGCACCTTCTCCCTTTTTTTGTCACTTCAGGCATCTAACCCAGGCCAATTTGAGAGTGACAACGAGGTATTGTGGCAGCGTGGCCAGGTCCCAGATTCCGTCTACCACCATGGGAGAGTTGGCATCAACACTGACCGACCAGATGAGGCCATGGTCGTTCATGGCAACCTGAAAGTCATGGGCTCAGTGGTGCATCCATCTGACATTAGGGCCAAAGAAAATGTTCAGGAGGTTAGGATTATTATTATTATAGATGGATGTATGCTTGAGTTCATGTGGCACATGTGTATTGTCAATCCATATGACTCCTGTTGTTGTCACCATGAATCATCCAAATGTCCATATTCAGCTCAATTTCCTGCTTGGAATTTAACTTTGAATCAGTCTTTTGTCTACCCATAATTCCTGGTGGAAGCATTTCCATTGCATCATGTTGTCACACCATTAGCATCTACATGGGTGTCACTGTCGCTCTGTCTGTGTGTAGGTGGACACAACAGACAATTTGAAACGGATTTCTCAGATGAGGCTGGTCCATTATCAATACAAGCCTGAGTTTGCTGCCACCGTGGGCATAGAAAACACTGCTGAGACTGGTAATAAACAGAGCAAGCTCATAAATAACCTCAGTTCAACATTAAATGTTTAGCTCCATCATCTCATCATATTATCATCTTGATGTCTTAATATTGAATCAGTCTTGCTGCCTGTGTTTTCTATGTTACTACATGCAACACTACCTTCATTACTCTCTTTGACTGATCACCTGTAATCTTGTCCAACAGGAGTGATTGCCCAAGAAGTTCAGCAAATCTTGCCTGAAGCCGTGAAGGAAGGTGGTGATGTGGTCTGTGCTAATGGAGAAACCATTCCCAACCTGTTAGTTGTAAACAAGGTAAAAAAAAAAAAAAAAAAAAAAACCATCAAAGTCTTTATAGTTAAAGATGAAGATTTGCAATGAATAAACATGTCATGAACTGAAAACAGCAAGACCAAAGGTTTATATGAAAAGAGAAAAAAATGATGAAGAAAATACAACAAAAATGCACTAAATTTGCAGGAATTGATTATAATGGTGAAAGCTAAGGGTTCATAAAACAAAATGACTTTGAAAATATAGAATCTATTTAAATAATGACCAATAAAATCAGGTGGCAAATCAGGGATTCATGTATTCTTACACCCAACTATTTTCAGTTTAAGAAAATCCAGGCTTTTCACATGATGCCTGAAAAAAAAAATCTAGCTGTAAATCAAACTAAACTAAACTAATCCAAATAAAAAAAAATAACTGAAACACTAATTATTATTTTTAAATCTGTTAAAATTAAATAAATATAATGTATAACAAGTGGTGCCAGGCCTAACAAACCCTGCCCCCTTGCAAACGCTGTACCTGATTTACCCTATCTCTTATCATTGTGAAAAGAAATTTTTGATGACTGTGACCTTGACCTTTGATGTACATTCACCAACATGTAATGGGCTCTATTCTGGACTACCTTGCACCTTTCCTGAAACTTTCATTAAAATTGATGTAGTATTTTTTGCATAAAGCTGCTTATAACAAACATACAGACCAACAAACAAACACAAATTTAACCAAAAATAATACCCCTCTCCCCTTTGGAGGGAAGGGTAATAATGTTGTCATATATGATTGGAGAACACACAATGCCCATACACATAAACAACTCTGATTTCTCTTTCAATTTCTAAAAGGAACGTATCTTCATGGAGAATGTAGGAGCTGTAAAGGAGCTTTGTAAGCTTACAGACAACCTAGAGACTCGTATAGATGAACTGGAGCGCTGGAGCCGCAAACTAGCCAAGCTCCGTCGTCTTGACAGCATGAAGAGCACTGTGAGTGGAGGCACTGTCAGGTAAGACAAATGACCAGAAAAGGACACAAAATGATATCAGTCTGACTGGTGTATCAACAGTTAAATGTATTTTTTTACTCTATCTTTCATTTCCTCTTTATAGTCAATCAGGGAGTTATTTCAGCAGAACAGGAAGCGGTCCACTCAAGAAGAAGACAGTTAAACCTGGGAGTAAGGTCTGTGGGAATGTTCATCTACAAAAGGAGATTTTTTTTTTTTTTAGATTTAGGGGTAGAAAACTTATATCGAACTTGTGCTGTCATTGCAGAACTCACCTCCAGATCAGGGATGTATCAGCCAGAGGTTCATGCAGGGTACCATCCTGGCACTTGTCATTGTCATGGCCTTCAGGTTAGGAAATGAAAATGTGTTAACATATGTTGGGAAACCCAGAAACTATACTTTATCAATGTATCGCTTTGACATGACATTTATTTGTTCCCTGCAGTGTCATTTCTATGTCCGTCCTTTATGTGCTTACTCTCCACCATAGAGGAGACATCACAGAGAAAGATGGGTAAGTGCTTTTAATACTGTCAGACACTTAAACTTTAGAATAAAATAAATCACTTTCCACTTTTCTACTTTAATTTCCTCCTATTTAATGTTATATATTCCTGCCTTCTGTAGCTTTGCTTCTCCATGTGCTCTCTACATCTCTTGGATGCCCATCTTCACAGCCACTGTTACTTTCTGTCCACCTATCTGCCCATGGTACGCTGTCTGCACCTCTGTTTCTTCTACCTACACTCTTCCAGTCAACTTCCTTAGTCTTATCTCTGATTACTTAGCTGGGTGTTTCTTTTGCCTTGTCTGAAAGGAGGTCATGAGTCACATACCCTTAAAATTCATGAGACTATGATGGATTTTAAAATATCACTATGTTAACTATCACATGCCTAATGCCATATATTCTGATGTGGATTTGGGCAGGACCAGAACTGCACTGGGAATCTCAAGGAAGAGTCCATATACACCACTGTCCACTACTCTAGCACCTGGTGAGCAGATCTATACAATCAAATTCAATTCTGTTTCATGATCATTTATGTTTACCTCCTTAATTGGAACATTTCACTTCCATGTATAGACCTGATCTTATTCTGTTACATTTTTTTATGTAATTTTGAAGCTTGCTGTTCAACCACAGTGATTAACAACCAATCAGCAACAGTTCTAACACTGAGTAACAACCAATCCACTCCAGGTAAGAAAGACACAGAAAATGTTGAGGTATTCTTCTACCACATATTTGTCTATGATGTTAATTATCATTTCCCACCAGATTTAGCCAGCCCCGTTCCCACATCGGGCACAATAATTAAAAAGGCCAAGTCCAGACCGATGGACAAGGACACCCACAATAAAAACCGTCTAAGTCACACTTCAGCACCCTTTTACTTTGCCAAATCCAAAAAACCTACATCTGCAGACCAGGACGGAGTAGGTGCAACTAATCGTCTGCCCAGGAGTCAACAGCCAGCACCACGCAGACAGCGCAGTCTATACACTAAGGGTAAATATACAAACAGAGCTCTCTCAGCACTTTCTTCTTACACACATTATAGAGTCTGCAAACACAGTGAAGTATTTGTTTGCTGAAAGCAAACAGTTTGTCTGCACAGTGTACAAGGTAATGTTATGGGCACAGTTATTTCAAATGGTGTTTTTCTTACTTCTACAGGAGGAAGGCCAGCTCCCTTCCTGACAAGTCTACATATTGTGGAGACAAACCAAGAAATCACAGCACAAAATTGTGCAACGCATGAAAGTTGCAGGTATTAACAGTACATAATGCAGTACAGTTGCACCAGTCTTTATTTTTTGTAGTTTTTATTTTAGCTTTGGCCCATACAAATGGAATTAAAGAATATAGTATCTTGTTACAGTGCATCTTCAGGGGATATAATCGTATTTATAGTCATAGCCAAAACCAAGGGTTTCTTTTCTTTTCCATTCTTCTTCTTCTATTTTTTTTTTTTTTTTTTACATTTCCACCTTTTTCAGACACATGCACATGTAGATATAAATGAATTCCTGAATAATAAAATAAAAAAACATATTATAGGTTTCAAAGTAATCATTTATGTAATTCCCAAACCTTTTAGCCACAGCTGTGTTTCATTGAAAACTTTATCTCAATTTCAAACCTCCTGAAATGTATTTAATCCAGATTAGATGCAATTTCTCTGTCTAATGAATGATTCACATACATGTCATAATTATTTAATGACTGCTGTTTTTTTAAAAAAAAAACTTTGACACATCAAAACAGTTTTAGAAATCTTCTTTTTCAAGTACGCTATAGATTGTCAGCAATATTTTCCACTTATATCTTCAGGTTTTTAAGTTTAATTTACTATTAATAATATTTGTACAATTGTACTTTCTATTCATGTATCCATTTGTTGATATGCCTACCTCTTCTTTTCTTTATTTTCTTTATACTGTAGCTACACAATATCACTCACTAAGAACAGGAACTCCTCACAAATCACTTTGCACATGACGTAAGTACAAATTCCACTCACTTCACTTCACTGCAGCAAATTAAACAGATAATAGTATGTTTTATTAGTATTTTTTGCTAATTTCAATGTGTGACTCTGCTAGCTTCACTTAAAGTATTTTAAATAAGCTAAACCGCATAAATGTACCACAGGTAAGCATTCAGCTCAAGATATGTGCAAATTTAACTTTGTTACAATTAATGAATAATGCAGCATAATTGTCCTTGATGAA
This sequence comes from Siphamia tubifer, assembly GCA_020466265.1. NCBI lineage: Eukaryota > Metazoa > Chordata > Actinopteri > Kurtiformes > Apogonidae > Siphamia > Siphamia tubifer. The sequence goes on along the minus strand of CM035788.1, from coordinate 23,551,342 downwards.
CTATTGAGGAAAACCCAGCTGAATCTTATCTGATAACCTGTTTTTTAAACACAAAATGATGGACAATTTTATTTTTTACACTTTCAAAACCTTCATTTTTCGAATAGAATTAATTCTAGAATAAGTCAAGGAAATTCAATGACCTAGTTCCTTCACATCTACACAGAAAAAACTTAGTCTATCTATTTGCAGGTCTTCAAGCAGTGTGTGGGTTAAACAATGTGGGGCCACCAAGGGACGTTTATGCCCCAACCACACAGAAGCAGAGCTGTACAGTGAACATAGGACATCAACAAAGGTAGTTAAAGTTATAATGACTTGTGCGACAATGTAAAATCACAGCACATTGGTATGTATGCACATGGTGTGTATATTATCTCTACACTGTTTTTATTTTTCCCCTTCTAAGGGCACTCATCACCTGTGGCCAGTGCCAGTTATGTCGTTCCAGGAGACCATCTACCACTTCCGTGTCTCCCTTTCTGTGAGTAAATAACCATCTTTAGAGTCTGTGTGATAATATTGGTTGGTCTTGTTAATGATCGTCATCTCTTTTGCTTCCCATCGACAGAGTGAAGTGAGTTGTGACTACAAAGGAGAGAGAAAAGCCACCACTTTATACACTGACTACCATTTTCTCATTCAAAGCAGCTGTGTGTGAGGATGAAGACGATGTGTCCCAGTGCCTTTTAGATACACTACACTTCCCCTTTGTGGTTCCATTTGTACACTGTTGTGATATTATAGGGCTTTTGCCTCATTCTTGTACATTATTTTTAAGGTGATTCATATGGAACAAACTTCACCATTTCATCTGCCCCCCCCCCTCCTCTTCAGTATGTATATGTATATGCATTAAGACATCTCTTTTTTTGCTGTGATCACTGGAGTTTTAATTGTTTTGTTTTTTGTTTTTTTCTGTCACTGAAAGTTTCATTTTTAGATTGTTGTAATCAACAGCTATGTTGTCTCTTGTTAACTGTTAATGTGAAAGTAACATTCATGAGTTTATTATTCACTTAATTACTGATCACTGTTTTCTTTATGTAATATAAGCCATACTTACTTCTAAGACTTTTTTTTTTTTTTTTACTTTTATGAAGAATTCAACTCGCTAAATGAAGACCAGGCAAAGTGACATACTGTATACACTATGCACATTTTAGTTTTGTTTTTTAATACTATGAACCTTTACACTGAAACCACTACTAACTGAAAACAAAAACACTTTCAGTAGTTGCTTACACTGGAGATAAGATCATATGCTACTGCTAAAGGCCTCAGTGAATGGTTTTAACTTACATTGAAAATATACCTCAGTAGTGCACACTGGTGAAACGGGGCCCCCACAGTGGCACATTGTGTTTGAGTCTGCTGCAGTCCACTAGACTGTCTACTGTCTGTTCACTCAGCCTCTCACTAAACACAGTACAAACAAACACTATGCAGTATTTGTATCTCAGTTGCTACACTGAAACATCAAATTGTTACATAAAATCTTTAAAGATTCAGAAGCCTGATTATCACTCCTTAAATTAGTGGAAGGGCCTTTGACAACCCTTGAGTCATACTAATTTCAGCAGATTCACTGTATGATGTGATTAAACTGGATAACTAACAACAAGAAAAAAAAAGAAAAATCACTGGAACTTTTGCTCACATGTGTAATATCACTAAAAGTCTCAGCATCTAATTGTGGAAGTGTAATATATTGAATATTGACAACATTTCAAAACAACACTGGAATAGCTCACACTGTATTTTGCTATAACTGGACAGAATGCTGGCGAGGCAAAAATGGCATATCATTTAAGATGCATGCTCAATCATTTATCTAAAACTATGTATCTCATCTTAGTGGCGTTTTAATTTTTCAGCTTCATTGTAGCTTGCTGACAAGAAAAGACTTAGTGACAAATAGACCAGAGAGATTAATGGAAAAATATACACTGGATTATTTCACTGATTTCTCTGCAAGGTGTTGTAAACCATTTTGTGCATTTACACCATGAAGAATTTGCAGAATGATAACAGTTTTTATGACAAGAATCATGTTTTCTATTGCCCCATTTTCCATCATACCTTTGTTACTTTAAATTCATAAATGTCTGCATTCAGTATCTTAAACTTTACATGGTTAATCAATATCAAATAGGAAACACAGCCATCAGACAAATGTTTATGGGATTTATGATAATATAAAGACACTGTACTATACTTTCCATATACTTGTTATGACTTTAGTGAGTATAGTCTAGTTTAGCTTATTTATAAAGCACCAGCTTGCATAATGAAACCACTGTAGCACTTTTTGCACTGTATATATGAACTGCTTCTTCTCTCTTCAGTGCACACAAACTGGTTTCAGTATATTCTGGTAGAACTGCATTACATGTAACTGTATAGCTTCATTTTGTTACTACCAAGGCTCCCTCTGATGTGTTTTATTGTATTGTTTTTATAGTTCCTATTTTTGTTGTTGTATTATCAGTAATATATATTAACTTTTAGGCATTGGAGCCCAAAAAATTTGATTAGCATGAACATCCACAGACAAATACATTTCTATCATTACCATTATTTCTAAGGTTAAAATGCAATAACGCGCGTCAAGTATTTTAATATCACTACCTTTATTTCTAGCCCACTTTATCAATACATGTTGAAAGCCATTTGTCAAGAATATGCTGTAATACTATGAATGCATGCAGTAAATAAATTTGTAATTGACTTGTTTGTTGTGTTGGAATGTCTTTCATAAGGGTTGACAGTGCCAATAGAGTCGCAACAAATCACAAATAACATTATTGAAAAATCTAAAATAGTATTCATGTTTTATCCTCCTGAGGCCCAGCAATTCATTTTTGTCCTCTGTGGGGGACATGACTCTGAGACATCTGAATCATCATTTGGAGAATCTAGTCAAGCCTACTTTTCCTTTAAGAGGACATCCTGGGTTTTTTTTTTTATGATACCCCAGTTGTGGGGTTTTAGCCAACATAGAACATAATGTCTTTTCAAAATTGAGGGGATGTCAATTTCCTCATTCTATGCCGCCAAGAGCAGTAAGTCATTATTTTGTTTAGTTTTTTGTAGTTATAATTTTTTGTTGCCAAAAAAAAAATTTTTTCCTTTAATATCACAGTGCTGAATCCAAGTTAATGAGCTTTTTAAAAATGCTCAACAACTTTAACCTTTTCAAAATTCAAAACATATTCAGTGTCCTTTGTAGTGGACAGTGTTTAAAATAATATCCATAGATGTATATTCCAAATATATCTTATTCATGCATTTTTTGGGGTTTTAATTCATTTAAAAATAAATGCAATATCAAACAGGCCCAATGTCCACAGCAAGGGACATTTGATAAATAAATAGATAAATAATGTGTTTGGAAAACATAAATGTTACAAGTTGCAACAATTAAAGTATTATGGTTGAAAGGATCATTGCAACTTGCAATAATCCTTTCAACCATAATACTTCAATTGCCATTAAGAAAATCTAAAAAGCATTTCCCTCATCTGGGTCTCAGGATGTTAGCAAAATTAGTTACTATCAATATGTAATTTAGTAATATTGTGGGCTGTAATATTACTAGTCCAGTTTGCAATGTTTTGATGAGTTTAGAAATTTCTGGGATTATTTGTTTTCCTTTGTTTTTGTAATCGAAAGTAACAGCTACAAAATTGAACAGCCTAATGAAGAAAAGTACTGTTGCTGTTGTATAACTACATTTTAGCAGTAGCCAAAAACATTAAAGTTATAGGCTAAGCATACATTAAAACAACTAATACATATGACCAAAGGCATATTTACTTACTGGCATCCTTGGTATTGCACTCCGTGTATGTACATGTAAAATGTTCAAAACAACATTACTATATTTGCTGGGGTACAGACCCCAGTGTCCTGCATTATAAACCAGAGCATTAGTTGCTGAGCTATGTTCCCACATATATACTGAAGTGAAAATATATGTGCCCCAAGGCTCTCCTATCACTTGTATTGGAACGGGGCCGACTGTGCCTCCAGTAGTTAGAATTATTCAGCATGTCCTTTAGGTGGTGCCCAAGATCCACTGCTATATTAGCCATGTTTTGACCTCCGTTTTGCCTGTCAGGTAAGTGCGTGACGCTCTGTATGTTCTACTGGGAACCCAATTTCTGTCAATAAATCAATACCTTTTGTTACATTATATCCACTTATGATGTTAGACTGAGGGAACACGAAGCGGGTCATAAAAGAATGCAAGTATACATGTGTGCATAAAAACCAAGTCCAAACTTATTTTGTATGTTTTTTTTCACAAAGAATTATGTCATTACTTTTCACCCTTGACATGTATGGAGAAGAAAATGGATAAATACTGTGTAGGCTATTAGAGGAGTTCAATCCTGTTGAAAGCTTCATTTTTTCGTTCCCTTTCCTTTTTCTGTGGAAGATTTCCTGAGTCTTGTACCTTTTCTGTTTAACACTGTAAATGCCAACATGATTTGTTCTTTTGAAATTAACTAAAGTTTATTATTGTTTTAAAAAGTATGCAAGCGAGGGCTGGGAGCCTGCAAAGCTAAACTGAGGGTTTTCCGTACGTACGTCATTACGCACCATACGTAACACTCAGGAAGTGATAGTCAGTACGTGGCCTTTTCATCTTGGTCTAAAGAAATAGGAGTTGTGCTTCATTCATAATGGTAAGCTTGCTGTTTATTTGTCGTTAAAATCCCAAAATATAAATAGCATTGCAAATGTTTTCGCTATGCACTGTAAACCATTTACTTTTATCCATATAATCGTATGTATTCGCTGTAAAATCTGCAGTTAGCAGAGCAACGTTAACGTTAGCCTCTGTTGACAAGCGTACTCATTTAATAATGTTCATGTAAAATAACTGTTCTTAGATTCAACGTATTAGAGCAATTTAGTCGCTCTGAAAGAAAAGGCCTTGCACTATATTTTACAGTTCCTTTGTTATGTCTACAGGAACTCGAGGCTATGACCAGATACACCAGCCCGGTGAACCCGGCTGTATTCCCACATCTTACGGTAGTCCTGCTGGCCATCGGTATGTTCTTCACCGCCTGGTTCTTCGTGTATCCTTTTAAACTTATGCGTATGAGAAAATGTATCATAGCTGAGACTAATATGCTCAAATAGCCATTGTCAGAATTGTTGTTCATGAAAGATAGCATCAGTACGTTTTCTTGCTGTCGCCCGTCTTCATTCATTCGATTTATACTACTGTTTGTTATACACTAGAATTTAGAATTTAAATTATCTATCTCCGGTTTCCCCCGGGAACGTACTTGCTTCAACATGTTTAGTGTATTTATTAAGTTAAATGTGTTATTTATATATATGTATATATATATATATATATATATATATATATATATATATATATATACGAGATCTGTTACTCACCTGTCTATATGACAGGTGCCAAAATATAGGAAAAACCTGAATGGAGGCATGTGGTCTCTGGGACAACTGTGCTCCATCCACAGGACATAAGGTATAACATATGTATTACACACCATGGGCGAACGAGCCTTCTGCTCGGCTGCACCAAAACTGTGGAATGCTCTCCCCAACCACCTGAGAGCACCACAAACGGTTGCTGCTTTTAAACGTGGACTCAAGACCCACCTTTTCAAAAAGGCCTTTGATTAGCTCTATGCCCTTTGATATGTTTCCTATGCTATGTGTTTTGTTTGTTTTGTTTTGTTTTGTTTTATTTTTTTAGTTCTTTTCTCGTTTTTCTTACATCTATTTTTATTATACCCTTTTAACTCTGTAGCACTTTGAGACTCCCAGGAATGTAAAGTGCGGTACAAATAAAATGTATTATTATTGTGCAACCAGATCTTAACATAATTGAACAACTGCAGAATAGCACTCCCCTCATCAAAATATCAAGTGATAGAATAGTTTTTAAAGAGTGATGTTCATTCATCTTTCCATTAGAGATTGCCCAACACCTTGCTTATATACTTATGCTGTTCTTTTCCTTTAATTTTTCTCTTATGTTATAAGCATTAAGTGTGACAGAACCCATTGCCAAAATTCTATAGAAAGAACCTGTCTTAATGATGGAAGCAGGAATTAAATACAATATTGACTAAAATCTAGGGAGATATTCTGTTCTAAGAGCATAACCACTTTAACCATGTTTTAGTGTCTTCAATTACATATATGAATCCAATTTTACAGATTGCTACAAGGAAGCCTTTTTGTAAATAAAACTCATATTACAAATCAGTACCTCTTTTATTAACCTGCCCCCATAAGGGGAGGCAATGAACATTATTTTTGATTTGGTTTGTTTGACTTAAGTGGCAAAACTATTGGTTGACCATACCAAAATCAGGTTTATAGATTGATAGTGACCCAGAATAGATGTAATTACATTTTGGGAAAAGGTCAAAGTTGTTTTTTTTATCTTTATTTCCCTGATTTTCTTATGAATGAAATTTCAAATATCTGTAGCAACTCAATTATTGGTTGAATTCATATGAAAATAGGTTTATAGATTAACAGTGACTCAAAATATGTCACTGCATTTTGGGAAAAGTAGGTCAGAGTTCACATTCACAATGAAATTTTAATTTAGTTTTTGTGCAGCATCAGATTAAAAAAATAGCTTCCTTTGGTGGCGTTAGTGGCTGTTTTTATCCACCAGCTTTACAGCTAGTGGATGCATGAGAAAAATATATTTACATTTTTTGGCATACATCTGTTAATCAACCTCAATCCTCCTGATCAAATCTACCAATTTTTTTTGTTTGTTTTTTAATTAACCCTTTACAGGCCAGTTTAGAAAATAAAGGCACTGGTATGGGAAAAATATGCACAAAATTACCTATTTTCAATATAAAATGGGATCAGACATCAGAATAAAAAAAAATTACATGTCACAGTCTTGGATATGTCAAAGATTAGTAATGTAATTGACTTTGAATCATATTTACTTTTGTGCAGCATCAGATTTTCATAAAAACTCCCTCTGGTGGCGTCAGTGGCTGTTTTCATCAACAATTTTTGATTGGCATGTTTTTCCGCAGGCTATTTTGTAGGCAATATCGGCCAATGATTATCGACAGTTGATCAATCGGTGCAACATTATTTGTAATGTAAGAAAAAATAAACATTTCCGACGTCCGATCACATTTTATATTGAAAGTTGGTCATTTTATGTGTATTTTGTTTCCATATCAGTGCCTTTGTTTTCTAAATTGGCTTGTAAAGGGTTAATAAAAAATAATGATATGATTGGTAGTTTTGATCATGATTGAGGTTGATTAACAAATTTATAAAAAAAAATTGAAAGAAATATTCATCAGATATATTTTTACAGCTGTAAAGTTAGTGGATGAAAACAGCCACCAACGACTGTGTAGTATTGACCAAGAGAACATTTGGAAAGCAAATTTTCAGAAAATTGTATGTAAAGGAAGTTTACTCAGCCAAAATAATGCCATTTAAGCCAATACAGTGAAAGTTACGGCAAAATTCAGAGGAAAAAGTGACACCTAGTTGACGTTTTTGCCCCCAATGCCACACAAGTAAATTTATTTTAAACTTGGCACATATATAGAGGCAATTTAAATGCTGACATCACCACATGCATAGACATGACATCAACTGGATTGATGCCAAAATAAGCTGCAATACATGCGAGGGGTGGAGTTTCTTGTGCCTGGCACCACTTGTCCAGGTTTGTAATAAGTTACGTGTTGGTTAAGCCTTTAAGTATAATGTGTGATTTAACTAATAGCATTTGACATTGTATGTAAAAGAGTGATATTAAACTCAAAATTTGAGTTCTATGAAAGACTTTTAGGTTTCAGAGTACACCTGTATATCTTTATACATGAGTTGGTCCTTAATGGTCTTTTAGCTATGAGGTCACTTCGACAAAATACACCAGAGACGTCTACAAAGAGCTGCTGATCTCCCTTGTGGCTTCACTTTTCATGGGTTTTGGTGTGCTATTCCTACTTCTCTGGGTTGGCATCTATGTATGAAGGTAAATTTAAAATGTATTAATGTTTTAAAGTTGTAATTACTTTAACTTTTTATTTGACAGTGTTTCTTCTTTTTCCATATAGTTTTGAGATTCCGGTGACTGACACATAACACGACACATTCCAGTAAAATGGATAACATCACACAAGGAACTGGATTTCAAGATATGATTGGACCGCACTGATATGATTTTGGGATCATATGGACTGTTTTTCTTTTCACAAGTAAAGAATGATTTGTACAACTTTGTGTCTTTTTTTGTTTTAGCATTTACGGTCATTTTAATGCCAATATCAACCTATGAAACATTTATTACTAATCTGATAGACATGAGCTGTCAAGTGCACAGCAGCTTCACATGTATGTTGCTTAAAAATAGTTACTTAAAAACATACTTTAGCTGTATTTGTAGTGTTTACTAGTAGTACCTAAAACCCCAATCCCTAATTAATCTTTGTTAAAAATAGGGCAGTCTGGTTCACCTTGTCTAAAGGATAATACTCACTACCTGAGTGTTCATGGATTACACAAGGATTACACAAGGATTATTTAATAATAACCATGTGAACACACTTCAAAGATCTCACTGAAAGACAAATAATTTCAATGAATGTCAAATTTGGCTTGGAAAAAAACATGTAAACACCACATACTAATCTGATAAGGCAGAATAAGAAACTGATTTCTTCCTTACTGAGAATAAAAAAACATTTTAACTATCCTGTACTGTACAAAATATTCAACATAAAAATATGTATAAATGAACAGTCAATACCAGCTTCTTGAACACAAGTCATTCTTGGACTTGACATTTATGATGTGTTGGATTGTTGTGTGCAACTCAAATTGATTTACAAAGGCCACATAGATTCAACCTTAATACAATACCACACATGCCATTGGTGGCTGACATGTGTGCCCTGTAAACTATTTAATATTGTCTGCTCCTTGCTTGGTGATGGAGAGCCAGTAATCCAGCCTCATCTTCACTCTCCCTATCTTATTAGGTTAGTATATATACACAAGGAGTACAATATCATTAGTTTCTATTAAGTGTGACAGTGTCAAAAAATAAGTAAATATACAGTCTAAAATCCAGAATAAGGGTTTTCTTGTGAGATCAGTCTGCTTTGTTTACTGCCGAGCTCGAGAGAAGGCTTCACGCAGCCACAGAGAATCTTCATACAGCCTTGGGTCTCCCATGTATTCTGCTGTCCGTTTATATAAGTAGTAATATAATACTGCCGCTGTTAATAGAAAAGAATGCAGTTCTTCAGTAATGATAGACCATGCAGTTTTCCAACTAAGTGTATTGTTATGGTACCTGAACATCCATTTACCTGTTCTCTGGAAAACAAAGAGGGCTTGAAGACCATCTGTCCAAACAAAACGGTCTGACTGAATCCATCTTAGATTCTGCAATATACATGTAAGATCCAAATTATTTGAGCCAACATCAACAGTATGCATTTTCCTTTCAATGATGACAGTACTAAATGGTGTTTTTTTAATTGTACTGAGCTGATATGCAAGTTTTTTTGGAGATACAAAACATACCAACAACCAGCAGTGGAGGCAGATGCTCAGAGTCAGGTACAGTGCTGAAAAGATCAACAGAGCCCTGAACCTTTCCAGCAGCAGTGACACAAGGCCAACCTGGAACACGTATGTGTTGAACATCATCAGCAGGATGATAATCACGCTGAACAAGATGGCAATGTCCTGTATGCTGTACAAAAAGATTTCACTGGTTTATTTCTAGTATTGTTTTATGATACAGTAAAGAGTGATGCCAAATAATTTCAACATAACACTTAAAAGGTTTTAAACAATTATTTTGATCATTATTCGTGTAATGTCTGAATAAGTGAAAATTTTATGAAAGTAAAAACGTGAATCTCTAATAACCAGCTACACTGTATGATTGGCTTCAACAAATAGTTTTTGTCAATCCAAATTCTGAAATGTTTAATAATATATTTTAATCAATCACTTCATAATTTACAAGTTTTGATGTAATCATGGATAAGTTAAATCTGATTTATAATCATGTCACATGAAATTATTCTATTAACAAAACAAAACAGATTTAAGATGAAAGCCGAGTAGTAAAAATCTGTCAGAAATAAATGGAAAGGTGAAAGAGAAAAATCAATTCATCTTCTCAACATGTAATTCACTGACTTACATGAAAAGCACAAGCTGGATGACAGGTGCTCCTCTTAGAAGTTCACTAAAGGAGTTCACAAAAAGGTCATAGGCCAGCAGTGATAGCTGAATCAACAACACAAGAGAGTAGTTGCCAGTCTGGAGCATCTTTGCAGGTTGATCTTGTAAACAAACAAGCTCTAAAGTTCTTGGTTTCTTCTGTGGTTCCTTATATCAACTTAACAAAGGAACCTGATGGTTTTCCAGTCCTACATATTTCAGTGCAGTACAAGGCACTCATGTAGAAGTAGACACTAGTAGTGAATCCACAACTGCTTCCTTTTACTTGAGGTCATCTTCATCATATGTCAAACACCTGTCAAGAAACAGCAGTCAAGATTGCTAGTTGTCCTCGGGGAACACGAGTCTCGATGATGGTAACAGGTAGTCCAAAATGTGCTTGATGTTCTTAATAGATGCATGTTGAAATCTTCATTGTGTAAAATATCCTTCGCTTCTTATATCCCGTTACAGAAGAGAGGGAGGAGCTGTGAAACAACAGTTAAGTTAATTACAATATCTAGAAGGATTTTTCCCCCTTTTTTTTTTTTACCTTTTAGAAAGATTTACTCAAATCTTGAATCAAAAGATCAGACAAATGCCTATTAATTAAAAACATGTAGTAGGTTAGACTACATGAGATACCCAAATTAGCAGTCAACGAATCTATAGTTTCTGAAATAGTCCAGTTGTGAAAAGGTCAAGACATGGATTAATCAAATCTTACTTCATTGTTTGATTGTGTTCTCTCTTTCTCTACATTCTTCTGCTCTGGCTGTAATGATAGCCCGTTCTTTAGTCGTGAGATAATCTTGAACATGGATAATACAGTAACTGTCTGTTTCACAATCTTATTTCCACCACTAATCACTCAGGTGGCACTGGGACAGCAATGCGGATTTCACTTTCAGGGAATTCCCTCCAACAGTTGGCGGACACATTTGTTTTGTAAACCACCAGCACAGCAGCTTCTAACACTCATTATTAGTATTTTACAGACACGTGTCTGTTAAGAAATGAAAACCACTCACCTCGAGTAAAGAAGGACAAGTAAATCGCTCAATTTGTCACTTTTTCACCCGAAAACAAAGCTTCTTTCCATTATAAATCGCGACCACCACTGCTTTTCAGCGGTAACAATGATGTATTTCCGTAAATTCCATGGTAACGGCAAATTCTACCGTAAAACAGGTTATACTCCATCTCTGAACATTTTCTAAAAACAGCTCTAATTTAATTTTAAAAAACCACACACACAATTTCTTGTTAACTCTTGAGTTTTCACTAAAATCCACAAAAAAAAGATATTTTTACTTCAGGAAAATCAAATAAATTAATTAAAGTTGGGAGAAAAAACAACGAAGCTCACACTGAAGACTACACTACACATTACGGTAGAGGTGGACAGCACGGTGCTTACTGCCACCTAAAGGCCAGTGCCCGTACTGCTGCCTGGAATACCTTGAAGTGATCAAAGGTAGTGGACACCTGCGTCCAGTACACCGGAGGTAGGTTTTCCAAGTTACTACTAGTTGACTAAATTAACACGTTAAACGGTAACTAATGTCATTTAGAAAATAAATACAATGTAGACGTTTAAGTTTGGTCCTTTATGGAAGGATGACAGAGAATTAACGGGTGTTAATGTGTTGGTATTTCTTCGTTTTAATAATAAATGTACATTGCATCATTCTGCGGGTTTTAGTCACATCTGCCAACAGTTTTCATGTGTTGCCGTTTTCCCAGTTGCTTTTGAGTGTAATTTATAGTATATTATTGCCATGTACATGCTGTGTTTTAAAGCAATGTATTTTCAAAAACATCAACCTGATTTTGACCCTTTTATTGCCCTTATTCATCATACGTATGCGGATCTTTGTTGACTTCATGTTGTAAACTCACACTTTCACTAAATATTTTTTTTTCACCTGATACCACACACCGACCTTGCACAGTGTGTAAGGTGTGTAAGTTTATTTGACCTTTGGTGTGACTTGTTGGCAAATTCAGCACTTGTGTGAAATGCAGAATCCTCAGCTTGTGGCGTTGACGTAAGTTTCTTATCTGTGTATCTCATGTGTTATAAGGAAGTTTTAAAATCACTAAACGTAATTATCAGTGCATTCTTTATGTCAGTGCTTTAACAGATAATGTAAAATAGAGTGTGGCTGGAGAGATAGGAAACATAGACAATTTTCACATAACACCAGAAGTGCGAAAGTACTCACATTCTGTACTTAAGTAGAAGTACAGCTACTTGTATGGGGGAAATATTGTAGTAAAAGTAAAATTTTATTTGAATAAAAGTACATTTTTTAAAGTACAACTTCTCAAAAGTGGGGGATGCAATGGTTAGCACTCGTGTCTCACAGCAAGAAGGAACATGGTTCTATTCTGACACCAGACATTTCTGTGTGGAGTTTGCATGTTCTCCCTGTGTCTGCGTGGGTTTTCTCCAGATACTCTGGTTTCCTCCCACCATCCAAACACATGTACTGATAGATTAATCTAAATTGCCCATAGGTCTCAATGTGAGAGTGATTGTTTGTCTATATATGGTCAGCCTTGTGATGACCTGGTGACTCATACAGGGTGTACCCACCTTCAGCTATTGTAGCTGGATTAGGCACCCACAGACCCTAGTGAGGATAGAGCAGGTTCAGATGACAAGACTTCTCAATAATTGTAATTACAAAAGTAAAAAGTAAATCTGCATATTTTTTTGTCATGAATGAAAAAATATTTAACCAGGAAAAATCATAAAAGTTTCAAAAGTATCCAAAAATAAAAACCCTTAAACTAAGTTACTGTGTCAATAATGCACACACACATGTACTGTTTGAGTCACAGTACTCAGCTTTGTGGGTATAAGCAAGAAATTTAGGGAAAAGTGGACCCATGTAGGACTCTGGTACTGACCCTGTGCTCCTTCTGTCCCCCACTGACTCCCCCTTCCCTTAATTACCTCCGCCAAGGAGGTTAAGTTTTTGCCAGAGTTTGTTTGTCTGTTAGTTAGCAAGATAACTCAAATACTTATGAACTGATTTTGATGACATTTTCAGGGTAGGTTGGTAATGGGGAAATCTGGATTAGATTTTGGTGGTGATCCTTGGTGGAGGTCTGTGCTCTCAGGGTGATTTTCTAGTTAATAAATGCATTAATAAAAAATAAATAATAAAAACAATAAAATACAAAATATTTTCCCTCTAAAATGACATATTATACATAGTATCACATCAGTTTAGTTTGATCAAACTGAGGCTCTAAGATACTTAGATACATATGCAAAAATGCAGAGAGTAAAAGTAAAAAGCTATAATGAATAAAGTACAGATACTTAAAAATCTTCCTAAGTACAATAACAAAGTACTTCTACTTAGCTACTTCCCAACTCTGCATATCACAGAGTCACGTTTTTCAATGTATAACTACTTTAACAGGATGAGCTCCCAAAAACATTAAATTTCATTTTTAAAATTAAATGTTTAGTTTTAATTTGTTTATTTATGTTTCTTGCATTGAGAAATAAAACGGGTAATAAATTATAAATCCCTCTTTATGAGTGTTAATGTAAATGCTGTGACATCTTTTCCTATAGTTCTTAAAGTAAAATTTGTGTACAATTGAGGTAGTTCTGACAATGCAAACAAGTGCAAATGTTTTATTTGCATCTCCTCTCTCCTGGCTTTCTGCCCTCATCTCCACTTACGCAGTAACTTTCCTCACATGATGCCATCCTGTTTTTTTACGCTCTCCACATCCTGGTGCATGATCACAGACACTAAAACAGCACACAGTTCAAGTCATCCCCACTCTGAATAAACACCGAGGAGCAATGTGTGAAGCAACATGTTGATGTTTCACTTCGACTTAAGAACAATTTCGTTTTGGACATGACAGTGTGAAATATTTTTCTCTTTAATATACCACCAGTGGTCTAATAATTATAGGATTCTCTGGAAAGTAATAAAAGTGGAGACAAAAGTCTGACACCTGATTAGAGCAGCTGCAGATAATGTGTACAGTCACAGCTTAGTTTGGTTTGCACTTCATGTTTGACAAGGGAGGACCTGTAAGGCATGGTTCTCAAAATATATTACACCAGTGGAGAAGACCTAGTGTCTTTTCATTCATTCTTGTTGTAGTTCAGAAAAGGCAAATGAATGTGTCTGAAGACATTTCAGAAAACTTGTCATTGTAAAATAAAATGTTTATTACCAAAATGTTTGAACAGCCAATTTACAGTGTATTTCTAAATGGCTGATTTTCAGTTATTAAGGAAACTAATAACGGATATTTAGAGCCAGTATGACTTTTTGATGAAATAATAAATCCTGGTGTTAGTTTCAATAATTTTTTCATAGAATTTTGTTGGAAAAGTTATTTAACAATATAAGTATTTTTTGTCATGAAAGTGTTAATAAATCTTTACAAGTGAGGGTACAAATAACAATTATATGGTGACTACAGAGCTAAATTAGATATATAAAGGACTTTATTACAGCCAAAAAAAAATGCAGATATAGATTATTGTAAACATGTAAATATTACATTATTCAATAATAAACCAACCAATGGAAACAAAAAAGCTTCACATAAGGTTGGTACTTAATGAAAGGCATGTATTCTAATTTTTCAAATCCTTTTTCAGTAATGTCAAAGTGGCTAAATGATGGAGAAGTTTTGGTGGGGCAGGGTAGTGGTGAAGCTGTGCTGCTGAGCCCCAGAATACGGACTCCTATACCGGGGAGTCCAAGATCAGGTCAGTTTCGAAGTCCACAGGCTTCCCCCAGTACCAGGGAGTCAGTGGGAGGAAGTCCACAGGCAGAAGTCATGGGTAAAGCCAAGGAGTTGTTTGAGTTGTGTGACAAAGAGGGCAAAGGGTTCATCACAAAGAGGGACATGCAGGTAAACAACAGAGACAACAACACATTATTTTAGACTCATTACAGATTTCACATTTCATCTTAATGTCCATGCTTTGATCAGAGGCTACAAGCAGAGGTACCACTATCACCTGAACAACTGGAGACAGTGTTTGAAAGTCTTGATCGACAGAGCATTGGGTTTCTTACACCTGCTGAGTTCAACACAGGACTTGGTGAGTTTAGTTTTCAGATTATTCAAGAGCACTATATATTCTATAAGGAATACTACTATTCATTCACCAAAAAAATATCACTGTTCTCTGCTTGTGGTACAGGAGAGTTGTTGGGAGTAGATGAAACGATAGAACAAAGTCACAATGAGGAGGAAGATACTAATGACCAGATGGAGTGGTTCCAGGACCCTGCAGCAAATCGATTTGTTAACATACTAATGGAGCTGGGTGCTGACAAACTCTTTCAAGAGTATGTTTCCTCAGGTTCATGCCAGTTCTCTCTACAGCCCTCTCAAATGATGTTGCCTTTGTCATGTTTTTCTGGCAGGTAGAAGTACATATTGTGAAGTATTACTGAGAGTGGTGGACCCTCAGGAGATTTTTTACATTTTTCCCATTTAGTGAACAAAGCATTTGCATTAACTTACATATCATATTGCAATTTGTGCATGTTTAATAGAGCCTGAAGGAAGGCTGGGCTGAGATATGTTAGAAAAGTAAAAGTAAGTTGTGAAAGCATTAACATATACTTCACAATCTCTTTAACCCATTAAATATTTAGTGATTCATCGAAGCATCCAAAGTTTATACGTATGTATTTTGATGTCATGTCTCTTCCAGTGATTGTGACCCATACACTGAAGTCGTACAGTATGGCTAACGGTTATGTGTTATATCATGGTTTGTTTTAGCCAACAGGAGCTCTGTACTTTGTGGTGTGACCTCCAGAGGGACAGACCAGAGCTGCTGAATGTCCTGGAGAATGTCCTGGTCCATGCAGTGTCCAACTTACAGGACGCGATCCGAGAAAGAGACAGTCTGGAACAGGCTCTGCGCAGGTGTCTGCCCTCTAGATCTCTAACACAAAATATACATTCTGTTTGTTTTGTTTCTTTGTTGGTTTGTTTTTAATCTGTCAGGCAACTATGATTTGTTCTGTTTCAGACGAGAGCTTGAACATGATCGGATTGTTCGATCCATATATGAAGAAATGGAAAACCAAGTCAGAGAGGAGAGAGAGAAATACTTAGCTCAGGTACTAGTTTTTACTTTATGGATGTTTATGGTAGTTCAGGCAGGAAAATCTAGTCCAAATTCCACCCAATTAATGTCCTTTAGAGCTGAGCCTGTGTTCAGTAGTGGGCCCACCACATTGCTCCTTTTCATCAGTCTATTATAGATATAAAATCATCTCCTCTTACTTCCTCAGCTTTCTCCTGCAGTAGTCAAGTATTCTTTTAATCATAGATTTTGCTTTTCTCTGGGCTTGCCTGTCTGTGTCATACTCGCTCAAGTCACAATCACATATTATACACTCCTTACATCTGATATAAGTGTCCTGCCTGAACTAATCTGACTTTCTGTGCAATTAAGCAAATACAATGATCATAATGGCATTTAATACGTTTATTATGAAATCAAAGGACAGTATTAGACAAAAGCGCAAAGGGCAACAACTTAAAGAAGAGCTACAGATCCGTGAGCAACAGTTGGAGAACATGCTGATCAAACAGAAAGAGGTAGGTCTCCATGTAGTTCAATTGGAATTCATTACTAGTGTTGTAGTTTAATGAGAAAGACAACAGGGTGTATCTTTGTGCTAAGATGGAGAACAGAATCCACCATCTGAGCCACGAACAGGCAAACATCAAGCAGCAGAATCAGCAGTTGCAGAGCCTCAATGTCCAGTTACAGGAGCAGGTGGAGAGCAGCAAAGAGCAGCTGCAGACGGCTCTGGGTCAGCTCAACCTACTGCAGCTCAGCGCTGTCCAGGAACAGATGACCAGACAGAGGTGAATGGCAAAAAATACTGGCTGCTGAAACACTGTCACAAGGTCTTTTGTGGAAACACTGCCTTTCCATGAAGTATGACATGAATTAGTTGTTTCCAAGTATGGTAATGAATTTAAACACAGATTTTATTAAAACATTGGTTATGGGATTATGGGAATCATATGATCTGTCTATGTCATTCCCATCAAAGTAGCTGCAGGAAATAATCTTCCTTTAATTAAGAGCAATTTTTACCAAAGTCATTGTCAGATTTGTGTAAATTATTTGATTTTTTTTTTCAAAAATTAAACCTATCCTTTATGACGGTAATGTTTGATTAATCCTTTGTTGGTCACAGTACAAAAATCACAAAACTTGTTTTTTTTTTTTTTGTTTTTCCACCTAGCAGGGACTATTATAACATAAAACTTTTCTTTTTACTGAACCTAAATTTAGCTAAAGTATTAAAACTCAAACATTACTCCTTCAACAATCTTACCAACATAATTTGTGACTTGGTTTAAATTAGATGTATTAACTCTTTGTGTTTGTATCATTAGTGATTAGCATTAGCATTAGCATTTAATGACCCTTTACTATCATCTCTACCGTTTGATTGAGCATGTTTTCCAAAAAAAAAAAAAAATTACATGAACACCAAAGTATTTCTGAAACATGAGGATTATTTATATAAAATAGACTCTCTAAAAGTTAATACAATGAAAAAAAATCGAACTTACCTGGAATTGTGTGTCCAAAAGAAAAGATCAGGTGTTGTCACGGTTATGATCTTCTTCTTTGGTGGTATACTAGCAAGACCTGAATATATCATTGACAGTGCCATCCAGTAGTGTTTTTGTGCATTACATGCTTCTTACAAAAGGGGGAGACTGCCCAAGAAGTTTGGTGTCAAATGACTTAAATTTAGATTAGATATCAGTTACCTCTACTATACGGTTGAGCTGACCAACAAAGGGTTAACAGTTTATTAATAATGTTTAGTACACAGGTGATGCACCATTTATTAGTCACACTAACAGGAGGGTGTGTTTGGGACTGACTCAATGCAAACTACTTTAAACATTTTCCTTGTATTGAAGGAACACGTCACCCAGTGCATAAAGCTAACTCTGAGTTGTGTATTAAAGGTATACATTGACATTAATAGAGGGCCACAACACAGTGGAATTATCTGTATTGAACTTGGGTGACCCAGACAATACTTCAGTTGTTCTTATAGTCTTTAAATTATTGTTTTTTTGACAACCAAAACTATATGGAATTGTCAATGGTTTTTTTTTATTATTTGTTTCACTGCAGGAATGTGATGAAAGTGTCAAGGAACATGCAGAAAGAAAAGGATAGTCTCTTAAGACAGCTGGAATTATTGAGGTACATCTTAACAATAAATGAAAACATCTGCATTTGCAAACAATTTGTACTTAAAATACAGTGGTATGAAAAAGTTTAGGTGCCCCTCTGAGGCTGCATATTCTGTCTTCATAGAAAATGATCACAATGGTATGCTATTTATTTTCTAATAAATGCTTAGATTTTTAGTGTATGAAATGAAATCAGACATGGAAAATAGGCTTTGCAAAAATGTGTGCATCCTTATCATTTTGTTGATTTGAATACCTGTAACTACTTGCCACTGATTAATTGGAACCGGAGAAATACAGCATTCTAAGAAAAACCTTTGCTAGCCACAGCAAAATGTGGTGGAGGTCCCATTATGCTATGGGGCTGTGAGACCAGAGCCAGGAGTGGAGTCACATGGAATCTCCTCAGTATCAGCAGATTTTTTAGAATAATGTTCAAGAATCAAACACAACATTTAAGTCGCTGCAGGGCTGGTTATTTCATCAAGGCAGTGTCTTAAAACAATGCTCAAACTCTAATTTGAAGCAGGCTGCCCACGCTCAGCAACCATCAATTTTGATTGAACTGGAAATGTTTTATAAGTAGGAGGTGTCCAAAATATCTTCAACCAGAATCCAGACAGAAACTGTTATTTTTGCAAAAGGAGACTACTAAATATTGATGTTTTTTCTTTTGGGGTGCACAAATGTATTTATTTTGATGCATATTGCACAATTTCTGTTCATTCAATAAACCTAATTTTACTGCTGAAACATTAGTCTATGTACTATTTGATTGATCAAAATTAAATTGATCTTAACAGGTAATGATTTCTAAATGAAAATTATAGAAATTGTCAGGAGTGCCCAAACTTTTTTATACCACTTTAGCAATGAATATTTTTCATCAATTGATTCAAATTGCAAACTAATGATAGATATGTGTAAATGTTACCTCTTTTTTTCTGTCAGGGACATGAACAAAAGGCTACGAGATGAAAAAGATGCCCAGCAGTCTCAGAAGGCGGTTAGTCATAGACAGCCTGTACTTCCACCTTCTCTTCCATTAAATTATTACCTCAATGAAGACCTTTGCACACCATGGACACAGCAGATGTATCCGCCTTAAGCTAAGTCCCAAGGCGGTGTTGTGCTCTATTTCATCCTCTGGACACTGGTTATTTGTGCAGGCTCTTGTTAGTGTTATTGGTGGTTATTGATTAAACTTGTGTTAATGTCATTGACACATGTTTTACTTGTCAGCATGTGTGTTTTGTGAACATGTGGTCAGTTAACAGAAGGATTGAAGATTATCCTGCACTGTACCAACAGAGGAGGGTTATGTTTATTAGTTATATTATACATGGTTGCATTTATGCAGAAGCTTCCTTAATGTTGAAATGTACATATATCAGATCAATATTGCATTTATTAATTTTTTTATTGTGTCTTGTGCTGGGTGCCTTAAACCTGCTTGAGATAATGAACATATAGCACTTGTAATTGTAGGTTTATTTTTGTAATTTGAGCTTTCATGGAACAAGCTTGATAAAATATTAGTTTCTGAGTAATAAATGTTGTTTTTTCACGTTGCATGCTTTTTTATTTTAAATGTATTACTGATAAATGGATATGACGTTAAAGTACATTGTAGCAGAATAAACATCACCATTTGACTGATTTCTTGCTTTTCAACTGCAAAGATTAAAGCCAACAGAATTAGTACAGAGAGGACAATATAAAAATCTTAATGCTCCTTCTTTCTTCTGCCTCACTTTCCACAAACACCATTTAGAGTCCAAATGAGACAAAGACTTTGCAGAAGAGTGGGTCTATCATAGGTAACTACTTACTTCAACAAGACAAGCCATTGAAAAGGTTTGTATGACCAGTCACTTTTATCATGTCTGTAATAATACAAGAGATTTCCGAAGGAAGAAACTAATTTTTTTGTATTTATTGGTTCTAAGACAGCTGAGCTTAACCCCAGAGTTGGAACTGGAGACACAGAATGAGGTCACAAATTTCTCCAAGAGACACCAGCCTTCATATAAAGTCAGGTCTGAGAAAGTTGATCAGGCACTAACTCAGGTAGGGAAAATATCAAATCTGCAGAAACAGACAAATTCCTCCCCAAATTATCCTGTGTTATATCACTTCAAAAGTTTGGGGTAATAACTACAAATGTACATTAGAGATAAGTGGTACCAGGCACAATAAACTGTGCTCCTTACACATATTGTATCTTATTTTGGCATTATTCCAGCTGATGTCATTATGTCTATGCATGTGCTGATATCAGCATATCAATTACCTCTGTGTCAAATTTGAAGTAAATTTACATTTTTTTATAGACATGTGAAAGTAAATGGCAGAAAAAAAGCTTTCAGAAAATTCCTTCCTTTTAAAAAAATAAAATTAAAAAAATCCAAAACTTTGATCTACTTCTCTCATAAACACGCCTATTCTGGGTCACTGGCAATCTGTAAACCTAATTTGAAATGAATTCACCCAATTGTTTCCTGGCCACAGACATTTGAAAATGTTCCCATTTTAAGGGTTTCTAATTGATTGATTTAAAAAAAAAAAAGTTTTATTTTAACCTACTTTTCCCAAAATAGGATGACAATTACTCTAAATCACTGGCAGTCTAGAAACCCAATTTGGTATGAATTCAACCAATAGTTTTGTTGTTAGTGTTGGCAAACAAACCAAACCAAAAACAATGCCAATACCACTGTCCTCTCCTTAGGGGTGGGTGGGGGAATAATAATTCTTCAAAATGAATTCATTCACAGTGCTGGGAATTGGGATCATACATCCTCTTTATTTTTAGTCAGAAATATCGAACTTACAAAGTAGAATATCAACCAGCATTAGTTATATCCAAAGCAAAGACTTAGTAGTTACAAGCAAATAAGTGGGGCCAGTTACAAGAAGCCGAGCCCCTCGGAAATATTTTACCTTATTTGTCCTATTTGTTATCAATAGGAACCTTTAACCTACATTCACCAAAATTCATTGGGATCTATTCTGGGCCACCTCCCACTTCTCATGAAATGTTCATGGAAATCACCTCAGTAGTTTTTGCCTGAAGTTGCTGACAAACAAACAAACAAAAAAAAAATTAGTGGTGCCTGGCACAACAAACCCTGCCCACCTTGCATATATTTTACCTGATTTTTCCCTATCTCTAACACATTTTGGTGACTTTGACCTTTGATCTACATTCACCAAAATGTTATGGAATCTATTCTGGACCACCTCGCACATTTCCTGAAGATTTCATAGAAATTGACCCAGTAGATTTTGTGTAAAGCTGCTTACAGACAGACAGACAGACAGACTCAAAAACAATACCCTTTCTTCCCATTCAGGGGCCAGGATAAAAATGTTCTTTGAACATGGGGGTAGAGGTGAAATTACTTTTGAGCCTCTGAAAATTGAAGGACTTTGTTTAAAATGGTTGCATCTCCTAAACAGTTGATGCAATATTTTTCTTAAACCTCTTGAATTAAATCCAAATGTCCACACTTAACATCTTGATGATTTAATTTCAAATCCTGTAGGGTTGTGGACAGAGACAGAATTACCAAATCTTTGTCCAAATATATAAATGTGTGTGTGTTTGTGTATATTGTACACACACATAAATATACTTAAAAAGTTATGGAGGACGGTATAATAATAATAATAATAATAAGTGCTTATTACTGCCCACTTCTTTACATAGATAATATTTGTTTCTTTCCATTTGTGACATATATGACATTTCTTTGTTGATTTTCTCCTTTCTACATATTCAAAATTCATTATCAACTTTTCAATTGTAGCTGCAGAAACTACAGCACAGATAATCTAGAAAAATGAACTGCTGTACCATAACAGCATGAGTTACACCATTAATAGGCAGAGAGCTTAAAACAGAAATAATATTTACATGTAAACTTTGGTCCTTTATACCATTTTAGAGCAAAAGTGTCAGTCAGAGTGTGTTCAAGGTGGTATTCCTGGGTAACTCAGGAGTTGGTAAAAGCTCCTTCATCCAGCACTACTGCACAGGTCACTTCTTCAGTAAAATTAACGCTACTGTGGGTAAGTACTTGGTTTAACCGCTTTATGTTGTGATATCATAGGGACATCATAGGGTTCTGTTCTTACAAGTATAGATTTGTTTTTTCTTTTCAGGTATAGATTTTCAGATGAAGACTTTAACTCTGGGCTCCAGCACTATCACTCTTCAGCTTTGGGACACTGCAGGGCAGGAGAGGTCAGACAGAACAAAACTTGTTGTTATATTTATCCCCTTTTATTATGGATGAACAAATATCCCAGTTTATTTTGTAGAGTAGCACTTTTTCTTATACCTTCTCCCAATTACCTGTTCAGGTTTCGAAGCATCACTGAGCAGTACTACCGTAAGGCTGATGGCATCCTTGCCATGTACGACATAACTCAACCCCTTTCCTTCACTGCAGTGAGAGGCTGGATAGATACTGTGAAGGTGAGAAGGTAGAGTTAGAAAATGTATGCTGTGAATACTCATGGATGATATTGATAATACAGCTCAATGGTCTTATTTACTGACATGAATTCCACTTGACTGAAAAGAACAGATTTTCCCTTTAAAAAAAAGATTCTTATCACATGTTTACACAGATAAAATAATCACATACTTAAGTGTCAGGGTATGTTTATTTAGTTTTAACACAGGCATTGATAAGTGTGTAGTCTAACTTGTTGTTCCTGCACCCCAGGAGAAGATGTGTGAAGGTGCAGTGCTAATGCTTCTGGGCAACAAGGTGGATCTCACAGACAGTGAGAACAGAAAAGTGACAACAAATGATGGTCAGAAACTGGCGTTGGTGAGGCTCATTTGAATATTCAAACTACCTTCTGCAGTCATTTGTCCACATTATCAGAAATAAGGAAGATAGCTGGGTTTTAAACAATGTTTTAAAAAAAAAAATCTGTATATTTTATCTTTTTGGCTCATATAGCAGCATCAGGCTGTGTTTTATGAGTGCAGTGCCAAGACTGGACATAACATAGAGAAGTCGATGACTCATTTGGCTGAGTATGTCATGCATATCATCTCCATAATATTTCTACAGAGATTTTGCAATGCTAGAAGTAAAGTGTACATACAGTGGTGGAAAAAGGTTTTTGGACAACCCATGCATTTGTAAAATATTGCATTAAGAACTACTCTTTAACTCACTGAACTCTGCCAAGTGTTGTTCCATTCTCAAAATAAAACGCACACACGATTCTGAGCATGCACGGTTTCATAGAAGTAAAAGAATGCCAAAATGTTAGTTACCTCCACCAAAGAAGTTATATTTTCAATGTGGTTTGTTTGTCCGTCTGTTAGCAAGATAACTCACAAAACTGTAGAAGGATTTTGATTAGATTTTCAGGAACTCTTGATACTGGATGATTAAACTTTGGTGGTGATCTGGGGGAGGGAGAGGTCTGTGCTGTTTTAGTTTAACAATTTTTTTCTTTTTACCAATAAATACAAAACATAATTTGCATTTGTTTGTATCTATCTGATGCAGCCACATGTTTTTTTCAAATGCAAAACTAATTTTTTCACAAATATTTCATGATAATATTTTAAACTTTGTAAAAATGTTGATGGTGTCCGAAAACTTTTTTTTCCGCCACTATACAGTTACCTGAGTGAAGTTTCTCAAATGTATTTTTATAATTTGGTGAACTTCAGCCAGGTCAGTTATTTCAATTCCACATTTATGACAGGCTTATGTGTTGCTTTTGATGCAAAATGATTGAATTGCTTTTTCTTACTTGTAGGTTGTTAGTTTCCCAGAGTACTCAACAGTGTGGAGAGGCACTTTTACTGACAGAAGACCCTCCTAAAACCAGCTGCTGTACATAACTATAAGAGAGCTCACGTCCTGTTTACCTGCCATGGTTGAGTAATGTTACATTTTGGTTGTTGCAACATGCGGAGATGTATTAGAAATACCAACAACGTAAGGATTTATTAGGTCAAAACACAAGCAGTGCCATTTTTACTATGAACAAGTTTACGACACTCTGTTTGTAATGTGTGATGGATCATTTAATGCAACCAATAAATATATTTTTGATTATTTTGTCTCATTGTGTTTTTCAATAAGCATGATAAACCAGCTGGGGGCAGCCATGCACTTTATATAGCATTCAGAGGGGTGAGACAAACTGCTTTGCCAAAAGAGGACAGGCGCTTAGACGATCCAGTCTGAGTATCAACCGAGAACTTACACTGTTGCACTTAACCTTCAGCGACAGCAGCACATTGACACTGGGGTTAGTGGGAGATTGGAAGACGTTACCCTGATAATCTGCATCCTTTGAGGCCCACCATCTAAAATCAGGTAGGAGTATTTCAGTCTCAGCGGAAAGGGAGCAGAGTTTTTCCATGACACAATGGTTTAAAAATAACTGTGAATGTGACTTCTTTAGGAGATTCCCTTTTTTTTTTTCTCATAATCACATTTACTCATATACTATTTTATCTCATGAGTAAAATACAGGATTGTATATTCCATCAATGTTCCTATAGAATGATTTCTCATTTCTTTATTTCTTTATAAATGGAGATGTTCAGTACTGTTATATGTAACTATAAGTATCATGTTTTATTATCCCCAGAGTTAACTTATCTTTAAATAGAAGCTGAAGGCAGCTCAGTTTAGGATATACATGTTGACTAATTCATAAAGTAAGAATTAAAAGTGAACATTGAACCACTTGAGTGTGAAGAGATCAGGTTGAGTTACTGGATGGGTGACACATACAGCATATCTGTCTGCTGCTTGGCATGTGACACGTGTAGATAAGTATGTTTTCCCCACAACAGTTTTGATTTTATCAGTGAATTCTTACTTTATTGCAAATCTGAAATGGATTTAATTTTATTTCATGTTCAGCACATGTTTTGCATGACATTAATGCATATAAAAAGCATGTCCCTTGTGTCTCACTCAGACTGGATTGTACTTAGATGTATGAGCTCCAGCTAGTAAATGACATTTTCACACTAAAGGTGGAACTAAAGTGTTTCACATTACTCAAAAGAGGAAATTCCCTCATGTATACCTTAACTGACCAGTCACAATCAGATAGAGAACTGATGTGGATTCGTTTTTATCATGCAAGCAGGAAACAATAATGGAAATCTTACAAAAACACTGTTAATTATTAGGTACGACTTTGTCTGAGAGCACCTAAAGTTCATTTTACAGACAGATTCAGCTGTGCAATTTAATCTTCTCACAGAGACTAATTTAAGCTTTTGATGCTCTCTCTATTTTTACATCAACATACAGAGTAATCATGTGTCTTTTTTTTTCCAGAATGGAAGCCCGAGGTGAAAAAACACACACATGTGGGACAATTTGCCTGAAATATCTACTCTTCTTATTTAATGTTCTTTTCTGGGTAGGTTAAAATGTCATGTTTCATCTGTCTACTAAATATTGCACCAATTACCGTCATGGAAAAAAATGATTGGACCATTAAAAGTAATCAAAAATAATGGTTATGTAATCAAATCCTGTGTGTATCATGTGACTAAAACAGACAGAAAAGAAAACATGGAATGCCTAAAAGCACTGTCAGTCCAATGCCATAGATACTGATGTAAGAACTGAAGTGATTTAATATTTTAATCTATTTAAATACACACTCACAGAATCCAAAAACATTTTCTACTCCACCTGGAACACAGTAATATCCTTTATTCATGCACTTCAAATCTCTCCCAAATAATTTATGAATCTACGACACCTGTAGGTTAGATTATGAAGGGTCATATGCTGTTATGGAGCCTAAAGCAACACAACAACATCAAATCTTCCTTATAACATGACCTCTTACTTAGTTATGCCTAATGAGTATCATAATTAGCAATATTACTGCCTATAACAGTTTGGCTTATTTGCTCAATCTTAGATGGAGATGCACTGTCTGAGACGCTGTTGGGTGGGGGGTGGGTACTAAATTTTAGTTTAGTTTACTTTTTTTTAGGGGGGGGGGTCTTCCCCCTATTTTTCTTTCTTCAGTTTTCAGGGAGGGGGTGTTTATCTGTTTGACTTATTTCATTATTTGTACATTCTGTTTTGTTTTGTAGAAAATCTGATATATGATTGCTGCTTTCTTTCACCTTGAATTCAATTTTTAAAAAATTATAACTAAATTGATTTTGGTTATTATCAAGAAAATATGAAAACAGCTCTGAAATTAAATTCTTATGAGCTGTTGTTGTTATCATTATATTTGTCTAAATAAATGTACCTTTACTTGCACCAGGCATTAAAATGAATAAGAATGTATTTATTCATTTCAAATATGGAGTGATACAAGCTTCCTGATTTCCGCCATTTGACAAACAACATAACATTGAAATAAAGATTCCAGGGAACAAACAATTAATACACATAAAGAAAATAAGAAAGACAGTTTTAAAAAGAAAGTCATATTCGAAAAGAGTTAGAAGAAACATAGCTTATGAGTCTCAACCCTATTGTCTGAACCAGCTATATATATATATACACACATACACATACACATACATATACATATACATATACATATACATATACATATACATATACATATACATATACATATACATATACATATACATATACATATACATATACATATACATAGAAAACCACGCTGGTCTAATAACTTTTTCCATGACTGTGTTAACACCATTAGTGGGGTGTATCAGTTTTTATCATTACTTTGTATATTTACTTTCCATTTACATTAATAACACAGCTTGCATTGTCTCATTGTATTAAAGCGCCTATTTGTTTTCCTATCTACTGTAAATCCAAATAATACTGTGAGTCTGTTCTACAGTTTCAGTAAATGTAACTCAGTGTCATATATTGTTTGCACTGACATTATGATTTATGTTTATCAGAGAAGTGTAACAAACATATCTAGCTCTCTGTCTCCTGAAGCTGAAGAATGAAGCATTGTCATGGTTGCATCACTTTTGCTTTTTAGGAGTGACATTATAACTGGTATGAATTATGAACTCCATTCCTGAGCATCTGGTTTGAGTTGAGTAGATAACGGCTTGTTCTGTCAGCTGGCAGGAGGAGCTGTACTGGCAGTAGGAGTCTGGACTTTGGTGGAGAAGAGCGACTACATCAGCTTACTCAACTCCAGCCTCTATTCAGCTTCAGCTTACATCCTGATAGTTGCTGGAGTCATTGTGATAATGACGGGAATAATTGGATGCTGTGCCACTCTGAAGGAGATAAAGAGTCTGTTGATTGTGGTAATGTGCTTCTGTCACACAAGACACTTATTTCTTTAGATAAACCAAAGTTTTAATCCATGTCATGTAAATGAGGAAAGTCCTGTTTGTGTTCATACAATCTGGTCTTAAATGTACACATATTCTAAGTTAATCCTTGCTGACCTTCAGTCTCGTCTTCCTGCATTTAGCGCAGCACATTATGTCAGCATGGCATGACTGTCAGGTGTAACAGACAAAGTCACGCAGAGTGTGTCTTTAAGAGTTTAGATTTAGAGTGCAGCTCATGCCAGAGGAATGAGGGGCATCACAAGCTGGTGCCTGGACTTATGTGTGTTTGAGAGAGACAGACAGACAGACAGACAGACGGAGCATGAGAATTTAATACAGAAGCACAAACTGCACAAGCTCTATGACGTTATGTCTATTTAAATATCTGCTATGACCTTTGTTATGAATAACAAGACATGAATAATAATGAATGACATGAATAATAAAGTGCACCACTAGTTTTCTAGAGCATAGTGTTCTTTGGGCTCATTCAGTTCATTCTTATTTATGCATTAGCAAAATCATTTTTGACAACATCTTCGACTGTTTGTTGTGGACATGGCCATGAACTGTGTGAAAATCCCAGTTTATGGAAAATTAACAGGACATCTATAGTGTATGCAAGGTCAACTTTACTGTACATTCACTTATTACATGTTTTTATGGAACTCTCAGGTCCCATTGGTTAGCTACATTGAGACCAAAGCAAGCTGAACATATATATATATATAGCTCAGTTCAGCTCAATTAGACCCTAAAAAGAACTCTAATATGTTCTGTGATGGAACGTATGAGCTCCAGGTAAAGACAAAATAGTGACTGGTTTGGGTGACATGTTGGTGCACATTTTTAGGTCATAAAATCTAGATGTAACTTTACAGTTTATCTTATTTGCTGTGTTGCTCATTTTCCCTCTTTCTCTTTTATATAGTATTTGATCCTGTTACTATGCATTTTCCTGCTGGAAATAATAGCTGGTGTGATGGCCTACATTAACTACCAAGAGGTAAAACAGTTTCTTTCTGTTTACTTGTGTTTGCATGTAATTACAGACAGAAATGTGTCCCATATGGTGCACATATTGGATGTAAACTATGGAAAAGTTATTATTATCATCTCATCTGTTAGTTATTCTGCTGTTGGTATATTTATTAGCTACAATATTTGTACATATTCCTCATCAGTTTTAAATCATATCTATATGTATGTTGTTTAAATTATTTTCTGTCTTTGTGTCATGACTTCTCTTTGTGTATTTCAACCCCACCAATTTGTTGAATTCACCACCTCTAAAGTTTGTTGATCATTAAATAGAATCTTAAACTAGCACAGCTGCTCAGCTTTCAGTTGTGAAATCCTCTCTTCATGCCTTTCTGTGCATGTTCTTCATTTGTCTTGTTTTTCCATCTTTCTCACACCTCTCTTTCTCCCCCACTTCTCTTGCTCCAGTGTTTCCCTTTCTGCTACCAGGTAATCTGCTGCTACATGTGTTTGTTTTATATCAAACTGTTTTTCAAACAGGCTGATATAAGAGGGCTTATTTTCAATCTGTGCACATTATCAGTCAAGCAACAAATCAATGTTTATCTAAAATTAATTTTGTGATTGCTCGTGTGGAACAGGGAGTGTAGACACAGGAGCCAAGTTCATATGTATTGAGTTATGTGGGTATTGGAGAGTGGAATTTTTCTCAGAAGTTAAAAAAAACTTTATTAAAAAAAATGTGTTAACCCATAAAGACCCAAACAGCCACTGGAGACTTAGTTTAGTCATTTTATTTTGAATATGTCAAGCTCAAAAACATTTGATCTTTCAAAAGCCAATAATTGCTAAAATAACAAGGCAAAGACAATATAGAATAAATAAAAAAAATAAGAAGGCAAGTAACATATTCAAAAGGGAGTGGGAAGAAGTAAAAAAAAAAACTAAAAAAAAACTATTATCTCCCACCCCTATTGTACCAAATAATAATACAAATGTAAAAAAAAAAATCTATAAATCTATTCCAGTTGGTTTATCAAAATGATACACTAAAATAATTTAATAATTTATAAACCACAAAACATATTAGTCCATGTAAATAATTGGAGTAAAAAAATGCATTATATTTTCATGATGATCAAATATGTCTCATTTGGACATTCAGAGGCTCTGTAGTGAATGTGGAGACAATGACATCTTCCACTACAGTGATTCACCAATTAAACCTATGGAGCTTGATAAAATACAGTGGATGTAGAAACTTTTTTATGTTCAGTTCATGATATATTTTGCAGAAAAGTCACTTTTTGTTTAGTTTTCTAATTCTCCCTTATAATAACCCTATACTTTAATCAGAGGTTTTATGAACATCTTCATGATTAGTGAATTAAATGTAGGAAACCATCTGATTTTTGATTAAAAAAAAAACACAATATACAGAGGGATATTTTCTAATAAACAGTTATAAATCACTTAAGAAAGGTTTAAATAGAGAGATAAATTCATTTGGGTACTGATACAAAGGTAGTACTGGGTCTTTATGGGTTAAAGGAAGGTCTGTCAGTGATAGATGCAATTCTGAACAAACATTTAAATGTTTTTTTTTCTCTTACAGCTGGATGAGGAGCTCAGACAAAACCTGAAAATGACCATGCAGCAAAAATACCAGCAGTCAGGGGAGGAAAGTGTCACACAAGCTGTGGATAAGCTTCAACAAGAGGTGTGGAAGTGGAATATTTTATGTTAAATAAGACTAATTGTACAGGCAGAGAACTACCCCCTCTGCCAAGATGAACATTTAACTGCAGTGGTCGAATGTAGCTAGGCATTTTCCAGTTGCTGAATGAAGAAGAAATTGTACTTTACTTGACTCTTTCACTCTCTATAGCTTTATTATTCTTCCATAAATCCGTGCAGGAAAAAATGCATTTTACAATAGTTAATATTTAGATTTAGATTTTTCATTCCTTCTCATTCACCAAGTGAAAACCACTTCACCACTTCACAAAAATGTTAAATTAAATTAAATAAACTTTGAGAAAACCCTCTTAGATTTAGATGGAAAAAAAATACATTGTCACAAAGCTGAAGACAAACCTATTTTCTGAGGCTAAAAAAGATGACTTTTTAAGAGATACATGGTTTGACACGTATGGTTTTACATGGGTCTACAAACATAGCACCCTATGTTCACACTATTTGTGTACTGTATTGAACTGACTCAGCCTTAAATATCTATAGTAGTGAAATCAAACACACACATGCAATGCAACAGTAATATTAAACAAAAAATATATGAATTAAAACACTTACAGGTACTATTTACTGCTCTTCATACTTCACTGGTAATACATACCTAGTTTTACATGCAGAACTTTAATTTGCATTTGTAGTGTAACATCAATTCTTTCACCTAAGTAAAGTATTTTAATTCTACTGCATGATTCTACTGCTATGACTTAATATTGTCATTGGTTTCCTTTGAATCCTCTCAGTTTAAGTGCTGTGGCAGTAACAGCTCCTCAGACTGGTCAGACAGTATCTGGATTCAGGCTCCACAGACTAAGCAACTTGTTCCTGATAGCTGCTGTAAAACCCCTAGTGACCTCTGTGGACAAAGAGACCACCCATCCAACATCTACAAGGTGGAGGTAGGAAAAGCCTTCTACTTACCTAATATAAATATGACATTTTGACAACACTGAGTATATTTTCTTTTTCATGTGTTTCTAGGGTGGTTGCATAATGAAATTAGAGGAGTTCCTCCTAAGTCAACTTTACATTCTTGGTGCAGTGGGTATTGGTATTGCATTTCTACAGGTAATATCTCAACCACTGAAGTTAAAATACAAGTTAGAATGAATCAATGATAAAATATTTTACAAAGTGCCAGCAGACAAATTTTTAACAATACCACTTTCTATGTGCTGTGTGGAACTAACAAGTTCCTCATGTTTTTCTCTTTCAGCTTGTGGGGATGATGTTTACTTGCTGCCTTTATAGAAATTTGAAAGAAGATCCCTACTGATATTGAACACTCTAATATCACAAATGTGTCACGTCATATGCATTGCCAGATTTTTGGTTATTTTCATGCCTACAATTTACACATTTATACATCCAGTTTGTTATCAGGATTATAATTATACACACAAGACACATGAGATGGTTATGCTGCTGGACAGCAGTTCTTGTTCTGCATATTCCCATGCATGCTTTCAGTTTTGTTTCTTTTACAAACACCCAATGGTGATACAATGTTAACCCACAAAGACCTGGTGCCACTTTTGTGCGAGTCCCCAAATTAATCTTTCTCTCTATTTAATCTATGTTAACTGATTTATCACAATTTTTCATAATATTATGCTTTGTATTTTGCATTTTAAGTATAAATCACGTATTTTCAGATATTCAATGTGCTAATCACGTCAGATTAAAGTTGCGGCTCATTATATCAAAGATGGAAAACTGAGGAAAATGCAGTTTTTTTGTAAAATATATTATTAATTGAAGTTGTCAGGGCGCCATGGTGGCAGTAAACATGACGACCAAAGCTATTGAAGCTATTTGTTTTGAAAGTGTTGCTGATATTGTGGTAGCCATTCATGGTAGCAACTCGAAAGGCCATTGGTCATTTCATGGTAACAACTCGCACAGCTATTGGTCAATTCATGGTAGGTCAAGCTCGACTGACAGTCAACCATAGGGGTTTTTTTAGGTACCGCAGCGCCACGGTAAACATTATGACAGTAAATATGATGACCACCTTCGCACCATTATTGGAGTGCACATTTCGTTTGAAATTCCGACGATAGTGCAGCAGTGCAGACGACACTACTTAACTTCGGACACATTGTCTCCTTGAGTTTGTTTCCATATAGGAAAAAATACCTTCACGCCGTTTTGTTGAAGCTTCCAATGCCAGTCGTGAAACCGACTATGACATACAACAACACAACACCCACGAACCATGTTAACCGACAATGAGTGAAATAATAACTGCAGCGCCTTTGGTGTCAGCTGATCGTTTGTCAGCTGTGTCCCTGACTCCAACTATTATTTGCTCTGTAACTACATTCCCGAACTTACTTACAAGTTTGTATTTTTATGTCTCTGCTATGGGAAGAACCAATGTCCACCTCTTCCTTGAGGCTCATGGGGCCTGAGATCGGAAAATTAATTAATTGTATTCAATGCGAAATAAAATGCTAAAATCGTATCTGGTTTGTCACGTGCCCTGATTCACATACGTGTTGTACCTCATAATAAATTACAATTATTGATGTGCGTCTCAACTGCTTCTGTTAACAAACGGCTGAATCATTTGCGAGTAAACCCCTTTAATAATTTGGACTACACGCCTGGCGCGCGTGTGGCGCGGAGTGTGACGTCACAAACGCGACACATTGTAGTCTCTTACTAAGCCCACATAAAACCTAACGTCATGTTTGCTTCCTATCAAAAACGGGTGGTCTGCCGATGCCATATCAAATATTTATTATTAACCGCTATCATATATGAATTTCAGAGCACTTGTCAAACGGAATCATAATTTAGCTTGACTCGCTCCATTCACTTCCATTCATTTTTTGCGAGCTAAGCACCCATGGACCGGAAGTAGAAGGGCGTAACTTAGCCCCCACCATCACTGCCTGTCAATCTACCAACGCGATGAATGCCAAGATGGCTACGTTGACTTTTTTCTGGTCACGTGATCAAACAGTTTAGCTGTTGGTTGTTGGTAAATGTTTGGGTCTTTATGGGTTAAATAAAGAAAAGAGGAAACACATAACCTAGGATACAACTGTTAATTTTTGTTTATGTAGTATATTTTTATGACACAATTTATTTATCAAAACAAAAAATGTAAAAATGATTGTTCTTTGAACGGCTAATAAAACTGTTTTCCATGCACGAATTTGTTTCCTAATTTATCCTGAATTATACTCGGCTTTTATTTTGAAACCTCCTTGTCGGATGTTGTTATCATGTGACCACAACTTCCTTGTCGTACTCCTGCTAAATTTCACGGGAAATTGCCAAGTTATTCGATTGAAAAAAGAAGTGAAATATTTGACGCAGGAGAAAAGTATAGATAAATGAAATGTCTGCGAAGCCAACTTGTTTGATAGTGGCGAGTGCCTCTCCTCAAGGTCGGATAATTCACTTATGATCCACAAACATACCAGGGTTTTTATCGTTTATTCACTGACTAAATACTGTGTAACATTGTGTTGTATACATTACATACATCAAACCATTTAACATAGTATCTGTTGTTACTTTTTTTAAAGCGCTGGCTATGGTCAAGCCTAATCTACAGTTGTTTAAATTAGCGTTTTCAGTTGGAGATACTTGTTTGTTTTATATTTAAGCGGATGTTTTCATTCAGGGGTGTCAGCACAGTCATTCCACCAGTCCTTCAGCCTGTGCACCTCAGTCTTCAACCTACAGACAGCAACACCTGGGGTAAGACTCTAAAATGTACCAGTAGTAATGAACTGCATACTCCTGTTTGGTCTTTGTCATGTTGAAATAATAATAATCATAATAATAATAATCATAATAATATACTATCCAGATCAATCAAGCCACCGGGATAGAGGGAATTTAATTGTGGTTGGATGACACATATAAACATACTATTCTGACACCTTATTGGTTTGTATGCGACCCATTAGACTTTACTTTTTGCACCATTCCAATACTCACAGGCATCTAGTCCTCATATCTTCTGTTCCATGAACACATGTTAATACTCAGTAGTGCACATATATGGTTCTTTAATACATTTACATTGTAAAATGTGTTCATTTTCAATGGTTGTATATGCAGCTGAAACAGGTTGATTAGTAGATCTCAAAATTTTCAACAGTCACATTTTAATACAACATTAGTCATTATGGCCTTTAGAAACATGTTTTTGAGTGGTGCAATATAGGCCCCTGTGGTGCCACCTAAGCTTTTGTCCTAATGGCATTTTTCCTCTTACATTTACTTTTATACCTTAAGTAGTCATGAAACCAGTACTTTACACTTTTACTGTAGGAAAAAAACTTGAGTTCATATTTAAACGTATACAGAAGTCTTTTTCAACCCTTGTATCTTACGTCTACCTGAGTAATATATGTCAATACCTTTGACACCTCTGTTCTCTTTGCATAAAAAATATTATGACCTCAGCATGTTATCTCTTACTCTGTTCTGAGATTATACTGTTTACTTTTAATTGTAGGGGAAGCCTATAGATTTTGTTGGAGTGGATGAAAGTACTGCCAGATGGGTGCAGGATTTTAATGTAAAGCCCTACGCAACACCAGCCAAACTTGAGTCAATAGATGGTGAGCATACTTATTTTTGTTAAAGGTCATTTTTAATGCCCATTTACTTGGACTCTGCTCATGTCATGGTGACCCTTTTCAGGAGCTCGGTATCAAGCATTGCTCATTCCAGACTGTCCTGGAGCACTGAATGACCTGGCACATAGTGGTTCTCTGCACCGCATTCTCACACACTTTGTCTCTAACCAAAGTGAGTCTGAAGCTCATAAGAAGATTAAAATTCTATCATATTCTCTATGTGTAGTGCAAATAATTTTTTTTGGTGCAGAGCCTGTGTGTGCTGTAGGCCAAGGGGTGTCAGCCCTTTGTTGTGCCACTGAGGGACAAAAGTGGATCTTCAGTGGCTACAGTTTAACAGGGGTTAGTATTCCTCTAATGCACATGAGGGCAATATACCCTGATATTTTAATATACAAGGTGATGTACAGTGTGTTAAGTAACCATTTCTGCTTAAAGCCTTCGGTGTTTGAACTGGTGCGGAGACCTGACTTTGCCAACCTGCCCTTGATTGTGGAGGATTTTGTAAAAGACAGTGGTGGATCCTACACAGGTGAGCCTCCTATATCATCTGTATTATATCCCACTGAGATCCAGTAAAGTAAAGGTTTGGATTTTTTTTTTTTTGTAAACATTAAATGGGAAACTGCATCATGCAACATTTTTTTTAGTAAAGCTGTGCAACTCTTGTCTCCTACAAAGGTGAAAAATGCATTGCTGGGTCTCAGAAGGATATGGTATTATACACGTTTTCAAGTTATTCGAAAAACCTAAACAAAACTATGGTATTTCTTCTTTTTTTTCAGCAAGCCAAGAAGATGCAGTTCATGTTGTCATAGACAAACACCTCATTACTGGTCAGAATATGCAGTCGACATCACTCGCTGTAAATAATCTAATCCTGCTTTGTAGCACCAAGTAAAAACATAGTTACAGCACTGATGTTTAAGTTTAACAACTGATATTTCACATTTATATTCATGTTAAACAAACATTCATCTTAGACAAATATTGGAAGAAGCTTGGTCCAGATATATGCTCATACAACTTCATTAAATGGTAATGTGAAAATTATTGACCCATGAAAACACAATCAAAATGTCTTCGAAAACATGAAATAAAAGTTGTGACATTTGACCCCCTTCATTCATCTTTATACACATTGATGATCATGCACCCTCTGTTAATTCAACATGTTATTACTGCACTCGGACTGAAATGCACACTTTTTTTTGGCTTTTTTTTTTTTTTTTTTTTACTGTAAGATCAGTCTGAAGGAATAAAACATACTTAAGTACCGGGTGTTTACTGTTTTAAAAATCAACAAATCAATTTCTTTAATGTCAACAAGGTTTCTCAAAACTTTTGACCCCATCCAGCAGCTGCCCAAGTTGAATATTAACCAAACTGTTTCAAAGGCTCATTTCGGTGTTCACTTCAATTGTTTAGCAAAGGAAAAGAAAACCTGCATACAGCACTTAAATTTTTGGTGTACCATGATCAAGAAAAAACAAAATACATGTGCTGATGAACCAATGTCCACTGCTTCAAGTCTGTTCTCACAGAAGGTCATAGAAATAATCCAGGCCTTGTCCTAGTTCCCACAAGGAAATCCCAGTCCCCAGTTCAGTCGCTAAAGAGATCCTCAGGTAGATGGACTGTAAAATAAATAAATGTTTATCTTCATATTAGTGCAAAAACATGTGTTTGTGACACAAATTTTAAGTTGAAAACAGATAAATACTATGAAGTGTGAAGAACATTACCTTTAATGAAGGATAGTACACTACATGTTTAACTGCATTGCTTCTGAAATAAAAAAAAGACAAATGCTTTTAAACAGTTGTTGATTGAACCCAACATTTTTTCCATGTAAGATACTATACTATCATTACCTCTTGTAACTGAAATAATGCTCAGCTGAATATTCATCCCAGAGAAGTTTTGGTTTGTGTTCTCGCAAAATCTCAACGTACCTAAAGGAAATGAGTTAAATATGTGAAATCAGTTATGATTAAAATGGAATTATTCTAGGAGTATCACTATAGAGTATATTACCTGACACCTAGAATTGGCTCCGTTCCCTGATTTGCAAAATCAAGGCCATATAAGTTGAGTCCAAGCAGAATCTTTTGCCTCCACTGAGTAGTGGGTGCGAGTTGTAGGACACAGTCTCTTACCCAGGGCAGGGGAGAGCTCGGACCTGATCTACATTAAAATATTAATAATAATTTTTTAAAAAAGGTTCAGAAAAAACAAACTAAAAAACCCAAAAAGAAAACACACTATTGGATACAAGACTCTCACCTTGAACCACTGGAGTAGTCATATGTCATGAGGCTGAATCCATCAACTACTGGAGCCAATTGCTCAAACTCCTCCCTGCCGAACATACCCGGCTGTCCCGAACTCAACATTAAAAGAAACCACAGTCAACTGTCTAGTGATTATTTGTAGCATTTTACATGAAATAAAAGAAAATTAACTGAGTTTACCTGGTGACAGCAGGTGGAATGACAAGGTAGCAGTCCAGTCTTTTAGTCTTTAAAGTTTCACAAATGTGTTTTATTAAATGGACGAGCTCTCTGTGTGGCAAAGAGTATATTTAGTATTTATGCTAGAAGCTTGAAGCACCTCAGAAAAATAAAAAATAAAATATTATTAATCGGGGAATGAAAATATGTCAAACTGTGAGGCCATGAAGAGTCACATCTGGCTGTAATGCACTGCAGAAGGATTTTGGTTTCATCTTTATAGTATAATATTTACAGACTCTTTATAATCACACTGATAATGCTATTGAATAGATACCAGTTAGATGTAGGCCTTTTAAATCCATCTAAAAGAGTTCATATGTAATTGACTGCTTACGTTAATTGAGCACTGAAAAGACCAATTGAGGCTTTTAAGATTCACACCTCTAGTACCCATTGTATCTGTAAACTGACTTACTTTCTTTTGTTACCTCCAAGCTGACTCCACAGCTCCAAGGTAAAACCATCAAATCCTTCAGTCTGCAAGGTCACAGCTTCATTAGTCAGATTTTAGAGCAAACAACACTGATTCAACTTTAAGACTAAACACTTAGCAGCGCTTTATTACCTTAGCAACATCCAACAGCTCACTTGCCAGCTCCTCAATTTCATCCTCACTTGCCAGCACGCTCATGTAATCCTGGTAAGACCATCCATCGAATAACAGTCGGGGCACTGACAATAAAGACGCAATACAGATAATGGAGCACAAAAGAAAACACTCACTGATTTGAGCTGTAGTGAGCACTGTGTCAGATGGCATTCACTCACCCATCTTGACTTTCTTGTTGGACTTGCGTACAGCTTTGACCCAGCCTGAAAAAACAAAAACATTTCTGCATCTTAGAAGCACAAACAAGAGGTGAGCTAC
Organism: Siphamia tubifer; assembly: GCA_020466265.1. Classification (NCBI taxonomy): domain Eukaryota; kingdom Metazoa; phylum Chordata; class Actinopteri; order Kurtiformes; family Apogonidae; genus Siphamia; species Siphamia tubifer. The sequence goes on along the minus strand of CM035788.1, from coordinate 23,512,810 downwards.
AGCTAAAGAAAGGACTTTGGTCAGATGTCTACCTGGATCATGATCGTGGAGTCCAGTGACATCAAATGTTTCAGGTCCCCGTCTGCGAAGCTGAAGCCACACTGGTGACACAGAGGTTAGTTTGGAGCCAAACATCTTCGCAATGTCATAGCCATGGGAGTTCCACTGCAGATTATGGAGAAAAAAAAGTTGAATTACAACCAAGAAATGCAACTTTAAAGGATAAAACCTAAAAAAATAAAACAAAATATGTACAAAACCCACCACTACTCCTCTATAATTAGTTGAAATCATCCTTTTCTGTGCAAAACATCAATTCCAAAAAGTCTTGCAGTTGTTTTAGTTGAGTGAAAAATATAAATAATCTTGATGATTTATAGAGAAATTGGGTTGTAACTTTACAATCAGAGGTTGTGTTGCTTTTTAGACTTACAGGGGTAACATATCCAAGCACTTGTCCTTGAAATCCTCTCTTAATATGAGCAGAGTATCGCTTTTCTTCCTTGACGATGTCTTTCCAATGCGGGTCTGACACAACAAGGCCTCTGTCCAACACAGACAACTCTGCTGGAGTTGTCTAAACAGGAGAATTAAAAAAGAGGAGACAAGCACAGTTTAGAAACAGATAACACACACCATGACAGATTTCATAAAAAAGGGGGGTGGGCTTTCTGATTCTGGACAGCACAGATGAGGGTAACCTGTAGTATATCAGACAAGGTACGATGCAGACAAGGCAGATTTTATGTTAGACTTTGTGGCCTGACAGTAAACAGCTCATTCTATCTGAAGGTAAGACCAGAAGTTACTCACCTCAGCCTCAGCTTTGTGTGACTTTTTTGCATCAGTTTTAGAAAGTGTTGCATTGACCAACCAGCAGCATGAGATGGCCTGTAACAGCACAACCGTCGTTCTCATTTCCAAAAAGGCGCAAAAATGAGTCGTACAGCTGTAAAATAAAAATGGGTTAGCTCAGGTCTGCAGCTTAACAGAGCCAAGTGCTTCCTTCCTTCCTGACTGAGATGTTGCTGATAATAAACCCGCATGTCCTGCAACGATCTGAGCCTCACACCCAGGAAAGAGCCCAAACAGCCCCGTGCATTCTGCTAGAATAGATGTAACCTGGATTTATAATTTAAAAATATCGTTTTGATTCAGCTTGATTGACAACTCCGCTCAACGTGTTTCAGGAGCGTCAAACGGAGCACAGCGACTTCCGGTTTGAGCTTTTCCAAATAAAAGTCTCCTATGATAAGCAGAGAGTCACCCGAGGCGGTAGGTGGCAGTAGTTAGCAACACGAGAGGCTAAACACAAGCAAAGAAGGCAACATGACTACTACGATTCTACTGGTGTAAATATGTTGTACATGACAAATATTTCCTGAATGAATCTCACTTTTCTGTTGTCTACTCTTTCAGTGGTTACTGACAACTATTTCCGCGTTAATAGGTAAGTGTAAGCACTATTTACTAACTGGGTGTAAGCTAAGCTAAAGTGTGTTACTTGTGCAAGCTAACAATGTAAATATTTCTGTAATTCAGCTCTATAGTAGTTAAGTTTTGTCAACCTGATTTGTCTTCACATGAAACAAGTGAAACAGAATATTTTCAATATATTATAACGTGTAATAATATCAAATGTAGTAGCCTGGTGTCAGGTTGTATGTAGCTGAAGCTAGTGACATGATGTTTGGGTCTAATTATTTTCTTTTTGTAGTGAATCATGGCTGTTGAACAGTTTGTGTTCAAGACACTTGAGCTTCTACAGGAGGAGAGAGAGGCTGAAATAGCAGAAACAAGGTACATGTTATTTCACTAAGAATGTGGGATAGAGGATGAGTGAAGGTGCTCCTATAAATAAATTATTAGTCTGGGTATTTAGACTTTTATTCAAAAAACTTAGGAAAACTCGTGGATCTGAAACTCCCAATAATACAAAGCACTCTTGTGATCGACAATTATCTCAGGATTATTTTCTTTGTATATGCCTTTTGAAAAATAACCTGACCTTAATCTCTTAACCTTTTCTCATGAGGGAGATTGCAGCATTTCCCCCCAGGAACTGTAAGGTCAACAATGAATCTTTATCATAGTTATAATAATTGGATGAGACTATTGATATTAAACATAATGAGGGCAAACCATCTTATAGAAAAGCATCTTTAAAAAAAACAATCTTGTCCCTATTAAATGAGCCTCTATTTTTTTCCACAGAATTTGGCAGGAAAACATCTCTCTTAAGGATCTTCAACATAAAGGTGTATGTTTGCTGAAACTGCAAATAGGAAGTCAGTCTACAGGCTTGTATGGCCGCACAGTTGTTGTCCTTGAGCCAAGAAAACATATTGGCATATCTGTTCTTCCTAGCAACAGCTTTGGACCTGGTGAGAAACCAAACGTTTAGCTAATAATTGATGTCTTGTGACTTTTGCCTTCACATTCTTCTTCACGTGTCATTTATTTTTTCCCCCAGGGGACATAGTTGGTTTGTATGATGTGGGTGGATGCAGTGCATCTTCTCAGATTGGCACAGGGATTGTGACAAGAATCAGTCAGGCATCAATAAGTGTGGCCTTTGATGACTCAAAGGATGGCCTTAGTTTTGATACAGATGGTCTATTTAACCTCTTAAAATTAGCCAATGACGTCACATACAAACGAATGAAACAGTAAGTGGAATCCCAAATGTAAAGCTCTATAAAACATACATTTTGAAATGAGGAAGCCACTTAATCTCCCTTTTTTTATGCCTGTAGTGCCTTGAATGCTTTAAATGGATACAGCAATGGTCCTGCTGCCAGTCTGATAAATGTTCTGTTTGGAGATAGCAAACCTTCTACACAGTCACAGCACAGTAAGTTTTATCATACATATGCTACATATCTTATTGGAAGTTATCCCATTTCTTCCTTATAATTTTAGTTTATATTGATGTACAAGATACAATGTAAACAACACAACAAAATGATGAATTTATTTTTCTCATATCTCATCAGATGACATGGAATTCTTTAACCCAAACTTGGATGAATCCCAGAGAGATGCTGTGTCCTTTGCTTTATCTCAGAGAGAGCTAGCTGTGATTCATGGACCTCCAGGGACTGGGAAAACCACTACTGTGTTGGAGATAATTCTGCAGGCTGTCAAACAAGGCCAGAAGGTGGAGTGTTTTCAGTGTGCATCTTTGTATATGTTTGCATAATTTCAGCAAAGACAGGATCCTTTTCTTTACCAGTTTATGTGCTTGTGTAGGTCCTGTGCTGTGCCCCCTCCAATGTTGCTGTGGATAACTTAGTGGAGAGGTTAGCACGGTGCAAGGCTAAAGTCCTGAGGCTGGGTCACCCTGCCAGACTACTGGAGTCGATACAGAAACATTCACTGGATGCCATCCTTGCTCAGAGTGACAATGCAAACATCATTGCTGACATTCGCAAAGACATGGATAAGGCTTTTGTAAGTCTGTTGATGTGTACCTCTGTTAGTGTTTTTTTTCTCAACTTAATCTCTTCGGGTTCTTAAGAAATAAAGCTTAAAATCCAACAATCTAAATCTTAAAATGTCTTAAATATGATTTTGACAGATGTTGAAGATATTTGGTTTTTATAAGACTATATTAATTTCAGTCATGTTCTTCACTGTTTTGAGGAAAAATGGATTATTATTGATCATACATGAAAAAACCCTAAAACTATAGTAACATTACTACTAAGGCAATCTGCATTTTTTCCAAACAGACCAACTTAATATGCTGTAATGTGGTGTGTAGGCTAATATGATGTCCCAAATGCTGTGCAGAATCGTATGTTAGTTATAACATATTACTTATTATTGAACTTGTATTCACCCTGTACCATAATGGTACAGGGTGAATACAAGTTCAACAAGAAAAGCACAAGAGCGCAAACCTCCGCCAAGGCAGACCTCCCCCCTCCGTATGAAGAGAGGTCCGCCAAGGAGGTTATGTTTTTGCCAGAGTTTGTCTGTCTGACTGTTAGCAAGATAACTCAAAAAGTTATGGTCTGATCTTGATGAAATTTACAGGGTAGGCTGGAAATGATACAATTTTGGTGGTGATCTGGAAGAGATTCCGGATCACTTTGAAATTTTACATTGCAGTAAATGGAGAATACATTTCAAAGTGATCCAGAATCCAGGATCTCTTCCAGATCACCACCAAAATGAAATAATTTCCAGATCTCCCCATTACCAACCTACCCTGTAAATTTAATCCAAATACGTCCATAACTTTTTTACTTATTTTGCTAACTAACAGACAGACAAACTCTGGCAAAAACATAACCTCCTTCCTTGGCAGAGGTAATAATATCTGGCTTGATAACAAAAATAAGACTTAAATTTAAGCTTTTGAAACCCTAAATGATTTCTGATATTTGCTTTTGTGTCAAGATGGGAATAAAGAAAATGCATGATAAAGGAGAGCGAGGCAATTTGAAAAGGGAAATCGGGGAGCTACGAAAAGAGTTGAAAACCAGAGAAGCTGCAGCCATTACCCAGATCCTTAAAAGTGCTGATGTTGTGTTATCAACCAACACAGGTCTGCTATGTCCCCTTGTGAACAAAATAATGCCCTTAAGTACCAGCAGAGATGAAGAAATGCAATCAGAGCCTACTTGTCTGTGTCTGCAGGTGCTTGTGATGAAGGCCCTCTGAAGTTCCTCCCAGCAGAACATTTTGATTGGGTGGTGATAGATGAGTGCGCTCAGGCACTGGAAAGCAGCTGTTGGATTCCTCTCCTTAGAGCACGTAAATGTATTCTGGCTGGAGACTACAAGCAATTGCCACCAACTATCAAATCACAAACGTAAAAACGCTTCCTCATTGTATACAATGATCTCCGTTAAAAAAACAAAACAAAACTTAAAATGTCTCTTTGCTACATATCCCACACAGTGCTGCATCAAAAGGCTTATCTCTGAGTCTAATGGAGAGGCTCATTCAGATGTACGGGGACTCAGTGGTCCGTATGCTTACTGTCCAGTACCGCATGAACAGTGCAATCATGGATTGGGCCTCTAAAGAGATGTACCAAGGCAGGCTAATGGCTCACTGCTCTGTGGAAAGACATTTACTGAAGTGAGGAGCAGCTTGGATGAGAAAAAAGTTTTCTACCTGCTGTTGAAGTACAGCTTTTTTTTTTTTTTTTAAATATGACTGTTTTCTATCTGAAATAGAGATATACCAGGAGTTGCCAGTGTAGATGAGACCAGCACTCCACTGCTACTAATTGACACCGCAGGCTGTGGTCTGACGGAAATGGAGGTTACAGATGAACAATCCAAAGGCAATCAAGGTCTGACATTTATTTGTATTTTTTATTAAACAAAATAATTTTTACAGTTTTCTTGTGTCAGATCTAACTGTTTGTTTTCTCTACTCAGGTGAAGTAGACATTATTGAAATTCACATCAAGACTTTGACTGAAGCTGGAGTTAAAGCCAAAGATATAGCTGTTATCGCACCATACAATTTACAAGTAAGTCAAATATGTGAAGATCTTAAAAATCAAAACTTTATCATGTACTATATAATGGCTTAGCTGCAAGTACAACTTGGAACAATTTTGTTTTCAGACACATTCCTCTTTTTATTTCTTTGTATACACATCAGTAATCACTTTTTTGAAAATCTGCAATATTGTCACAATCATTTCATGAGACGAGATATATGGGCAAAAGTATAAAATCAGTGCTTGATAATCCATGTTTTCAAAGACAACATGAAGGTATAAATGTCATTTTAAAAAAGATAATTAAAATCGTCATATTACTACATTTAAAAACACCAAAGGGAATGACAAAAAATTATGAAAACACACCCTGAGCTCCATTAAAGTGCTCTTTCAAAGTGACTTAATGTGGTTTTATGTGTGTATTTTTTTTGCAAAGGTTGATCTGCTGCGTCAGAAACTTTCTGCAAGGTATCCAGAGCTGGAGATTAAGTCTGTAGATGGATTTCAGGGCAGAGAAAAAGAAGCTGTGGTGTTGTCATTAGTTCGGTCCAACAGAAAAGGTCATACCTGGACGTAAAGTCTTGTCAGAATCTGTCACAACATGAACATTATCAGCTTTATCATTTAACATACCTGTCTATTTATTCATTGTGTTTCTTTAGGTGAAGTTGGATTTTTGGCAGAGGACAGAAGGATAAATGTGGCTGTTACTCGTGCTAGACGCCACATTGCTGTCGTGTGTGATACTCAAACTGTTCAGAATCACATTTTTCTAAAATCTCTCATCAGTCATATGACAGAGTTTGGTGAAGTCAGAACAGCATTTGAGTACATCCAAGACATCGTGCCGCAGAATTACACCCGTGAGCACAAAGAGACAAAGGTCGATACATCTAGTAGCACTAAGTTGGCCAAACAGAAGCCCAAGGATCAGCCTCAAAACAAGACCAAACAAGTACAGAAGAAATCTACTGATGTGAGTTATAAGGAAAAAAGGGCTGTGACACAAAAACTTACAAAACCTGGTACAGAGGATGAAGAGAACAAGAAAAGATATACAGAGATCAGAGAACAGGTTGAGAGCTTTCTGAAGAACTTCCATCAGCGTGAACTACAGTTTCCCCCTTCGTTTAACTCTCATGATCGTCTGCTGGTGCACCAGATTGCTGAAGAGCTTGGTCTTGTGCATGAGAGCAAAGGTGAGGGCAAAGACAGATGTATCACTGTCTCTAGAACCCTGAGTTCAAGACCATCTGAAGAGCCGGCACAAGAAAAAAATAATGAAGAAGGATCAGACCATGAAGAGAAAACTGTGCCAAGTCCACTAAAAGAACCAGTGAGTCAGTCTGGGTTAGATTTAAAAAGTTTACATTTGGAGCGAATGAAGAGGGAACAACAGAAAAGGGAAGAAAATGCCCAACAAAAAAAGCAACAAAACAGCATCCCATCAGGAGAGGCACAGTCGTCAAAGAAGTCCAAGTCTAAAGGTTTGTGATTAAAAACCTGTAGTCTGTCTTCCTTTCAGAGTTTGTCTGGAGATCTAGAATCTTTTTTGTTTTCTAGGAAAGAACCAAACTAAAGCAGGGGCATGTGACATCGCTGCTGCAGCTTCTCCAGATGGGGACTTCGACACACTTATCAGTGCTGTCATGAAGGCCGACAGTGTGTGCAGTTTTGTCAAGTGCAAAACTTCTGTGCTAACATTGGGCCAGCTTTGCCTGTTTTGCAATAGGCAATATTGTCTCACTCATCACATACCAGAGGTAAAAGAAGAATAAATAGTCTGATTTGTGTTGTTTGGTCATATTATACAGTCCTACTTTTTTTATAGCTGGATGTAAGAAGTAGATTTGAGGTTAAATGTTTTGTCCAAAATTTGATCATTTGTTCATTTTTTTTTTTTTAGGTTCACGGCTGTGGAGATAAAGCCAAATCTCATGCTCGGATGAGAATAAGTAAAGAGGGCATACTTTATGCTGGGAGCGGGAAGAAGGACAAGTCTATGGACCCTAATAAGAAAGCCTATCTGCAGAGGAGGCTGGATTCGAAACTTAAAGACATGGCATCACAGAGGAAATCCAAAAACAAGGAGGAGAAGGACAGTCAATAATGCAAATTACTTTTAAAAATCAATTCCCTTGAGTCAAAAAGATTTACTGTCATGTCTGAAGGAAATGTGATATTATGATTTAATATTTTCACAAACATCAAACTATTATGTTAATATTTAATTTGTGAAGTGTGGATTAAATAATGTTGCTTTTGATCAGTAAACTACTTAGATGAAAAACCCTGTGTGTTTACTATGTGTGAGTTTATTCTACATCTATTCTTATTGTTTGAGGACAGATTTTCAGCGGACTGGATATTCTTCCATTCTCGCACAGCCCAGGGGAAAAGTAAGGGAAAATTCTCTCAGTGAATTTGGCTTTGAATGTGTATATTGTTGTTGAATCAGCAGTGTTGATGAACACCACCTTTCCTTTGTCATAATCCAGCTCCACAGTAATCTTCTCTGGCTTCTGCTTTAACACCAGTTTGATGCGAGGTGAGGTCTGAGCCCAATATGAGTCTCCATTGCACAAGCTAATCACCCAGAATCCTTCGTTGGGGTTGAGGAAGACAGTACTTTTCCTTTTGATGGATTCTTGAGCTGCTCCGATGTACCAGTCTCTGCCTTGTCCAACCTCTATAGTCCAGCTGTGTTTTCCAGATGAGAAGCCAGTTGCTCCAAGCACACACACACGACTAGTGCAGCGTTCAAGGTTGTCTGGTAGGAGCTTCTTACTGCTGTATTGCACACAGGTCAACTCTTCAGAGAACCTCAGGTTGGATTGGGCAGTGTTTGGATCCAGGGTAATGGGAGCTAAAAGTGAAAAAGTTCAGTACAATGTCATTTGCTCCTTAATAAACCTGGCGTATGAGGCTTTTTCTACTTACCACAATCGATGATTTTTGCCATGTTCTTCCAAACTTCAAACTTGAGTAACCCTAAATGCTTTGCAGAGTTGATCAGAATATCTCTAATACACTCTGGCTCTTGAATGTTGCATTTGGTCCTGCAATGTATTTCTATGATTAGACCATATAATGGGCACAACAATTACTGCTAATTCAGTCTGATAATGGCTTATGCATACCTTTTCTTTGTCTCCTTGTAGTTCTAGTTCAAGAATGAAAGGGAAAAAAATCATTAATGACATATTTAGTGAAAGAAATTTAGTATTTTTTTTTTTTTCAAAAGCATGAACATACATGTAAAAATGTTAAATAATTTTCTCTGAGGCTCTTCTCAATGCCACCGATAATCAAGGAAAGTTTATTGATCTGGTCCTCAATGTGTTGTAGTTTATTGAACATCACCCGGGTCTTAGTTTCCTTTTCTTGTTTCAGTAACTTCAGCCTCCTGTTTTCCTCCTGCTGAAGAAACTGACGTAGCTTCTCAAACTCCTCCTGAATTACCTTCTCGTCCTCATTTGCTTGCGTCTGTAATAATGAGGAAGCAGGGTTCAATACCAATAAACAACAGGAATGTTTATTTGAAGTGGTGATTCATGTTTGTCATCAGACCTTTGTCTCTTCACAGTAATAAATAATGATCTGTGTTATACAAGATTGTGCTGATGATATTCATTAGACTATCAAGTACAGATCTACAGACTTTTACCTGTATGTAGGTTTTGGTTTGTTCCCACTCCACTTTGGTGTTTTTCAGTACGCTGAGCTTTTTCTTCAAGAGATCCAACTTTGATGAAATTTCTCCCTAAACAGTTGAAGTTAAAAACATCAAATTACACTGAAAACACAATCAATTTTCTTGCTTCTTGATTTCAGCTTTTCAATTAAATATTTGTTTGTTTGTAGTTCATTTATTTCGAATATGCAACAACTTAAACATTTGCACTCAATTAATATAAAAAACATTTACATGAAAAACAAAAACACAAAACAAAACATGGCTTTGTTTGCATATTCAAAAAGGAGTGGGAAGAAGCAAAACTTATTTAATCCCAGCCCTTTTCCTAAAAAAATAAAATAAAAAATCAAGTCCTTTGGACCAATTCAGTTCACTTTTCACATGCATAAACACATTCATACAAACTAATTTTACATATCAATAAAGTAAAATGAGTTATATAGTCCAATACATTATAGTTTCATTGTTTTCTGTCTCCCTGCTCCTGCTGACTCACCAAAGGATTCAGAAAAACAAACTGATACTGCTTAGTATATAAATTACTACATCAAACTTAGCCAGAAGCCAGTCAAATACACTCTCATATTTTATTTGCTCTTACAAATAATCTTTTTTTTTTTTTTAGTGTGGTAGAAGATATGAAAGTTATTCTTCTGTTTCTATTTTTACTCTACCTTTTTCTGTTGGGCTGCCTCGTCTACTGGGCAGCACTCATGAACCTTATGGTATTTTGATGTTTGACAGACAAGGCAGATAGGTTCTTCATCATTCTGACAAAAAATCTTCAGCTTCTCATTGTGTAAAAGACAGACATCCGTGTTCTTCATGGTCTTTAGTACTTGATATTCCTCTGCAGCTAATTTTAGTGCCAAATTGATAGGAGGCCTCCCAGGGACAGACACAGTGCCACACACCGGACATTCCCGACATCCTTTCCATTCCCAGAATTTCTGCAAACAAACTCGACAAATATTATGTCCACATTTTAAAAGAACAGGAAGGCTGTAAATCTCACTGCACTGGGGACAAAATAGGTCCTGTTCACAGAGTCGGTTTGTCGCTGCCATTGGACTGAGTGATACTTTACAGAAACGTGTTCCTGTTTTTCAGGTATAGAAACTGGAGGCGGTACAAATTAGAATGCTTGATAAACTAGTAAGACTGGTTAAAGTCAGCATTGGTAGATATTTCTTGAAAACTGTCATCTGTCATTGCCAAGTCATGGTCACTGTTATTGCCCGATAGTTACTTTCAGCTTTAATCCAGAAAGTCCCAAACCTCCACTTGCCACCAAAAGTACCTGTTGATGTAAACTTTAAGTCCACTGATCCTATACATGTAAATGATTGGTGAAAATGTAGTTTGTCATCTTTTCATGGTCATCAGATATGACCCATTTGGATGTACTGAGGCTTTGTAGTAACATGGAAACTCTGTAATCTACAGTGGTTCTCGGATTTTTTTATTTTTTTTTCAACTGAAGTTTGGGGGTACTTTAGCCAAGTACCCCCAAACTCTTGCTTCAGCCTTTTTGATTAAAAAAATTTGGCAAAATGTGTTCCTATGCCAAAGGTATCTATTTATATTTTCAAACCTGTGTAAACAACATATATTGAATTTAACTGTAATATATATATATATTAAAAAATGCATTTCATTAACAAAAAATAATTACTTAGCGACTCAAACTCATTTTGAATAATGTGAAGTAGAAATGTTCTTAAAATGTTGCCAAAGCTTAAACAAGATAATCAACAATAAAACTGTTATCTGAATGTTTTTATTGTGCTTTATATTTCAGCATTAAATCTCATTATTTTGTATTCAATACATAATGACTTATTGAATGTATTTTTCCACAAAAAATTTCAGATACCTACTACACGTCTTCCAAGTTCTCCTGGGGGTATATATACCCCACTTTAGGAACCACACTCCTACAACATTTATTCACCAATAAAAACTCATGGAATTGATCCAATGACAGTGGACAGAGACACTGGGTTAATGTTGTGTTAATGATGTTTTGTTGGAAATGTCTTCTTTTATTCAGTTTCTCATTTTGATATATAGTAACCTTTGCATTTATTGTGAACATCTAAATTAAATATAGGTACCTAAATGCAGGAAAATACATGATCCCAAAAAAATCCAAAATCACTTTAAGAAAGGTCAAGTAGAGAGAAAAAAAATGAATTGGGAGGTAACTCAAAAGCAGCACTGGGTCTTTAATAGTTAAAATATAAAAACATAAGGTTCTGAAAACATGAAAACACAAAATGGAAACCATTCAATTGCATTTTATTTCTATATTGAAATATATTTATATTCAACACAGTAACATGTTTTGACTCTGGTGCGTACAATGCATTTTAATCAGTGTCTACATGATTACATTCATGGTTATATCAACAGGATGACTAGAAAAACATTACATGGTATTTAAATCTGTAGTTTTACTGCATTAATCCTCTGAGGAGGGCAAAAGGTTGAGGCAATTCAGAGGTAGTTAAAACTGTTAGAGATAAGCGGCTGCACTGTCAGATATGGCAAACAGAATCGAGGATAAAATGTCTAAACACTTAAGATAATATCTACGCTCTAGAGATTTGAAGATTCAGTCTCAACAAAAAAACTGACAATGATCGTTAAACAAAAACCTTACAGTAAGTGCTTGTGCAGAAAATGTGTTGCTTTTGGCACAATTTCACAGCTGCTTTTCATGTTACACCTCAAGTTTGTGAAAAAAGTAAGAAGACCACCTCTTAGCTTTGATTATACCAAAAGTCTGTTGCAACAGTTTTGTCCCTTTTGTCACTGTTATAACAAGCAAGTAATATTTAAAACTGAGTATTTTACCAAACTACATCTACAGTCTCACATAAAGGAAGTTATTGATAAGGGTCTTACATTTCAATCATACACTAAACCTTATGCAGGTCATAATGATTTTGATCAGGTGTATTTTTACAATGAAAATACTGGGGAACAGGAAAAAGGCAACATCCACCTTTTTGCTTGGCATGATACGGTAACTGTAACATGCATCATTGGACTGGCTTAGCTCTTTTTTTTTTTATCTAAAAACACTGTTTTGTCTTTCTATCACAAATCCCCTTCCATATTACTAAACATGACTTAACAAATATTCTCACACTTTATTTTACCCCCAATAAATTCCTATGTACATAAAATAAATATGAAAACCATATAATGTTTTTCAGCTTTTTAACATCAATATTTGACAAATATGAAATTGGTCAGAAAAGTCTCTTACCCAATAGATTTCTTTATGCAGATGTCAGACTAAAAATAACACTTCCAGAAATGGACAGAAAAGGAATTTCTATGTTTAACACAATGTGTGTTGATCCTGCTCCTTAATCTCTGTAAGGAAGAAAAATACAGCTGCATGTACCTGTTCTGTAAAGACATACTAGTTTTAAACTGTTAAGAGATTTTAGTTTGTTGTAGGTTTTACAAAACACTTCAAATAAATGAAACTGATTTTCATGAAAACAGTATGTACACAAATACATTAATAAATATATTAAATTGGTTTAGTTCAGTAATGGCTCTGTGTTCTGTAAAATAATATGATCTGAAATTAGACAAAAATATTGTGTAAATGTTGGAATTGAACAACCAGACCATGTAAATAAAAATAAAATATATCAGATATTTCACTGAATCTTCATTTTCATTTGTTCATTTCTTGTTTCTTTTACAATGCATGATTAATGCATTTGTATAATAGCAAATGGACAAAGGCTCCATATTCCTTTCTGCTTGAATTCTGCATCAAATGGCCTGTTATCAGAGACAATACAGGACTTCATCTTCAGCTTATATTGAAATGTAACTATGGTAGTTTTACCCCCTCAGTCAGCCGTCACTCACTGACTGCTCTCTGCAAATAATCACATCCTCAGAGCCACACTCGGTAACACTTGACTGACTTCAGTTTCTTCTGCAAAGAGCAGTGACATATTACTCCTCAAACATCTTCAGCGCATCCTGAGGCCGCCTGCTTCTCTCAGATCAGTCAGGAGCCTGTGAGGCTTCATCATGCTGTGTCTGGCAGATCCAACGCACAAACACAGTCTGAACAATCACACAAATCCAGGCTTCATGGAGGACTTGAAGCATTTAGGACAACCTTTTGTCCCATTTGTCTCCAAACACCTGAAAAGACAGAAAGCCTCAGTGTCAGTGGTGTGTGATTATCAGTGCTCACTGAAATGGATAAAGGAAACGTATCAAATACTTTCTCTGGTGTCGAAGGAAAATCTCATCTGATGAGGTGAACAGCGATTCAATCTGTCATTTTAGTTAAATTTACTTATATACATTGAGCATTTCTGAATATATCAGAGAGAATACACTGTTACAACACCTACTTGAGATGGAAAATGTGGGAACAGGGTAAGGCCTGCAGCTTTTGGTCCCTGTCCCCAATGCTCTCCCCACACATCCCACAGTAGAGCTCCAGCTCCTCGACACACTGCAGAAACTTCACAACCTGCTCTCTGAGCTCCTCCTGCTGCCCCTGGCTTCGGTAAATCCCCTCACACAGACAGTGCACCTTTAGAGTACACAGCTAAAATATGAGCATATATGCAAACATTATTATCACGACGTGGAGAAGTTCTGTGCAGGTCCTGGACTACATAAAAAATGTTTCGCGGTCTGGAAAGATGAAATAAATACCTTGTTTCCTATTGCATCTGCCAGGTCCTGTGCTCGCTGCAAAGAGTCAAGAGCCTGAGGAAACAACATTAAACAGTTATGCAGAAAGACTGATACTGACTGATAGGTTGAAGACCCAAATATATATAATACCAGAAGAAAAAAATGAAAAGAACCTTGTCAAATTCTTTCTGCAAAAGCCAACACTTTGCAACACCCAGATAAACATATATCTGCCCAAAACGATTTCCAATCTCAGTCATGATGCCCAGTGCAGACTCGTAGCGAGGGAATGCTTTCTAAATGAAAGAAAAGGGGACCATAAAGTTGACTGCATCACAGTCAAAGGTGATGAAGAGACAAAAATGAAACCCAATAGTTGTATCACAACTTAAACATAATTGAAGCACAAATCACATTTGTACAAATAGTGACACCTTACATCAACGTCACGCCTGCAGCGATGTATGTCTGCAAAGTTTAGTAAGCACAGAGCCTGCAGAGGACGGTCACCATGCTGGAGCGCAATCTTCATAGACTCCTGGTCAAACACAGACAAAATTGACACTATCATACATAGTACTAAAATGTATTTAAACTACAGTTATTTTAGTTAACTCCAGTAAAATTTAATGATAGCTAAATGGGAGAACTTTCATCTTTTGGATTCCACTTGCACTCTGGTATTTGAAATATGACAGGATGTGTAAATTGTTTGGCTAAAAGAGTAAATGTGAAGCAAAGGAAACTGTAATAAATTTGAAATACATCCTGCTGTCTTGTTACTATACTTTTGCACTCCAAGGCAATGACATCAAGTTATTTTTCACCCTCAGTACATAATTAGAACACAGTGAGGACTAAAGTCGCCCTCTTCATTAACACTTTAAACCAGCGCCTCTGTGAGCATATTTTTGTCAAGGTCTAAGGCCTGGTACAACAGAACAACTGGTGTTTGCACCTGTTGGTAGTACAACATCTACTGTATCTGCAGCTCTGACATGAGAACAGCTAAAGACATCAATGGACAGTAAGTTAGAGAGGAAACAAAACTGTGACATTCCCCGAAGGTTATGTAAGTGTGCCTCTGGAGAAGAAGAACATAATCATGTGTTGAATAGTTATATATATATATACATATAAAAAAAATACCTCACAGCACTCCATGGCGTCTGGCAGGCGCTCCAGTTTCCTGTAGGCTACAGACATATGGTACTGGCTCATGGCACGATACTTGAGGCTCCAACCTTTTCCATAGTCATTGACCAGCTCAGCGGCTTTGCAGGGAAAGAACAGAGCTTTCTCATAGTCCTGTTGGCAGACGTGATTGATGAGTAGGACATATCAAATTTAATTAGTGCCCTTAGAAATGCAGTGTGTATCAAACGTTCTATTTCAGTACAACTTTCTAAAAGTAATGTATATTAACAAAACCTTTAAACAATATCTGGTTTTAGAAAAATTCTACTTATGATGTTGTCAACTCCAGTATCATGAAATGGTCTGTTTCATAAAATAAAGTGATAGATGAGCGCATTCTTCAAACACCACTTCATCACAATCCCATTGAAACCAATCCTCCCTAGGAAGCTGAGGGATTACTCTTACAAATCTCTGATGTCAAGGGTACTACATAAGCCCAGCCAACAGCCTACTCACTCCACCCTTGTGTTACAATGCCCAGTACTGCATGTGCTAACCATTGGGGTTTGATGGGATGCTCTGCAGTCTTACCATACTCTGTAAATACACTGGCAGCATCAATATTGATTGCGTAATCAAATCACACGTGCAATTTATTCAAAGTCACCCAATTAAAATAGCTGGGAGTCTGCAACCATCACTGAGTGGTTCAGATTTTTGCACAGGCTCTTATTCAGTTACCTGTTCATTGAAGAATGCTTTCAATGCATTACAAATATCTGGTTACAGCAAACACTGAAATCATTAACCTCAGCCTGTAGTTATACTTAGACCTGTCAAGTCCTGTATCTGAGTAACAGCAGTGTCTAGATGTACCTTCAGCTGCACATAGATGTTTCCCAGACTGCAGCAGACTCTGCACTCCAGCATCTTGTCATCATTGTTGTGTGCATAGCGCAGGGCCTTCTCGTAGCTCTCCAAAGCTTTCTGGAAGACACTGAGACCCAGGAACGCGTTGCCCATGCTGAGACATACCTGGCCATTGAGTTGTAGACTGACAGTGGTGCCCTGCATGTTTAAGCATGTCTTACAGTAGGAGACTGTTTTCTGGAAGTCACACAGCTTCTCATTGCTCCGTGCTAAATTCAGGTAGCCCTCTGTCAGGTAGTCAGGGTCCTCCATTTCTCTTGCTGTGTCAATTTGATCAAGGGCGTACTGCAGAGAAAGTGTGTAAGGTGATTATAAACGGATAGCCAATTTAATAATGATGTTAAATTAAAACCTGAATCATAAAGAAAAAAATCAGATCTGATATGTCTTCAGAGGTACAAGACTTATTTAGGGCTCCTTATTAAACTCTAGTTTAGAGAGAGTGAGAGCTGTTTGAGTAAAGATGATTATGTCAACAAGACACCCCACACTGGTACTCAGGTTGCAGGACACTTATTTACTCTGCATCGCATGGAAGCCACAAATTAACCCATGCTTCTCAAGATCACTGTAAATGGGACCAAGAAGATCACTTTTTACCTCTCCATGTTTAATAATTATTAAAATACTGAGATGCTCTTTCACAATGAACTGCGTCTATCAAAAGCAGACATGGTGACAGTGGCCTTCAGTCTTTAGATCTACAACTTCAGTCACACACACTGCTAGTTACATAACACAAAATATGATCACACAGCATGTATAGGTACATGTCATGGTATATACACTGGTGAAAATGTTTCAACATAAGTCATCTATACAAAGTGATTACAAGGCTATTGTTCTAATAACGTTTCTACAAAAAAATTCTAACAATTTTCAGTACATACTGATTATATTTTATGATTTTCTTTGTCTCACATTGTATTTGGGACGTGTGTTAAGAGCCTTACCTTGAGCATATCTTTATATTTTCCCATCTCTGAGTGAGCTGTGATCAGACACCCCAAAACCCGAAACTTCCCTCCAGGATCTGAGGTTTTCTCCAGCACTTTTGTCCAGACATGCAGAGCTTTTTCTGTCTGATTGGACTGATACAACCTCAGGCCCTTCTCTATCTGCTGCTTGGTTTGGTCCTGGCCCATCTCTGGTGCAAGGCACTCATAAAAATATTCATTCGTTTAGGCCATGCAATTTCAGTGAGGCAGCAAGAAAGTAAATCCTTGCCATGCACAGTACAACTCCAAAGAAGATCCCTTGAAGACGATCCCCTGAGAGGTCAGTGCCAGAAGGCCTACCAGATCCCGCTCTCTCAGCTCCGGCTGTGCTGAGATGGAAAGGAAACTGGATCCACCAAAGTAAAATACACCAAGACCATTATCACCAATCGCTTCGTGGTGAGTTAAAGGGCCAGGAATAAATCTTCCCCATTTAACCGTGCAATGATCACATCTCACCATTAAGTGTTCAGAAATCCTCCTTCAGATTCCTATGTGAAAAACGCCAAAGAAACACGTTTCATAGCAAAGTGTTAGTAGCAATATCCCAGAATATCTGCTCCCTCCACACCCCAGCGAAAGGAATTCTCTGCACCCCTGTGTCCAACCCCCTCCACCTTCCTCCTACTGCTGGCGCTACAGCAGATGGCCTTGTCACTCTAGACCATGTGTCCCTTTAGGAATTCTGTTCTGCCCTCAGCAAGTACTCCCAAGGTCACTACAGCTCCTAGCGATCTACCTTCACACGGAACCCACTCTTCTAACCACACACTGGATTACAGACTTGTACATCACAGGGATTTTTAGGCATTTAAAATGGGCCGACCAGATATGCACAAGTGAAAATTAAAATTTAGAAGCTGTAAACAACTTTATTAAAGTACTGCATGTCAAATAGTGCATGTAGTGGTCATCAGCTCTTATTGGGAGTTCTTATGGAGGCGCATATGTGCCCCCAGAAACCCCCACCCCTCATCTCGGCGTCAGCAACTGATGCTTAGAATAGTTCACAAAGTCTGACATGTTACTGGGCTTGGGTTTCAGCTGCACAGCTTCCTGCAACATCAATGGGATCAAACTTTTGGCCTAGCTGTAGCAGCTTTCTCTCCTTCAATGCCCCTTTTATTCCCCAAGGACACAAACAGGTACCTTTACTGTACCACCTCACCATTCACAAGATGCATTACCAGCCCAAAGATGGTGACAAGTTATGTTTTTGTTTAGCTTTCAATAGCTACACAGCAACTAAGTACCACTTCTAAATGTATCACTATATAATTGCAAGAATGAAAGATCTTAAATCCCTGGTAATAAACATAATATTAATAGTAAGAGATAGTTAATGTATACAGGGTCAACCATAAATATCAAAACAAACAGTGACAGGTTGCAGCTATGTGATATATTTGACATTTCTGTTAACAGTTTAACTTAAGGAACATTTACAATGTACATCAAAGAACATTGACAATGTACATCAAAAATACAATCTTAAAACAAGAAAAGTGAAAATTTGAAATGTTACAAAACTTCCCGTATTATGATGTTTATAAGCACTGACTTAAAATTTGAAGATGTGAGGATATTTAACTTATCATGTTACACTTATTTACTTCTTGTATACTGAAGGATGGTGTATGTCAAGTATTTTTTGTTTGCTTTTTTAAACACTGAAACTGTTCATGCGTCTCATTAAACAAGCAGTTTACAGGAAACAAAGTTGATTAATTCACTGGTCACAGCATCACCACAATTTTTTAACTTATCAGCTAAGAGATCCACAATGACAGATTGTAATACAACACAGAGCTCTAAGGTTTCTACTGGTCTGGTGGTGAAGTCAGAATGGAATGAATGACACAGAAACCAGCTGAGTAAATACATTTAGAGCAGATATCTTCTTAGATGTCTGAACAGTGAAGCCATAGTGAGTTATCCAACAGTCTTCCCTGATCCTCTCTGTGGCACATCTTTTGACATTCATAGGATATTTTAAGCTAAAACAAACTGCCAGTTTGTGAGGAGGATTTTTATTCCTCTGATAACAGAGACGACAGATGTGGCAGGGTTAAACTTTAATGTGTTTGCATCACCTTTCTTACATTTATCCCTGAAAACATATATGCAGCCATTACAACTAGCCACTTTCCACAGGGAAGGAACACAGCTCCACACCTCAGGGAAGCGCAGGCGGGTGAAGCTCTCCAGGAGAGGATTGTAGCAAACTAAGGAGTCTCCTTCAGCTACAATGAAGATCACATCCATGTGGACTGCAGCATGCATACACCCTGCAAATGGCAGCATGTATGGTTTAATCTGGCACTTCTGCGAGGCTGTGTCAAAGCACTGAATAAGTCGGGATGGCTTCGTAAAAAAATCCATATCATTCTCCTCCCCACCAAGCAGGTAGATTGTCCCACCTAGGTTCACACCGGCAGCACCGGACACTGCAGTGTCCAGCTGGCTAGTCTCTGTCCACATGTTGTCCTTGACTGTATAGTAAATGACAGCATTGGAAAGGGTGTCCTGTAACGTCTTACCACCTAGTGAGTAGATAGCGTCCTCAGTGTAGACAGAGACCATGGTGTGGTGGAGACGGTCTCTGGGCAGTGGGGCACAGCGTTCCCAGTCCATCGTGTGCATGTTGCACTTCCACATACGGCGGGGAATCGACCCTCCAACCACATACAGGTCCCCTCCATGCTTACAGGCTGCAGTGATCTGATGACATAAACTGTTCTGGCCACTAACGCTGATGGCATCATCCTCATCACAGTGTAGTGACACAGCAAGAGAATGTGTTCGCGTTTCCTCTTTACCAATTAGGTAGATGTGAACATTCTCACCAATTTCCTGTGGATGACAGAAAAGTAATAAGAAACATAAATAATCAAGCAAACATGAAATGAGCAAGTCATCTTCAAAATCCTTTCAAGCTCAAGACAAATTACTGGCAGTATTACCTTAAGATTTTCTTGAAGGATGCAAGAAAACTCTTCTCTCTCCACTTTGTTGTGATTTATCCATGACTCGATGGCCACTGTTGGGTTCTGGGAGCTTGGAACACCATCTGAACACAAATAAGCACAAGGGGCAATTAATAAAATAAATGTTAAAGGCTGAGTACTACCACAGTATGTTTCACTGTTTAGTCAAAATGTGTAACATATGTAATGGCAAACCTTTCTGTATCGGTTTTGTGGATGAACACACTTTGTTCCATCCATAGTCTTTTTTTTTTAAACAACAATACCTTTTTCCAGTTAAATGTATAAACAAACAAACAAAAAAATTTCTGAGACTGCTGTGTGGCATGCAGAAAAATCTGTGGTGACATCAGGATTGTGTATGAAGATAAAACAAGAGATTGTGTTACCTTTGATTATGTCCAGAAGCAGACAGAGAGGTAGATTAACAAATTCCTCTGTCTGATGTAGTTGAGCCAGGTGGATTTTAGCACAGTGCTTGGCTGCAGTGTACAACTCCTGGTCACTGTGTCTGTCTGCAAGCCACATCACCTACACAAAAACAGGTAATTATAGTAACACTGACATAACATAATCATCACTAAGTAAAAGAGACCATGGGAGTTGGGAAAAACAGTGAATAACCTGCAGGCAATTTTTGACCTCCACAGTCCGTGAGAGGAAGCGAGAGCACTCCTCAAAGAGAGCAGTCAGCTGGTACATGTCTGCCATCTCATAGGTGTCTTGCAACTCTTCTACCCTCAGCTTAATGGTACCGTGGTAGATGTAGTCTATGAGCAACTGAAAAACAGTAGCACTGACATCTTTCAGCTCAATGGCGCGGTTGTGGGACTCTTTAAGATTGGAGGTGAACATGGAGCGAAAGAAGCTGCTCTGGGCTGAGAGAACAAGTCGATGTAGATTAAATTCTTTACTGTCAACGGTGATGGTAACATCAGCAAACAGGCCATCCTCCAAGCACAAGTCCATGATGCTTTTCACCACCCTGCTGGAATGGGAGCGATCAGTGAAGGTGTATCCCAGGAAGTAGTTTTCCTCTCCCATGGAGCCCCCAACACTGAGCCCCCCCTCCTCGCTGGACTCCATTGTCTGCTGCTCGCCTGAAAGACACCAAATGTTTCCTTTTAGTCACTCCTACCTTTAAGAAGAGAATAATAATAACTAACTGGATCAGCATATTGTTAAGCTTACATTTTTAGAAAATTCTTACTATGATGATGTTTTTTCACATTAGTGGAATTTTACAGTGTGTCTCTTTCACATATACTCACACATATGCACATAACGGGGGCACAACTAAGAAGTGTGTTTCAATTAGTATTATATATCTTGTAAAACACTTGCACTAAGTTAAATTTGGCTATCCTCTCACTGTGACAGCGTGAAGTGACAAAGACGCTTTTCTAATTAATGATTCATGATGTCTATGAATGTATTGATTTTACTGTCTATCTTAACTCCCTGCTAAATAAGAACAGCAACAAAGCGAACTCGCGAATTCAACTATTATTTAATAGAAACTGCAGCTAACTGACTATTCATCTGCTAAGCTAACGTTAGCGGGGTTGTGTTGTGGCTGGCGTTAGCACCTCCGGAGCTAACAAGCTAACTGCTAATGTAAACATGATAGATATACGTAGTTCCCCTAATGATATAAAAACTGGTTCGAAATTATTAAAATAAATAGTACGAACAAATATGATTACCTTTATCTTCTCTACTTTATCATTCAGTAGCAACTGAACAGCAGACCGGAAGTAAATAAACTTCTTCTTCGGGGAACCAAGAAATGGCTTGTTGGTCTAAACTCTCACTACTGTCTTTTTGTGGCACAGTTGTGTTACTACAGTTGTTGTTGTAAAACGCTGTCTACATGTAAAAATACCTCCAAGGTGTTTGTAAATCAGACCCGCATTAGGGTGCACCATGGCAATCGCCTCCCGAGGGTGCCCCATACATCGACCCCCACCGGGTTACCAACATACTACATCCTCCATGCACTCATACCAACAAAGCAGGTATCTAATCAATTAACGTAGGCAGACTCATAGTCCATTAGGCAACACACAATACATAGAATAAATGAAGACAATTAAAAAAGGCAACCATACCAGTGTTTCCACATAAATGACTGACACAGCACTGACGCCTGGATTTGACAGTTGTACAATCATAGAATTCTGAGAGTTATTCTATCTGAATTTGTACATTATATTCCCCAACAGGGCATGGAATGTGTCAATTCCTACACATTTTTTTTTGTTTCAGCAGAACCATCCTTTTTATTATTTGCAGATTAATCCTAGTAGTAGTAGTAGTAGTAGTGGTAGATTAACAAGTTTTTCCATAAATGAAGTATTTCCACATTTACAAAAAATGCTTGTTGCTGTAGAACTAGCTTCATTTTACTGTTCATATTATTAAACCCAACTAAGCATTTTATAGTAAAACTAACTTTTTTTGCAATTGTTGTCCTATGTGTAAAATTTTCTTTACATCTACCACTGTATTTACTATTGAAGCTATTTGTTTTGAAAGTTCCGCTGATATTGTGGTAGCCATTCATGCTAGAAACTCCCATGTATACATGGAGAGGCTATGTCACGCCCTTCTATTTCCGGTCCATAGATGCTTAGCTCACCAAAAAAATTGAATGGGAGTGAATTAAGCGAGTCAAGCTAAATTCTTATTCCGTTTGACAAGTGCTCTGAAATTCATATATGATAGCGGTTAATAAGACATATTTGATGTGTCATAGGCAGAGCACCCATTTTTGATGGGAAGCAATCGTGACGTTCGGAGACTTTAAGTTCCCCACACAATAGGTACAGTATGAAAAGTGTACTGTTTGATCTTTACGTAGCTACGTTGGGTGTTTGACCTGCAGTGATTTGTTCAAGTTTCCCGCGCATGTGCAAGTACGATAGGTACCAGTGATGCGCGGGTCGATGTATAAACGACTCGCAACCGCCCGCTACTAATATCTTTTTAAAGGACGGAGATTTTTAAAGAGTAGTCATCAGTCACTTCGGGTCAGCCCGCTCATCACTGACACACACACACACACACACACACACACACACACACAGGAGCTGTGACAACTCATTGATGAGCTATAGGTATGGTGATCATCAGCCACTTCCAATAAACAATTATTACAAAAGGGTATTTTGGCTCCAACATTATCAACATCATATCTAATATTATATAAACATCGAATGTGTGCCTGAATTAATGAACTATTTGTATTCAAGAGACACATATCGACAGAATGTGTCTCTTAGTTTCAGTGACCTCTGAAATGTGCTACCTTCCTGGGATGTTTAATTCAATACACTGAAAATGCAGAATATTTTCTTGCAAAGGGATTTTTGTATTAGAGCAATCGACATCACAGGTCTCTTCAGCATATGAAGGACTTGTACCTTTAAAAATTAATCAACCATTTATTCCTAAAGGAATGTATTTAAAAGTTATGCATGACTTTTTCCACTATATAGATGTGAAATAAATCAGAAGAACTGGGATTCAGGGGAAAAAAAAGTACTTTTTTGCCAACTGGCTTCAAGTCGTCTTTTTCCAAATAGGAAAAATGTTTGGTATTCAGTCTGAGTTTCCTCTGTGTGGACTCACACAAGTCAGTGAGCAAAGGTAGAGATGAGAAGGATGCGGTGATATCTGTCTTCAAAAATCAAGCTGGGAATTAAAATGAAATTGCACCTTAAAATCTGGCTCCAGGTCATGTTTTGGCTTTACTGTGACCAAGTGCTGTATGGTAAGTTTAATGAAAATAAATCTTCTACAAGAGCTGTGATGAGAATATACATTTTGAATATTAGGTAATGATCTAACTGTAAAGTTACTAGTGGCGAGTAGTGGTTTTAATATTAGCATATTTTTTATTGTAGATGTGGCTGCAGGCAGAAGTGCAACTCCTCAAAAAGTGGGATTATCTCTTCCTCATGCAAACCTGATGTTTGAGGTGTGTTCCTCCTTTTGTGTCAAAAGAAGCTATTGTGTGGTAAAATAACTCAAAATTGTATTTCAAGTTAAGGAATATACATTTCTTTGGATGTTTATTTCATGTGAACAGATCTTGCTCAGTGGGGTGGAAATCGACCAGGACAATAACATAATCCTTCTTGATGAGGAACTGGCATCAATGAGGGCGGGGCGGTCTTTCCTGTCTCAGATAAATGATGATATTCCCAGAAGTCATAATGCCATGGCACAGATGATGTCTGAACTCGAAGGTCAAGGGAGGAAATCGTTAACTCAGGCTGAGTTTGACAGTCTTCTTCTGAGTATGGTGTACTCTACTCACCAGGCCGGGCAACAAAATGGAAAAGAGGAACAGCAAGCCTGGGGCAGACTGCTCCTCCAACTGGCAAATATTACTCTCCATGAGCTACGTGGACAATATTTTATCAGTTATGCATAATCAGTCTACTGCCAAAGTGTACAAAATAAAAGTATAAATAAAGAATTTGGAATCTAAATATCTGTGAAACGTGTACTGCATCTGTGAAATAAAAAAGAATCACATCTTTAACAAGAGAACAGTTTTATTTCAATACAGTAGAAAAACAACGACAATTTGTTATATTAATCTGGTTTAGAAAATATAAGAATGGAAAGAAATGGAAGTTATCGGAATCCCTGAAAACAACAACTGAGAAACTAAGACAAGATATATATATATATATATATATATATATATATATATATATATATATATATATATATATATATATATATATATATACACACACACATATACACACACACAACTTTTCAATATCTTAACAATGTTTACTTCTTTTTCAGCTGAGATTTACTGCATTTAGTCTTGGTCTCAGATTCTTCCAGAGAGGCCATTTTTTTCTTGAGTTTTGCATCCATAGCAGGAACTCTCCTATTCCTGCTGGAGCGCTGCTGACTCCTCTGGTGGCCTCTGAGGCTGTTCACTGAGGTTGTGGTTTCCTCCTGTTGTTTGTGCCAATCATTGATCAGTGTCTCATTTCTATCCCAGACCAGCACGGTTACACCTGTGGGCGAATAATAAACACTCTAAGTGACACTCAACATTGTTTTAACATGCATTTCCAAAGCCAAAGAACTCACCCATCCCGGATCCAATCACATCTCCACTGGGATTAAATTTGTTGATCTGCAATAAGAAGAGTTTGAAGACTGTTAAGCATTTTTCTGCACCATCATATAACTTCTGTAAGATGTTTGACAATGGAGACTGTTTTCACCCCCACTATGATTGAAACTTTATTTGAAGTCACTCACATTCATGTTAAAGTCTTGGTCTCATTATTTTGGTACATTAGATAAAAAGCAAAGGCAAGTCAACAAATATATCCTGTCCACCCAAAAAGTCATGAATGCAATATTTAAATATACCATCTTTTGTTTTGAATACAGGATACATTAAGAGAACCTCAGGAAGACGAGCCTGGGATTTGGGTCATCTAATGAGGATTCTCAATAAAGAATACACTTTCACTGTGACATTGTTTCACACATAATGCTTATGTAGTGTCACAATAGGTTTCCTAATAATTTTTCCATCCATAGATATATCAATTTTTGATTCTTGATGATAGAGAATCGGATCGCTGCCTCAAATCTTCATCACATCCCAATTTAGTGTCTAGACTCTATGGAACCTAATCCAAGCGTGGAAATGATGTCTTGTTCTCGAGTTTGAACAATTCTGTCTCAAACCTCATGAATACTGCATTGTCCGATCGTTTTGATATTAAGACAGTCTACTTCCTGCATCAGTTAATTAACTAACTTGTTATGAGTGAAACATTATTAAACACTGCAGTACTTACTGATGGAAATATCTCAACTATTTGCTTCGTTAAATCCAATGAATATATCCTCTCATCAAAACCAAAGCTCGTGTAGTGAAATATTGCATGTATGCTTTTTTTTTGGCCAGGCAGTGTGTAACTTAGATTAATTAGGTAGGTTAAATTTTAGAATTTTTACTATGGAAAAGTAGCATAACATAGGTACAAACTCACAGATTTGATTCCTGAAGCAGTAGGATCTTGTAGTTGACAAACAAGCTCCGCTGAGTTTGAGTCAAATACGTCAATGGTTCTCTGATCCCCAGGACAAATGCGGTCATCAGGGTAACAGCCTGCCACAATCAGATCATACACTGGGTGCCATGTAGCCTACAATGGATAAATGAAGCACATATTTGCACCTTTATTCTTGACAACTGAACAGAGTACTGTAATTGACAAAAAACACACTAATCAGTAGAATTAGTCATCTGTCATACAAAAATTCTACATGGCATTTTTGAGGCTGTACATCTTTGTAAAGTATGTCATGATATTAACGAATGATCTGGCTGGCCTCGTATCACATTTTAACAGATGTCTGTGTTAAACGTATGGTCCCTGTTGCTACAGACTTCAGTAACTAATGATGCAGTCACAAACCTTGATGGGTGTGAGATGCTGGAACTGTCTATGTGGATGCTGGATGACATGTAGAGGCTTTGACCAATCAGATGAAGAGTAAACCCGGATCTGATCATACTGATCTGTGGTGAGCAATTTGGAACAGTCCAATGGATTGAAATAGGCTGAGGAGATGACAGAGTCACATCAAGAGTTTTCACTTGAAATAAAAAACACAATCAGACAGAGTCTTAACGAACACAAAGAGGTAAAATATTTTTTCTGTTACCGGAGTTCACAGCTTTCTCATGAGGCATGTTGTGGAGGAAATTTGTCTTATCCTTAATGTTTCTGAGGTCCCAAAGTTTCACCGTATGGTCAACTGATGCTGTGGCCAACAGCCAATCACAACGGGAGTTGAACTCTGCATGAGTCACTTTGGCTTTGTGCAATTTATCACTGAAAATCTACAATGTTAATACAGAACAAAATTATTAACAAATGAAACATAATCAGTTCCAAAAAAAAGAAGAAGAATGATTCCACTACGTGTAGAACATTTAACACACCTTTTGGCCATTCAAACTTAGCAGCGAGAGTTGTCCTGTATTGTCTCCAGTCACAAGCATCTGTCGACTCACAGACACATCTACAGAGCAGTACCAGAAACTGTAAGAGAGATGTGTGTTTAATAGCAGTGAACAATAAGAGGAAACACCAATAACGCTAAGAAATGACTGAGGTCAAATAAAATGTTCTCTCTATTTAGCCTTTATTTTTATTACAATGTTACCATTTTTCAGTGCCAATCACATATTTTCCTACATTTAATTCACTGTTCATGTACTTTCATCCTCATGCTGATATTACATCAAAATAGAGAAAACTTTTTTTTAAAAAGGAACTTTTTTTTTTTTTTTACAAAGTCCACTATTTACTGCACATAAACCAAGTATCTCCATCTACTGTCATTTATTAAACTCCATGGAATAATCCAAGTTTTTTAGTAAAATGCAGAACAAAGACAAGAAGTGGGCAGGAGTTAAGAGCTTGCTCCACTTTTTCATAAACAAGATAAAGATGTGCATGTTTACACTAACCTAAATAGAAACATATATCATGTAAATGTTTTAACATAACCAATATATTCAATTCAGAGCAATTGCAAATTTTACAGTTCGTCCAAATAGTGAAAAAAAATCTAAAACATGACTTTCTTAGTGAAACATATTAACTGAACATAAACGACATGTCTCCATCCACTGTTATTTAGCAAAAAGTAATAAAATAAATAACATTCTGCAGAAATCAGCTCATCCATCTATCCTCCATCTCACATTCTTCTTTTCTCACCAAACATTGTGGTGATCATGGCCACAGTCTTGAGTTCTGGAGAGAACAGTGGGTGCTTTGCCCTCAAAGCTGTGCAGAGTCAGTGTACCCTCTCCAGAGGCCACATAGACTTTAGAAAGGTCCATTGGACAAAACTTCATCCCTCCAATAAAGTCTCCTGGTCCGTTCTGTTCATAGAAACACAAACACAGATCTGTCACAGGACTGTACACTCCCACAAATCATTACACCAAAATGGGGCCACCTGAAAAGAAGACTAATGCTAGACTCATCTGGCTGAAAACTCCTCTGGATTTTAACTTCAGTGTGTCTGTGCAGGCAAACACTGCACAGACACACTGGGTTCTGCCATTGAACTCAGAGTGCTGTTGTGCCCCCCATAGGTTAAACTTCATGTCTGTAACCGAGTCTCCAGCACGTGTCTACGCAGAAACCAAAGTCACAACTTAAATGATATGCATAGAAACTAAAGCCTCTTCTTAATGACAACAAAAAACTTGTGCAGCTGGTCACATGGGAACTCACCCCTTGAATAAAAGTTGTCTTTGTTGGTACCTCAAAGTCCCACAGATAAATGTCACCACCTTTGGATCCTGCTGCCAGAGTGGTGTGATGAGTGGGATGCCACTCCAGACAAGTGACTCTGCGGTCGAAGGGACTGGTGGCCCCGTGGAAATGATAGGATGACAAGGAACGAACAAAAGGCTCCTGGAGACACTGCAAAAGACAAGAGTGTGATGTGGAAGTATTCCTTGTCATACAAAATGACAAATCTTCATGCTTATCAGATTATACTCTGATCTTTTTAGACTTTAAATTATACTGTAATGTATAGTGTTTCCTCTTGTCTTCAATTTTTAGTCATGTTTACTGTGGTACTGTATTTTCATTGTACCTGTGTCATTCTGATACAATGCAATTTCTCAGCTTGGCATTAAATAAAGTACGCGTACCTACCACACTAAACGCATCTACTTATATCTAACATCACAAAGAAAATGACGAGACTTCTGTTGTAACTATAGTAACAGAAAAAAGGCCCGAATTCTGTTTATAATTTTCACATCACCAATATAAAGCCTATGTTTAATTGTGTGCAAAGTGTCATAACACAGATACATTGTTAAGGGCCCATATACTGACTCGACACTGCATAATATTGGCTTAACTTATTCATGTTGCTATTTACTGTTCCTCCATACTACATTTGTGTATTTTTAACAAATATCAGCTAACACAAAGCACTGAATATGCTAATTTCTAGGATCATGCAGAAAGAATCATAATTTTTCCACATTCGAATTTTGGACTTTGACACAAAAAAGTGTATAATTTTAACACAATGACAAACAGAATAATGAAATGGTTGTGGAAGACATTTGCAGAATAAGTCATTTAACACAAACAAAAGCATGTGATATTTGTTTAACATAATTTCTTACTAAATACCTTTTAACATATTATGTAGCTTTGTGGGAGTAGCATATATATATATTCACCTGTCTCATTTGTGAGTGAAGACTTTGTCCCAGAGTGCTCTTGTAAATGTAGTGCACAATGTTTCCATGCCCACCCTTCTTCTGGACCTCTGCAGACCTGAAAAGAGACCCTGTAACCCAGAGGTTTACCATCAGCTGTGAGGACAGTAACATTTCCTGGACAATGTTACTGTGCTGACAGTCCCTTAAAAGTCTATATACCTGGTGCCTCCGCGTCTTTCTTGTGTCGTAGTTTTTTGGAAAGAGTTTGTCCAGGTGTCCCCCCAGCTCTTTTCTCCACTTTACCTTTAGATTCAGATACATTGGGCTTCCACTGTCTGCTTTTCATTTCTCCCTGTATAAACAACAACAGATACGAATGAGACAGACGAAGCATTTAGCTCAACATTGAAGTATTTGTCTGGAACAGTAGGGGTATTAAATGCTGCTTACCTGTAAAAGTCGGGGCTAAGTCCCACTGTAAGAGCTAGGGTAGTTTTTTTGCATAACACAGCCACACGTGTGTTTTTTAATGGCAGAAAATGTGGTGTTTTGTAACTTACATGTGTGTTTGCAGCTTGTGAACGGTAGGTGTCAGTATTTTTTGTTATGGTTTTAATCGTAGATGTATGACCGCCATGTTTAGAGTTCAGATAGGACTACAAACTTTCATCATATTGAGTAAAAACCCAAAAATATTCTAATATATCATCGTAGATAACTTCAGTGTTATTGATAATGAAATAATATACTTACTCACTAAGTCACAGTGGATTAAATAAAACACTATTGTTAATATGAAAACATGAGACAGGAAAATGTGAGTGCTTAAATGTGTCTGAAACAGAATAACGTCTTGTAATGAATTGCATAAAATGCAAAAGGGAAAGAAGCAATATGAATACGAAAGTAAAGGGCATGGGATAATCATTCGGTATAAAATATATTCTCAAAATCTTCAGAACATAGAGTATTAAGTATCTTTCTGAGGAGTATTTCTCTCTGTGTCATTTGCATTGTTATAACCTGTAAACCATGGAAGATCCTTCACATCCGGAGGGTGGAGGAAATGCAACCGCCTTTAAAAAAAACAAAGAAGAAGAAGAAGGAGACACGTGACAACAGTTCTGAACTCATATTGGCTGGTGCTGCGCCGTTTTGAAACTGCCCTGTGATTTGGGGAGGAGGGAAAGTTCAAATTGTAGTCTCAGGAAGGAACGGTAAAACCAGAGACACAACAATCTACAATGAACCGACAAATGTAAGTAAACATTATTTATTAAACTACAGAACAAAAACAGGTATAGTAAAAATGTGTTAGTATTTAATAGTTTGATATTGTGTTAAACTATGACTACGGCGTGATTAGCGGACAGTTAGCTAAGCAAACTGAGGCTGAAAACAAGAATACCGGTCATTTTGTTACCGGTCGCTGTCCGCTTTAAGTGAAGCCTAAAGTTAGCAATGAACTCATACCGACAAAATAAAATATTACTGTTTTCCAGGAAAGGCAAAACCCCCCGTAGACATCCTCCAAAGAAACCTCCCAACAGCCAAAAAGACCCAGTTGGGGTGAGTGTCTCAGAAAACTACTCGATAGCTAAACATTTAGTAAACACGGAGTCCATGACCGTGTTAAGCAACTCTGTCCTACGGTGGGTTTACTATACATATGTTGACTCACATCTGAAAAATATTTATCATGAATAATTGAGTCTCTAGGTCTTCTTGAAATGACTGGTACTTTGCTGGTGTTTTACAGGTGTATTGTCGTGTTCGACCCTTGGGTGCAGAAAACGAGGAATGTTGCATTGAGGTGATTAGTAGCACTACCATCCAGCTGCACGCCCCCGAAGGCTTCAAAACAAACAGAAATGGAGAGTACAAAGAGGTAATGCCGTTTTCCAGCTGGATTTTCGATTTGTGCTGTAAGTGTTTTAATTCTTGATGTTTTACTCTTGATTCTCAGACACAGTATTCATTCAAAAAAGTATTTGGAGTCTCCGTATCACAGATGGAGCTTTTTGAATTTGTGGCAAAACCTCTTGTTGATGACCTCATCAGTGGAAAAAATGGTAAGTGACTATTCAAATCCAAAGACAAGGTACATTACGTATCATGGGATGTACAATCAAAAAGTTGTCTGTTTTGATATGCCCACTTCATACTCCTGTTTTGTGGCACCTTTAAGACTTCCCACAGCCACGAACTGTGTGAAAAGGGGTCAAATGAAGTTCAATCATTTGAAGTTTTGAGACCTTTGTTGTTACCTGTCAGTGCAGTTTTTGATTATTTAAATTTTCTATAATTACATAAATATTATAGTCACGCAAAAAATATATTAATTGATCATGATATTTATCTAGAATTGGGAATCTTGTCAGGTCACTGGTTCAAGCTTCATAGATGTTTTGTTGCAGGTCTGCTCTTTACATATGGAGTCACAGGAAGTGGAAAAACGTTCACCATGACTGGCTCTCCAGGACAGGGGGGGCTGTTGCCACGCTCTCTTGACATGATTTTCAACAGTATAGGACCTTACCAGGCCAAAAGATATGTAAGTGTTGTTCAGAAATGTTTTATTTCCACACAAAGTTGAATGTTTATTTGGTACATTTTATTATTATTTTTTCTCCAATAACATGCCTCCTGTTTTGCAGGTTTTTAAAACGGATGATAAAAATGGCATGGAAGTCCAGAATGATGTTGATGCTTTGTTGGAACGGCAGAAACGAGAAAATAATTTGCCTATTCCTAAAGCATCTTCCTCTAGGTGGGTATGGAAAAATTACTAACTAGAAAAGCCACACTCAATTACAATGCTTCAGTTTAGATATATAACCTTCTTTTCTGATTTTTAGACAAAAGGTTGATCCTGAAATTGTTGACATGATAAAGCAAGAGGAGGCTTATAAAGCAGATGGTGTGGATGAAGACAGCAGTTATAGTGTCTTTGTTTCCTACATTGAGATCTACAACAACTACATCTATGATCTTCTTGAGGAAACTCCTGATGATGTCATCAAGCCAAAGTGAGTTCAGGAAATATGAAGAGCAAGAAATGTAATGTTCATATGAAAAAGAAGAAAACAATGAGTGATAATGAATTGCGTGTTATACTTTTAGAGTGTATTTCCTTATGGCAGAGTATTTGGAAGACAACATTATTGTCTCTTCTTTTACTAGGTGGAATGGTGGAGGCACACCCATGCGCCAGAACACTGAGTTCATGTATGTGACCAGTGAAAGCTCATACATCAGAGTAGTCTAACTGAGTAGACGATGTATATTGTCATTGGATCCTTGTCAGTACTGGGGATAATTGAAAATAAATATTTCAGGCAAGTGAGATATGACATGCAAATACTGTAAAATTTGCAAAATTATCAGTTATGTCAGAATTTGTCATATCAAGTCATTGATATAAGTATAAACAAGCATCCAGCGTCAGATTTGGTGTATTATAGTCTTAATTGTTACAAAGGGAAATACTGCATGTAATACCCAAAAATGGCAGATCTGCCAATTAAAGAATTATGTCTCCACTGGTGACAAGTGTTCCTCTGGTCCAAAATACAAAGATGATTACCTTATCCCTTTGCTTCTTTGTTATGCGACATGTTGCTAATCCTTCAGTTTGTTGCTTTGTATGGCGCTTTTACAGATTTTTAACTGATTAAGCTTTGACTGTGGCTGGAATCAAGCAATATTATCCCCCATCCAAATATGTGTTTCTCCATATTCTTCTACAGAAAATACAATGCCATGTCTTTACTGAATGAAACTATTACTTTCTCACCATAGACCACCTCAGTCCAAAATCCTCAGAGAGGATCAGAACCACAATATGTATGTGGCTGGTTGTATGGAGGTGGAAGTCAAGTCTGCTGAGGAGGCATTTCAAGTCTTTTGGAGAGGTAAGATGTGCATTTTATAATAAAAAAAAAATCAAACATGAATGTAGCGCGGGGCACTGCACTGATGATTGTAGATATGAATGACCTGGCATTGTTGGCCTCCGGGTCAGCTCTGGCCAGGAAATGACCTCTGTTAATCTTCTCTCTGAGCAGGTCATGATGATGTGTGGGGGATCAGTCAGCTTTTATGTTTTTAAAAATGGGTTTGTGTAAAAAGTGCTGTTTTTTTTTTTTTCCCCAGGCCAGAAGAAGAGGAAGGTGGCTAACACTCGGCTGAACAGAGAGTCCAGTCGCTCACACAGTGTCTTCATCATTAAACTGGCTCAGGCTCCTCTGGATGCAGATGGGGACAACATCCTCCAGGTCAGCTGAAACTGAAACCTCGCTTCCAGTCCCAGTGTTGGCACAGTTTTTTGCATATTTGGATTACCTATGAGTTAGTTTTAACTTTGAAGTCTTTTGTAAAGTATACTCTGAACTTGTTTTATTAGGACAAAAACCAGGTGGCTGTCAGTCAGCTTTGCCTGGTAGACCTGGCTGGAAGTGAGCGCACCGGCAGAACAGGGGCAGAGGGCAACCGCATACGTGAAGCAGGTTGTTTACCCAGCATCACGCTTTAGTTTAACTTTGAAGTTTATGCGATATGCCATAACAAAATACTACTTTTAACTTCCAGGTAACATTAACCAATCTCTGTTGACTCTACGGACATGTATTGAGGTACTTAGAGAAAACCAAATGTGTGGCACAAACAAGGTACGTTATGTCCAAAGTTAAGCCAGTCATTGTTATGCTCAATTACTTGTTTGGATAATGCAGGTTTTTTTTCTCTCTCTCTCTCTCTTATAGATGGTCCCCTACAGAGATTCCAAAGTAACCCATCTGTTTAAAAATTACTTTGATGGAGAGGGCAAAGTTAAAATGATCGTCTGTGTCAATCCCAAGGGTGATGACTATGAGGAAACCCTGGTAAATGAGAACAAACCTACTGTGTCTTTCTGAATGAATTAAACTGAAGTCCTTTTTGTCTGATGCATCATTTGCTTTGATTGTCCAGCTGGTGATGCGGTTTGCCGAAATGACCCAGGAGGTCGAAGTGGCTCGGCCAATGGACAGGCCCATCTGTGGATTTACACCAGGACGACGCCACAGGAACCAGGCTTTCAAGGAGGAGCTGTCTCGCAAGCTGGAGGAGCGTGGAGGTCCAATAGACCGAGGTAATGGTCTTACTGGCCTTGCTTATTATCTTGTGAATTGTTCTTATGCTGTTTTATTGTACCCATGTTATTTACAGCATTTGGTTACTTTTATTTGTGAAAAGGACTTCATAAATTTTTACTTACAGTGGGGAGCTTAAGTCTCCACCCCTTCCAGGAGGCTCATGGGGGCTAAGATCGGGAAATTAATGAATGGTATTCAATGGGAAATAAAATGCTAAAATTGTATCTGGTTTGTCATGTGCCCTGAATCACACACATGTTGTACCTCATAATAAATTATAATTGGTGTTCGCTTCAACTGCTTCTGTTAACCGACTGATTCATTTGCGAGTAAAACCCATTAATTTGGACTACACGCCTGGCGCGCATGTGACGTCACCGTAGACTCCACACCACAGCTGAGGGGAGTGTCACGTCACATACATGACGCATTGTAGTCTCTTACTAAGCCCACATAAAACCGAACGTCACGTTTGCTTCCCATCAAAAACGGGTCGTCTGCCTATGCCACATCAAATATTTTTTATTAACTGTTGTCACATGTGAATTTCAGAACACTTTTCAAATGGAATCAGAATTTAGCTTGACTTGCTCCTTTCACTCCCATTCAATATTTTTGCGAGCTAAGCACCCATGGTTTGGAAGTAGAAGGGCGTGACTTGGCTTTCCCATTGCCTTCAGTGCTGTGTAGCTTATCCTGTTGATATCATGTATGTATTAAAACATATTTAATATGTTTTTAAATGTGATTGATACAGGGTCTGCATAGCTACACATAATAATATGCATAAAATAAGTGCAGAATGTTAAAAAAAACTAAACAAAAAACTATTACTGTACTGTAAATGTATACTTAAAGAAAATAAATATGTCAGCAGCTCCAACTCTGCTTCCTTTTCATAACAGAAATGTCTTTTGTAGAATCACACCCTTACAAAGTGGTTTATTAAGCCATTTGTAGGTGAATTGTGGATAATTGTAAAAACAAAACTGTTGTACTGTGATAAGAAAGGGATGTACAATTTTCAAGTTTGCATAACCCTGTTGACCAGGAGGAATATTACACAATGTACTGCAATGTATATTTAAGCATTAAACAGTTGTACAGTAACTCCTTACATGATACTATGTATACACAGTCGTACTAACTTAACCTGTACTAGATTTTAAAAAAAGGCCCTTTATATAAATATTTCTGTTTGTATATCTATAGAATTAACATTTTGTAAATTCCTAAATACAGCTTTAGAAGTCTTGTTTACTCTGTGTTCCTGCAGACATGCCCTTGGTTGTGAACAACCTTGTACAAAGCCTTCCACCGCTTCCCTGCTGTGAGCTGACAGACCCTCATGATGACATCACACTGCCCAGACTGATTGAAGCTCTGCAGAACAGACATAGGACTCGGCAAATGATGATTGACGGTTGTCTCAATTTAGGTTGTTGTTGTATTCCAAGTTATTTCTCACCTCTTACTGCAATATTTAGTTTATTTAGTCACAGTTTCCTTATCTGAGTTTTCTTTCTATATTATTTCAGCCAATGTGATAAAATCCAAGTTTCAAGAATTGGACAGCAACCTTATTACAAGAGATAACTTTATTCATGAACAAAATGGCAAACTATTTGAAAAAGACAAAGTCATCCAGAACAACAAGGGTGAGATTGAACGGTTGGAGAAGAAAAATAAGATGCAAGAACATAAAGTAAGAAACCAAAAATTTAAAGATTTAAAGTAATTTTTATTTTTTTCACTCCTTCTAAAATTAATGTTTCTAAAATGATCTGTCCCAGATTGACATCCTGCAGAAAGCCACTAAAATCTATGAGGACGATAAGCGTTCACTTAAGCATGAGCTGGAAACCAGAGATCAAAGACTCCAGAGAGAGCAGTCAGAAAAGAGACGCATGGAGCAGCGCATGCAGGGTGTGGTATCAGATACACAACACAGATGGGAGAAAGAATGTGTGAGTCATTTGATAAATTTAACCAATTTAGGTTGTTTTTTTTTTTGTTTTTTTTGACTGTTGCTACACATTTGTCATAAATTGCGGACAGTTATACAGTTATTGTTGCTTAAATATAAACTACACATCTTGCTGTGCAGGAAAGGCGTGTTAATGCAATGCAGCTGGAGATGCAAAACAAGCTCTGGGTGAAAGATGAGAAGCTGAAGCAGCTCAAGGCCATTGTGACAGAGAGCAAGACACCAGGTCGTCCTGAACCTCCACCACGTCAATCACAGCCAAAGCGTCCTTCCAGAGAGGAAAAGCGATCAGTCCCTGCAAAAAGATCTGCCTCACCCTCGCCTCTTCCTGTATGTTAAAGCATCTTCCCACATCCTGGTTGATTTACTGTGTCAGCTAAAACTAAGCATTACTGGAATAGAAATTAAGAGATTTCTTCCCTCTAGTGTGTAAAACCATATATTAACATAACTATAGCTCTCGCATAAAAATTGAGAAGGAAACACTGAAAATGAGTGCCTCTGTTAAGATCTCATGCTTGTAATTCAATCTAATGCCCTATTATTCCACAATGTAAAAGTTATTACTTTTTTAATCTAGCTTTCTAATGGACCAACTCCAAAATTCACTGGGGAAAATGTATTGTCCTTGACCTACTCCCCACCTTTCCACCAGATTTAATTTAGAAAAAGATTAGGTTTTGTCTAATCCTGGTGACACATGATAACAAAAAGTATTTGTAGTGAGGTAGTAATACATTTAATGTACATTGCTGGGTTTTATTGTGAATGTTTCCTCAAGGAAATTACAAGTTATTAGTTTATAGCATGTCAGCATATAAGTGTTGATTTTTCTAAATTTTTTTATTATTATTTTAATTTTTATTTTTTTCAAAAGGAGCACCCATCACGTGTTTGCAGTATCTCACTAAACTTCCTATCAGACAGTGAGGGACCTGTACTGTATAACTAGTAGAGTCCTTAAAAAAAAAAAAAAAATCTTGGCATTGGACTTAAATACGGATGACCATTCTACTTTTTAAGGTAATGGAGAGAAGTGTCGTACATGAAAATGGGCTGTGGCCATGGTCCAGTGAAGGTTGCCTCTCTCATACATACGGTCCACTATAATCTTTCTAAAACATTATTTCAAAAAGTTAACACTGTTTCCATGGAAACTGGTTCATAACAACGTGGAAATTTATTTATTCATTTATTTATTTACATCTGTTTATGTTGGGCAAAAAATTGGTTCTGGGGTTCTTCATCACAGATATGAGGAATACCATGAAGACATTGCAGGTCACCTAAGTTTTGAATATAAGAAAACATGCTCAAAATCACTATTTGGACCAGAAATATATGTATGTATCACCTCCACTGAGGTTCCAAGACTAGAACGGATACAAAAACACTGTAGACCACTGATTGGTCAGTAAGTTGTCTCTGTGACCCACCAATTTACAAAAAAACAATGTGGGAGTTTAATGTAAATGAAGTGGTAGGTTAATCCAAATTATAACAACCTGAAAATTTACATCATGGTCTGTCAAGGGGATTCGGTCTTGGGTGGCTGACATAAAAAATTCAACATGAGCTTGACGAGACGATATGTAGCGAGAGAGTTCATTAGCAACTCTGAGCAGGTGACACAAAAGTAACGCCCCACATCGCTATAACAACCAGGTACTTTAATGCTGCGTTTCCACTAGTATCGGCTCTACTGGATTCTATTCTCTATGGTCCATTTCCACTATGAAAAAGGACCCAGTCCTAGAATTTTGGTATCTCTTCCACAGAGGTTGTAAGCGATACTATAACGTGATGTGTAAACAGCGTAGACACTGACTGGTGGAGTTGTCTCTGTGTTGTCAATGTGCAGCTCGCCATTTAAAAAAAAAAAAAAAACTAGATTCAGAATTACAGGAGAGACCGGTGAGTTAAATTCAGTCTCCAATGGAATGATGGTAGTCCACAAAACTACACCATGGTTGGTCGTGGCGGTTGAGACATTTCTGTCTTTGGTGGCTAATGGGAAAAAAAAATCAGCGAGCGCTTGATGGTGCCTCGCAAGTGTCTGTGCTGGAAACGCACTCCACGTAGCATATGGTCCCTAAGCCGACTCACGTAGAATAGAGCCGATTCTATGTAGTGGAAATATGGCTTTATATCTAGTATCCTGTAATGGAAACGGTCTCCAGGAATAGTACCTGCTACCCAAGTCAAGCTGGTTTCACGTAGTGAAAACGCAGCATTATAATCTGGTACAGTAACATCGTACTAAATCTCCTGCATGGCCCTCAACCTGCCAAGCTTGAAGGAGAGCAGTGTGATTGGCTAGATGGGAAGATGTACCCCGGTAGTTCATACCATAAATGTATCCTTCATATCTTTGATCTTCTCCAAATACCTTCGCAATCAGTCATGTTGAGCTTCTCCTGATGCAGACATCTTGCTTTTGCCACCACCTTATCCATTTAAAAAAAAAAATCAATCTTTAAGTATACGTGTCTTTTTTGCACATTGATACTATGCTGTTGCCCATAGCAACTGATGGCTTCTAAGCCTCCCAGACGTCACGTAATATGAAGTATTTCCTTATTCGTTGTTATGTTGTAGCCTCTTTTGCGCATGTGGGTCACTTCAGGGTCACATTCCCTTCACACTCAAGACTGATAAGTGTCATTTAATGTGTAATATCAACAGTCGCACAAAAAATTGGATTTCAACAAAATATCCTATTTGTGCATTAAGACCTAACCTAATACATAGCCTTAAGTTTTTGCATAAAGTTGTTTAGATGGACAGCCAAAAAAAAAAACCTGCAGGTTGGATGTTTGACACCACTGTTCTACACTATATAAGATCCTACAAGGCAGAATAATGTTGGGTACTAAACGGATGCATATGAGTTGTCTCTGTCAGGATTTTATGTAATGGATATAATTTTTTTTTTTTCCCCTCTCTTGTGCCTGTTTTTGTTCCTTCCTTTTGTTGGTCTGAGTAGACTTCAACACCTGTGAGGCCACTGCATCGCCGATCCCGTTCTGCCGGTGGAGAAAAGTGGGTGGACCACAAGCCCACCACTAATGTGGATTTGGGGACAGTTTTGCAGCCTGTCATCCCGAATGCAATTCAGGTTTCCGCACCCAGTGAGAAGGCCCTCTCCAAGTGTGACAGATATGTGTTAACGCACCAGGAAGTGGCCTCTGACGGTGAGATACAGACCCAATTAATCAAGGTAAATACAATAAAGCAGGGTGTTAAACATTTTGAAACATTTCTGCATTTACTCGCTAGTTAAATAGCTAGCTACCTGTTAAATAGGGTTTTCAGATAATATTCTAATGCTTTGTTTTTTCAGGGAGAGGTTATTAAAACAAGAGGTGGTGGACAGGCTGTTCAGTTCACTGACATTGAGACACTGAGACAGGAGATAACCACAGTCCCAAGGTAGTAAGAAAATCACACTGATGCGGTATTGATTAGCTATAAGATGTCACAGTGTTAATTTTTCTCCCCTTTTTCTACAATTGTGTCTACAGCCGTAAAAGAAGGTCTTCAGAAGGCCAACCCATTAATGGAGATGGATCCGATGGCACTTGGACTGATGTGGAGACAAGGGTAGGATTTCATTTTGCCAGTGTCAAACTCATGTTGCAAGAGACAAATAGACTTGACTTTTTGGTAGTGCACAAAACTAAACCAAAAACCTGGATTTTTGGAAAGACTGCGCAATAGTAGTAATGTAAACGAGTAATAATTTGGTTTAACCTGTCTGCATAGTTTTGAATAGAGTTTTGTCCTTCAAAAAATATCATTGTATGACCAAGTACAAACACTACAGTCACAGATAAGGATGTCAGGAAGGATTAATTTATTTTGTTGCCTCAGTTGGCATATTTTTTTTATTTATTATGGAACTTTCAGTGTCTTTAATCACTGTGTCATTAAATCTTCTCAGTGCTCTGTTGCTTTGGAGATGAGGGCTGGATCAAATATGGGTCCTGGTTTCCAGGGTCATGGGATCACAAAGTAAGATGTCTATTAGATTTTACCTGTGAATTGCATTTTGTTTGTTCTACATAATGGTGATATTAAAGTAGCTGTTTTATTGTTTCAGGCGCAGAAAACCATAAAGCAGCGTTTGGCTGTTGCAGTGAACACTCCTTCTGTCCTAATCATGCTGTTGT
Source organism: Siphamia tubifer (assembly GCA_020466265.1). Lineage (NCBI taxonomy): Eukaryota > Metazoa > Chordata > Actinopteri > Kurtiformes > Apogonidae > Siphamia > Siphamia tubifer. The sequence continues at coordinate 23,472,334 of CM035788.1, read as the reverse complement.
GCAATAATCTGATGTTGTTTTTTTTAAATATATTTAAACAAGTTTCATGCTTTTTATATATGCAAAAGTGTATTCATGGGTCACCAAAGCTGTTTTGTAAAATATTTTATATGCTGTATCTGAAATCACCTTTGGTGGCAAATAGTTACTGTGGTCTTGCTGCTGAAAAAAATGACATTTGCACATTTGTGTGTAATATAGTTACATTTATTACTTGGCATATGAGTAATTAGATGTCAGTGAAGCTGCCACTGTCTGGATTTTATCTCCTACATAACCTTTCATGTTGAGCTTCATCATGTTGAGATTTTGCATAAACTCATCATTTCTTCCATCTTAAAATTTGCTTCTACCACCTACAAATTGGTCTGTGCTGTCTTCATTATACTCAGGAATAAATTTCCTTAAAAGCATAAATTTGTAAGTAGGAAAAATATGAATCAGAACTATCAATACAGTACCAAATGTTCAAAGCAACCAGCATCTGTTGAATTTGTCCCTGTTGCAGCTTAGTTAAATGGCACATTTCAAGAATGGTATAATAGAGACAGCAGAATATCAGAAAGATTAAGTAAGAAAAAGAGCTAGTAGTAGAGGGGCAGAGTGTACATTATATGTGACAATAAATGTGTTGAAGTACATACAGCAATAAAGTACTCATTAATTACTTGGCTCATTTGAAATTCTCCACTATATGCAACTACTTAAATTTTTTTTTATTGATATTCCTGTTTTAACAATGCAGATGTGGCCTACATAATCTATGCACTTGTGCAAACTCTAAACAAAAAAATAAATGCATTTTGCAAACTAAACCATATAAGTCAATGGTGGGACTACAACTGACAGTGTAAAGCAAATTAAAGGCTAATGGCTTTTTTTTTTAAATTGGGACCTTAATTATGATGTAATTTGAATTGTTCTACTCACCCATGTCACTTTTTTCTATTTTGATTCCTCTGGAAGAAATATAATGTATATATACTTTCACACTTTTGAAAGATGTCAACACTGTTGAAAGATCTCGGACAGAAAGTGGCTCAGAGAATCAAAAGCATTTACCATTAATTTATTAATGTATAAATGACTGTATCAAATAATTCAACAGAGGTTCTTAAATATAACTACTATATATATATATATATATATATATATATATATATATATATATATATATATATACACACACACAACTGAAAAGTGAATCAAATGACACATTACCTCGTTTGAGTTCTCCTTCCCTGGATAGCATGCCACGAAGAAATATGTCTAATGGAATGCACCCATATTCAGCTTTTCTTTGACTGTGCTGCATCTGAGTACTGTATTTCGGGCCATAGCAACACAATCAGCCGCTCTGCAGAACCTCCAGACCCTAGTTCTGCCCCCGTCTGTCTGATCCAATCTAGCATCTACCAAGAGCTACAGGTAGATGCTAGATTGGATCAACCAGATGGACATTAATGGATAATGGGTTTTACAGCCTTAAACCATATAGAATAAGAAAAAAAAAACCTATTTTATTGAACATAATCCCACAATAAATGAAGGATCACTACTTAAAATGCCTTTTGAGAAAGATACCGTGGTTATTTACTGTCAATGTGCAATTATTCAGAAATAAATATAAGTAGTTGTACTTGTGTTTTATTCTGTTTCAGTAGGCTTACGATATCTAAAACTAATAAGCTCACTGCTTGAGTAAATGTTCCATTGTGAACACTAGATGGCAGCAAAGGCCAGCAGTAAAACATATTACACAAGAGTTCAACAGCTCTGCAGTTTTCAATGAGAGCCTCAGCATGTTACTATAATAAGAATTCCCTCACTGCTCTACAAGTGGCCATGTGCACACTACTTGAAGGTCACTTTTATACAGTTGTTCAATCAGCTTGTGAATTTTTTTACATATTTGCAGGTGTTAAGAGATGATTATGTGCTTCCTAATTATCAAATTATCAGTATTATAGTCGGCAGCACTGTTGTAAAGGCAGACTGTCCATTTATTTTAAAGTGATGCTTGAAAACAGACTTGATGTTTGCGTTGGAGCTTTGGGCGATTTTGTGCCAAGAGTCTTCCAATATTCTCTGTCATATAAACAAAGTCTGTTTTCAATTACTTTGTGAAATTGCTTTTCTGTGCTCATGCTTGATTAGATATTCATTATGTTAAACAAGACACCTTGTATATAAATCCATATTAAATTAGTCTGGTTGGCTGCCTTCAGGCTGAGTCTGCTGGGTATTAGACATTCAAAAGTCTGCCTTCAGTACTGTGCGCTTGGTTTAAGACAGTTTGGGAACTTGGTCATAACCCAACTGTGTTATTACTTTTGGCAATGATAAACAAGCAAATATATTGTAAATAATTGATTGAACAACAACTGTAATCCATTTCAAATGGTACAAGAAAGCCCTAAGCTTAACACACTAGGAAAAACTGCAACATAATGAAGCGTCATCGCCTAGGTTTACTATCTCTTATTGGCTAAACATCACAAGTCTAATGAGTAGTTGAATCTAGCTGTACAGTCCTCTACACTTGGAGTAGACAATTGAAATCTCATCTACTACCAGTCTGGCTGAGTTTCAATTGGAAAGCGCTGGAGAGTGACTAACATGGAACCTCTTGGAGAGGGTCAAGAGCCCAGAGCAACCAGTGGCCATTAAATTCGCTCCTATGAGATATTGAGTGCTTTGCTTTTTGACCAGGCTCTGTTTGATGTGCTGCACCACACTATTAAACCCCAGCTCCTCACTGCAGCCCTCCACAACCAAGTAGCATGAGTATAGACAGATATTATTATTAAACTCCTGTCGACCTCCTGATCAACAATGTCAGTTTCAAAAAGGCGCTTGAGGGGAATAAACAAACTGCACACATAGGCCAAGAATAAGCATAAACTAGCATTTAGAGACAACAACCATTCATGCAACAGTATTACAAGAATACATCATTCTGCATTTCAGAGCTTCAAGCGTATGATTATGCATTATGCTTATCCGTGTTATTAAACTTGCTGGAGGGAATTCTGATGTTCTACTTGAATACACACAGTCAATTAGACCATCTCAGTTTTAAAAGAGCAAGCCTAATTGCAATGTTTTATTGACTCTTTGCTTGAATGACTCTGATAAAGAGGTCTTAAGCTGCCTTTTGGCGCACGCAGGATAAAATAATTTTCACACCAATCTATGATGCTGATGAGGACCATTCATAATACTGTAGTTCAAATTGTTAATGTCCACTAAATGTGTAACAGTGAATAGATTAGTCATTTGATTGATTGAAAGAAGAATATAATCAACAACTGCACAATAGGTTTTTTCTTTGTGGTCATGAAAAAAAAAAAAAGAAATTCCCCTTTCAATAGTCAATGTCCAGTTGCCTCAGCTTTAGGGAAATCACAACAGCCTTTTTGTAAATGTTCACTCACAAAATGAATAATTTTGTAAAGAATCATCTCATTGATCAAGTAAACATAAGTTACCAAGAATCTTAACATCTTATTTGTATACGGTGCTTTGCAAATAGCAATTTAGCAAACTATTATGTCTCATTTAGAAATCACAAAAAGAATGCAATGTTAATCCATGTAATAGAGCTTTGATATTTTGCTTTGACGTATTTGACTTGAGCAGCAGGTTCATGACCTCTTCCTACTTACATGATTAACACTCTGTACTGAATCAGGCTGTGAAAACTGGGCATGAGTTTAAATAGGTGTGATGGAAGTGCAACCCTAGCCACCAGGAGTCTATACTTGGACGTACAGAGCATCTGAAGAATGGCAGCAGTTTCAGTTGCTTCCAAAGTTGTATCATAACAACTGAATGGTTGCTGATTTGAAGGGCATGTCGAAACAAGCACCGCGATATCAGCCGCAGCTGTCTTTAAACCATAACCTATTACAAGGTTTTCTGCCTTTCCTCAGTGGCAGCAATAACAATCTCTGACAATGAAAGTCAATTAGTGGGAAATGCAAGTAAATACTGTATTAGAGCGACCAAGACTCAGAGCAGGGCCTGTACATGCATCATGTCTTCATATGTCAAGGCTGTGGCTGCCTGCCAGCTAAATGTGTCGGGTCTGAAAGATATGCGAATGCAGATGAGTGCTGACAGCCAGTCAATTGTCATTCAGGCCTTCTCCCAGCCACTTGGGACTCATCTGGCTTTTTTCCGCAAGGCTTCTCTTCACTGCTTGCTCACCTCATGTTTTTCTGTCTTAATGCATACTAACACACACACACACAGCGGAGGCATGTACTGCCGTGTTCAGTGTTAATAAAAAGTAAAAGCTGCTACGCTCTCGTCTGCTGGTGCGGTTGTGATGAGCAGATGGGTCAAAGAGTCACATACTCAGAGAAACTCCCAGAGGTAAAGTTTGGTTTTTCAGCTGTTTAGATGAGAATTGCTCTGACCCTGAAGTGCATGTGGTTAGTGGTTCAGAACACCTCATCCCATCTGCTGCCTCCTCCTGCTCTGCTTTTAGTTCTATATATCACATAATTACTCTATTCTGACTCCATCAGATGTCTGCATATTGCTGATCTGTATTCTTACTTCATGCAGATGAGTTTTTCCGACGATGCCTGGGACAGATATTAAATCACTATTCATTTTATGTTCAAGTTCAGTTTGTAATGAGGAATCCATTTGTTCTCCAAGTCCTTGTTGTGGTTACACATCAGCAGTGAGAGACTTGACCTTTGACACGAGCAATTTGAGACATGACTGATTTGTCACTGAAAATATTGAAAGCCATTGTTGTGTAGGCTTATTATGACCAAATTGGTCTGAATAGTGTTTTTTCCTCCTTGTCTTTGTTCTTGGCAGTCGACTAAGTGCTTGCAGCTGTCAGTTGAGTGCATTCTCCTTGCCCAGTATATGTGGCTTGGCTGCACTTTAGCTGGCTGTGTCCTTGCTGTGGTGACAGTCTGCCATGACTGATTTCCGTTGACTCACTTTCTTTATAACCACAAATGTGTCCCTCACAGAAAAATCGGACCGCTTTTTACAAGTGGTTGATCTCATCTAGTTAACGCTATGCTGTAAGCGGACTGTGCGTGCAGTTGGCTGATTATTTAAGCAGTGCTCCAAGCAGTTTACTGATGAAATGAAAGAAGAGGAGATGCCAGAAATGATTGCACTGACAATGGTACAATTCAGCATGATGTAGGATGACTAAATGCTATTTGGATGTGGCTGGGGTTGACTCAACGTTCTCACATCGAATGAATCTTCCTGTTTCACTTCTGCAAGTACAAAGAAGAAATTTGTGTTAAAAACACCTTATTAAGCTGTTAAACTGATATCTTCCAGCCATTGTTTGCCACAGAAAGGAGGAGACTGGTATTTTCAATCTTTATCCTGCCAATGCTTTCATGCAAATTAGTCAGACTGGAACCAGCTTATCTGTGAACAATCATAGGTGGCATTTGGAAGAGGGTGAAATAGCACCACATGATTTTCATATCTGCATAAAGCTCAGTCAGGTCCCTACACATAAACTCCCACGCAAAAGCAAACACAAAAGCCTCTTTGAACACACACATCAGCTGTTTATCTTAAAATAGTCTGCTAAAATGCTGCTCTTATCCAGTACCTTGCACATTGCACTTTGTAAATGGAAAGCAATTACACACGGTGCATTAAGGAGTTGTTATTTAATTCATTAGATATGGCTAAGTTGCAAAGTTCATTCATTCTAATAGAGCAGCAACTTTTATCACACAAGACCAGGTATGAGTATAAAGGCTCAGATTACAGCATCCATGTGCACAAATAAGATTAGAGCACTGGCTGTGGCTGCTGTTGACAAGGTGAATGGGACAGTTGTTCCAAAAAGCAAAAACACTGGATGCATGTGGGTTCATTTAATTCACAAAGCATGCTATTTTCATGGTGTGTTTATCCTCCTGATTAATGGCCACCCAGGTTTGCATTTGAACATTACCTGAGGAACACATCTGCATCAGGCTTACTGGATACTAATGATCCAGTGCATGCCTAATAAACTGAAGTGAGAATTCAAATGAGGCTCAACCTGCCTGCGAGGGTAGCTTAAGCAAACACCAGGACAGCTGGCAGAGAAATCATTGTGACTAATGGTCTCAGTGTGAGACAGGAGCACGGCTGTGGGTGGTTGTTTTACCATGCTAAGAAGAACAGACTTTGTTTGTCTTTCTATAGCATACAGCGTGACTGTGTGATTCTGGAAGTGTTGGCTTTGTTTTTGTTTGCTTTGCTTTTCTTCAGCTTTATCTTGCCACTGCGCTGTGATATCAGAAACTATCAAAGATGTGTTTGGTTTACCATTTTCCTCTTGAGAATAAGGTGACCTTATAAAAGGAGAATGTATTGATGCTTTCAGGTGGTGCCGGACAAACGGTAGTCTTTCTATGCTGTATATAATGTGGTTTTGACTTAATTTGGATTCTGCTCTGGCTCCTCCACTGTGGTAAACATAATGCTCTGTGACCTGTCCTCAGGGCAAATGATCTGATTTGCTCTTCCTTGTCTTTTACTCGTAATCACATCTACCTCAGAGCTGGAAAATGGTTGTGCAGCTGTCATAACTGAAGCACAGTGCGGTGTGATGGGAGTGCATGTTTTTGCTATTATCTATTCTATCTGAGCCAGAACAGAATACTAAACCTCCACTGCATCCCTCTTTCTCACAGACCGCTGCATGATCAATACCCACATCAAAGGCTCTGCGGAGATAGCAGGATTCTTTGAAGCGTGTTTGTGGAGCTGGATTTGCTGAGCTAACACGGTCCACACAGAACCCCCTTGAATAAGCTTGTTTGGCTAGTATCCTCTCTGTTTGTAGAAGAACTGAGTGGATTCTAATGCAGAACAGACAAGGCCTCTCCCTTGTCTTTTTCCTCCCTTTGAGCAACTAAATGCATCCGTATTGCCAGTGCTTTTTGCTCATCTGACATACGCTTCATTGCATGCCAGCTCAAATATTTATCTAATATCAAATTGGCTGTAACATTTTGGAAGCAGTGAAATGCCAGGAAATATTTCTCATCGAGGACACAAAATAACTTGCATCATGTTTCGCAGTGCCAAGTGCAAATATGCTGGGTAATTACTGACTGAAATGAGATGGAGTGTAGACAGCAGCAGTATTGTTATGTGCTTACCTTGTGTTGTGACTCGAACAGGGAAGCAAGAATTTCCAACAGTGATTAGTCTGCACTCAAAACACGACCTGTGTCCCCAGAAAGCTATTAACTATTTACAAAAGTGCTTTCCTTCTCCTAAATGGGAAAACAGTGCATTTGGGAGTTTGTGTGCTAAGTGGGTATAGAGAAAGTGGGGGGTGGAAGCTCATACACAGTAAACACTAAAGCACATAACTCCTGCCAGCTACTCGGAGAGTCAGCAACTCTGTAAACGATGGAACAGGGACACTCAGACCATCAAGGATGAGAAGACCTTTCATATAAATTTTACTGAGTAAACCACATTGGTGCTGCCTCTGGCTTTTTAAATTCACATATTGTTGAATCTTTTGGTTAGTAATTGCACTATTTGGCATTTGCACTGCCAAGGTTCAAGTCTAGTCAGCTCAGTTGTGGCTCATTTGAAAGTGAAATGTGGGAAAATGCTGACATCTCTTTCTGTTCCCTCCTAACACCAGGGGCACCACTGCATTTGCATCGCTGTCTCTCTCTCTCTCAATCTCCCTTTCTTTCTCATTTACATTATGTATAGTTCATTTAGCTTACATGACCGAGTGAATACATAACCCAGGGCAATTCAAAATACCATGAGGGCCTGTAGGGATAAAATGAAACCACATAAGCAGAAAAGATTACTGCACTGCCATCTGCAGAAGCTTTTTATTCAGCTCTTCTTCTTTTATGGGGTTGACAAACACGGCCTGGCTTGACCCCGATGACTGGACACGGCAAAGTGTATCTGTTAAATATAGTAAGCAGTGATTTATACACAGGACAAGCATTTAACAGCAACACTAAAGTGAGAAAGTATGTGAGACGTGTATGAGAGATAAAGTGAGTAGGTCTACATGAGGTGAGTAGTCAAGAAGGTTTGCTTATCTGTGTGTTCTTTGTATGTGTGTTTTATGGTTGGGTAGAGCTGTTAACATTATAGCTGCAGTGTGTAGCTACAGATAAGACTTTAATACCTGCATTCAGATTAAAAACCTGCTTTGGCAAACAACACAAGCTTTCATTTGTACTGCCAACAAGTTTGACGACACTTTGTTTCACGTCGCAGTCACACAAATGACACAATGTCCTCAGTGACAAGCCAGTTTTACAACTTTTGAGCGCTCAATGAGGTTAATGACAGAAAAACCACATAAACAAAGCTTTGCCCACACAGAAAAACAACACAGCGTGTTTTCACAAGAAGATGTTTCACAAGTGGCTGTTATTGTGTATGGGCGGTAAAAGTCACAGAGTGAGAAAACATTTGTGTAGGGACCAGATTGCGAGCTCCACCTCTACACCCTCAATTGGCTGACAATCTCCTGCTCTGCTTTACATTAGCACCACAGCTCCAGCCCGGACAGGTCCACGGCTGTTATCTCAATGATGTTCTAATTCTAGTCAAACAGTCCTGTGTTTGACTCAATAGAGGCAGTGTTAGTCAGGAGAGTCAATATTAGCAGAGCACACACAGAGCAGGGCTGGTGTTAGAGACAGAGAGTTATGTGTGTGGTGATGGGGGTGTGTACAACAGGATACATGGTTAAGTGTGCTCTGTTAGTGAACCTTGACCGCCCAGTGAAGTATAAATAATAAAGACAATAAGAAATGGGAAGAAAGCAAAGCCCTGCTTACTTTTGGTCCATTGGCTTCAGAGTTTGACAAGACTGACATTTCTTTTCTCGCCTGGTTTTTATGTGAATGTGATTGCTAGACATCAGAGTTCCTGCCTTGGTTCTCTGCGGCCTCTCGTTTTCGTCTCTCAGCTGGCTGTGCACTCGAGCCTGGACTTGCTGACAGTCCTACATGAACAGCTCAACACTTCCGCTGAAGGCTTTCCTCTTGAAGGAGAGTTTCAGTTTATTTAAGGTCAAACAGCTGCCAATATCAACAGCTTGATTATGATATAGTCGCTACCAGATTGCATGACTATTACATTAATTCTTCCATTCAGTAAATACAGTGACTGTGAATAACAATGCCATTAACTGTGATTTCGCCACATAAAGCATATTTGTGGCTGAATAAAACTTTAATTACAGAGGACAGCTGAATAATGTTTGCGTTTTGATTCATTTGCTATTATGAAGTAAGAGGAAATTATAAACCCATCAGTTTGCAGCACCTTCTGTTTGTTTAGGTTCAGCAGCCATTTAATCATCAGGAGAGTTTGGAACAAGTATAAAAATACTGAGCTGCTGTGTTTTCCAATCTCACTGAATTTACAAGACTGATTTAGGAAGTGGACTAACAATTTCCTATTATTGATAACAAGGTTACCATGACACAATCTGTCTTTTTTAGAGCCCTGACAGCTTTAGTCTCTCATCTCCAACTGTAGAACTGAAGAACTTCCCATCAAAAAATTTAACTTACTGCAACACAATCCTTTATTTTAATTTTTCCTTTGAAATATGGTAAACCTCAACCTCCACATCTGAAGTCTATGATGAGATAAAAGTGATGGTCAGCTTAAAAAGTCTCAAACATCTCAACGGTGAGCAAACAAAATGATAGTGTCCCAAACACTGAAAAACAAATGAAAAATCCACTGTGATGTTTTTCAGTGGATTACAATGGAAGGGGTGCTGTGTATAAAGGTGTCACATATTTCTATGATTTAATCACAATATAACGCTAAAAATAATATGAATCAGTTTTTATGTTCTAACTGTATTTGTTCATTTGTAATAAATAGTAACACATAAAAACACATCTTGTGCCAAATCTAATCATTTTAACAGATGTTTGCTTGTGTTGCCATGTAAATTCCATTGCTCATCAATCTAATAAGAAACATCTCTAATTAATTAATGAATGTTTATTTTAAAGGCATTTCATAAAAAGCCTGACATTGAAATATTATCTTCATTATTTTGTTATGAGCCTTAAATTGTCATGGTATCATGGAATTTAGTTATAAGAGCAAAAACAAACAATTCAACTAATAAATAAATGAATCCCGTTAAGGTGTAATACGAATGGATTAAGTATCAGCTATCTTTCTAGTTTATTACAGTCTCATTCAATATCACATTAAAACTTTACTAAACAGGTTTAGTTTAGTTTCTATCAAACAGAATAAAGAAAATCAACATGAACTTGAATGAAGGCAGGACTCACTGTGGCGCTATTATGTTCACAGATAACTCAGATCCTTTACTTAAGTTACAGTATAAATAAAGACGTATAAAGACATATTTCCAAGTAAAATTAATATTATTATATCAGTAATGAACAAATACTTAGATCATACAACAATATCAGATGTCAAATAAATGTGGCGGAGTCAAAAATATGAGTACAATACAAAATAAAGCATGTTAATTAAGATAAGTACAGCATCTGAATAAATGTACTTAGTTACATTCCACCGCTAGTAATATTAAAGTGCATTAGTTTTTGCTGGAGTGTAAAACATACACAGTGCCTCTTGTTCCATGAGAATAAAAGTACATAGCAACAGCCTCCACATATTGAGCTAAGCCCCTGCAGCAGCTGTGATAGTAGCAAACATCAGTCATGTTTGACTGAGCCTGTGGCCTTGTTAGCAGTAATAACTAGTGTAAACAAACACCAGCCCTGTATTTTAAGGTCATCACAAACATCAACCAAAACCTCCCAGTCAGCACAACTGAGCAGCTATGATGTGGCAGCGCACTCCTCCTATTTAAATCTGCTGACATGAGAAAAAGCAACATTAGCTAATGCACTACTTAAAGACCATAATCGCTCTTTCCCCTACTGTTAATGAATGCTAATTAGAAGTCTGGAGCAGTTTCTGGCGTGTGCTGGCTGCTCCTCTAATGTGCCGTATTGTTCCTCTCCTCGCTCCAGCTCAGCACTAATGCTGCTGTGCCAGCTATTAAAGTCAGATAAGCTATCCATCTTTAGCATTGCCAGCCAAAAAGCCACTAATAGCTTAGCCACAAAATTGTTAATTTCCATGGTTTCCTTTCCTTGTTTGAGTGTTCTCTCTCTGGTAAATGTGTGGAGTGTATAAAATGGGCAGATATTCCACAGTGTCACTCTTTCAGCCCAACTGTGCTGCACATGATCCATTTTCTTACCAACATTTAACAGCCCCATCACCCCAAAACATTCTGTCAGGGAAACAGGCTGTTATATTTGCGGGGGCCTCTTTACAAAGCTTGTTTCAGCATCACACTCCATCATGGACACTGCTGTGAAAGCCTACAGGCAAAAAACAACGCTCCGTTCCATGCTAAAAATGTCAGCAGTAGATTTGAGGAACCCATCTGAAAATGTGGGCTGCACAAATGCGATCTAATCCATGAAACAACTCAGCGATAATAAGGTTAATTACAACCACACTTTTAACGAGGATTAGGAGACATATTAGCTGCCATATTATCCTCATTTCAGCTTCCTGTTAATTTTACAAGTGATTTTAAGATCTGGCCATTATCCACTGCCAAATTATATAGACCACAAAGGATTTGAAGTGAAAGTTGAGTGCATGTGGAAATTGGGAGGGCAGCAAAAATGATGTCTTGTTGCACTCATTTAAAATTTGTTTTAAATTGACATTTTAAATTCAGTATATAGCTGTAGTAATCATGCACTTGACAACAAATATACATCAAAGCTACAGGCGTGGATTCAACTTTTGCAGGATATCTTTAATGGTGCAATGAATTTTAGCCTCAAAGCTTGAATGAGGTTGAACACACAGAGATCCAATTCAGGTTAAGCACTAAAGATGACAAATACAATCTAGGTTCTCCTGCTTGTGGTCGGTATCAATCAAAAACATGTTTTCCATTTCATTCTTATGATTTTGTATATGAATTTATTCATCCACAAAACACTTATTGACTTTTACCTTGTATTTTGGCTTTGAATATTAGATTTTTGTCTTTCTATGTTTTGTGCTTCTTTATATGTATTTTTTCACCTCTGAACTGACACTGACAAAACAATCTCTTTTCAGAGTCTATTTACTATAGTAGCTGTTCTCATGCTTTTGGTGATTTTGACCAGGTGGAAATATACATGTTTAAAGGTGCTGTAGAGACTTTATGTGTGATCTAATTATATATACATATATATATATATATATATATATATATATATATATATATATATATATATATATATATATATATATATATATATATATATCTTCTACTGAATTTGTGTTGTAGCCTAGCTGCACTATCCCCATTCATTTCATATGTGGATCTAGTCATGCTTCATAGTCAGGGGAGGTGGGCTAAAAGGCTGTCTTTCAAATCCCTCTGTATGCAACAGGACGGTACTACTATCAATCAGTGTAATCTTCAGGATGACTTGGGTAGAGCACTGGAAAGTTCACGGAGGAGTCTGGAGAAAGTTACGAATGACTAAATAAAATTGGGGATTATGGAGCTTAAGTGTTGTCACTTCTGTAAAAAGAATTTAAAGATTGCTGGTGTTTTCGCACATTCTTCACTTATCTTTTATAAAAGGAAATCACTATCCAGTCGGCAGCCATCTATCATCATTGCTGTTCTTCTTCTATGATTGTTTCTGGTTGTTTCTCTCCGAACACTGTCACTTTGTTATGCCCGCCCTCTGACTCTATACTTCACCGTGATTCGTTGGCCAGTTTCAGGGGAATCTAGCAAAAAGTTACATTGAGCATAACTAGACCTTCTACGGTAACAAATTAGATTTGCTGCCGCTAGGGGTGTCCAGCACAGCTAGGCTACTTGTGTCCCACATTATTTGCCAATATAGAGCGCATCATGTGGACAGTATGACCACTAAATAAATCGATGACCTACATTGATTTTGCTGAATGACTACTGTAGCATATTTTATGTTCTCTATACTTTAAATCCGCTGAGATCTTCAAATGACATAGTAAAGTTAGAACAATTGTCTATGAAGCCAAAACTTTTTTTTTTTTTTTTTTTTGAATCCACCTTAACAAATCATGTCATCACTAACATCAGTTTTGTGAGGGCAGGGTATAATTTGTGAGGTTCATCTTGAACACTTAAATGTGAGTGTATCGAAGTGTGAAATCCACTAAGGAATTCAGTAGTTGCTATTCAGACCAGCTGTTTTGAGGAAGTGCCCCCCAAAATGCTTCATTTTCTCTGGAGACTGGTACTAAAATACTTCCCCCACCATCCAGATGTCTAATTTTGACAACCTCTGTAGACACACATGTCTAGATCTTTCAGACAGAGGAATCTAGTTTCATGGATCGGAAATTAGATCCATGAATGTCTCTTCAAGATCTGCGACCAAGGGAATGTAAAAATGTACCAGGTGACTCTTAGTGTTTTTTTGGCCCATTGAGCCCCTCAAGAATAATCTGATACACGAGTGGGTGTGAATTTCACAAGTCCAGATTTTTCAACCACACATAGATGAAACAGTCACATTTCAGAGTGAGGAAACCCAGGAAGTGATTAGTTTATAGAGCGTGCATGAGTTATGGTCTTGTGGTTCTGAAGCCATGCCCTGCTCAGTGGCAGTGCGACGTGGGAAAAGTGAACTCTTAATGCTGTACGACTGTATGGCTGTTCATCATGTTTTGTTTGACATGTACAAAAGTGAGGTTTGCCACTTCCCTTGACAGTCTGGTGTTACACACATGAACGCTGATGGATTTTACAGACCCCAGAGCTGCATACTATATTTCACAGGGAGAAAAATCTATGAGTCAATTAACAAAGAAAGAAATAACTAATATTCTTTCTGCATTGTTTGCAAAATGGAGTAATTACATATTTATTTTATAGATCAATACCATAGAGTATGCTTTTAATGGTGACTGGATTGGTCTACCCCAATCCTAAAATAATCCTAAAATAATTTACTAAACTATTTGAAAGCAGAGATTAATTATTATTAACCAGCATTTAAAATGTCTTTGAAAACACAGACAGTTGGCCAAAATCACTTTGTTTAATCATAGTATCACTGAAATCCAAGCAGTACACATTTCTCCATGTTTCTTTTCCTTATGTCTCCAGTATCAACACAAACTGCCGAGTCCTTTTGGGGAAATGTTTGTCTTGATAATTAACATATTTCCATAATGTTCAGCCTCACATGTTATCAATGGATTTAATTTACATTAGTAGTACTAGTTATTGGTTTACTGGAATGATTGTTTTCAAATAGAATGAAATGCAAGAAGTTTGACGATTCACCCTCTTTTATTCTTGAAAAAATTCAATAGTTTTCCAGCTTAGTTGTTTTTATCTCAACCTGTGGTTTACCTGTAATTAGAGTGAGATAGTCTGATGGTAGAGTGATTAAAGGCACTGACCATGAACCGCAACAGTCATGGATCGATTCTTGCTTCTGTTGACCTTTGTTGTATGTCATTGGCTCTCTCTGTAATCTTGTTTCTTGTCTCCTCTACATCTTTCACAACCCAATAAAGTATAATCTGCATTTATTTGATACAACAGATAAAAAAAAGAGAGGAACAGTCCTCTAAACTGATGTTGGAAGCAATCTTAAAAAGTTAAGCCTGTCTTAGTACGCCCATAGTCTTGTTTTTAATGCACATGCCATTACTCATCCTGGCTTAATTAAATATTAATATGGCAGACATAATAATGTGTCTATCTAATACATGCCATTGTCCAAACTATGTTAGCATAAAAATTAAAAAAAAAGTTCTCCACATTGACAGAAGTGCTATTATTGTGTACAAGCGTGAAACATCACACCCGCTCTCAGCACCGCCTCAGGCTCTGTGACCTTCTGTCATCATGCTCCCTCCTTTCATCTCCTCAGATGTGTGATTGTGGTGTACTTCTTGACTGTGATTACATTATAAACAAAGAAGCAACCATCAAACATCACTCATTAATCCTTACAATATGTCATGCACTAATAATTAGGCAGTTTGACTGACAAAGATGACAAACAACTATGCACAAGCTGAACTGATAACATTCAACTGCTTTTTTTTTCTTTTTTTTTTAACATGCCTTCAAGCTCTTGTATCTTTTTTAATTCTTGTGAATAATTGGCTTGTGCACTTGTGAATGACGTTAAGAACCAAAAGCTGTTGCAAGCTGTTTCATAGACAACCAAAAACCTAAGTAACTCCCACTTATTGTCAGACTTATAAAGTACAAAACAAATCCATGTATTCCATTTAAAACGGAGGCATCATCCAGGATATGATTGGCATATAGCTAAAACGCAGCAAAACTACAAATGTTCTGATGTGTATTCAAAGATAACCCTTAAGTGGGTCATGACCAGTGGGTGTTGAGATGCTAATCTCTCAGATCTGAGCCTTACACCAGCTATTTTTGTTAAGTTTCTGTTCAGGCTGGAGAGACTTCGAAGAGTGCCTATCTATTGCAACAGCTCTTAAATTATAAACCTGACACTGTGGGTCAAATACCACAGAACACTTGACAAACTGTTTGCTCCTCCTATAAAGAAATAGTATCTAGACATCCTATAATTGTCAGTGGTTTACCCGAAAAATGCCTACAGGGTGGGGTGGTAGCAGTGTGTGGATTGACAAGTGGTTGAGCGGTTAGGTGTATGTCATTCAGTTCCTTCCTCAATCCCAGATCAGTGGAGCTGTTGACTCTCACAGATATCCCTTTCTCCACCCTCCACTCCACTGCCACTAACAAACAACTTAACAGGCTGTGGAATGCTGCTCAACACTAAAGCAAAGAGAGAACAGGTCTTAATGAACCACAAACAGCCGCAGGACTCTGGGGCGCCAGCACATCATATAACAGTGACTATTATTATTATTATCATTCCTTCTTTTGCTCTATCATTTCTTAGATAGTATGCTTGTTGCCAAAACAACAGCTTGTTATCTGAGGAGTGATCAGCATGTGCTAGCGGAAGGTTTGCCCTGCTGAATTCTCACAACAGGTTTCACATTTGGGTGAAGTGCTGCAGGTGTGAGCATTCTTTTGCAAGCTGTGGAGGAATGGAAAGATTGTCCTGTGAATGAGGGTAGGAAACAACTGCACCTTTGAGGCTCAAGATGGTAGAGATAAAGATTACCTGTGAACCAAAGGTCAGACACAAACAGTCTGTACTTCATCTAGTTTATCTTTCTCTAGCTACACTGCAGACATGCTGCTCTTTGATATGACCTCTGACAAGGATAATCCAAGACCTTGTTACACCTCTTTAAGACTTAATTGCTACCTGTCACAGGACAGGAATCTTCCTTCTTTTACAAGCTCATAATAGCCAAGAGCATCAGTGTTCTTTGTGGTGTAACTCATCAACCTAAAAGGGTGGATAAGTAATCTGGCAGATGAAAGATAAGGGGAAACTGTGTGAGTGAGTCAATGCAACCAAATACAGCAGTAGCTTGTGGTAAAATTCTTTGTGTTTTTCTGGGCGGTGCCATGCTGTGCCGTTTTGCCTTGAGCACAAAGGGAAGCTGTGGTGAAGCAAGTTTAAGCAGCGTGGAACCTGACGAAAGGTGTCCGGTGGTTTACTGCCTTGCCTGCCAGGCAAATGGGAGGTGTCATGTCCCCAGTGTCAGCCTCTCCCCACCCTGATCCCTCCTCTGTTCACCCACAGAGTGACGGTGAGAGCACGGAGCTCATCGCAGCATATCAAAGGTGAGTGATTTATATGGCAGCTGTTCCCCAGTGTGCTGCTTTGAATGCCCGTGCCCCATGTTCAACAGCTGACAAACACATGCTTTTTCTGTCACGGCCACATTTATGGCCTTGCACACAATTCTATTAGTGCAACCTCAACCATACAAGGGTATAAAGAAGTTTTTATGATGCAGTTATCTCAGTCAATCAAGCAGGCTGACTGCCTCAGCAATGCTCACACTTACACAATGACGCACACGCCAGACTTAAAGAGAAAACTTTTCCAACAGCTGGCACATTTGACAAACTTTTATTTGTTGTTTTATTACTGTTTACATTCATCAATTATAAAACTTGTTTTTATATGATGTGTGAGCTCTTTAAAATGAGAGGGGGCTCAGAAGTAGTTTCTAGAGTTGTTTGATATTTGAGCCCTCTCCATTAACCCACAGCAGCACACTGGGAGAGTGTAACCTTATTTCACGCTGGCTCTCAAATAGTGCTGAGAATTTGTGAGGCAGTTAGTGGCCGTCATTAATAACGGCCTAGGCTGGGTTGACAGCTGCTGATTGGAATGAAGAGCTGCGCTACGGCAGACAGCTACAAATTTCCCCGACAGCCAGGTCTCCATTACCGGGCGTCAGCTGCCAAAACAGCAGTAATCAGAGAAGGAGAGGGGAGAGAAAACATGCTTTGTCGCTGCAGACACCTTCCTTTTCCTTCTGCTGGTAGAAAACAAACGCAGACATGCACTTACACATATAACTGGCTGTTTTCATACACCAGACATACAACTGTTGAACATCTGATTGATTCATCTGTTTGTGAGATGGCCATTATTAAAAACAGACTGATCTTAGTGTCTGTCAGTTTATTTAGTCAGCCTATTGTTTCTGGGTTATGTACTGACTGACAACCTCACATAAATTGTTGTATACATATATATATATATATATATATATATATATATATATATATACACACACACACATATATATATATATATATATATATATATATATATATATATATATACACACACACACATATATACACACACACACATATATATATATATATATATATATATACACACATATATACACACACATATATATATATATATATATATATATATATATATACACATATGATGTCTTTACTAATTATGTTATATGTCTAACCTGCCCATACAATGTTTTTGAGTGGCATAACAAGTGCATCTGCAACCCAGCCACGGACAAATATCCACTTCTGTTATATATACAGCTTTGTTAATGTTCTATAAGAATTGACAACACATTTTTTTCTAGTCATTGACTGCAATGTCTGTCTTCACATAATGATGTGCGTGCAGAGTTATTATATGGGTGTTCTTGCTGAAATAATGTATGTAAGAATGTATGTAGCAGTCCTACTAGCAGGATTCAAATTTTGGGGTTGGTTATTGTGATCTCTTATATGGAATTTGTAATAATGTAATATATAAATCTGAAGCCAATGGACAAAGACTGAAAGTGGAAATGGAAATTTGTAGAAGATAAGTATTTACACGGTGGAGAAGATATCGACTTCGTATCTAAAAAGACAAGAAAGACAATGCTTCTTTCATCTCCTTTTCAAACCATGTGTTCTTTTTTTGGCTGTCCAGTTTTCAATTGTTAAGTGAAAACTGGTTGCAGGTTTGAAATAAACATGTGATGTAACAATTTGATGAATTACTTTAGGATTATTTTAGGGTTCAGTTTGGCTGGATTGGAAATGATCCAACCCAGTCACTATTAACTCTTTAATAAACATAAAAAAAATAAAAAACTTAACCAAAAGTACAATGTTTCACGGATGTTATCCTTAACCTTAACCAATGACCTCAGCAAATAAATGACACAAGACAGAAAGTGGAGCCAGACTATACTGTCAGTACCTAAACACAGCCCTTACATTATTAAATAAATGCTAACAGTATGCATAATCAAGACAATTATATCCCTTATGAGTGTGTTTGGCAAAAAAATAATGTTGGAGATTTTTAAAGAATTCTTAAGAGACAGATTTGGAAAATGAATTAATGTATTTGCTTTTTGGGAAGACAGCTGAAAGACTTAACATTGTTCCCATATGTCTTCATTCCTCCCTCTTCCACTTTTGAACTTGTATCCAGGCACGTTTTGGGCAAAAATAATGTGGAAAAATTCATTCTTTTGCAAGCTCAAAAAGATTTTAATAGTACTGTACTGTTATTCTGTGTGTAATTTCACTGGCCCGAGTAACACAATACTACAATCAAAACTATTCATCCACATCATTTTCACAATAATAAAAGTAGTTTTCTACATGAATAACTGCAAGGCTGAGGTGGTTGGTATGCCTGCACAGTTTCTTACAGGCATTTGCAAAGACGGCAAGGTCACATCATGATGATGACCTGAAACCAGCTGATCATGAAGCTGTTTTTGTACGTGATGAAGGCAGGCACAGCATTTTTTTTCAGTGGGAGGAGTAAAAGTGAAAGTCTATGGCCTTGAACAGTTTGATCCCTGTAATGACAGAGGGCTTTGGTATGGGTCGACCTGTCAGCACCCTGCTTCCACTGATCCCTGGTGCTCTACAGTGCAAAGCATGCAAATGTGAACATGGTTATTTGCAACAGTACTTCACAGACTCAGATTAGAAAAAAAACCCCTCTGAGGGTGTGTCCCACTGTCTACAGATCTTGATGTCTTGTATTAATTGAGACATGATGTGACAATGCAAGGACATAACATGGATTCACAGTACTTCTACAGTGTTTTTTATGGATCAAGCTGTTTGCCTGCTGTGGGTTCTGGAAAAAATATTTGGGCCACTTAATTTTAGCCAAAACTCTGTCAGCCCAAAAACAGATGCAGCAGCACATTAAAATGAATCATCTCTCAAACTTTCTCCTGATGCTGTTCTTCACATAAACCACTGTGTGGTTGGAATACAGGACAGATCAGATATCAAGGCCGTTTGGATTCAAGTGACACATGACTAAACAGTGATAGTTTATTTATTTTAGAGGCTCAGTGTCTCATCTTCATCCCACTGAATAAAGAAACAAGCTCTGATCAGTCCACATACAGTGCACATGAACACATATGCATAACATTGCAGAGCTTTCACAGGAGGTGGCAGACAACCAAGAATGGGAGGCTTCATTTTATTGCTGCCTCTTCCTTGTCAGCTTTACTCCTGGCAGCAATAAAACACTCCATAATAAAAGGCACTATCCCAGAGACGCAGCAGGACTGCAGCTATAGATAATCCACTCAGCTCACAGAGCTAGCTCAGTGTTTGCATTTTTTGCCCCAGAATTCATTTTGTAGGTTTATTTCACCATCTTCAGGTTTTAAGTACAATGGAATGAGGAAAGCTATAGCTTGTTGGATGTACACTAACACAGCAATAATGCAGCCATTATATCTATAAGTGGTTAGAGTAAGCTGGTTAATTAGCACCTTCTACATTATCTAAACAAGACCTTTGGAGAGAAAATAGAATTAAACCTCCAGATGAATCTAATGAGGAGGCATCGCTGTCAGGATAGAAATTAATATTTAATGTATTAGTTAATTGTTTTCTATAACAGAGCTAGAATAAATTAAATCTATTTTCAAAGGACATAAGGTAATGTAGCAACTTATGAAATCAAAAAACTAATATGTCACTCATTGGACATGTGTTTCACTGAACTCTTTTGCTGCCTCTAAATCATTCACTGCAATTTATGTCGGTACTTGTAAATCCATGGTCAAGGTTACATGGTAGCGTTGCAGAAATAGGCATGTGCCATCATGGCAACCACAATTCACACAATATTTATGACACAGGATGTCCCATCTGGAGCTGCTTCCTGTCTGCTGGCTCCCTGAGGACAGGCAGCCTGCAGCAAGTAGTACTTCTGGGGGACATCTGCTCTCCTTCTCTAGAACTAATGCAAAACAGTTACCCACTTCAGACACAGAGATTCATCTCAGACACCACAATTTGTCCCCAGATAATATTGATATGATGCGAAGGGCTAATGGTTGTGTTGAACTAACAACAGAATACTAATCAGCAGAGCAACTACACCCCCCCCCGCTGATTAATTTTCCCCCTTAAAAATGTAGAGGGCTTTACTATTTGAGCTTCTCTGTGTACTTTCAGTACTTTTACTTGAGTGAGTTTAATGATTTGATATCACAAATATTCAGAGTGTAGCTTGATAGTATGTAGCTTTTGAAGGTGTATTGTGGAACCCTGAAGTATCACTGCTCATATGGAAATGTACATTTAGATCAAACCAGGTTTGATCTGGTTTTCAAAGGCTCACCTTGAAATGTACAATATTTTTATATTCATAGTTGTCAAGGATGTTATTCTCTTCTTTTTTGAGAAGGTCTTCTGTAACATAGTTGGAGGGGATCTTTGAATTTTCCAAATCAAAATGGGGGTATGTTAGTCGTTTAAGCCTCTCAACTCGTATAGGGTTTGCTGCCAAATGTGGTAGCAACTGGACATTAGGTGATAAGCAAGTAATTTAAGTTCTCTTTGAGGCAGTTCAGGTAAACAATACTAATAATGTAATAATTTGCTAAAATACTAAACATCAGCTAGACAATATTAGAAAATAGTCAAAAACCAGGGCCATATTTCTACACATTTGGCAAAATTCAATTTACAATAATATGAAATTAGCTAAAGCCAGTTTCTGCTTCACTTGATAAATGACTAACATAATTAAGAGACGATCCAAATTGGTGTCAATTAGTTTCTGTTGACCAGCTACTGAAAATTGTCTCTGGCTAATAATGGGCAGTAAACTGTATAATCAACAAGTGCAGTGAGTTCATAGCAGCAGAATTGGCAGGTGTCACCCTGGATCACTGCACTGAAGCATCAAGGGACAGCAGGATTATTTGTGCTATTGTGAGGGTGTGTGTGAATAACACTGTCAGTAAAAAATATCTGCACATTTGTCGCCTTCTGATAACCTTCTTTTTATATCCTAATTCATGGGATTTGGAGGCCTGAGTATCAGAGGGTAAAGGTAGGTGTGGCCTGAGGGAACAGACTCTAATACAGCAATAGCCCTGATTTAACACAGCGTGAAACTGCTGTTAGTCATAGATCGCCATGACAGCAACTCTCATTATCACTACCTGGATATGCATGGCATGGTTGTCAGAGCGACGCAGGCACAAGGGACAGACACACACCATCACTTCAAATCAGCCAAGAAATAGGATGTTTGATCGCTTTCACTAAATCTGATAGTAGTGTAGAAATTCAGCTGACTGCTGAACTTAATGGATGTTAAAGTGGAAATGCAGAATTCTTATGAAGGTGTAAGTAGAGAAACACAACTAGTTTAGCTTTTCTTTTAAATGCAAAGAATAAAGGTGAGAAAGCACATGACAACAAAATTCATATGATAGACATTTCATTAGTTTTGGAACCTTCCAGACACTCAAATCAGACCAGCCTCTCATCCGTGAGTCCTTCTGTCAAGTGTTGCTGGGTTGCCAGTTCCTCTCTCCCCTGCTGCTCTGTGTGCTGAGGGCTCCAGGATTGCAGGTGCACCGCCTGTCTGCCCACTACAGGTGGCCTCACGAAAGTGAGCTCACATCTCACCCTCCTCTTGGCTCATTAAAACCTTCAGCTGTTCTTCTCCCTCCTCTCTCCTCCCTCCTTCAGTCTCATACTGCTGCTCACACTACGCTGATCACACCAATCAAGGTTTGATTTACAGTATTTACACCATCCTCCTGTCCCCATTGTGGCTACAGGGAATTTGAGGAATGCCCCTCCCCCCCTGCCCTCTGTGCAGCCAGCATCCTGCTAAATTTGAGCCAATCAGTGGTCGTGGGTGGAGTGCCAAGCCACAGAGCACTTCTATCCGTTGGCAGCCTTCCCTGTGGTGGCTCTGATCACAGCGCAGTGTTAACAACACGTGACCTGGCCCCGCAGCCCACAGTAATTGAGGTTACATCCCAGGCAATACCTTGATGAATAATTAAAAGGCCAGAAACAGAACTCAGAGTGACTTAGCCAGCGCCCTGGGGTCTAATAACGTGCTTGGACTGTATTAGGTAATCTATCCACTGGTGCCAGTTAGTGTCACACACACACACGCACACACACAAACGCACAACTGGGCCCAGATAAAGGCAACACAATAGTATCAGTCATTGTCAGGGCAGAGTGCTGGTTATGGCTCTGCAGGAACAACATGAGGAATTATTTCAGGGTGAGTTGTGGGCACTTATCTTGCCAGCAATGTGGAGAAAAAGTGAAA
Source organism: Siphamia tubifer (assembly GCA_020466265.1). Lineage (NCBI taxonomy): Eukaryota > Metazoa > Chordata > Actinopteri > Kurtiformes > Apogonidae > Siphamia > Siphamia tubifer. Next base: position 23,449,268 of record CM035788.1, on the reverse strand, counting down.
ATGCAGCAAAAATTCTGTTTGGTATTATGTGATATACAAGGACATGGACTATGTAATTATGAGATACTTTAAATCATATTATGAACAAATAAAACCTCAACTCCAAGATAATGGTATTTCATCAAAAAACAGAAATAAAGAAGAAAAATGTAATGTCTGTGTATGTACGTGTGTGAGTTTTTGTAACAGGAACTAGTTGGCGACCTTGACCATATTGAAACCTGAGTGTGGAAATACTAGCCCCATTTATAAGTTGCCATTAAGCCTGCAAAGGTGATAAAGATGTACCTCCATACCAGTACCAACTGTTAAAGCCACCAGCGTCATTGACAGAGTCACAGAGGTCATTCACACTATGCTAAAATATGACTTGTTTTATGGACTGCAACCCTGAGTATAAGATTAGAAACTACATATCTAACTCAATCATTTGCACAGACACCTCAGGAGAAAAACAAGGTAAAAGAAGAATAAATCTAATAAATAATATGCTATTCATAAATAGATAGTGGGAATAAATAATATGAAAGTGTAATATTACAGATCCACTGAGGTATAGAGCCTCCAAAGTAATTTCATGCCAACAGATACATTCTGTGAGTCTGTGTATAGTCTTGGGAGTAAAAGCAAAATAATCACAGGATAAATGGCACTGAGCTGTAAAAAAACTGTGCTGTTGTCCACAAGGACACACTAAATTAAAATCTAAATGACAGATTAGTATAGCAACTGCTGTGTATATACACAGTAACAAGCTGCTGTTTGCATGTTCAGTGAGTACAGTGTGTTACAGAGAGCAGAGTGGCCCTTTCCTTTGACAGGCCCCTGGATGTCACAGCTTTAGCAGTGAGCAGAGGGGAGCTGCCAGTGCAGAATAATTAAGACCTCTGTCGAAGTGACAGGGTCACTAGGAGGTATGCAGCATAGCAAAGCTCCTCTTCTCAGCTGCTTCCTCTGTGAGCTGTCACGGCCGCTGCGTATTTATAGCTGCATGGCGCAGCGCTCTCCACTACCTCCCAGACAGATGTCACCTTCAAGCCACCATCTCTGGGGCTAAACACAATGTGTTCAGCAGACTAACTAGCAGCACACACAAGCAATCAACGGAACAACAGCAATGTGAAGACAACATCAACGTCACTTCATTCATGCTGACTTTACCAGGCGGGTAGACAGCAGTGAGCTTCTCTCTTTGGACAAGACTTCTTTACATAACAGCATGAAGCAGACCTAGTCAGATACAGTAAGCCTGCAGTGTGCCTGTGGACAGTGACACAAAAACACTCCCAGTCAGGAAGGAAAGTAACAATATTATAAGTTACAATGTCTTCTACCTTGGAACAATACTCCATGTAAAGTGACATTATTTAATAATGTAAGTGCTGATGCTTTTTTGGTGCAAGTATGTGCATTTTAATTCCAGTCCATAAATAAATAATATATTTTTCTGCATTCTAATCATGCTTGTAAACAAGGGAAACATGTTCTTATGACAGACAACAGAAAGATTTCCAACCTCATTTAAAATGCAACACAAAAATTTATTTAGAGAATAAACATGGTGAACAGTGAATATCTTGTGTGTGTGTAATGAAGCTGACTGTGTGTCTGTGTCTCAGATAAGGGACGACTAGGGGCCTCTGTAATGCAAGCCTGGCTAACTGAATGTGTTGACATAGCTTTAATTCAGCTTGATACCAGACACCAGTAGTCTGTCTGAGCCTCTGAGCACAGGGGGTGTTAACCTCTCAGAGATTCTCAAAATACACAAACACCAAGCATGACTGGCCAGGAGGGATTAAAATAACTTTTATGAGTGCCATGCTCATATACTGTCGTTTCCACACTTGCCTTCAGTCAGCAATATAAGTTATTCAAACATAGCAAAGGGCCAGTTTAATGATGAGTAAACCCTTTGGTTTAATGATCTATTAGACATGTTGTTGTAGATAGGATTAGAAACACATTTAGCATGGCACAATGGCTCTGTTCAGAGAAGCAATAAACCTCAATTACAGTGTACAAACACATAAACATCTTGTACGGGTAACAGATGCAATTTATGACCACAGCTATGATTTGATCCTTTAACCTTAAACAGATTGCTAATGTGTCAGACTATCTCCCCAGTAGTGTGTTCTCAAGGCTTGGGTGACACAGCCTGAGCCTCTGGATGAAGTGTTGGTTACTCAATATGAGCATGTCTTGCAAGTCATAAGCCTGTCACTGCCAAAGTGGGTTTCTTTTACTGCCACAGTGGCGATAATCAGCTGATGCTGGCTGTCAGTCGGCGTGGCTATGGGACAGACAGGGGACAGGCTCAGAGGACACATGATCGCCCTGCTGACAAGTATCCCTAACCCCAGCTGCTCCTGCGGCTCCTCTGTCATGTGGGAGAGCAGGGGACAGATGGGCTCAGAGGGGAGGTGGCAACAGGGCCCCGCTGAGAAGGGTAGAGGGAGAGAGTCTTATGAGAGCACAAATTTCAGCACCCCTATATTGCTGTTCACTCCACCCCTCTCAGTCACTTCCCCTTTCCCTCCTGGGCTGCAGTCTTGCACTAAAGCCCCATGAGGAGGGCAGTGGCCGGACAGCAGGCTGCTGTAACCACAGGCCCCGGGATAATCCAACAATCAGGTGCTACATTGTTTAAGAGCATTAGCTCAGATTAAACTATGATTGTGAAATGTCACGGTATTGTTCCAAATATATACATATATAAATATATACATATTATGGAGTGGTAAAACTTAACTTGGTGCATAGTACTTAAATTCAGTGACAGAATTGACTCATTTTGTTCCTGTACACACTGAAATGCAGAGGTGGAAGTAACTAAGTAGAAGTACTTCCTTTACTGCACTTAAGTACAGTTTTTAGGTATCGGTACTTTACTTGAGTATTTATGTTTCTGGCAACCTTTTATTTTTACTCCCTACATTTGTGTAGAAATATCTGTACTTTGTACTCTTTAGATTCTCAGAATAGACTCATTACTTTTTCACACCAGATAAATGTGACAGTATGAAAAATAAGTCATAAATCAGAAATTGTGACTTACTATATCATAATTTTGACTTCTTATCTCATAATTCTGACTGCTTTTCCTCATAATATTGACTTATTATCTCACGATTTAGATTTTTAAAATCTCATAATTATGCTTTTTTTTTAAACTTCCTATTTATGACTTTTAAATATAACCTAAATATCCTGTCCATACCCACTGAACTGAGTGCCAAGATCCATAAAACACATCATCTACACAACAGTAACTCACTTTTAAAGACTTTATATTGGGATATTTTTAAAAAGAATTTTCTGGTTTTTCCTGCTTAAATAAGTATTATTTCATCCATAGCAAAAAAAAAAAGACAGTTCTATTTTTTACTTTTTTACTTTATTACAATTGAGAAGTTGTACTTTTTTACTTTTACTTAAGTTAAGGAGTTGAATCAGTACTTCTACTTTTACCAGAGTATTTTTCCACATAAGTAGCTGTACTTCTACTTATGTACATAATGTGAGTACTTTGAACACCTGTGCTGAAATGGCTAAAATGCTACAAGTATTTGTGACTTTTAGGTTTTAGTGAGTGAAAAAAAAACACTTGTAATTTCATGTATACTATTTGGTGACTTATATTATCAGCAATCCAAATTTTATAATTATGACTTTCCCTTAATACATCCAATAGAAATGAAAACCTTTCAAAATAACTGCACATTGAATTGTTTTCACATGTGTGTCAGGTACTTAGTACATGTGTGTGTGTGTGTGTGTGTGTGTTTAGGGGAACAGGAAAAACAAGCATCCCTCACTTCCCCCAGTATCTGTACTCAGTTGGCACTTTTCATTTGGATTCAGCAAAATGAAGTGTTGTATAATGTTCCCAGCTGTAAATAACCTTGCTGCATCTTAGATTTAAATATAGAGTTTGGTCCTGGTGCTTGGAAAGCTATGCATTGCCTTGAAAAGTTCAGGCCCATTAATTAGTGTAAACTTAACTGCGGCCCCTTATAGACATGGTGTACTTGCTGTGAGCTGGCCTCGATGCTGACATGCTCAAATGATCCTACATCAACACACATGCTGTTGGGTTCTTCTGAAAGACCTGGGGCAGTGAGCACATGCTATCCCCAGGGGGGTTGACCCCTTCAGTTTTTGATTGGCAGGTAAATGGCTCAACCAGAATCTTCTTTCCAAGGAATGTGCTCGTGTCAGTCAGAGCAAAGAGCAGCTGGCAGGAGTAAAGACAGAAGATCAAGTCAGCTTTAAGTGTTAGAATAAGATCCTCACAGCTCTGTGTGCCATTTAACAGCACACCAGACTGTCTCACTTTAGACTCTCATTAGCAAACCAAGGACTTGTTATTGCAGTTCAGAGGGAATGCGTATTCATCAACAAGATACACTTTATTCACTACAACTTAAAGCTGTGATTACACGGATAGAACTACTGCATAAAGTAGGCACTTGCTGAACACACTTTGAGACCTATAACACATTGTCATAAAGAAAACTAATCACTAATAAATCAAATTGGCAATTTCTCCATTCTTACCATTAGCTATCATTCACACAGTATCAGACTGAAATGTTATTCTGATGGCTCCAGATTCAATGCCAGCATTCTGCTGAGCTGCAGAAAGACACACATACGCTCACACATTCTCCGCCAATTGCGAGTGTAGAGGTGTTGAGTGTTGATGTATGCATATCCTCTCACATACAGCAGTTAAATTACCACTGAAGAGGCCTGAAGAGCACTGCTCTTAGACTCTAGCTGCCTCATTCCCCCTTCAAAATGAATTAACACTCATGTCACCTTTGATTAAAAAAATAATTTAAAGAAGGTTTGTTATCATTTTTTTCATAATGAATTCTAAAAGGGAGCTTCCTGTAGTTCCACCTATAATTATCATTATATCCAGAAGGAGGGGTAATTCAGTAAGTGGACTGTGACCTTGAGCAGCCTGTTTATGAGCAGATTCAGCTTAGTAAGAAAAAATATCATATAACTGATAACTGAACAGGATTTGTCTTATTGATATATATGTAGAGTAACTGCACTTAAGGCCCTGTGACTCTGACTGCAGCATCTTAGTCAGATAATCTTTCGCTGCAATGCCACACTACCTTTGAGTAAACCCTTTTATCCTCAAATCCCAAAACTTTCCTTTAACCCTAATCTATCACCTCAGTTATCCTGCATGATTAATCGGAGGCCTTAAATAACCAAGGCAGGCTTGATTAATCGAAAGGGGTGAGGTGTTGAGATCTGGCCCTACACTGAATGTGCAGAGCCAGCACACGCCTCATACTTCTGTGGCCACTGCCATCTGTCTCCCAGTGGGACTTGCTCCTCCACAGCGCCCCTTACGACTATGCTACTACATTACTAACACATTTCTGACACATATAACACAGATGGTACAGGAAGTCTTGTGTTATGCACGACTAGCAGACTGTTATGAACTGTGATTTGAAAGCTTAAATGACACCATAATGCTTTACCAACTAAGAATAACCCAAGATCATCAAAATTTATGAGAAGTGATGCAATAACTACTTTTACTTCTTACAGCATCACAAGAACTGACTTAGGAGAAAAACTATACGTTACTAATATTACCTTAGACGAGCACATGTTAACTTCTCTGCAAAGTGAGAGCAGGGTTAGTCTGCTAATGGTTCCTTTTGGGCAGTGGCCCTGATGGCAGACAGACAGGTCAGACAGGTGGCAAACATTTGGTTGTGGTAAATCTCTGTCTTTCTGGCAGAGAGCATACAAGACTCTCCAAGCTGCAGTGAATGTGAACTAACATTGTACGCCCTTCTCTTTAAAGGTTAGAAATGAACTCAGAGAGAGCGGTTTGTTTAAACAAAGAGTCACAGCTGTAGCATGGGCATGAACAGATGCATTTTGTGTGTATTAAAGACATTTAAGTTAGGGTTAGGGTTAGGATTTAAGTTCAACTCTCTAATTTATTTTCAGACTAACAGTGACCCCATTCCCAATCACAATATTTAGCAATTAATTTCACTCTAAACAGCCATTAGCCAGGTGTGTGGAGGCAACATTAAACTTCTTTAAACAGCTCTTTTTCAGTGTCTAAACATAACTATATTCATCAGATTTGTGTACACAGGAGGCTCTCAGAAAGTATGTGCACTTAGTCCAATTTGCAGAGTTCAATGAGATGCTGTCAGGTGGAGGATTTCACCTCGACACAAACATGTGGTCTTCCATCTAAAGTTTGGTTCAAGAACCAATCATTTCAAGCTTGCTGAACATTTCAGTGCCAGAGGCCCTTAGTTAGCTGATGAATCTCTCTCTTTTTTTTTTTTACTGGGGACTCAGTATTTTAGTACTGGCTTTGGGTCTTATATAAACACAAACTACAGTTGTTCTACTTTTCACTTATGTATGTTTAGGGATTGATGCCTTAATATCAAGAGAGCTGACCACTTGTGCTTCATGGACTGTTTATAAAGAAAAAAAAAATCCTTTCTCAGATTATTAGCATGTTAGCTTAGCTAAATGCACAGCACATTTTCTAAACATTTAAGAGTAAATATCAATGAAAAACATAAATTCTTCAAACAAAGGCTGCAGCAGTGTTTAGAATATATTTGTTTACAGCTTTTGTCAAGGACACTGAGGGGAATCACTTTATACTCTCGCACCAACTAAAAATCAAATATCTGATCAAAATTTCCTCAGGAAATGCTTGCATCGATCTACCAAGGCTAGAATATTTAGGGGAGATCAATATACCAATATAAGGTCAAGACAGACTAAGACTGAGTCTGCAGATAACAGCACGATTACAGATAAAACAGAAAAAGAGCCTTTGTTAATACTTGATACTTACATTTGTAGGGAAGAAGACGACTTACTGTGAATTTAAACCAGCTGATAGTCCTGACTTTGTGTTATAGGACGGCTCTTAGATCTGTGGTGTTAAACTATATCATGTCACAGTGCTTTATGTTCATCTTCGGAATTATCGGTTCACTGATTAATGACCCTTCCCCTGCCATTTTTCCTCAAACTTTGTAAGATATGTGAGCCATAAAGAATGATTTAACAGTTTCTACTCTAACACTCAGGCTTTGACTTTAATATTTTGTACAACTTGCTAATCAGAATAGGCTGCAAAATAGCAATACCCTCAGCATTGATGTAAGTCAAGATAAACATCCTACTTGAATTAATAAGCAACAACTAAGAATATCTGCTTAGGCATATAATGAAATTTATGTAATAATTATGGCTTGTTTCACACCTGACAGAGAGCTTTCAGTGTTTAGTGCTACATTTTCCACCTTCCTGATAATGACACCACATTCTGCCCTAATGATATCATGAACAGTGGGACTTATTGTGGCTATTCATATAAGTAGAGCTTCTACACTGCTGTCTTATTAATTACATACTAATGAAAACTGGCAGATGCTCCTGGCTGAACAGCAGCACATTATTAACACTGCCTTTCACATTTCAAAAGAGTAAACACAAGTTATCAGAATGTAGTCTTTCTGTCTCATCAGCTGCCATTTTGGCTTTTCTGCACGACTAACCCTTTAAAATCATCTGACACACTGGGCTTTTTTTGTCTTTCTCATAAGATGAACAAGGTCAGATTCATTTTCCATCTAATCTATGGTTGCTTGCTCATAATGCCAATTATGAGATGAGCTAGAGTAGATACATAACCCGAGGCTCGTACCACTGACAACAGCTCAATTACACTCTGAGAAGCTGATATGAAGTGTTGATTTATGAGAAGGTCATACAAAAGTGATTAAGATACTATTTTTATTCACATATTGCTTCAGTTAGTTAGCTGACACTAGGAATGCATTAAATAGCTGCTGATGTGTGGCTATAATTACAATGAAAACACAAGTGTGTTTAATAACTTCCACTTGTGAGAGCAACAACATATCCATTATTATACTCTTATATGGGTGAAACCAATAATTATTTTCATCACTGCTAAACTGCTAAACAGTCCATTTTAATGGATAAGGAGCAAATTGCTTAGCCTATACAATATTGGAAAATCAGCAAAAATTTAACAACCCCAAAACCTAAATATTTGCAATTTGTAATTTGATATGATACATAAATGCATCACAATTGCTCTGAAAAATTACAACAATCAATTTTTTTAAATATGTAGAATGGATGTAGATGAACATATAAAACGTCAGGTCTTTTCTTTCTCTTTCTGTGATATAATAGTGTCCAAATATTCCCACTGCTATCGTCTTTATCATTGTTAAAGAGTGGTGCAGTTTAACTCACTTTTCATGGTCATTGTCTTATTTTTCATGGCAGGGGAGGGTATAAAGTAATAGGAACACTCTGTTAATTGGACATTGAGTGAGGGTAACAATAAGCCATGCATGGTAAGATTTGCCTTGGAGAGCCGGGGTAAGGATTTGGAAGAAGAGGAGTTATAATTGGCTGTAAGATGAGGAGCTCAAGCCAGCTGTACACGTTCAGACTGTGACAGTGGACTGTTATTCCCCTCTTCTCAGTGAAAATGAGCTCAAGATTCGGAGCCTCGGGAGACATAATACATGTCACAGCCTACAATAATGGTTAATTTGAAATCATGTAACACCCCTCTCTCTTACTGTCTGCCTCGTCTACCTCTTTCTATTTCACTTCCTCTTTCTTCCCCATCTTGCTCTCTCTCCCTGAAATAACCCATTCATCCTAAAAATGGTTTTCATCGTTTTTTTGCCCCCACCCCCAGCCCACCCTGTACGCCATTAGTCCCATCCCTCCATGCTCTAACGACCAAATGCATTTCCTAGATTTTCTCTATAGCAACCCTTATTATCCTGGAGCTAATGTTTTAAATTCAATTGCAACAATCCATATCCAGGCCAATTTACTGTCTCCTTTTTAAAGTAAAGGCGGCCCTCCCAACACAAGCTTTAGAGAGCACATCTGTGTAGCGAAGATAAAAGCTGCTGGCTCACCATATATACAAGCATACCATTCCAAAACAACACTGTGTTTGTTTGTAATATATTCACACAGAAGATCCCGACAATGCAACACCTCCTCCTCCACATTTATAAAACACTAAAGCAAATGGGCTCAAAGCATGCATGCACTTCCTGATGCACATACATACATGAATGTACTTAAACACCCACACGTACACTCACTCACATGACCTGTGTTGCTCACTTTCCAGCTGTAGGCAAACTGCAGCAGTGGCTATTAATGTTTCACAACATAGTGTATCTGTGTCTCTGTCTCAGTTTTTTTTCAAGGGCACACTGCCAGAGGGAAAGCGTGGGAGGGGTTTGGTGGAGGGTTGGGTGTTCAGACACAGACAATATTTCCCCCATCTCTCGTGCCTCAATGCTTCACTGCTCACCAGACTCAATCACATGTGCGGTGTGCTTTCATGAATTAATAACGGGCACTTTGGAGGCCTGGCAGGAACATGGTGACCACACGCTGATGGAAGTTTAATGAGCAGCACGGGGACTGTGCTGCCATGGCACCGGCGGGTCTCTCAGCGCACTAGGCCATGTCCCTGTCCCTCCCCACAGAGCCACAGTGTTTGGGCTCTCATTACCTAGATAAATATATCTGCCCTCTGGATCAGCCCACAGGCCCTGCTTCCTCCTCCTACCCCCCAGGAGATGCTATCACAGCCCTGATTACACTGCCCTGCCCTTGGGACAATGGCTGGGCTGGAATCACAAGAACACAAACATCAGTCTCAATTCACTCTTCTGCTAAATATCAGGCCTTCACAGTTGGGCTTCAGTGTGACTGAGGTTTAGGCTTGTCCAGGCACAGACCACTGAGAGCTGTGACTGGAGTAAGGTTCAATGGTGTTTCCAATAGGCAATTATCTCAATCGGATCACATTTGGATTCAGGCAGTAGCACAGGGTAATTACGGAGGTCAGTAGCTAAGAGTGCCCCCCGCCCTCCTCTTCTTTCTCCGTGTCTATCTCCCTCTCCATGTCTTCCTCTCTTTCCACCTTGCTATCCAGGCTCTCTGGGGACTTTCCGCTGATGAGCCTGAGATGCAACACACTCATTGATTTAACACCCGCCACAGGCATTGATTTGAAATGGCCGAGGTACCAGAGTGCAGAGCACCCTGCCTGTCCTAATGACTAGATCAAATGCATCACACCTCCTCAACTGGCCAGTCCAATACTGACTACAATCCAGCCCAAATACAATCATTCAACTAATTCCCTTGTGGATTCTCACATTCGTTCTCTGCTCCCTCTATACTTGAATTCATCAGATGTGTTCTGATCGGTAACATGAATGAAATGCTGCTGAGAAGGCTACGAAAATAGTTCAGAACATGACATACACTGTGCATTAATATATCATAGCAGTTTGTTTGGTGCAATTTGTATTCAAAGAGCAACTGATGGCTTTGCAGGCAGATGTAATATGCACTTGTAATGAAATGGAAGGGCATCCTTGAATTCCCCGGTGTGAAGGGGTCTCTTCGTTTTCTTGCCTCTTGCACCTCTTGCTCTCATGTTTATATAACAGTATAGTCTCAATCATTCTCTCCAGCTGGTTGAAGGTTACCAGGGGCAAGAGGGGTAACAAATGGGCTCGGCGCACCATCTGAGAGCTAGCAGGCTGAAGGCTGGATAATGGCCTGTCATAATGGACAATATAGGCAGAACCCTCTTGAGACCAGGAAACCAAAGAACAAGTAGGCTGAATTATTCATGGTTACCATGGCGGCCCGCACAGCTGCATTACATTAGGCTCTTCATTAGCCGTGCTGTATTCTACAAAAAGCTTGAAACTAAAATATGACCAATATTTCCCATTGAGGGAAGACATTATCATAAGCTCTCAAGGGGGTTTATTCCTGCTTAAATGTGCCTGAGTGCTGACCTTCCTCACCACAGTAATAATGTGGTGGGGATTAAAATGTGATTCCATCCACGACAAGAGCTTCTCATGCTTATTCTAATGATGGCTGCACTGTGACAGCTCGGGCTCGTCTGACACTGCAGTCATTTCCCACTAATAAGACACTTAACACAGGGCCCCTCGCTCCTCTCCTATCCCTCAATACTGCAATGAGGTAGACACAAGTAGCTGAAGTAAAATTGCACTTTGGGTTATATTTGCTTTTCACCTATGTACAAATCCATCTGTCATTCAGGAGATAATATGTAGAGTGGTACAACATTGGCAATCTGTATTGCAAAAGGTTGTATGACTTCTGTATGCCTGTATTGAAGGAATAAAATAAGTTGCATTATTTTCTGAACAAACTAGGTTAAAAAAAAGAAGAAAAAGCCCTCTACAAATGTACAAGTGGTACTAAGATGTACGTTTATGTGGACTTGTATGCTAAAATTTCTGCCAATATTTTGTATTTTTGTGTTTATGATACAGAAGCCTTGGTGGTTTTCAGAGTCAAATTTGAACATGTGTCACTGCCTTAAGGTGTAGAAATTCTGTGAACCTAGGTTATCAGTCCTCAACATGAACTAACATGACAGAAGTGTATGATAGGTAAACAGTCACTGATGCAAGAATTAATGTCTTGGATTTCCATGCTAATCTATTCCATAATAACCTCAGGATAGAACTCTACTCCCACAATATTAAAAAAAAAAAAAACCCCGAAATAAGACAGCTTTACATTTGATCAATTTAATCCTGCAAAATGTATTTTTAGTAACTTGGACAGTGAAAACACACAACTGTGAAATACTGTCAATCAAGATGAAATGACAGTCCTGTTACTCCTGTTTTTGTTCTCTGTGGCATTACTTGCTAAACTAGTACAGGTACATATGGTCTAAAAACGTAGAATAAAACAAAAATCTAAAACTACCTCCTGACCTGGATTTGACCAAAATTTTGGGGTAAAAAAGGATTTCACTGGAATTTATTTTATTCTAATGCTTATCTACAAAAATATAAATACAATTTTGCAGCTGAATATATGATGATGGAGACTCATGTTATTCCATGAATCCATTCTATCAAGACATACATCTGATTTCTTTGTATAAAACATAATAGCAAAGCACAGTTCATCAAATGACAATTTGATAACAGTCATATATCTACTTTTCATAAACAAACATTTTTACAGATGATTTTACTACATAATTCCTATGTGTGTGGGAGCAGTGTGAATCAGAGGAAAGATGAATGCAGTAGTACGTCAGCAGTGCTGCTATTCCAGTCATTGACCGTTGCACACACAGTCCATCATTAATTCATAGAGGGCAGGCTTTCAGAACAGGGTGGCTCATGTTGGCCACTGTACCTCAGAACCTGCAGCTCAGTAACTAGCAAACAGCTTGGCAGATGGTTCAAAGGATTGAATGGATTGGTGGATGAAAATGATCTGTCAGGTCACGTTCAATGACCAGGACTTCTTCATGTTGGAAAATCAAAAAGTATGTTTTATTATACGATGGTTGAGAATAATAGCAATAATAGCAATATTGACAATTAACCATTACATCATCAGCCTGGGCACATTCAGACAAATACATAACCCCCCCCCCCCCCCCCCCCCCACACACACACACACACACACACACACACACAGTACATTAAGCCATTTATGTATGCGTGACCTTCCACAGCTAAACAAATGCATAAGCGCAGACGTACAAACCTATCCACACATTTGATCACACATTAAACCACACACACACACACAGAGTTAAGGATCCATTTTCAAGAGAAGCAAAATGATTAGCACTGCTGAAACATGAGTGGTTATTAAAAAGTCAATACATTGTCATTATAAGTGAAGATTGTTCCCTCAGAGTGAAGCTATTGATCCATTCATGTGCTTACTGGTCATCGACCCAGCCAGTAATTTGCTCCCAAACAGATTTGAAATATGAGGTTTCTATCCCATGATGACCTGTATCTGTGTTACATTCACCTCAAGCTGTGGCCTACAACCACTCAGAAATGCCTCCAGTGATTCAATACATTTTAAACATGGCTGAATTTATAAGGCTACATCTGAGTCAGACAACCAATAATACAATGATGTTCTAATGCCTTAAAGGTTTTCCTTTGTTGTTATGCAGCACTTTTTCAGTCTACAAACTAAATATTTACTTGTTTGACTCCACATTAAATGCTTTTTCTACTAGGACACTTAATAATGCTGATGAAAACTGCATGACGATCAAATACCTCAAACTAGCTACTCAAGTAATGTTCTGGTGCCATTTTTTTCCTCCTGCATCCAAAATCAAAAACAAACTCTTATGTATAAATACTTTCTAAGGCTTGCATCTGGTTACGCTTAACCAGTCTTAAGTTGCCTCAAATTAAAAAAAAAAAAATTATAGGATTCAAAACTTAGATCGGTATTAGATTATGTTCTTTCAACAGGCCTACAACTGCAACCTGTGTAAATATATTGACACAGAATTGCTTGAGGTTTCAGGAAATATGTTACATATGACAGATATTAAGGAAGAGCCAGTAGGAGATTACAATGAGCTAGCTGTTTACAGTCTCAACACACTAAGCTGAGCTTCCAGGCCATTGGCTCTCCATTCTGAGGGTACAGACAGACTGTATTAGTTTGTCATGTTCAGATCAAAAACAGATAATAAAAATGGCAAACAATTCTTATATTGGTGCTATAAATATAATAACCACATCACTTACCGATTTAAAAGGTTTAGCAATGGGAAATTATCAGCCCTAGAAGAGAGTAAAATACAGTAAACACTTTAACTTCAGCAGCTAATGTGTATCTCACAACCAAAGCTACAGTAATTGACAGAAAACATTCGGGATTTTTTGTTGTCATAATTACCTTTCAGATTATTGTAATTCAAGTGGCCTGAAAGGACATGAGGTTCTTGCTTCTATTCCTTCCCAGCATTTCCTGAGTGTAGAAATTCTATCCCCATGGCTTTCCAAATCTGTCTAATCACAAGTGTTTTCAAATAGGATGAGTGGGTGTAAAATAATTTGACATCTGCAATCACCAATCACTGATCAGATTGCACGTGACATAACCCGGATGTGACTAGAGTCCTGGTGAGAGAGAGTGACGACAGCTCCGTTTACTGCAATGGTTTAGGTTTATTACAGCAATGGCCGAACATGGAGCTCCTCAAATGTTCCCGGAAGTTAGCAAACGATAACTATGTATTTCAATGGAGAAAATGAACGGAGCAACACTTGTTCCAGGTACCATATTTAAATAATGACATTTTTCATATCAGTAGGGAATTGGAATTAAATTGACACGAATAATTAATAATGTTACCGTATTTCTTCCGTCTAGATTCTAGGATTTAGAGAATGTTAATAGGTAAACATTTAGGCTAGCACTGGCAAATAATTGGTTGTCCCCTGTTAATGTGCCTCACTCAAATATGAAAGTTTAGAAAAAAGAAACGAAATATCAGTTTATTATAGCCAACAAGTGCATGTTTATTAATATTAACCCAAGTGTGTATATTTATAAGGAAGAAGAGGTAAGAAACAATGATAAAAATCAAAATTCTATTTACTTGCAATTAATTCATATATTAGAACAGTTATCATACAGACATACAGAAATATCAGATTCAACAATCAAATCTGTTTACTGAAAAAAAGTCTTTGTATAATCAATTAGATAACACTACAATTTGATCAGACAAAAACAGTAGCCACTATTTGCTTTTGTTCAACAGATATGTTGTCTTTTAAGACTCAGCAAAAAGGTCCCCAGGTTAGTGATCAAACGAATCCCTTTGTGAATCAAAGGAGTGTTATTATCTGTGGATGTCCACCTCCTGTTTTTTTCACTCAGCCTCTATGACAGGCCTGTTTGTCTTTGAAACAATGCATTATTTAATTGGATATTATTTGGAGGGAAATCAAATGCAGTCCTTATCATAAGAGAAAGCTTGAAGATTTATGTTTGTTTAATCCTTTGAATTGGTGTATGCTATGTGATTCAGCAATGCACTGGAGCAAAACCCAATCATTTGAAAAGAAAAAAAAATGCCCTCTTTAATATTTATAATCCCTTTTGAACAGTAAACTCCATCTGTAGTTTAAAGTGATGACTCATTCAAAGCATAATCTTAATCCTTTTTTACGCAGCTTAGTTCTGAAACCAAAGGGAACTGGGGGAAATTGAAAGCTGCCATCAATGCAATAAACCAGAATCAAATACAACCAGAAGGGCACATTTTAATTCTCACACAAGGGCACTAATGCTGTTCATCTGTGTCCCTCACTGCAAAGCAATGTATTGTTACACAAACTGATGAAAAGAAATTCAGGATCTGTGCATTAAAGCACCAAATTCTCAACAAACTTTCAAGAGTAATGAGGACAACACATCTTGACTTTCCTCAGACACCCTGTGACTTTCTCCACATCACTCTCCCATGCTGACTTAATTATAGTATTCAAAGAGAATTGTGCAGTTTAATCCCTGCATTATCCAGAATATGTTAAAAATGTATGGGCATCAAATGGTTGCCAATGAAACACATCAACTCTTGTGTAATTCTTATAGGATCTAAATGTATATCTATATTATATGAAAATATGCACATATAAAGTAGGTGGGAAAACCCCCCCAAAATAATATATATATATATATATATTTAATTAATGTTGCACCAATCGATCGGCCGATATTGTCTAAAAATAGCCTGATCGGCGATCGCAAAAACATGCCAATCATGTGAGGTAAATTAATAGTGACCATTTTCAAATTGACAACATGCTAGAGAACCGCATTGGTTACCACAATTCACTCCACAGGATTTGTAGCAATATGGAATAATGGAATATCCTCCAATTTTAAAATCATTGCGAACATGTCCTATGCTCCAACAATGTTATGTTGAATTTGCTACTTGTAGGGGTTGAATTAATTTGTTGGGTTTATTATGTGCAAAGTGCTACTGGAAAAGAGTGCATTTGATTATGTTTTCTATGGCATCAGTGAAAATAAATATTCAAACTTAACTTAATGGAAATCTTTCATGGATTATGACATATATGCAACATTTTAAATAATGATTTTGGTGAGTAATGACAAGACACAAAGTGAGCTAGGTGGATAATATGCTACCTTAACTGGATAATCAGAGTCAAACATGTAAATATTGTTCATTTTAGCTTAAACAACATTCATTTCATAGCCTCTGTTATTTTACTAATAGCATTTAGAAATTCCGTGGTTTTTTTTTCATAGATCTATTTACATTTACAGTGCACATAGCATAGCAGAAGCTACATTAGCCTCTGAGTAAACCTACCATGACGTTAGTTATTAAATGCTACAGTATGCTAACTGCAACTAGCCTGGTCAGGCTAGACTCCTTGTGGCAGCACATGTACTGTGCTACTGTAGTAGTCTAGTTATGCTCGATTCAACTTTTGGCTAGATTTCCCTGAAACTGGCTCATGAATCACAGTGAAGTATAGAGTCAAAGGGCGGGTGTAACAAAGTGACGGTGCAACGATTTGGAGAAACAACCAGACGCAACATAGAAGAAGAACAACAATGGGTGAGTGAAGAATGTGAGAAAACATTGGGAATCTTTAAATTCTTTTTACAGAAGCGACAACAGTTGTTGTTAATAATCATAATAATAATAATAATCATAATCCCTCATGTTGTGTAGTCATTCGTAACTTTCTCTGGACTCCTCTGTGAAATTTCCGGCATCTATCTCATCCTAAAGATTACGCTGATTGATTGTAGCACCATTTTATTGCACACAGAGGATTTGAAAGACAACGTTTTAGCCCCGCCTCCCCTGCCGATGAAGCGTCCCTAGACCTATACATGCAATGAATAGGGATATAGGGATAGCGCGGCTAGGCTAAACTTCAGCCATACTTGATGGAAAGTTGTTACATTAGCCTTACTCCCAATGTTATGGCATGATCTAGCGTTTATATATGAGACCATGAACGAAGATGAGCCTAAATATGGTGTTAATAGCCTTCTCTCCTTATTTTTCTGGATCCAGTAAAATGTCATGCTTGGCTTGTAGGCTTGACTGTTTGCACAACCCACGGCACAGCAGGTGCTCATCGTGTTTACGAAAAGTACGTGTTACTCGATGAGATACCACAGATGTCCGTACGTAAATACTTTACTTCCGCCGTACAGTTCTTAGGCACAAGAAGACGTGACATCACATGCAGAACGTTAATAAATGATGCACCCTCTGCTAGATGTAATATATGGAAACATAAAATTCCTTCTGTGATCGGTAGTGATTGACAATCGGCAGATCAAGTTTTTTGGTGATGGGTATCGGTGATCGGGCCAAAAAAATGCTGATCAGTGCATCACTAATTAAAATCTATTAAAAGTAATTCCATATAGTGAGTGACATATGTCTAGGTCATACAAAATATATATAATTAATAAATGTATCCATGAATATTGCTCACATTTAATTTATAATATGATATGACATGTACTTCCATATAAGGTAACATAAACAACATGGCCATAAAACACTCACACTAACACACTAATATTTTTGTTTGACTGCCCTTAGCTTTGATTTGAACACCCATTTATTGTGACATATTTTCAAGTAAATTATGCAGTGTCCCTGCATTTTTTTTTACACCATTTTATGAACACATGGCTGAACCTAGGCCTAAGTAACTGAACAAACCCTACATCATAACACTCAGTACATTTACATGCACTTAGAGAATATTCAAATTATTGCCTTAATCTGGTTAATATAAAACTTTTAAAAGCCATGTCTACACCTTAGTCAGAATGTAATCAAACTGAACTGGAGTTTTGGAGATTGGACTATTTGAGCCAGATAATCCAGTTCTTAGTTGAGCTTTGCTACCATGTATAAGCCAGCCAAGTGTAGCTCGATTACTGACTTGTCTGGGCACTCCCCCTTCCAGAAGTGATCAGAGACACGTCATGATAACATGCATGTTATGTGTAATACAATCAGAATGCACAGTGCATATGAAATGTCCTGAGCTTCTGCATAGTTGCCTTCGCTCAGTGTTGTTGTTTTCCTTCTACTATGTCTGCTTCAAATCTACTGCATTTGTTTACTAATTGTTCTTCGTCTGTGGCACCAACCAGAAAAGAAAAGAAGTGTAGTGCCACCTAGTGTCTGGGAGTAGAAGGTACTTCACACAATAATTCGATTCTCTTGCCGTGCACACAAACTCAAATTTCTGGGAAACTCCAGTTAAGTCCTTACCTTGGTTAGTGCCATCTTTATCTCTCTCTCTCTCTCTCTCTCTCTCTCTCTCTCTCTCTCTCTCTCTCTCTCTCTCTCTCTCTCTCTCTCTCTCTCTCTCTCTCTATGTCAACAGTCAAACTTATATTCCTCTTTTTAAACAATACACTAAATTACCTCTTAAATTATTGTTATTACTTTTATCAATTAGTGAAGAACTATTGAGCAAACAAAAGTTTTTTTGCACAACATAATTTCTCAAACAATTTAACCAGTGACTAAAAGACTCATATATAAGATTCATGTGTTTTATTTTATATCTTCACATGACAAGGGGCCTGACCAGTGAATGTAAAAAATATGTTTTCAGATTTTTCACTTACTATATACATACACTACATCCCAATAGATCTGAGGTAGACTTCAGTTCACACAATGCATTACAATGTGTGTCTCAGCTGACCACATGCCTGCTGAATATACAGATTTCCTTATGACTGATAATCATATTACGAAGGTCACAACACTTTTTTTTATCCTTATCTGTATCTGTTTTCATTTAGCTTTGTGCGAAAATTAAAGGAGAGCTGGGAGTTATGGATGGGTTAATTAACAGTGAGCGCTCATCTCATTAGACAGTGAAATGCAGTCAGTGCTGAGTCTACAACATGCTGTCAGAACTCTGATGACACATTCTTCCACAGACCTACTTCAGCAACTCTCCATGTTTTCTGGCCTGTTTAGAGAACCCGACCATGTCATCCCAGACACACATCATTACATCTCCGTCTGTCTCTCATACCCTGCACTATTCATAAGATGTCATTCAGTTTCAATGAATAACTGAAACACTTCTTTGTCTTTTTTTTTTAATTTATTTTTTAAAACTTCCAGAGACTCCAAATTAAGTACCTTTTCTTTATTTTCAAGTGGATCTAAATAGTTAAAGGCTTGAATAAAAGTCAGTATTAACAATACTATGGACTGCCTCCCCTGACTATGCATCATAGTCAGGGGAGGCAGGGCTAAAAGGTTGTCTTTCAAATCTCTCTGTATGCAATAGGACGGTACTACAACCAATCAGTTCCAACCAAACGTTCATGGAGGAGTCCGGAGAAAGTTACTAATGACTAAACTAAATTGGGGATTATGGAGTTTAATGACTATTACCACTTCTGTAAAAAAGATAAATAAAGTGCCTTGTGAGCTTGTTAATGTAACGTTAAGCTAGGGCTACACTTAATGTGTTAATGGAAAATACATTGAAATGAATATTAGCTGTGTTGTCTTGTCTGTCGCCAGTTCCATGGATTATGGGGTTGGTAAGTGTGACGTCACAGATCCAAACCCCAGCTGCGAATATAAACAGCAATGACGATTACAGCCAGTATTTACTGCTGGATTGTGAAATGCCTGCTAAACTTACAAAGGCAAGGAATAGATCGTTGAAAAGACAAGACCGCAAGGATTCATCTGCATTTTAATGTAAGTTAGACTTTTCTATCCTGCTCAATGAATTCTTTGTAAATGCAGTCAAGAAGGGCCCAGTGTCTCTGTTAAGGTAACGTTTATGTCAGGTAGTTTATCAACGATTGTTGATTGTTGACAGTCGGCAGCCATTGATCGTCATTGTTCTTCTTCTATGGTTGTTTCTGGTTGTTTCTCCCTGAATTGTCGCAGCTCTGTCGTTGTTTTGTTACGCACACCCGCTGACTCTATATTTCACTGTGATATGTCACAGGAACATCTTGGCGCAAGTTATGTGGAGGACAACTAACGGTCCCCGGTTGTCAAAATTAACCGTGAGACAGGGGGTTATGGACTCCACGAGAAGTGTTAATTCAAGGATTATTATATATAATGTCAAGGCTGCAATAGGAATTAAATGTTTTCTTTCTTTCTTTCTTTCTTTCTTTCTTTCTTTCTTTCTTTCTTTCTTTCTTTCTTTCTTTCTTTCTTTCTTTCTTTCTTTCTTTCTTTCTTTCTTTCTTTCTTTCTTTCTTTCTTTCTTTCTTTCTTTCTTTCTTTCTTTCTTTCTTTCTTTCTTTCTTTCTTTCTTTCTTTCTTTCTTTCTTTTCTTTCTTCCTTTCTTTCTAATAAAACTTCAAACAAATACATGAACAAAAAGAAATGCAACTCTTAAACATCAAGGCAAAGTTTGTGACTGTATGTGCCATGGACAAAAAGAACTGATGCTCTCAGTATTTATTTGGGTTGTTTTTGCTGAAGGAAAGGTATGATATAAATTATCTATGGACAGTAAAGAATCTGAATGTAAATGTCTAGATTTCACTCCATATACTTTATGTAACACACTAAAAGTGACTTACACCTCCTTAAATAAAACTTTGAATTAAACCTTGACACGATTTTCTTCTTTCTTACCTTGTTTGCTTGGTATAAAATGCCAAAATTACAAATCATACACAGTATTTACTTACAGTAGACCATAGCTAAGCTCAGAAATATTTCATATAACAAACATTAAAAGTCACTGTTCATATTTAAAAATCATATGTATTTGGAAATTATTTACTGGAGGTTACTTACCAAACAAAGTGAAGAAGTTGTATTTTAAATCAGATCATATCACATTCTGTGGCATCAAACCACAGCTGCATTTCCATAACACAATGCCATTACCATTTACATGTCTTAATAATTTAATGATTCTGGCAATTGGACATTAAATTTCGTATTTTCTAATCAGAAAACCACAGGAGCTTTCTCCATATTGGTTGAATACAGATCATTTGACAAATCATCCCCCCTAGCCGGCTTAATGTCTTGTGCATATTCATAGCTTTTTCAGATTTCCAATCAAAGTGGCTGGCAGGTCTCTGGTGTGAGATGCGCCTCTCACTCTGCTATGAATCATTCATGCTGTTTAGCTCACAGTTGTTTGGGTGCATCTGGCTCAGGGAGGTATGGGGTTGGCCAAATGGAGAGGCCACATGGCGGCTCCAGATGTTTTGCTTTTGTATATGCATAGCTCATCAAAAACAACAAGCAGTGCCACACTAGAGTCTCTGCCATCTGGGGGAGACCAGACAACAGCTTCTCATGTTCCCTAGTGCACCATTGGAGAGCTCTTTGAAAAGATATGAGTTATTTTCAGGCTACAGCCCCCCCCCCCCATCCTAGATATAATATTCAGCAACTATGAGGTGAGAAGCACCTAGTCCCCTGCTGTTACTGTTCGGGCAGCAGGCTGCTAATTCAAAAACAAGTCATCTGCTAGAGGGCTTAGATTTAAATTAAAGCAAGCATCTGCCTGCTGAAGTGTCCTTGAGCAAGACAGCAAATCCCAACCAACTACACTGACAATGTTTTGTAGCTAATACACATCTAACCTGCCTGTTTAAAAAGTAAACATATTTTGCTCGTTGGGGATCAAGGGTGGGTGGGGGTGTGCAACTATGAATGCTATTCTAACTTGTCATTTAATTTTTATTGAATGGCTTCACATCATAAATCAATTAAAGTGAAAGGCTTGAAAACAGAAGTTTACTTTTTCACAAAGTTTTTGAATTTCTATCAAGTCACATTATTCTGAGTGTATCATGTACTGTTCTCTGCAGGCTCTTTGTGTCCAGACCCCTATGCACATCACTCCCATCCCAAGATCCCTGCCACTCTCAGCAAAATCATTATTTAGTCCTTTTGTAAGCAAGCAGTGTCCCAGATCACAAATTAATCTTTCATATGTTTCCAAGATCTAGCCTTCTGTAATCCCATCTGTATGAGACACAACAAAGCACAGCAAGAGAGCGCCTATGAATTATTCATTCATTTCTCATGAAAGGCTTTCGTTATGTCTGTCATGTTTCACTCTTGCAAGGAAAATCCATTGATCCTTGCCTTTTCTCTGACAACAAGAACAAACAAGCGACATCATATGGCTGTACATTTTCTCACACTCCAACACACAGATCTGAGAAATATGCATCGGCAGTAAGGCAATATATAATATGCATATGTGCATAATGTGTATACACATTACAAATGCTCACTCACACATAGTGTATGCACACCACATTAAACGCATCTCCATGCTCTTAACTAATAGCTGCAAGTACAACCTCAGGGAAAATGTTTGAACTAGAACACAGTGAGGAACAGTGGATTAAGTCACATGTGCCTTGCCAGTAATCATTTATCTCCAGTAGTATTATAATCTAATGGGCATGTCTTCTTTCTGACAGGTTGCCTTCATAATTCAGTGCTACAGAATAGAGAAAACAGCATTGTTAACAAGAAAAGGCTTTAAATCACAAGCATGGAGTACATTTCCTGTGAAATATTAATGTGGAAAGTGTGTTTGTGTACAAGGAACAAAGGGCAGAGTGTTGTACAGCAATGGGCTGACAGTGCTGCAGGCTCCACAGCCCAGGCTCTGCTTACTACAGCCATGGCACAGTGTGTACATATAGGGGTGGGGGTGGTGTTGGAGCATTGGGGGAAAGAGAGAGGGTCATTTATAATGTATAGGACTGGTGAAGCGTGAGGTGTTGGATCTGCTTGGGTTGTGTGCATAGCTCTGTGTGGCTGCTCTTCACCTCACTCCGAGCACTTGCCTTGTTTACTTTAAAAGCTTTCCTCCAGAGCCTTGTTTGGAAACTTGGGAGGTTGGACAGATAAGACAGATCCAATTCACTAATACCTCAATTTTTACAATGATGAGCCTATCACCTTACAAGATTAGAAGAAGGCACAACTCTCCCTTTGAAAGTCACACAACCTTGTAAGTCCACATTAGTGTCTTGTTACCTGCAGTGTAATGAGGTTAGTCAGCAGGGTGCTCCAGTAATGCTCTTGGCTCTGAGGTCGGAGGAATCTGACTGGATCCTATTAAGAACAACACAGATGTTTTATCACTATTCACAACAAAGAAAAGCAGTTTAGTCATCACAAGCATATAAAACTGCACATTAACTATACAATAACTACTAATCCTTGTGCACCTGTGGCTTGTTCTATTCTTGTCACTCGTGCTTATTGCATATCACACTGCAGCTCTGATGTGACATGTTGCTCGTGCTGATTGTGTTTACTTGACTATGTAGATTATACAGCAGCTTGCAGGATAAGAGTGCTGTTGTTGGCCCAGGCCGCCTCCTCCCTGCCTGTCAGCGCCAAGCAGAGATGAGCTTGTGGCCCGTTCTGTCTGCTGTTAATCCTGCCTGTTCTGCTTTGTCAAAGCTGCTGTTTGAACAATGGAGCTGTCTTCTTGTCTGCTAATTTAGGAACAAACATTTGCCTGCGTGGCAAACAAGCTCTCCCAGGAAGTGCTATTAATAGGATAATTAAGCAGACGGTAATGAGCAGGATTACTGCTAATTATGACAAGATTTGTTTTGGCATTTGCCTGAGAGGCAGCGGAGTGTTAAAGTCTGCACAGGAGTTCATCACAGCACTGAACGAGCAGGCACCTGAGTAAACAGACTGGGACTCACTGGGGGTATGGGTGTACTGCATGTACATGTGTGTGTGTGTCTACTTGTGGGTAGATAGGTAGGGGCTAAGATAAACAATGGGTAGGTTATAGCAGAAACACAACAATGCCAGAGGTACACGTACTGCAACAAGGTCAGTTCAGGCTATTCATATGACTGTATGACCCTAAAGTCAGTATACCTATGGATATATGGAAACCTATTTTAAAAAGTACATTGATTATTGCATTGTTACTGTTAACTATTATTTGCTCTGCTACTGAATTGACAATGGTTGTCCACACAGAACTCTTTTCTGTAAATAATAATACCCTGGGATAATTATAACATTTCTTAGACTAAAACAGACAAAAATAACCAGAGAATACTTGCAGCAGCAGAGGAGACATTTGTGCAATACCTGTTTCTGTTTTCCTATCCTGAAAACAACTAACTGATTTTCATTGTCTTAATAATCTGGAATATTATATACATTATATCTTATATATTAACTTAAACTTGGCATCATCGTTGTAGGACACATTATGAATATATTACATACAGTAGCTGGACTTTTTCTTTTCTTTTATATTTTAGTGTTGAGTTGACTGAGCAACCTCTGGAGCATATGTACAGGATGAATGACAGAGCTAAAGTCAGAGTTAAAGATCTGAGTCTACTAAATGGTGTTATGACAGGACAGGCAAGCTAACTGTATTTGTAATGACATTATTATTAGGCTGTTATCTTATCACCTTTTTAAACAGTAATGAATACATTTCATGAATTACCAATACAAATGACACTTGTTCATGCATGTTTCCTTGCAGGTGCAATAAAAAATGTGAATGAAGCAAATAATGTTTGCTTCCTGACAGTTCCTAACAATATGTGATTAAAATGTAATTTATTTATAGTTTTTGTGTTCCCATATGGCAAAGAGTTCAAAAAGGCAAATCCTTTGTTTCATACTAGATTAAAAGTTTTATTTTTTTAGTGTCTTACTGTATTACTAGAAAAGCTAGTATCCCTGCTCCTTCACGTGATAAGAGACTGAAACCTTAATTCACAAAATTCAATCAAAAACTGACAACAAACAAGCCTAGTTGAGGTAAAGGCGAATCTTAATGCGATTGTAGCTAAAGCTCAGACAGTGAGCCGCCTCCATTAAAGCATGCCACACGGCCCAGCAGCTCCAGATAAGACAGCTGAGTCTGGGATTTAGAGCTTTGGCTTATCGTCATCTTCACACCACTGTCTCACCAAGAGCAGAGAACATGGCCCCCAAATCCTCTGAGACTGTGAACCAAGTTTGTCTTTGGGTGTAGGTGCAGTCCAAATTGGAAATAGGTGTGTTAATGGGTTATAACTCTCAATTAGGATGTTGATCTCCTAGCCTCACCAAAACCCACACCAGCTTTGGCACAGCAACAAGACTTTTCATTCTGAAGCAGAAGCTGGGATTATAGAGCGCAAGAGCTGTGTGGAGTACTGTTTCAGAAATAAAATTGCTTTTATTCCACCCAACATGTGTTCAGTGAGATTAAGGCATAATCTTACAACGTTTAATAAGAGCCCGTTTGTGGCCTTCCGGCTGAGGCAGAAAAAGTGGAGCATGCCTGCTCTACTTTAAATCCTGTTTATTGAATTATAAAGAACCTTAAAGGATCAGCAATGTGACTCATACATTTAAATATTTTATGGTGCTTTCACGTCAAAGAACATCTGCAAGTGAAGTACAGTGTTTTGAAAACTTTTTCGCCCCAACAATTTCATTTTCAAAATTTAGGGGAAGTTCATTTACAGAAGACACACTGAAGATTCAGGCGAGTGTGTCATCAATTACAAAAGGTTTTTTGTAAAACGTGCATAATGATCCATTTATGTAAAATTCAACATAGAATCGACAAAATTGATAAAAAATACAGATTTGCCACAACAACCTACATCTGCAATCCTGCTATATTCTCAAACATAAGGCCATACTAGAAATCCCTAACCTCAATTTATGTAATCCAAAGCCCTCGCATGAACTTCAGCTTGAGCTCTGGCTTTCAAGAGGTATTTGGAAGTTAAAGTCTCAGATCAGATTTGGACAGATTAGAATTAAGAGTTGGAAGTCTGGGAGGGGTGGATATGAGGATTTGCACTGCTCCACGAGACGGTCTTGTCAGTGATAAGTTATACTGAGCCACGGGTAAGAGGATTGCCCAGACTAATCCGAATCAAAAGACATACCATGTGAATTACATCCCGAAACAGGTTCGCTTACAGAGATTAGGAGCCTGCATGTAAATCCTGTCATACTCCACTTGGCGCTGGAAGATGAGCTTGAAAGAACAAACACAAACATGTGCTTTGTATCCTGCTGCAACTGCTGGCACCAGGTCACCTACCAAAACAGTCTGTTTCCTTGATTACAACTTTCTTTTTTCTATTCTTTAGAAGATTAGATGTCCATTGATGAGACTATCTAGGCCAGGCACTAATTATTCACACCACATCTAAGAAAGTGCCTTGCTGAGAGTTGAGAATAACCCTTCCCTGGTGAACTGACACCCACAGACACCCACATAGCAGTCAGCCCACCCTTCCCTTTCTCTATCTCACCATTCCTCCCTCCCACCATCACTAAGCTAAGCTCTAGTTCAATGAAGCATTTATTTCTCTTCCTGTTTGACATGGGTGATTCTATCAAGGCATCTGGCAGCAAGTGCTGTAATACAAGGCTTTCTGTTGAGACGTCAAAGAATGTTACTCTCTGTCGTAGTGAAAGGGAAAAAAATGGCTTACATTTTTCTCTTTTTTTTCTGCAGAAGTACTGAACAAACAAGACTTGTATCCCTGGCCCAGAAATGCTTCAAAGAGCACATGTCTGCTGGGACTGGCTGTGAAATGTAGAGCAGTGTTGGCTGCTTAGCTTTGCATTTCAGCCAGAGCAAGCTCATAAGAGCACTGCAGAAATCTTTGCAGATCTGTAAACCAGGGAGAGTAGGGTATCAGGCATAACCTCTCTAACTGCAACATCTACAGACGGTGGGAACACATTACTGCACCTTAAAAAAGAAAAATCTGCAGTTTCGTAACTTATCCACCACACACATATATCATAAACTGAACTATGTGCTTATTGCTGGGGGTAATAAGACACAGTGATCCCAGAAGCCACTGAGTAACACACGGCCACAGGTACATGCTACTGATAAAAAAATGATGAATAATATTACACCTTAAAGATGGAATGAATCTGTTGGCCCCTCATGTGTACAACGGAGATATACTATGGTAATTACCTTACACATCAGGCCTTGTGAAAAATGCAGCAAAGCAAAGCTATTTTGTTGTAGATTGAATGGATGTAAATGCTTTAGGGCACAGTGTAAATGGAAAGCACTGAGACGAAAGCAGTAGGAGCCAGCATAAGAAAAACCATCAAGCAGTGGTGCAAAACTCTCTGCCGCGCTATGAAGCATGCCGAATAGAGGTCTCTTGCTGCAGTATAACGGCTCATAAAGCCGCAAATGGTATTTCCACTTCATTCAGTCTCAGGGCCAGGTTCCAAGCAGCTCCTCAACGATGGAATTGAACCCATTAGCGATCGATTAAAGAACCAGCAGGCAGTCACCACTCTGCCTGCGGGGAGGATGGGGTATGGTAGGAGTGGGGGCCTGACGGCCAGCAGAGGCTCCAGAGGATTGAGGTTCAAATCTTTGTTTATGTAGAAATAGTGGCGAGCACTTTAACCTTGGATCGCCCCCTGTGGAGTGCATTAAGACAGCCGGATGGTGAATGGGTAATGCTGTATCCACTGAATGGGAGCTCATGAATGACAATACATCATGTCACTGATACATAATGTACAATGTGTCCATGAGATAAAACAGGACCAAAAGGACACCTGTGATGCTTGTCAAGTTACCACTTTGATAAGCATATTCATAAGCTCTATCCACTGTTTGGACCATGAATGTTTACCCAAACCATGAGATATGAATGATGAACAATTTGACCTTTGGAAACAGATTAGAATTTCAATCAAGTGACCAAAAGCCAATCCATAAAACGATGTGAAAAAGGAAAGTAGAACTACATAATTACTTGAAGCATAAATCATCTTAAAGTGTTCTCTCTGAATTATCACATGTTATTTTTGCACGCTATGAGCATGCGTAAAGCAGGAGAGAAGAAAGCCTATAAAACACTTTTATTTATTAGCGTTTTCTTATATTATGTATGCTCCATACATGACAGTCTGTCAGCTTTTATGCTTGGTGCCAACCTTTGTCTGCATGGTCCTCATAACTGACATTTTCAATTACACAGCAAACAACTTATCAATATGCATAGATTTCTCAGCCAATATCAGAGCAAACAGAGTCGTTTGGAGAGCTGAGTCTGTCAGGGGAAAGAAATAGGGCAGACATGTCAAGGTCAGGATTTTGTTAATGAGGGACGGGCCGCTGAATAATTGAATGGGCTGAGCAGTATCGACTGTTGAAGCAGAAGCGTTTAAAACGTTGGCGATCGTTAAGGAAAATCCTCCCAGCACTTTATGTTCCATGGCAGTAATTTATGCACGGGCATCCAAGCGGGTGCCCTATGGTTCACAGCACTGAATGCAGAAAGCAATGAGTGGATTAGCCAAGCACACTTTAGAAACAGCAGCCAAGCGTGCAAGTCATTCCTGTGGATGAAGTGATGGCTCTGGCAGTGCAATTATTCAGCTGTGCATTTAAATACGCAGACAAATGGCAACGAGAGAGGCGGTGAATGTCTGCTCTGTGTACCTTGCAGAAACATGGAAAAATAGCTAAACGTGAACAGAATGTCAAGGCTCAAAGTGATCAATCTGCAAATTATGTATCACACAAACCACTCTTGCATATTAATAACAGCAGCAGCAGTGACTGAGGGTGATCCAGAGGAAGGGAAATATCACACATGATTGTATGCCGTGTACACTGTAAACAGGTGCTGGGAAAAAATGATCTGTTGAATAAATCCTGCTAGACTGATCACATCAGCTGGTGTTATTAGATTCCCTGGCAGACACAACTGTGATATTTAGTCACAGAAAACAAATTCTGATAATTGAGGAGCAGATGTAAATGCATGTAAACAAGCTAAGTAAGACTACTTTAGCCAAATGCCCCTTTGTTTTGAGCGCCATTTTTAATCTGCACCAAGAACTGCTCAAGCTGTTGTTGTTGCAGTAGCAACATACTGGAGCAGTTCACAGACCTTAAGCCTCCACCCCTCTCTCCTGTCTCTAGGTTGGGAGCTTTGGGGAGCTTCTAATCCCTCTATGTAATTACTGCTCCCTGCAATGGCCAGACCATCTCTGTGTAAATCAGATTAGCTGACCTAAATCGCTCTCGTTTCTCTCTACCCCATCAAACAATTCCTTATCTACACCCAGAGAGCTAAACAACACACAGACACCACTCCTCCAACCTCCCGCCCCCCAAAGACACAGCCTGTTTATTTGATCAGTGCAGGAAAGCAAACAGTTTCTCCATGATACACAAACAGGCAAGGCTGGGCTGGTCCTGCTGGGTGGCCAGAGAGCAAGGGGAGGGCTGAGCTGCTGGTTGGGCTGAAGACATGTAGATAACCACCTCCATCACATCCACAGCTTCCATACTGGGACATTAAAAGCAGAGGAAGCGAGGCAGACACAGAACGCAGATGACAATGTTGCGTGGTAACTAAAGGTCACAGAACATGATAGAGATGTATTACTTCAGTCTGCGCTGCCTCCTCGCCTCCTTCCCATCCAATTTATTCCTCAGGTCATACATTTACAACTTTGAGAAAGGAGGAGGGGAGGGGGTATAGAGAGGAAATGCAGCTCTTCAGTGGGAATAGAGACAGGCTAAAGTAAAGAGGGGGAACAAATGAGGTCTGTGATCCTGCTTGTCCCCTCCTCTCCACCCTCCCTCCCACCCAAGCCCCAATCAGGCTGAACCACTGCTCTCAGCGTGACAGCCAGGCCTTTGTTGCCGTCTGAATAGAGGTTAAATATCCTTCGAAATCAGAGCTCTTTGGCTTTCTGGACACATAGTCAGAGACCCAGTGCCTTTCACATGCTAATGCTTGTGTTTTTTATTTCCTTTGTAACCATGGTTAGACAGCGGTATCATGCTAAAGGGCGATGAATAAAGCGGGTGAATTTGTTTTTTTCTCAGCTCCCCCCCTTTCTCTCTCCCACTCTTTCCTCTCTTTTCTCCCATTCCTCCCCCTGTACCTCTCTCCCTCTTTTATCACCATCCTTTTGAGCCAGCCCACATTCCATCCCCCTCCTGCAGGGGTTTAAAAAAGCACAGATGGTCTCTCCTGACCTGCTATTCATCATTGTGTCAAAAGCTTTGTCAGAATAATGCTCCCCAACAACAAGCTGAAGGATTTTATTTGTTTCTATTGATGAGGCCCGTTAATTTCACAGACGTCTCATTAGGCTTAAACCACCAATTAATTTCTTTTGTTCTCATTAAATGGCTAATTCTAAACATGAACTGCACTGACAATGAGTGCTGCTCAGAGGCAAAGCTAGACAGCGCTGCTCCCGCCACGGAGCTACTGGAGCGTGAAGCAGGCAGGTAGAGGGAGAAAATTGAAGAGCAGGAGGGGAGTGTGAGATGGGGGGAGGGCTGGAGAATGAGAGAGAAAGTGGTGGCGAGAGCAGGAAAGAGCGAGGGAGCGAAGGAGAGTCCTGACAAAAGCCTCTGTTAATTTGTAGACGCCCTTAACACAAGGCATGGATGGCAACTCATTAACTGCTTGCAGATTTTTTTTCAGTTGGGGGATCAAGTGGCCCTCAGGAGTAAAGGTTGCAATCATCTGTTGGTGGCAGCAGCCAGCACTCAGCTCTGAATAAAAATGAAAATAAAAATGATAGCAGAATAAATCAAAATACAAATGGGAACAGAAAAAAAAAATGAAAAGTGCAGACTGTGAAGTAAGGTAGTAATTTTTCTATTGGAAGTGTGCTCACAAAAGCTATCTTGTGCCTGTACTCCATTATAGCAGTGCAAGCTGTCATTATGGCCAAGGATATATGGAAGCCTCATAATATCCAGAGATTGGTAGTTTGTTAGACAGCACTGTACAATTTGCTGCAGCCTTGAAGGATCCTTGAGCCTCTCTTGACAATTTACCGAGGGAATTGCCGGAGCATTGCCTTTTGTCTGCTGGAGACACAGGGGCAATTATCCAGCCTCCTGTAATGTTTCCCTGACTTTAATCTCCTGGCTGAGAGCGTAAAGCAGAATGGGTAAGGTTTCAGAGTGCCTCTGGGTTCTATTAACACACAACTGCTGTTTCTGTTCAGGCCAGGCAGCCAAGAGAGGACTGCAATCTGACAGACAGGCCTCCCCTGGGCTTTTAGGGAGAAAACATGATTATGTCATAATATATTTTCGAAAAGAGATCCATTTGAAAGATTGCCCCTCTGTCTTTTCAATCTAACATGGCTCTGCTTTTGTCAGCCACAGTGGGAGCACTGGGAATGACAGATGCATCAATGAACCAAACAGGGATGGAAATAAAGTGTTTTACCAGGAAAAACACCAGAGACGGAAGTAGGGACAAGAAAATCCTATTTCACTAACAATGTCATCAAACATTATTAGTCAATGTCATTCTTTTTTGGTCAATTAAATGTATCTATTAAAACCACAAAGTGCAGTGTTCTCATTCATAAAAATACTCTCAAGTATATATTATGCATTATTACCAAAAACATACATGCAAACACTTACATATACTAAAGTATAAAACTGTATATTTTTTTATCTACTTATTTACACCAAATATTCCAAACTTATTCTTTAATGATATGTAAAATATCTATGCCTAAGCAGACGGGTGTGTTGTCTCTACTAAATGATGGCCAACATATCATTCTGTGGCTGAGACTTACACTTGAGCATCACAAGAAAGTCCTTGGTCAAGCCTGGCCTCTCTAGCACAGAGATCATGCGGCCACTTTACTACTTCTATGTATAAGAGCTTTTCACAAAGCCAAGATACAAAGGTGGACAATCTTGTGATCAAAGTGTGTGCCTTCTGAAGTGTGGGCTACTCTACGCACCTCTCCAGAGACGACTGTTGCACACTACAGCCATATTGAAATGACAGCGTTCAATGTATGAAGCACTTTGCTGTTCCGATAATGGGTAACTAGAAGGGCACTCAGTGGAGCAAATACCTCCACCAATGTCCTGCAGTCCTGTACTTCAATTAAAATCTTGTAATGCAATGTAAAAATATAAAAGTGAAAAAAAAAAAAATCTAGGATCTGTTAAAATATCTTCAGCCGTTATATACAGTATAATGGGAAAATATAACAATATGTACTGCATGTGGGAAGAGATGCTTTTTATAGGCTATAAATATTAATATATACCATTAAATACCAAACACTCATCTACTGTAGTCTTGAAATAAAACTGCTGGTGGTTTTCATCTGTCCAGCTGTGTTTAACTGGTGATTCATTCTTAGGTTTCCCAGTTCTAAGTGGCACATAATGAAATCTAACATGTTTCCCATTATTTCCTATTATTATTTTGAGGCTCAATGTCCACATTTGAAGTGTTGCAGACTCTGGCTCTGTATACATATTTGTTTTATTTGATCCCATGTATCATACTGGGCTGTATGTTATACAGACTGCACACTACTGATACACCAAAGCGATCATGTTCCTCCATTAGATTTACAGAAAACAGACAAAAGGCTGTAAGCAAATCTAATCTTCAGATCATACAATGACAAATAGCTCAAATTAGTCTTTGGCTAATATCTCCCATATTGTTAAAAAGACACAGGAAAAATTTTTAATTTTTTTTGCTAGCCAAAAGTTTCCAATACATATAGGAACTACATTACTGAAAATACTTTTAGTTATTCATGTTCATTTATATATTACAATAAAGTATAAAACAAAGTATAATTATGTAAAATAAATATGCAAACTCATATTTCTGAATCAAATATTATTTATATTCCCCATAGTGAATGTTTTCAGGGTTTTGCTCTTTTTTCAATATATGGCTATTTAATTCATTTGGATACTTTAGGAGTGGCAATGCATCTACATTTAGCTGATTAACAACATATGTGAAAGCAAAAATAATGTGAAGTCAAATATTAGTCTAATTTATAGATAAGGTCAAAAGAAAAAGTTAAGGTTTTGTAGCAAATAATTGTACAGTGTCTGTAGCTGCATGGACAATGTATTAACCTGTATGACAAGTTTGGATAATTGTGTTGTGTTTTTTCCAGGATGTGGATGAAATCATGTCATTATTTCAACTGTAAGACTGTTGAAAACATCTGGCTAAGGTTTTAAGTGCACAGACTAAAATCACATTAATAAACAGCACTGCAACAGATCCTACATTTCATCACTTTAATAATGTTCAGTTTTGTTCTTTTTTTTTTTTTTTTTTTTAGAAGACAGTGCTGATGTAGCTTTGTCATTTGGATGTAGTTTATGTTTTTGGAATGTATTATATTTTACTATAAGGTGTTATTGATATTTTCCTATTAATTTCACACCACTATGGGTAATATGAATCAGCATCTCTATAAAACAACAAACTGTTAGGCCTAGATCTAATGTATGCATTATGTAGCTTTCATGAATTGTCAGCACTTTTTCAGATAATGTCTAATGCATAACAAGTTGAAGTCAAACGTGAAATTTACACATTACCAATATTTACTAGAAAATTAATCCAAATTAATTATTCAGAGTATAGAGACAAATAGCATGTCATCAAGCTGTTAATCAGCTTTGTGAAGTATATCTTGTAAGTAAACACATGCAGAAGAGGCCAAAGGGAAAAGCAGCTCCCACTACTTTAGCTCAATTCT
Source organism: Siphamia tubifer (assembly GCA_020466265.1). Lineage (NCBI taxonomy): Eukaryota > Metazoa > Chordata > Actinopteri > Kurtiformes > Apogonidae > Siphamia > Siphamia tubifer. The sequence continues at coordinate 23,415,730 of CM035788.1, read as the reverse complement.
GATTCCTCTGCAATTAGTCATGTTGCTCACACACCTCCAGCTGTGCCTTAATCAAAGAATGTGTGTGGAAATATAATTAGCATGTTAGCATTATGCACATAATAATACAGTACTTGTAGTTGTCTTGATCTAAACATCAAAGAGCATGTTGGCTCTTTCTCAGGGCATTAGTATCCAACAAATTTAATTACTCAGCCTATTGAATTACTGGATTTTAGTGGTCACTTGGAACAAATACAAAGGAATGTCCTCAAAGTACACCAGCCTTGCAGGGGAAATAGATGCCATTACCAGAAGGGCAGACATAAAAAGATGTGAAACAACATACAGATAATGTGTCTGGTTGTTCTGACACATCCAGAGGAATCTAGTTTTCCCCTAGCTTCACAGCCCTCCAGTTGCGGTGACACAAACCTGCTCAGTGCAGACAGTCCCTTGACCTCAATATCTAAAATAGCATCCAGTCCATAACTGTGTCCTCTGACTAAGCTCTGAGACTCCACGGGGTGAAGTGCAACATCAAGTTCCCATGTAGAAAGTCCTGTGAACATCAGTAGTCAGAACACAGCAGCGGTGGCGGCACAAGCAGCAGCAGCAATCCGGCCTAATCCAAATGAATCCGGGTCTCCCAGGTTTGTTCATCCTGGTTGGAGGGTGATGACTGCTCTGCTCTGCTGGGGTGCTTATCTGCTGTCAGTGGTTGGTGGCTGTACAGGCCTCATGTTATCAGGGCTCAGCCTGCTCAGGGATTGGAGGGCCCATGGAAAGTAAACATAGAACATGTCCTTTGCTTATCTATCCCAGGAGGAAGTGTGAGTGTGTATGTGTGCATGGGTGTCTGTGTGAGAAAGAGAGAAACGCATATAGAGAGAAGCTTGTTTCCATGGCAACCTCCTCCTTTAACCCCCCCATCCCCCCACCCCATCTAGAGGAGAACCCTGGTGGTCTTTGTGTAATGCGATTCCACTAGAATGCACTGTGGATTAGAGCTGCACTGCCTTCAGGCCCAAGGCAGGGCAACACTGAAGACATTATTACCCAGATCAAATGCTGTAATCACTAGGCACTGGGGGCTTTCACATCCATTGCAGATAAAACCTAGGACTGGCAATACTCAGGTGATTAGGGGATTATTATTCTGCATTTCAGCACGGTGCCAGTCCCTCGCTGTTGAAAAAAAAAAAAAAACCTGATTCTCTGTGTGATGGATGGGGGAGGATGGAAAACAGAAATCTAGCCAGCAGAATCGGCCAGAATTCTGGTGGACTGTGATCAATGCCTGGCAGCAAAAACTAAACATAAAAAAGAAAAACATTCACACAGTGGTTTGCATGTGCAAGCCACATATTGGCCCCACTTTTATTTTCTGTGGGGTCTTTGGCTCTTACAATCTAAGCAGAAGTACAGAATTGGACTATGTTTTTATGTTTAGTGCTACGGTAAAACATTTTAGCTACTCTTGTTCCTCAGTCTGTACTGTAATTCTCTAAATAGAACACAGGCAACATGGGCTTTTGCATGAGAACCTGGTGAAAGCCCTCTATTGAGAGGTAGATCAGCGGAAGGCAAGACAATGACCCCTTCAGTGTCCAGCAATAGGCACTCAGAGGTACAACCTTTCATCTGTAGATATTCTACTGTTTGATTAAGTGAGGAAGAAAATTCTACTTGAGTAAGGAGCTTAGGCTACAAATGCACACAGGAAGTACGCACTTGAGCAATGTGGGAAAAGAAAGACTATAGCCTTTAACAAATGAGCCCGTGAGAGCAGAGCATGGCGGCTGGCTCCATGCTGAAAGCATCCGGCCCTGCTTTTATAATCTAACAACAACATCTCTGAAGAGGCAGCCATATGAAGGGCTCACAGCTTCACACATAGTCCTAGAGATCCTTGGTGTAGAGTTGAAGGACTGGGCCATTCAGTTCATCCAGCCCAAAAGTACTCAACTACCAAAAGACCACTCAAGAGAACTCAAGAGCAGCGTTTGCGTCATGTATCTCAAGTGGCACTGCATAAAAACTCTGCTTCATTGTGTCAGTCTAAAGAGAGCTGCGGGGTTTCAGCACTTCTGCCATATATGAATACAACCTTATAAAAACTTGTAGCAGACATTGACCACCGTTGGTTATAGTACACTGTGACTTTGAAAGCTGAAGTTCATTCTTCAAATATTAATGCATGCTCAGTAATTTTTCTGAGTTAAAGTCAGCGCCCGAGGTCCCAAACAGCCTCTCTAACAGCACCCAGAATGTTTCCTCTCATGTCTACAGTTCTCCTGAGAGACTTGTAAACTCCTGTCTGGATGCATTTGCAGCCATTTACTGCTGCACTTCCATTTACAGTCTAGGAGAGTTTCAACTGCTGCACGTATGTAGTGCCAATGCAAATGTAAACCAAGGTCCCTCACCATTACATCGAGCAAGGAAGTCTTTAAGGACCTACTGATAACTGGTTTCCAGAGAAACTTAGAGCCAAGTAGAGACAACAAGCTCAATGAATGACGAGTACTTGTCTCAGTTACTGGTGCACTTAGTATAAATACTCAACATCTCACTGAATTACAAAAGCAAATCTCAACCTGTGCCTTAAAAAAAAATCTAAAGCTGCCTTATTATATGCAGCACCAGTGCACCAGCATTATAAAAATTCAGTCGAGAAGATTTTTTTTTTTTTATATAAAAACAGTTTATTGATTTATCAACAACTGTCAACTGTACAATCCTGGGGTGATGACAAGTGTAAGCTACACAGTCTAATGTGTTTATGCACAAACCATTCCTGTCTATGAGAAGATTGCAATGGAATATTATGAAATACTGAAAGCAAACAGAGCATACCCAAAATGTCAGATGTGGTTATGGCTTTGTCTGCCATGTTTATAAGTAACTGTGTTAAGTCCTGCATGTCAGTCACAGAGCTGGATGACAGAGGCAATAATTAACTCTTACAGGCTGAGGACTAAAGGTGAAAGTGTTGAGTGGAACAATGAAGATTCATACAACAGTTGAATCAACAGACAGAATGCGTCACAGCTGCATCTTCCGAAGTCCTCCAGTTGATAGTTATCCATGTTACCATTATCAAAAGCAGCCAGTGTTTTGTGATAGGTCTTCATTTCAAAGATGAATTTCTGCTGAATAGGATAAAGGGTAGAAGTAACTTGAAACCACAATTTTCTCCTTCTTCCAGCCTGAAAATAGGGCATTTCCAGAACTCTCCTCTGCTAACATCCATGGGACAAACGTCTGTGTTCTGTGTTACAGCAAACAGCGAATTAAAAAAAGGCTGTTGTCAGGGAGAAAAAAAAATCCAAATTAGATTTCCGAAAAGGTCATCCTGGACAACGAACATGAAAAAAAGCAGAGGAGGGAAAAAACTGAAAAAGAATATCCTCTTACAAAGTCCTAATCTAATTTCCATCCCCAGAGGGGACAGAAAATCACGGAGAGAACAAGAAAGAACCATCACAAGCGTAACTGGACACCAAAATATAAATCTATAAAAGGCCTTTTATTACTCCATTATGTACACTTTTCACAGGACCTCCAAGGAGAAGCTCCAGAGCGAAGCGCCGCTTCTAGTTGTGTCATGGAACTTTATCTCCACATTAAAAAGGACGAATAAAAAAGAAATATCCAACAAACAGAAAAAACGGCAAGACATTTTCTTCTTAGTGCCTCGGAGAGCTGCTCTCACTGTACAAGTGTTAATTGTATGATGGACAAAGGGCAGAGCCGAAGAACATAGCAACCAGAGCCACAACAGTACCATTTCGGTCCATTTCAGTCTGGCACTGCCAAACCTCCTGCCCATCCACCCTGTGGCTGCAGGCAACATCCATGCTGTCTGTGTGAGGGAAGGTAGATGGAGGAAGAGTCTACTGTTCCTGAGCATGAGCATGCTCTGATCCAAAGCAGTCTGTTCTAGTAGATCACTTCATATACAGTGGCCTTCTTATCACCAGAGCCTGTCACTATATACTTGTCATCCGTTGAGATGTCACAGCTCAGGACAGATGAGGATTCCTTGGACTGTTTGGAGAAAAACAAAAGCATTTTAGTCTTGGATGCAGTTTACCTAATCAACTATATTTGAAGTTAAGTGGAGAGGATTAGCCGACTACAGCACAAGATTAGATTCCAATGACATCAAGTTAGCCTGATGCCTCTCAAAAAGACTTCTTTGGCAGGTCAATAATTCAGGTTCAGTTTTCACTGATAGGAGAGTCCTGTCAGACAGCGGTCACTGTGCCCTTCCTCTCAGAGACAGCTGTGCATACTTTTGGACTGGCTGCAGACAGAGAGTATTGATCTGCATACCTGGAATATGCTGGCGCCATAAGGAGTCCTCCAAGCATTCAACAGATTGTCCTTCCCCGTGCTTACGAACCATTTACCTGCAAAGAAAAAGTGGTGTAATCAGGCTTCCAAAGGCTAAAATTATTAGAATTTTTCAATATGGTTGATTTTAGTATTGTAATGGCAAACACTAACATAACATGCTGCACACTTTCAATACCCCTTGGCCAAATATAGTGTAAGATTCCATTGAAGGATACTGCCCTATCATTTAGATTAGATGGTCTTTGTGTATAACTTATTACATACATATTTATATTTGAAAGAATTCAGATATTATAATTGTATTTGACCATGAGAATGTAGGTCAAGGTCACCCATTTTCAATAGGCTTCTACTCCATGCCAAGATGCATCCACAGTATAAATGTGGTGCAGATATGTCAATGTATTCTGCAGATGATGTGATTAAGCAGTAAATGGACAGACAGACAAAAAAGAGGATTACATTATCCCTCAGCCAGAGGGGTAAAAATAAGAACTCTATTTGCATACATTTTAGCTAGATGATTTTTTTCCCCCAGTCTTCTTCGAAATTGATTTTAAAAGTTAGTTTTGGCCGCAGCCTATAGATGAGGAGTTGTAACATCTGTAACCTTGAAAACACATGGGATATAAAAGCTGTAAAAAAAAAAAAAGAGGAGGGGGGGCACTCCAATTTAGTGCCAAAATAAAATAGGGCGGGCTATGACCCCAGTGCAATTAAGTACAATCAGCAGTTATATGTGTGTTCTTACCACAGTAGGCGAACTTGAGGGACAGGACACAGCTCTCGTGCAGATGTAGTTGATACTTGTCAGGCTTTGAGTGGTGCAGCACCTCCACATTGCTGCTCTCCATCCCCACAGCTAACCACTCACCAGTCGGACAGTAGCCCAGGGAGAAGATCTGGAAGGAGGATGAGGAAAGTTAGCACTGACAGTTCTTGGACTCAAATGAAACTTCATTCATACTTAGTATGTGGCTACATGTGTGTTATCCATCTCTTCTTCATAGAGAGTTGCACCTGTGAAGTGAAGTCATGCTGCTGGAGTTGCCGACCCTCCCTCAAATCCCAGGAACGAACAGTGTTGTCAAGACCACCTGTCCACAGCTTAGTGCCATCATGGGATATGTCAATGCAGCTAGCACCATCTGTATGACCCTGGAACTGCCTGCGTGAAAAGTTAGAGGACACAAACAAACCATTATTGACATGTTGGAAAAAGTGCAACAGCTATTCTATTGTGAGGCCAAAGCTAGCGTAGTGTGAGTAAGTGTTCTTATTCTACCTGACAAGAGTCTGGTTGTGCAGGTCCCAAACAGCAATGTTTCCATCACTGCAGCAGGAGAAGCAGACTTTGGCGTCGGGGCTGATAGCCAAGGCGTAGCATGCCGGGGCTGAGGAGGTGAGCTCAGCCTTGATGCGGGGTGTCTGAGAGGCCAGATCCCAGATGGTCAATGTGCTGGCCTCGCCTCCAACAATCAATGTGCGGCCATCAGGCAGCAGCTTACAGGAGCGGATGTAGTTATCCCTGTTCTGTTGCACAGAGGACAAAGCAGATCAATACGTGTTCAAGGCAGTGAAGCTAAAAAGAGATTTAGGAACAAGTCAGTGGGAAGGACGATGAAAAACACCACTGTCATAATAAACCAGAGAGTATTCTTAAAAATGGTCTGCTATGTTTTGAATTAGTGTTTGGACTTCTGATGAAAATGTTGTTATTCATTTTAAGCCACCATTTATTAGAGAAAATCACAAAGAGTTGTTGTTTCCCCCCCTTGGTTAATTTTGATGCTAAAAGTACTCCATTCTACTACAAAAAAAGACTAAATTAAAGCAACAGATGTGTTTGTGTACCAGGATGTTTGCTGTCAAACTGTCACTGTGATGCATCCTGGTTTCAGTCTTCATGTATAACAAAGGATTTTTCTTTTGTTATGGAATGGTGTTTTGCACAAACAGAGCATACCTCATGGGGAAAAAAAGAATAAGAACTTGGTATAAAAATGTTGATGAGTGAAATCTTAATCGACAGTGATCCTCACCAGACAGTCCAGTTGAGACACAGGACTCTTGCTGCCAGGTTGGCTGATGTCCCAGATTTTAACACAGCCTTTACCACCAGTGTAGACATGACGTGTTGGGTTGCTTATGGTAACGGCACAAACCACCTCGCCGTGGCTCAGCGTGTTGATCTGACGGGCATGTCGTGGAATACCTGGGCCAATCAAGGCATCAGGTGGGAAGGGCACAGGCTGCATTTGACCATCTGCACTGACATGGAAAGAGTACGCCCTGCAGAAACAGACAAATGTAAGTTAACTTTGAATGTACATGACAGCCCACCATCCACTCTAAACCAATTATTTTTCTATGATTTTTTTTCTTCTGATTTTCATGCTTCAGAGATAGACTGGATTGTTTTTCTCATTTGTTGAGGGAAGAAAACCAACAGGAATTTTGACAAAAATTTAAAATCTAGAGTCAACTACAATCTAGTGTACAACTCTGACAATATGATGTGGAAATCTTAATTCATCAACATACAGTGACTGAAAGTGAACCTGTAAGAGAATGTTTATAGCATGGAAGAAACATTTTTACACACACACATATATATATATATATATATATATATATATATATATATATATATATATATATATATATATATATATATATATATATATTTTTTTTTTTATTTTTTTTATTTATAATTTTTTTTTTCTCAAATTTTTTTAGTGTGGGTCAAAAAGATGTCACCAGTAATTTGTAAAGAAGTCACTGAACCTTTTGGAGGAAAAACCATATTGGACATATTATTACTCAATATGGACTATTTTTCTTTATTTTCATTCCTATAACATGACTGAAAGGAGTCTAAAAAAAAACGTCAGTAGAACAAATTAAATGAGACACGTACGGTTTGCCACCAGATATGGATGTGAGGCTGGCAGGAAGGCCTGGCGCTCTCATGTGGGTGTGAGGATCAAACCCCTAAAAGATGACAAGATGGAAACATCTGAGCAGCAAATCTATTATTGACCAGTGATCACATTCAAATCCATGTGGTACTCTTAATTATGTGCAGTGGTTTTAGCTACCATATAGTCTGTACTGTAGCTGAAACCACTGCACATAATTAAGGGAATGGGCTTTACCATGGGGGACCGTCCATAGGCTGCAGCTGCTGCAGCACTCATCTGAGGCGAGATGTGAAGACCAGCATACACACCAGGACTAGTCAGGCCTCCATTCATTTCATGGTGACCCATCATGGCAAAGGGGGTGGGATAGGAACCTGCGATGGACAGAGGGGTACGCAAAGCTGGGGCAGCTATTGATAAAAACAACAATAAAATATAGGAATTAGACATAACAAAACACAGAAAAATGTGGAAGAATGATCTAACTTGCTGAAAGAGAATGGTACCAACCCAAAGCTTCCATGCCTGGTGGTTTGCCCAGGATGGGTCTAAGCCCAGGAGTGGAGCTGGTGCCAGGGGTGGGAGCATCGTTTCGGGGGGTGGGGGTGTTGGACTTGAGGCCAGGCGTAGAAGATTTGTCATTCTGTCAAGGGAACGAAAGAGCAAGCACATTCACAATCCCGGAAGCAGGCACTGTGCAGACTGACAATTTGAGAGCAAACTGAACTTAATCCAATCTAATTCTGACAACCCTTATAGTCCTGCAGAGCCATAAACTGCTATTTATTCTAAAACCTATTATGGCCACAATGGAGATGGGGCTGTTTTTTATCCCTTTACTGCTTTGGCTTTAATCTTTTAGTGCGCAGAGAAATCCTAGAATAGTTAAATACATTGAGCTATTAACAGAGAGGACCTAACTGATCCTGATGCGGGACAATATTATCCCTGACGTTTAGTCATGCACTTAAAGCACCGACAGCCATTCCTAATCCACAGCAGAAAATGTCCTAGATTTATTTGCACATATCCCTTTGCTCTCTCTGCAATTTTCATTTAAACCCCTTTCTGCCCCAGTTTGTGTCTAACTCTCTTGGTGTCTTACATGACTGAGCTCCTTAGCTTTGGAGGATGGGGTGCTTCCAGAGGATGCCACTGACGCAGGGCTATTGGGTGTGTCTTTCTTTGGGGGGCGGGGCTTGTCAATGCCATTTTCGGGAGGCGAGTGCGCTGGGCTGGCCCGTGGAGTGGCAGGATCCTGGAGAAACCACAGCAATGGATATGGACATTTATGTAACAGAGCTCTATGTCAATACACCAATTACAGTTACACTCTGCAATGCTCACCTCATTAGACACATCTACCACTAGGTCATCACTTTTCTCTCCATCACTGTCCTGTAAAATTAATTGGAAAATTAGTCGACTAGAGACTCTTTTTAGTAAATCCTTCATTCTATGTGGCAGGACAGCTCAGTGGCTTACATATCTGCTCATGCTGTCCTTCTCCTCCACTTTGCGTTTCTTGGAGTCCAGACTGTAATCGGAGGAGCTGCGATGCTTCTCACTGGCTGTGCGCAAGCTCTCCGATGGAGATATAGAGTTATTCTGCGAAGAGAAAGCCAAACACAGGGTTCATTACCATTTTGTCTTCAGTCATAAAAGGGAGCAGTGAGTCATTCATGCATTACAAGTTCACAGAAAGCAGACTGTGCCAATCCAAATACTAAAAAATGCCTCATTCACACAACTCTGGATGCCGTGGACTCTAAAAATGCAGCTGTAGGCCAGCTCCAAACAGTACCCTGACACCAGCCAGGTCCAATCTCACACACAAGCCTGTCCCTGGTCACACAACAGAATGGGCCGTTATCTGAACTGAACGGAGGAGGGCTTGTTTTCTAAGCTGGACTCCCTCCTCATAACTGGACAACAAACAGCCTCACAGGGACATGAGCAGTGTGTTGTTGCTGAACAGAGGGCCTTTTCTCTGGAGTCAGTCAGGCTAAACATGAGAGAGAGAGAGAGCGAGAGAGACAGAGAGAGAGAGAAAGAGAGAGAGAGAGGGGAGGGAAGAGAAACTGTATGTTGTGGGCATTGAGCATTGATTGTTGCAGCGCGCTTGGGCACCATGTCAACTCAGGCTTTGAGCTCTGATAAAGAAAGAGAATCTATATCCTGCCAGTGGGCACAGCAGCGTGGGACTGACTGGTGCTTCTTCATGGAGCCTGCCCACACAAGCTGGGACAGCTCACTCCAAACACCAACAGAATGGGGAGGAACTAGGCAGGTGTCCAGCGACTTTCACAGGAGTTTGCCATTTGCCTGTAAACTGCCAAGTTCCCCTGATTCCCCATTCCTTCCTCCAAGGACCAAAGCAACAATATGGACCGAGTCAGCAGCAGCCCAGAGAAGGGAACAATGGTTGATGGACTAGCAGTCTGGGCAAAGGGCCACTGTCTGCATAATGGCTGACCTTTAAAGAGATGCTTAGCGTGACTCATTAACCAAAGTCACCACTCTGCTATCAGATGACCTGGGACAAGAGCACAGAAACAAAACAGGCCCACTAATCGCCCCAGGAGTTCCATTTCTTCAGACATGACTGCACCCATTCAGCCGGACCGGCCTACAGAAACACAATCTCACAAGCCCATCGCAAGCCATCAGAGATCGCAGCTATTCAAATAAAATGCTTTAGCAGGTCTAGCCAGACAGGGTGGAGGAAACACAAACAAAACAATTCTCCATTTGTGTTCATAAATATTCATCACATGCCAAGGACGAGAAAGAATGAGCTGGTAAACAAGAGAGACAGTAGAAGGGATCAAATAAATCCTTTAAGAAGGGGAAGTCCAAGTCTTTCTTTAATTGTGATGAAATTACAAGGCTTCTAATCTCTCTTGTATGATACCAGTCATTTCCCTTCTGGATTAAACACACAGGATTTATATTTCAAACCTTATTTCCCATTAATAATTTTATTAAAAGTGGATTAGAGCAGTGCATGAATTCTGCGCTAGCATACAGTTAGCAAAAATCTTTACTTGACATTTGAGGGGCCATTTACACGAGGACGATTGCAGTTAAATATGACAGCATATTTTATCAGAAGTGCCTTTCGTTTACATGGTGCCAGTGCCGTCAGTGTGTGAATAAGCACAGATCTGAAGAGTCCTTCCAGAGTGGGGCGTATTGAATGCGCACTGGGTCGCATCTCCACACTAACGAGTCACTAGATAACAATGCGAACTCCGCACCACAGCACTCATTTGCAACGCTACCCTCCCTGAGCTTAATGGCAAGAAATACACATGTTCACATTTTGTGCATGTTTACATCACATATGTTCATGTCACATACACTTTCACATTACATTCATACGCCAAGCAGGTAAAGCAACAAACATGTCAGACCATGTTAACAGGCTCGGAACTCAGCGGAGTCAGAGTGGTAGGATTGGTAGTGGTTTTTTTTTTTTTTTTCAAGAAACACATCGTGATTGGTTAGTCGCTTCATTCTCCGCAGGTCCACATCTGCAACGTTGATAGATCACTAGACCATCATACACCATAGGCTACGTGCAAAAACTAGATAATGGATGATGGCGCTAAGAGAAAAAAAAAGGAACGGTGGACACCAGCGAGAGTTGGAAAGAAAAAGAAGGTCACTCAAGGAGGAGGGGGTGAAATGTCAGAAATTAACTGACTTGTTTATTAAATCAACAGCAGCCAGAATGGTACTGCTGCTAGCTCTGCTGTTAGCACTGCTGCTAGCTGTGGCGGCAACAGCGTCACGTGCATTTAGGATTTAGTTTATTTATATTACATATTTTGAATTTAGATCACAGCACTTTATTTTTGGGGTAAAAATAGATAGTTGTCTTTCTGTTGAGAACATTGGATTTACATTGTGCTGTTATTGTATTTTATTTTTTTTTGCTATTTAGCATTATTTCAATTTATTTTTAATTTAGCTATATTTGGCTAAAATGTGCCACCTGCTGAACTTTGTAGGAAGTGTTTTTTGTTAGTTTTTTTTTTTTTAATTGTTGATCCCATATTTTGACCACAGCAGGGCCATGTGCAATGTAGTTTAGGACTTTATTTTGTGTTATTTTCATTATAATTGCATTCATGATAACTGGAGAGTTGTATGATTGTGTGAACTGTGTAACTTTTTCTCACTAAAGGTTTGTGTGAGTTGACCCACCTTGTCTGTTTTATTTGATCAATATTACAGTATGTTTGGAAACTGAAAAACAAAATAGTATATATATGACCACATATTAATAAAAGTAATGTTAATTTTAATGCATACAGTATATAGTAGGTCTGGGCAAAACCTGCACAGGTGGGCTGCAGAAAGCCTGAAGGATTTTTAGACTTCAGTTTAACATTGAATATTAGTGTTTATTAGCTATACTAAGATGGTATCTAAATAGTTTGATGACAAAATAATACAAACATGTTCTTAATAACACATATCATGAAAGCAACCTTAGACAAAAGGAGAGCTCAAGAGGATGAGAGAAAAGTACTGTACATCACTGACTATTGCCATGCATGTGTTTAATAGTGTGGTGTTGTGTCACAGCTAGTGTAATAGTATTGCTTTAATTGCTATAAGGAAATTACAACCCAACATCCCCACCCCATCCCCTCCCCCAAAGGTGTAGTTTTGGGAGGGGGAAAAAAAAAAGTTTGCCTCTGTGATGATGGAATTGGCCTGCATGTTGCGGGATATTCAGAGCTTAAAATCCTGATCCAGTCTGGCCTTGAAGCATACCATAGCCGAACAGAGACGAGTGGACAATTACATACATAAAAAACAGAAAAGGACATGTTGGCGTTCTATCACAGTACCACCTAGCAGCCTGGTATGCATATCCAATCGTATTTCGCCTACTATTGCGTCTTCGTATAAACAAGGATTTCGTCCTGAAAATGCTTGCCTAAACGCGGATGAAAAAATGAAGATGAGACGCCACTTTTGAGTCTTCTGTTTTCATCGTCACCGTATAAACGTAGCCTGGGATGAAAACGTAGTAAATTAGAAAAACAACAAGCCCTGAAATAAAAACAAGAGCTTTAGGTTTGGACACTCACCGTATTCTCTGCATCGTAGGCATTACAATGGCAGCCGAGGTGATGATGAACCCAAGTGGAGCAAAGACAAAAACAAGTCAGTTAGCATATCATAACAGATGCTTCTGGCTGAATGTGTGCAAATCAACTTCAGAGCACCAGGCCCCTGTTATCACTGTGTGTTGGAGCTGTTGAATAGCTTATGCAGTCATGGGCTGGGAATGTACCAGCTCATTACCCAGACAGAATGTGAACTGACAGGATGTGCTCCACACCTAAGGGCCCTAGGATTGTGCTCTAGAGATGAGCAGCACTCCGCATGAAATTGTTTTTTCCTTGTATAACATCTATTCAGTATTGTTCAAATTAATAATAATGTTCAATTCCTCTAAATAAACTGCTTAAGCAGCTAATGCCCTTTAGAACACGACCACACCTGAATGTAAGTACTTACCTCTGTGTTCGAGATCATGGTGGTTCTTCTCATCTTTCACTGGGAGGTGGGCTTGGCTTCCCAGGGCACCTAAAGCCAACAGACCTGATCCGGAGCCAGTTACAGGGGGGATACCAGGTGGCTGCAGGCCTGAGGGGTGGGGGGGCAACTGGACAGGAGGCCCATGAGCAGCATGGGAGAGGTGTTGTGCCTGGAGCTGCTGTTGCTGTAAGTAGACAAGAAGATAGACAGACAGACACCAAGTGGGTCAGAGGGAAAAAGCAAGGAGAAACCACACACTAAACACGAGGCTGATCAGTTAAACCCTAGATGATATTAGCACATTCACACGTCTATTACTGTCAGGATCCCCCTCGTGCCATTTCCATACTGGGCTGTGTGGCGTAAGCCCTACCCTAGATCTCCGTTGAGGAGAGGCGAAGTTATAGCTTATGGTCAACTGCTCAACACATCTAATACATATGAAAAAAGTCTTTAGACACTCCATTATATTGCATTAAACACTTAAAAATAGAAATAATGTTTGTTCTAAGTTAATGGCAAAAAGTAACGCCTAACATTAGGAGGAGCATTTCATATTAGGTAAATTAGCTAAATGGATACTGTAACATCACAGCACCACAAACCATCAGTGAGTTGAGTAATCCTCTAAAGGAACATGAACATAAAGCTATGTATATCTGTCAGCCTGTGGACTAAACTACCTGCTTTTTAAACACTCCAAAAACACAACCTGCATCTATTTACTCCTCCTGTATTCATGTTTCTAGATGAACAGGACATGAATCATTTGCAGACTCAAACTTTAAGAGATTGAAGGAACACTAAGTGCCAGAAGCTGGCACTCATTCACTCTCACTGTTGAATGTGTGTGTGTTTCTGTGAGTGTGTGTCTGGAAGGCTGCTCTGGGAGCCAGGACCAAGGGTCCCATGCTGGCACTCAGTCAACCCTCCAATATTCACCATCAATATTTGAAAGGCACAGGGAAATGGATGGGAGTTAAAAGGCACTCAGCATGGAAGTAAGCAGTTTAAAGCAAGGTTAAATAATACTTAGCTGAGACACCAATAAAAACATCAGCAATTTATTACCCGTCTACAAGCCAGCTGAATAATTCAGCTGCTGTTACAGCATGCACCTCCTCTCTGTTACAAGACTGACTTCAATCAGTGACCATTTATGGCCATCTCAAGAATTTCAGGCACAGCGTAATAACTAGTGAGGTGGTAAAACACATAGTGCAGTGTGGTGGGCTTGCTGTGCACAGTCAAAAGTGCATTCACTTAGGAACTTTCCAATTTGCTTTCAGCATACATTAGGGATAACCATAGCCTTTACAAAATACACATACATTGACATGTCCTTAAATCACTTCTGGAGGGTCTTTTTAATTGCTTTTTACCTCTTTTAGTATTTGCCCAGTAGGCAGATTGGACTAGATTGAAAAATATGAAGAATTTTAACTTGCATCCTCGGCCTTTGCTCCAAAGAGCAGATGTCAATCCAATTACAGAAGAGTAGAGAATGAAAGAGAGGGAAGAGAGAGAGAGAGAGAGAGAGAGAGAGAGAGAGAGAGAGAGAGAGAGAGAGAGAGAGAGTGAGTGAGTGAGTGAGTGAGTATTAATATTGTGTCCATGAGGGAAATTAAGGAGCCAGTTCATTGGCAGGGGAGAGCTATCCTTGCTCATTGTGTTTAATGAGGCACTGATGGGTAATATGCATGGTTGATCAGCAAGAGCCCTCATTAGATGGCCATAAATGAAGACAATAATAAATAAAGAAAGGAGTCTGGCCTATTTCCTCTAATTTAATATTCTAAGATAAAGACCTTCTCTGTACCCCTTTCCCTCAGACTGGGAGTAAATACACTTTAAAAAAACATACTGACAAAAGTGAACAAATATGTAATACCAGCCTCTCCAGTGTACTGAGTAAAACAACTTTCGTGGAATGCATAGCACTTTAGCAAGAAAAGTGCCATACAACATGCACAAGTCAGTTAAACTCAGATGTGTGCACACTGCATGTTCATTAACGAGATACATAAAAGAGGCATGGATGCCACTAACCATCAGAGCAGGGTAGGCAGCTTGCTGCTGCTGAAAAGAACAAAAAAAAGTATCAGGTCTACTACTCTTTCTCTTATGTGTTATGATGCACTTTTTGGAGTTTAACACCATTTTATCCAGGTGGTCACTCACTGACAGTCAACTAGGAAAATCTAACATCTGACCTACTTCCTGACTGACTTCAAAATTTTTTGGGTCCTCTAATCAAAGGAACTGCCACCAGTCAGGTTCATCTCCATGCAAGCAGCTGCCCTAGTTGCATCTTATTAATGGCCCTCAGCCCCATCAATAAAGCATGCAGCTGGCTCCTGGATGCTGCCTGTCTGCCTGGCACACTCTTTTCACCCCACCTTGCTTTACAATATGCATGAGGATTTTGGCATGCCTACAGAGCTTCTCCTCAATGAATAACTAATGGAAAGGTATTCGTAAAACATACAGTAGCTACATTTCCACCTCCTCTGACATGAGCAATCAGAATGATCTGGGAGGAGGCCTGGTTGTTTCAGAAAAAGGCATGTTGCCAAACAGGCCTGTATTTAAAAATAATTAATGAACTTGTAATGTATTACAATAAGTTGATTTTTAATGCTACTATATCATAGACAAAAATGACAGAACAACAGTGAACTGATCAAAGCTGTGGTAGTTCTAAAAGTGCAGCAATACTCCAGAATTATGCAGTTTAAATATAAAACAACATACACATGAAGGAAACTTCAAATCAAATTTGCTTTTCTAAGGAACAACTGCTGCTCGCAGCTGCTCTGCCTTGGTGAAAGTGCAATAGAGCATCTGCTCCAGACCACCAGATAAAAGACAAACAGCTCTCCATCACCTCAAGTCACCTACTCAGACAAAAATTCAAGGGACCAATTATCGTGCAACAAAAGGTCACCAAGGGGGCATTAATTGAATTCCAATAAATGTCTGCAGTCATCACATCAGCCATTTGGGCCAGCCTCTTAGGAATGTTAAAGACTGCAAGATTCAACTGTAGTAATCAGATCAGTGATAGCATAGGGTTTGTATTGAGGGTGAGACCAATCACTGCTGGATGCAGCTGATCAATGACGAGCAGATGGTGTTTTGTGGCAGTGATGAACACTATACATTACTGCTCAGTGCTGTGGTGTGCAGCTAAGCTGTGATGGCTGACTGCTGTCTGTACCGTCTCAACTAGCTTGCAGCACAGGCTGTGTTCTGCTCAGCATCAGCCTTTTAATTCCCATAGCTATCCAGGTCAGCAGTGAGGGATGAGGCTCCTCGTTAAAACCTTAGCCAATTAAAGCAATACAGGCTGCAAAGGGGATCTCAAGAGCTCTCAGGCTCACATTTATAAACACACAACAAGGTGGTGAAGATGCCACTGAGACCAAAGCTGGAGCAACAGACCAGCTCCTAAGAGCTACACTTGTTGTCTATGTAGTTTAAATATATTAAGAAAATTGAATAAAAATATTAAAAACACATTTCATGAAGAGGCAAATCTGCACTGTAACTTTATGGGTTAGTGTATACCATTCTATTTATGTCACAGTTTGCCTTCATAGCATATAATAAAAATGAGGCAAGGTGATGTAAGCCAACTATTTACAGGAAGTGAACATCATATATGCAGGTTTGGCCATAGGCAAGGTCAAATGAAAAGTATAAAAGGGGGTATACACACGGTGAGAGGCAGATTGGGAAGTCCACGTACCCCGATGATTGCATTCAGCTCGGTCATAGTCACCTGCTTTGCCCGCTCTACTGCCTGAGCCACCTGCTGTTGGTGCTGTGGGAGGATATTTAAAATTACAAAACAGAAGACACGAAGTGCTGACATCCGTAATACACCCACACTGACTTTAATTTCAGACTTAATTTTCATAGCACTGCTGCAATTTTACAAGTGGGGCCAAATGCCACATACAAATACTCAAAATTACTTAATCTAAAAATTTCTCAAGTTGTATGTCTTGCGTGCATGTGACAATAATGAAGTAAATGTTTTAACTGTGACACTATTTAACAGTCACATTCACAACTCACCTCTTGTGACAGGAAAGGCATAATTTGAGCTAAAATTGCGTTGAGCCGCTTGGCAATCTCCGTCTGAAAACAAAAGAGGGGCAAAATGAGACGGTAAAGTATGAAACAGACAGTGACTTCATATAACCCCGCCTTTAATGTTTACGCCGATTAAGTCAATTACTGCGGCAATCAGAACTGCTTGACTCAACATCCTCTAAACAGCGTGATATTGACATTTGAAATATTTAAAACATTAGGAGAGCCCAGGGGGATGGAGCACAGCTGTGCTGAGAGTGCACTCCATGCTAAACGGATATGAGCAGGCAGAGTGCTGCTGTGTTGAGAGGATCCTCTGACTCCCTGCCCTCATTCCCCTCATCTGCAACTGCACTGTCCTGCAGTTAACCTCAGAGTTAAACCACACCCCTGGAAGTAAGCCCCACTGACCAGAATGACCGCTTACTTACATGTGACATTTTCGGGCAATTTATATTTAAGGTTAGAAGATCAGCCTGAGAAAGGTTTACAAACCATAATGAGCTTGAGGATAACACGTCTGAAATCTATGATCAATACCATTAGAGGATGACTACCAGCCAGTTGTTGTTCAGAGTCTACACTGCTAGAACACTAGCTTTCCAAGAGTGAATCTTGGGCCATTTCTCATTGCAATCAGCTGCCCAGCCCACCGCCCTCACAGCCTCCCATCCATCCACAGAGCCCTGCCTCCATTCTTCTACTTGTCTACCAACTGCCATGGCAACGGCTGCAGCCCTATCTTGCTGAGATCATTATGCAAATGGCACCTCTGCTTGACCGTAACAGGCTTTAAAATCATATTACGTGCTTGGAGGCAGGTCATTAAATTGAATTTTCAGCCTGTCGATCACATGAACATAGCAAATGAATGGTGGATAAAAAGAGCAATGGGAAGAGGTGTGTGGAGGGGGAGTGATTCAACCCCTCCCCTGTAAAAACACTTCACAGACGGCTTGCTCTGCCATCTTCCAGGGATGGGAGATGAGACTCTCAGGTTAAAGCTCTGCACTGGGAGCAGAAAAATAACAGTGCCAGAGCTACATCATCTGTGGAATTTATGAGCTGCAGTTCAACCCAGGGCCACTGCGGAACACAAACACATCACAGGGATTTTCTCCGATTTTTCATTTGGAGCAGCACACACAATGTACTTTGTAGACTGCCAGCTTATTTATTACACATGGCAGAAATGCCAGGCAGTTTTGGCAGCTAGACACATTACCTCTGTACAGAGCCAGAGAGATTGGAGAGTAATGTCCAACAGAACGAGACCTGCTGACCCAAGCTGCAACATGGATAGCCACTTAGCCAATAAAGTCAGCCGAGCAAACAACACACAGAAGATGAAATATCAGATTAAACTACATAAAGCCTGGGATCAGACGCAATAATGTAAAGGCAACATATGGTAGCTACGGAAAGGTACCAAACTATTACTGTATGTAACTGACTGAATTTCTTAGGTATAAGCAAGCGTTGAAAAACATCTTAACATATGTTGTTATATATTTAACAGCATGTTTCAATACCTAAAAAGTAAATCTCGTCAGCTTCACTGTATGCACACACAGGTTGTAGGCTACACATTTCTCTGAATAATATTACCAGATGATTTCAGGTTGTAGTGCAATTATTAACTCTGCGAAGGAGGTTATGTTTTTGCTGGCGTTTATCTGTCTGTTTGTTAACTTTGTGAAACTGAGATTTGCGGAGTTATGTTGGTTTAACGGTTTGTCTGTCTGTCTGTGTGTGCATGCACATTTCCCCTGTTCACACTCTAGCGTCACCAATTCTGCATGAATCATTCTGAAGTTTAGCATGTACAAGGAGACCATGTAGAAGGATGAAACAGACCGAATTTCAGCTGAATCGACTCACTCCTTCCTGTCTGATGCCATATTGAATTTTCGCGTCAAGGTCACAGCAGAGATTTACTGTTTTCAACATATCGTCTACATCTTGGAAACTGATGATATATTGGTGATTTAACATGGTAATGTGTGATGATGACAAGTTTGCAGATTTCATTTGATTTGCGAAGTTACCATGCTCTGCGTGGCCTTATGAGTTGTTTTTCTGTCTGTACGACTGTGTACAACATAAGTCAAAAACTTATGGATAGATTTTGATGAGATTTTCAGGGTATGGTGGTAATGGGGAGATCAAGAAATGATTAGATTTTGGTGGGGGGGGGGGTCTGCCTTGGCAAAGGTCTGCACTCTCAGAGTGCTTTCTAGTTTATGTTTGCGATGTAAAGCTGCTTCAAATGTAAAAATGCTGGGGTATTGAAAAATGTCAACTTCACATAAATGACACTGCTGTAAAAAGAATTAAGCTGATGAATTAAATAATAAAATAAAATGTTGTTCCATAATATAAAATATAAGTTTCTTTTTGATAAAATTGTAATTGCAAATAGTAACTTTCAAGAACCTGCATTAAAGCCATAGCTTCGGCATCTATACTTGTAACAAATCTGAATGATACTCAATCGTTATGGTAACACATAAAAGTACAACAGTCTGTGAGATAACACTGTTGATTACTGCCTGCACAAAACAACTTAGTCTCACACAATAAATGTGACCTACAACCAATAAAGCAATAAAAAGGTTAGATAGCGGTTTTATGGCATTAGTATTAATGCAACGCAGTAAGTGCTCTAGAAAGAGCTCAAGAAGACCCTTAGAAATGGTTGAAAAGCTACAGAGCCTGTTTAATCCATGTTTGTAGAGATAAGCCATGTCAATAGCCGTCGAACATTTGACAGGATTTGTGAATAGGCCCTGAGCGCACAGTCCATTCCTCTGTAGCTTAGTGTCATGGTGACAGCTGGATGGGAGAGGTCAGGAGGTGACTGATCCAGTGTGCCCTAAACAACTGGCAGTCTACACACACAACACAACATGCAAATACATGGAAAAGGCATCAGCTCAGCTTGCCACTGCTGTCAAAATAGATACAGTGCAGGGCTGGTAAGAGTTTTTTTGTTCTGCTGGCAGATAAAAATGGGGCTGTTGTCACTTTAAGTAGATGACAGCTTGGCCCTTGAGAGGCTAGCTTTGCGCTGCTGCTACACAATTACAGGTACTCGGACCTGTGTAGCACCACTTTAACAGCACTCTCAGGCTGGCTTGTCAATGGTGTGCAGAAAGGCATTCTCCTGTTGCTATCAGCAGTGGGAAAATGGAGGCAAAACACTGATGAGTAGTAAATGCAGAAGGAAAATAACTGGTAATTGTGGTCACATGGTCCATCTATAAACAATACTTGGCTAGATAGATTTAAAAGGGCCTTATATTTGTCAAAGATGACAGCCTTGCGCGTTTCCTGATTTTTGTACTGGGAAAAAAAAATAACACATTACTTCCCTAGCAGCTCTTCGAAGCCAGAGAGGATGCATGTTTCCACTAAACTGAGATATCACACAAAGCCTCAGAGCTTTGGTTAATGTGGAGTAAATACAAAATACATTTCAAATTGGCATTTGGAGTTTTCTGTATTGACTTTTTCTGCCTAAGTGGATGCAACGCAATTACCATGATTAACCTTGTCAGCTGCAGCAGTCAGCCAGGTGAAGAGAGACCGCGATCTTAGAACAATAAACCTGCTCAAACAAAAACAGCACAAAACCATAACCTTCACCACTGAGCCATATTTTAAAATATGTATATCTTTGTGTTTATATAAGTGGACCTGACATACACAGTTCCCACCCTGAAATTATTACACTGTAGTACTCCAGAAACCAGTCCCAGATGACAGATCGGAGATATGGGAGCAGTGATGGATTGGACAGCTACAGTTTCTCCAACCACTTTTCACTGCACGCCTCTTTTGTATGTAACACTAAAGACAGCCCACTGCCTAACCAAGTTTGTTTTGGCTCTGGGAATGGCAGATAGTTTGCTACTTAGCAAGTGATTTCCCCGCCGTTTGTCTTATGTACTTGTTACAACTAAAGGTAAGAGCCAAATCTGATTGAGGCTCACCAACACCCCGTACCCTGTGGAGTTTTTGGAAACAAGCACCAGATGATGGTAATTACAGGCCAACATCACGCGGTAAAAATTAGCTTCTACATACTGACACGGTTGATGGAGGATCAGATAACACTGCCACATCAGTATATCTGAGCTGCGCTGGTGTGCATTTTGAAATCTAAATTATGTCCCTGCACAGTGATGAAAAAGGCACAGTTAGAGGAATGGATTTCCGCACTATGGAATAAATCTCCTGGCAGCAAAATAATATGCCTATGTGCATCCAATAATCCACCTCGACACTGCCTGTTAACCACTCCCTGTCTTCTCCTCCTCCCCTGCCTGAGCCGTAAGCTGGGGGAGTGGCATGGACGGGGCCCACAATGTTTGCTCACAAACATGACGTTCAGCAGGTTAGGGCCCCACTGATGAATTATTCAAGCGCTTCCATCAGCTCTGTTGAGGCTCCTGATAAAAGTCAGGCGCTAAAATGGATCAGTCGATTAACCTGTTTACACAAAGCTGGGCTATTGCCCCTCCCCCCCCGACTCTATTCTCCAACTTGTCTCCGGCTCCCATCCCCCTCCTCCTCTTTTCCTCTGCTTGGCGATAAGTGCCTGACAGAAGCTATCAGAGAGGCCCAAGCCCTGACAGACATGTGGCAGTGTGACACCCGGCCGAGACACTGATGGATCACCCTACCACACCAATGCAACAGGCCTCCAACGCTGTCATTAACCAAGCTGAAGTGTTTCAGGAGAAGGGCCAGTGTGACTGGTTTAAAGCAGTAACCGTGAGAATCTGAGGATTACTCATTCATACGGTCTTCATCTCCTCCTGCATTGATATAATTGATCTATGAAGCAATATGGGATTTTTAGATAAGGATAAGCACACTTTAAAAGACTTAGGGACTTTTGACCCTCTCCTGTAATTACTGGTAATCTTACAAAGAAATACTGACCTATCAGCAATCATTTGTCTTTAGTCATTTAGTCAAAGGCCGAGCTTGCCAAAGTCTATGTATAATCTTATCAGAAGGTCGAGACAAATCCAAATGTTACACCACCACTGAAAATTTTCAAACAAAGCACCAGAGCAGTTTCACATGCAGTGACACAGGTTTGCGGTTGCACTGCCTTGTTTGTGTCTATCACAAGCATCTGTTTATAGCCAACTCCTGATGTTCAGCTCAGTTCAGTTCACAGCCAATGAATGGCTCCTCCTGGGTCTGACATCTCTCTCAACACAGGGAAAAACCAGTGAGCTGAAAAAATGAGGAGCGTGATGATACATACCTGTTTATGCATCTCTATGTTCAGCCCGTAGGACATCTCATAATACTGAAATGAAAACAAACATTATTTTCATTAATCATTTTTGTAGTCACATTTATAATCAGAATACTCAGCACTGGTGTATATATCTTTACAATTAT
The DNA here is from genome assembly GCA_020466265.1 of Siphamia tubifer. Lineage (NCBI taxonomy): Eukaryota > Metazoa > Chordata > Actinopteri > Kurtiformes > Apogonidae > Siphamia > Siphamia tubifer. The sequence goes on along the minus strand of CM035788.1, from coordinate 23,393,375 downwards.
ACCCATCTATTCTATATTTAATTGTAGTTTCAAACATATTGATATTTAACACAAAGCAATTGAAATGAGCCCCATACTTGTACCATCAGCACAGTGCTTTAAAACATTGTAACTACAAGCTCATCTAACTTCTGCAGGCAAGTGTATGAACACAGAAACATGTACAAGGGGATTCCTGAAAGCAGCTTGACAGCTAATAGTCAATAAATCCATATTTTGTTGTTTATAGTGTGGGCATGGAGTAGAAAGGGTTTGATTTATTGATCAGCATCTTAAACCCTCAGATCTCCAGCATGTCTATTTACTTAGCGTAACACGATTGCTCAACACTCTTGATATTTCAAGCCAGGTCAGTCTGTCTGGCTGAAATGTAATCCGTGGAGCCCACAAGTGGCAGCCAGGGCAGAAATGGCTTTCCAGTCAGCGTCTATTTGATGAGGCCAATGCATTATTCAGTCCATTAGCTTCTTCGAAAATTACTCTCAAACAAGAGAGCCATTCTGTCTGAGATCAGAGCCCCACAGCCATAGAGTAACCTGACACCCAGTGCTGGCTGTGGGATACTTCCCTACATGTTTACCTAACCCCCGTGCTGTCAGGCTGACATGTTGTTTTCCTGCGAAAAGAATGTTTAACTTAAGCCCTCATACATTGGTTTAAGTCATCCCCGGCGTGTTTACCTGGGACAACAGAGTACACTGCCACACAAGAGCCCTCTGATTGCATCATGTCTGAGCTAAGCTCCTACATCACAAACACACCTATGTTTTTCAAAGAGACCGCTGATGAAAAATCTGTTAATTAATGCTAAAATTAAGACAAAATAAACTGCAGCTTGCCCCACTGTATGTCCTCCATTTTGTTTGCCTTGATGCATTTTCCCACACACTGCTTTGGCCCTCCACCACCAGCTCACACCTAATTTATGGCCATGCATATGTCTGAGCATGGAGTCTCCTAGGAGAATAATCAGATCAGCACACACAGAGGGCAAAACTGCAGTCGACCCTTAGAGATCAGGGGCAAACTATAATGGAGCCTCAGCCTACTGCCGCCTGCCTGTCAGGAAGAGTTCCTCTGTAACAACCAGCTACATCCAACCCCCCTGGGGGCTTTCACAGGCCTGTACCTGACATTCAACCCGCCCTAACCACCACACAGGTGATCACAATAGTATGTCTCACTCCACCCCAACTAGATCTTCAACAAGCCTTGCAATTTGGTCCCATAATTGCTCCCTATTGTAACATAATCTTACCATGACATAGTGGCGCTGCATCTCTGTCTTCTCATTGGCCAGTTTGTCATACTCCACCTTAAGACTAAAATAGAAGACATGGTGTCAATTTCAGGCATCCCTATCACTTCAATAACTCACTCACACTTAACCACTTGGCAGCAGTGTATAGAGCATAGAAAAACCTCTTGTCTTTTTTTTCCATTTCTACAGATGTAAACAAACAAATACTAGCTATAACATGTTCTATTCAAGTGGACTGAATGCAGAGTAAATGTTGACACTGTCATTCTTGGGTGAGGTATTTTGTAATCATTACCTGTGATACTGGGCTTGCAGAAATTGAAATTCATCTTTAATCCTGTCACAAGACTCTGCTACAGTAAATTTAAAGCCAGGCTGACCGGGCTGATGGGGAGCCTGAAAGAAGGGTGTTAAAAAATCATATCAGTACAGATACAATAGGAAATTTTAATCACAAATGGCCTCCATTGTGTCACATCCTGTAGAAGACTTGAGTAGATCACACATTAGGACACTTTCCATTTCCAATGTCACTACTGAAGTGTAAAAAAGAGGTCCTTAACACTTGAAAAACTAATAGAGTTAATAACAAAACATGAACAGGAGGTCACACTAAAAATGAAATCTATTTTCATAAAAAAATTAATTAAAACACCACCTGTGATCATAATCGTTCCTATGTGTGTGGCTGACAAAATATCTCCAGGCATGCAAACCATCTGCATCCATTTACCACTGCCTACTACATTGTAACATAAGTGCATCCTAACATATATAGAAATTTCATGTGCTCCATTAAGTATGAAACATGTTTTTCAAGGCGGAATCGGAGGTGATGAACACGGTCGTGAACCGTGTCAACATCAATGTTGTCAGATATAAATGTGACCACAGAGGAGGCGCGTCTTACCGGATGTCGGCCTTGTGGATACATCTTGAAATGTATCCTTTGTTTATCTCTCCAGTGTGCAGGTCCTTTGGCAAAATGGTTGAAATTTCCTCTCAGCCACACCAGTCTCTCCAGACAGGGGGGGAAGAGGAGGTGGAGGAGGGGGGTAGGGGAGGTCGTGAAAACCCTATGTTGAAAATGACGCGGTTTAATTAGTAGTCTCGTTACAGTTTGTTAATAAGTACTCACAACAGCAAACTAGCCCACGTTATAACAGCCACTCAGTGCAATGTGAAAAGCAGCACTATACACCCCAGCGCTTCTGTCTTCTTTGTGACCTTATTCAGTCAGTGGTCAGCGACTCGATATACAAAATACATCTCAATTTACAATTTTATCCAGAGGAAACCACACCAACCATTTAGCCAGGCCACTTTCTCGCCGTCACATTGAACGGTGTGTAACTACTTCGCTGTTTGGGACCATCTTCTTGACTGATGATCGTCAAAAATGACCAAAAAAAAAGAGAGAAAAGAACAAGAAGCCCACTTCTAGGACGTCTACAACCAGGCCACAGCCAACAGCAGCTGGCTTCCACCTACTGCTTGACTCCGTGGAAAGCGATGGAAACCGTGCGCTGTTGAGCGTCCGCCCCCCCTCCAAAAAAAAAAAACCCAACAAAAAAACAACAACACAGAAACAGAAATAATCAGCTGATAAATACATACCCGCACGTAGGCTACGTCCGAACCGTCCGTCCGAGTTTTGTTCCCGAAGAAAAAACAGAGTAGGCTATAATTCATGCGTTTAATCCCTCCTAATGTAAGCGTGGTGTACGCAGATCTCGACAAGCATCCTCTCCGGAGCGCACCCAGCCAGACCGGGGAGCAGTTGGGAGAAAATTTGGTGCGGTCGGGCTCGATTAAACTACTTTATTCTCAGCCGCGAACCTCTGAGGAATGTGCGCCTTTGTGGCTGGTTAATCCCAAAAAGAAAAAAAGCTTCCAAAATCTGTCTTCCGACTCGAAGAGGTTGGAGATTCTTTAAAAGCGTAACATGGTACTCTCCACAATCTCGCATTTCCCCCAGTTGTCCAGCTTACCCCGGTTGCCACACACAGGCAGCAGGGCTGAACTGCCGTGAAAGCGCCTATCTGTCCAATCGGATTACTCGGAAGGAATACAGCCACATCTGCCTATCGGAGACCGACGGCCCCCACGTGGGGTGCAACGGTACATGACATCACCCCGCGGATCCACACGGCGTCATTCGTCCGTCCCCCTGCGTACGACATCAACAGCACGCATCGATGTGCCGACGTTGATATCCAAATCTGACAGAGACAGCATAAATTCCACATCCCTGCTTCATTACCGTTGTTGTTTATTTATTTATTTATTTTGTAGCCCGAATGAAGTTGATTAATTTTTTTTTGGGTGAGACCACCGTCAACGGGACAGGGAGGGGGGCGCGCGGCGCAACAAGCATTCTTGGATTTTTATCCCCATACAAGGAAAACCAGGGGGAGGACGAGAGCTTGTTTGTAAGATGTGATAATAAAATGTGAATTGATGTTGCTGTGAGCCCCAAAGGAATTGCTAAAAAAAAAGAAAAAGAAAAAAGTGTTTAACCCCCGCCCCCTTATGGAACATATACAGCGAAGAACACAATAATGACCAATCGATCGTCGATAAGCAAATATGAGTTTTCAGTTTCTTAGTGATTCCTGCAGACCACATCCTTGCGTCTACCTATCAGCATCGGGGTGATAGTTTAGGTGCGGGGAAAGGGGAGAGGAAGAGAGAGGAGGTGATGGTCTTTGTCTGATATGAGCATCAGCCATGTCTGCGCGCAGCCTCTCTGCCCCACGTGGGACTCCTCTGCGGCTTTAAGGCGATTCAGCCAATAGGAGCGCCGCACACTTACTCGTCGGCTTCCTATTGGTCCGTCGGCGTCGAGCCTGTCATTCATCGAGCAGCGTTGTCAATCAATACCACGCGGGGTCAAGCGCTGACAAATGCCTGCGCTCCCCGGTCCTCTGCCGGTGAATGGAGCCGGTGAATGGAGCCGGGAATGGCTGCTTAATTAGCTCCGAATGGCTTTTCTCTCCAGTTCAAACAATCTGTTACCACCACGTGGTAATGAGAGCCCACATTAAACAAAGGAAGAAAGGAAGCATGCAAACAGTTGTAACATTACAACCTGTAGTTTTCCTTTACATATGGGCCAATGTAACGAGCAGACAAAAGGAACTTGTTTACCTTCATCGAAAAGGTCAAACGACATTTTCGAACATTAAACACGGGTGAAAATCGAATAATTTTTTATTATGATGCACGAATAGACGTAGAGCGTCTGCAATCAAAAGACCAAAGGCAGAGCGCGTGTGCTTGTTTTTTGTCAACAACAAAGGAGCTACTTAATCAGCTGTTTTCGAGGTGGTGCTGTCAAGCCTAAGACATAAAATAATAATAACAAAAAAATAACCACCGTGCATAAAAAAATGACTGTTGAATTATACAGTCTGTAATTGTACTTGCATGCAACACTTTTTAAATGGACAAGAGACATGCATGCAATAGGATTTATCGTGGTCATGGTAGTAAAACATATTTCATTTAATGACATGAAGCTGATCTCTTGTGCTTTGCTTATTTTCTCCCAGGCTTTTTAAAAACAACCAACCATGTTTCACACCAACTACAGCTGTAGCTTTTTTATTTTCTGGAAAATGCTAAGGTCATTTTGTCATATTAAGGTCTGAGATTGCCCAGCAGTCATCTTACTTGTCATTCTTGTCAGCCACTTTAAGGATGTGGGATAACTGTGTTATTTCCAAAAGTATGGAGCCAGTCTGTGAGAAACTCAAGCACACACAAGAGCTGCTGGGCTAATCTCAACCAGGCACCCCCTCATGCTTTTCAATAGAGAGTGCTTGGATTAAAGGCAACAAAAGGCTGGCCCAGACCCCTGGGAGAGGGGCCCTCCACCCACTGAGACCCCCATACTGTTTATTTACACGGAAACCCCAGCCTCAGTGAAACTCCCACCCTCAGGCATTACACACTGGCCTATTTGCAGAGGTGGCTCTAATTCTTGACAGAGTATGGATTGTCCTCACTTGTGCCTCTTTGAGCAGAGGAGCAGCTCACTTTTCACTCTGGTCAGATATAGCTAGTGAGCAAATATTTTGCTTCTTCCACAAAACAATCACCGGTGGGTCATATTGTCTTAAGTTAGATAAATGAGTTCTTCTATACAAATTTCTGAATAAAAATATTGTGTAGAGAGTATTGTCAGAGTATGAAGCAAAGATCAGTTACACATTCTAAGTATTTATCACAAACCATATTAGATGTATTCGAAGGCTAGTTGGCTCATTAATGTGTGTAGCAGTTAATAAATGGCTTGGCTATTTTTCTCTCTCATGCAAGTTTGCTTTCCTGTTCATCAAGCAGAAAATGAGAGGCCTGTTATGGCAGATGCAGGGTTAGTATAGGAGTGACTTATACTTCGGGGTACAAGCATGCTGTTTACGTAGAGATGCACATAGATGTAAGGCACATTTACAAATAAACACACACATGCTGTGTATCTCAGGCACGTCATTCACAGGCAGGAGGCAGAACTTCACAAAAACACACATGCATGAACACACATTCCATGTAACAAAGAGTCTACAGTGTGCGGTGGAAAGATGAATTGCCTCTACTGTATTATCAGGGTGACTCATCAGACAGTAATCACTGAAAACAGGATGAAAGTCCTTATCAAAGGAAAAAAAATCAGACATGAACAGTGTCTCTAAACAAAAACGATGAGGTCTTTGGCAGGAATCCTGAGCTGTACTTAGCCCTCAGCTGAGCCGGACATAGAGCCAACTGCACCTATGAAATTAACATCGTCTCCTCTCGTCAACCCCACACTGCAAGTATAACAATATATACTGTTTCACATTTTTAATGAACAGAAATAAGTTGTTTGTGGAATATGATGAATGTTGTCTTTCTTTACAGCTTTTCATCATTCTGTTACAATACAATGGAAAAGGTTATTGTAAAATTAGACAAATACCATGCCAATTATGTGCTAACATTGTTCAAAACTCAGTCCAAGCAATTTACACTGTGTTAGTGTATGTTTTAGTAGGATGTTAAAATGCCTATGCAGTGAATACTGTAAATAATACTGCAACCAATTGGTGGTTTTGTGCATTTATTTGATGCTACTGACAGGAATCTAGTTAGTGAAATCAACAGCACAAGAAAGTTCACATGACAATTAAAAAAGGCTCAGGACAGTAGTAAACCTATTTTAAGCATTTACTGCCAATAAATTAATCCAATGTTGATGATAATGGCAATAACGATGCCATCATTAGACTCTGTTTAAAAACTATACAGGAAATATGTAGATAGTCAGTTCAACTAAAAACATAAATCTGTGTTCAATCACATACATTTTTGCTGAAGCAGCCATACTCACACAGACATGCAGCCATCTTTTCCTCTGTTAGTTGCATTCTGGTACAATGTTATTGTTGCTATGTTATTATTGTTCCATGTCCACCCCTCACAGCAGAGATGGAGGGCTGCCTGTTATAATCTTATCCAGTTATATCCAGTAGCTCACTTTCAGAGAAGCAATGGCAGTGTACAGTAGCCCCTCAGAACTTCATTTTTCATTCACACACTTTATAGAGAATAATCAAGAATCAGCTCTGTTGTAGTAAGAGCTTGTTCTACAGACTCGCCGCTCAGGAAATGCATAGCATTTCTATTTTAACTGTGTTGACAACAAACTTCACATTATTGCTAGTTATAGACCACAGATGGGCACATAGTCTGTGTATTGAGTTACTCCTTGCCAACTATCTCTATCTTGGATGTGTTCCATAATTCAGGACACAAATACTATGAAAAGACTTAGCATTAAACTAATCAGAGGATCAAGCAGTACCAGTTGATTGAGAAGACCTTGAGCTGCTCAACAAAGATTTTGTTACTATAATCCAGTTTGCTAAATGGTTAATGTGATTAAAGTTCTTTGGGCCTAAATTTAGTTATGGTTCATAATTACATTCACATGGCATGGGAATGACTTCACATGACTGTCTCAAAGAAAATATGTTGTCAAGGTAACCATCCATGCAAGAAAAGTGCAACTGCTGTGGAGGTCAGAGTCTGTGAATTGTTTGGCAAAGTGTCTCCTGAGGTGAACATTATATTCACTTGTATCAAATAGAAATGTAACAGAGCACGACAGGAAAAACCGCACAGTAGGAAATGTGATGCAGCTACTTTGCAGAAGTCGGTGCTGAGCTGAATTTATCACAGAGTGTAATGAACGGTAAGCAAAGCCTTTTAACTATAGTTTGTAATGACAATGTGAGCTGTGTAGTATCTCACAAATGTCTTTATGAGACCACAGGCTTCTCTCCTCATATACTGCATTTCACCACTTCTGCTTCACTGAGGAGCATTTCATATTCCCTGGCACACAGTAATATAGCTCTACTCCTCCATGCCAAATTGACTCCACAAGTGCTCCTATACCTGCTGACTGACACATGCTCACTGAAAATGATTCCTTCACCAGGAGCCAGCATTGCTGCTTGCTCTGGAGGGGTACTTGATTCCATTATTAAGTTGAAAAAGACAGACAGAGAAAGGAGATGGTGAAAAAAAATCTCAACTGGGTAGAGAATAATAGAGACCTGAGGAAGTTATCAGGGCAGGGGAGAGTAAGCCTGCCTTCTGACAGCAGATCAGAGAACTCCTCCAGCTGGAACCTCTGTTCATGAGCCGACAGAGCAGAGCCCAGCAGTCGGTGGAAACGATGAGCTCTGCTACCGGACAGGACAGGTCAGAGCAGCAGCACCTATATACCATACATCAACTCCCTTCTGCACCACAACACATCTCTCCATCATACTGTGTCTTTTACATACTGAGTAGGTATGTGAATCAGGAATCTGTCCACATATCTGCAGTATGATGGATTTTTTTAGGTGTATTGTTGTTGAAATATTGCTATAATTTTTGCAACCACAACAAGGATGCAAAAGGGTTAAAGACTTATAGAGACAGAACCCCTGGGAGACTACCCGAGACCAAATCAACAAATTAATGCCAGTCCTATGAGAGCCTAAGCCTCTTATTTTTATTTCAAATGAGGATAGAAATTGACTTCCTTATTAAATCTAATTATTAGCCAGTGCCCTCCAAAAGTCTTCTGAAATTGCCTAGAGCGACCAAGCTATTAGCATAAACACCACCACTGGCAAGCTTAAAACAAATGGTATATTTAGTCAGTGTTAATGGGATTAAAGTGTGCTGGATTCAGGAGCAGTTCTACTAACAGTGAGCATCACATCTTCATTATAGATGCCCTGACTTCTCCATTTCCACTCTCTTTGTTTGCATTTCATTCCACTCTGCTGCCTCCTGCTCGTCTCAGTTATTCAACAGATTGTGTTCAATCTTGATCCAAAAATCCCAGACAATCATAAATAATAAAGGATTACACCAATCTCTGAAAAGCTGGTGGCTCGCCAGCGGCAATGCGCACACACAGAAATAATTGTTGGCCATCTGTGCACCAGATTGGTAAGAGAAAGGGTAAACAAAGAGCACAGTGTACCTGCTAAAGCTTTCTCTCCTTCCCTCTCTCTTTTTATTCAGAGTACATGAAAGGCTTTGATGACGCTTACCCCTGCAAAATCCACTGGCTCACTGCAAGAGATTTTTTGATTAGGGAGGTTTCAGAACCACAGACTGACAAGCTGCGTCTGTCAGGAATCTAACAAGGCTTAGGGTCATCTCTCTATCAGCAACCAAATAGCACTGTAATACTGCATAGTGCCATGACAAATAATGGAAGGGTGGAGAATAAATGACCAGGCAAATGATTGTATTTACATGTCATATACACAGTTGCAGGAGAAAACAAAGTCACGAATGCTTACCCTCTGCAGTCCCATAAATCACAATGTGGGCTAAGATTAGATTTACTGGCACAATGTTACTTATACAGCAAATAGCCTGATCCACAGTAGAGGATGCTCTTAAACTTAGGCTGAGCATTACAGATTCTTATTGGGGAGAATTGATCTTGTTGCTAAAGATTGTGCTGGGGTCAATCGATACATTTTGATTTGAGCTGTAAAGCTAATAGTGATATGCATTAGATTTATGGGTCAGAGAATAAATCAATATGAGATGGGTTTCACATGGATTCCACCATCTATTAAATAGCCTGACTGAGTCGCTTTCTTCTGATTAAGACTCATTTGATACGAACCATCACATTATTGTTTGGCTAATTCACACCAAATGCTGGATTTTCCACACATAACACACATCATCCCATGGCCTCTTCCATCTTATGATGTGAAAATAAAACGAAAGCCTAGCTTTCACATGCTTTTGCTGTTTGCAGCTTCTTTTACAGTCTCTGCAGGGAATGAAAAATGACCTTAAGACATCCCATCCATCCCTGCTGTAGGACCCTCATTATAGTGGGAGATTTATAATGTATATGCAGAGAGAGATAGATAAAGATAAATAGTGTGTGATTCTGGAGCAGCAAGGAGACAAAAAGATAGGGCAGAGTAATAATGAGCTGTGTTTATGTGCAGCGTTGCTTGGCCTGTTGACAGCGGTTAATGAAGTTACAGTTAGTGGGGGGATCTGCTGCCACTAATTAAACCTACTGTCATTAGCAGAGTTAGAAAGAGGAGGCACTGCAGCGCGAATGGGAGGACCAAAGACACAGGCAGATCCATCAGAGGAGTAGCAGAACATGTACAACCAAAAAAACACACAGACACACACAGGAGGCATTGTTTATAAAGGAGACTAGTTAATTCAGCGCTATTGTATTCAGAAACCCCTGACTTTGCAGTAATATAAAGGATCAAACTTGATTAAACAATGAATCATATAAATTCCTAAAACAGCCGTATGAGGAATATGACTCAAATACAAAGTATACACACTCTATTAAGTGCATAAAGAAATGAAGTTGACAGGGGTTATATTAAACAGTAGATAGAGGAGATATTTTACACCTTACTGAGGATACAGTGTGGACTGGCTCCTGAAGAAACCACAGCTCTGACATCTGGAAACGTTGCAGCCACCGCTGTGCTGTTAGAAAGTGGGAGGGAGCTCGATTGACTGTCACAGACTCTGAGTGGAGTTCAGTGTGTGCCATCACAACCACAGCTCCATCGTAGCCTGTAATCCAGCTCACCACCAAAGCCACCGCTGTTGGCTGCCTGTGTAGACCAAGCCTCACTGTTTGTTTATACAGCACGTAGACCCAGCCATTAAAAGTGGGAAGCCTGTCAAAAATAAAAAAGAGACTTTTCATGTTTGAGGGCTGCAATTGTGGCTCTTGTGTGATGTTTTTCCTCCACACTGACCCCTTGCTTTGAGGTTGGGAAGCCGCTTAACCCTGGGCTGTGGAGCCAGCCGATTGGCTAAGCCAAATGCAGTATTTTTGAATGTGGTGGTGTAGAGGGTGCCTCCGGCAGAGGTACTGTGGTTGCGTGCAGTGACTATGGCTGTGTAACCGAGGCAGCCTACACATCATTATAATGGCTCCTCAGGCAAAAAAAAGCCAAAGATCCTTCATAAATGTGCACATCATTTCCCTCATTATGTCCTAGTTACCTTTCGTCAAGTTCCCCAAACCTTACTAGAAGGCAAAGTTAACCATGCAACAAGCTGAGTAAATGCTAAAGATTGTACCCATACGGTGGTAAAAGTAAAGTTCCACATTTCTATTGTGATACTTAAATAATCTGGATAAATGCATCTCAACAAATTATCCACCCTCTTTAAACGGAAGCTGCTTACAAATGATACAAGGTGTTTAAAATAGCCTGTCCCAGCTAACAGCCATTCAACTACTAAAGCAGTGGAGGGAGAATGTGGAAATTTGCTATGTAGTTAACTTGCAACAGCCACCAATTAGGTTTACGATTTGGGCGCCTTTGGGCCACTGTCGCCAGGCCTCAGTCTCCCTCTGATGTCATTACACAAATCTGCTCCAGTCTGACAGAGCACCAGGACTGTAGGACACAGGGGGAGAAAGAGAAGGAAAGTTGGCTCTGCTCCTCTCCTCTGATAGCAGCAGATAAACCAGCCTTGGGGCCTCTTATCTCATCTGTGGATTCTGTGTAAATGTAAGTTTTAGTCTGGCAGATTACATCAGCAGAGCCTGCTGGGGACAGAGGCCAGCCGCCGGGGGACCATGATGACTCCCCTTATGTGACAAATGCATCCCCTCCACCCTTCACAGACTAACAAAACAGGACCTGGGTGTACTGTGGATGATGGCTCCTCTCAGCCAGTTAACATGAGTCCCCAAAGGAACCTGAATTAAAACTGTCAACTCCCATTTAGCCCAAACCCTCACCCCTCAGCATTTGTTTTCAGCATTTGTCAGCTGCACACTGTGTGCTGTGATATTAGCGGACAGCATGCCTCGCTTTGGATAAACATCTCTTTTATGGTACTGTGGATGTGTGCATCTTGACAGAAGAACTAACCAGCTGACGTAGGACCAGTACGTTTTGGTCCACAAGCCACAGAGGTGCCATGTGAGTGTGAAAGGTTCACTTTAAGATACATAAACAAACCCTCCCTGTTTGTCTAAAGTTCTCTCTCTCTCTCTCTCTCTCTCTCTCTCTCTCTCTCTCTCTCTCTCTCTCTCCCTCTCTCTCTCTGTCTGTCTACTGTATGTACAGAACATTCCAAACAGACAGACAGACAGACAGGCCACATCTGGGGAGCAATGAGTGGAAGACCAACCCCTTCTTTCTTTCCTCCCTGCTCCCTGTGTCTGTCATCCCACCCAGAGAGGGGAAGTGGTGAGGTTAGAGTGGTTGGCCAGACGGGGCCAGCTGTGTGACCACAGACCTCTGAGTGTGTGTATGTGGGAGGGAGGGAGGGATCCACAGGCCTTATTACAGACCCAGCTACACACTGGGCTTCACAAACAGCTACTTCACAGCCAGAGGCAGCCACTGAGGAGCAGTACTAACACTGCAGGATTTGTACTGTGACAGCATGAGAATGTACGCTCGTGTGTTACAGTCAGTCACAAGCATATCAAATATCAAATGTTTAATATATCTAGTTCTATGATGGGTGTCTGTGTAGTGTTGGGAAGGTTCCTTTTAAAATATTACAGTATAGATTATTAATTACAACCCTTTAGTTTGTAATATAGTTTCTCAGACTATTAGTTTTAGTCTAACCCTAACCCTGAATTTTTAAAATTAACTTTACAGTGTGAATAAATGTGGCATTTATACAGTCTCTCTTACTATATATTCTGTTACTTTGAATGTATAGTAATACTTATTGTGAAGAATGTAGGTTATATGCAAATGCAAAAATAATCTGATGTTTTTTTTTCTGGAAAAAAGGATGATGAGGGAAGTATTCCTTGACCTTTTGTTTTTGACATAGAGGTGAAAAAATGTGAATTATGTGATATGGAGAAAATAAAAAGTTTAATGGTAACACATGAAACTCAACAATAATTTTTTTGTAAATGGTCCTCTTAAAATAAAATGGTAAGGGGCAGTTTTACCTTCTCAAAAACTAAGTGCAGAGAAACCAAAAATAGCATGAAGAATAATGTAATTTTAACATTTAAACATGTATCATGACTGTGTATTGCAACGCTCTGTCCTCTGATATGTGTGTGGGCTAGTTTGCATAGTTTACAGTTGTGCAGATATGTGTATGTACTTAGTTTTAAACCAGGGGCTGATGGAAAATGTCTTTAAATTATATTGATTTGAAACTATATTTTGATCATTACCTGTTATTCAATACAGTTAGTTTATTTTGGATTCTAATTACACATTATAAATAGTCTGTTATTCCCTGATACTGTTCACTTGTATACACTAGAAAAATAAACTTTGCTGTTTCATAAACAGATTAAGTCACTGAAATGACAAACCCACTAAGGTGAAACAAATGTTAAATAACCATGGCAGATTTGGGTGGAACGTGTGGTACCATAGTCTGCTGCCAGCTCATATCAGCTGAAAGTGACTGTAGCTAGACTGCACAGTAAGCCAGATCATAGGACAGCAGGCCTCAGAGTGATGATGTCACTGTTTTGCCTCAGTCCCCAGGGTGGTGATTTATGAGCTAATCTGAGTCTGTCTCCCCTGAGTCCAGATCTTTTTCTCTCTGGGGAGCTGCTAATGGGACAGTGGGAGGGAGCCACCATGCCAACGTCCTCTCTGCTCAGGGGCCCTGACATCCATCTCCATGATCACAAACTGCAAACTAAAAAAAAAAAAAAAAAGACAAAAATGTGGACTTCATTTGCAAGCATGCATACACATTCCCACAGCCCAATGCACACTCTTGTACAGAAACAAATACAGAATAAATTATTGCATATATAACCTTGGCTATTTGCAATTTGTCATGCAGCCCAAGAAAGATAATTGAGGCAACCTCCCGGTATGCAAATAGAATGATAATCAGTCTGTGCCCTACCAAACACATACGCACAGAAAAAAACAGTTACATTGTTAGTAATTTCTAATAGAGGACACCTATTGACCCATTTTCTCTTGGAAAGCAATTTGTCCCTTCAAAATAAAACTAATAGGTGGCAAGATGAATGGATTAGAGTGGGCTAGACTGGGTGCCCCACGCCACGAGGCACTAAATCACCAGATTATTAGTTTTATGAGCCAAGCCCATGAGAGAATAATTGCTAATGTTCCTAGAGTAACCAAGGGAAATAAAGGTAATGGAGCAATTTATAAATTCTGATTGGTATACATAGAGAACTTCCAGCCCATCTCCTTTGTTATTTTACTGCTCTCGATAAAATACGCCTCAAGCCACACAAACACTAGAGCTAGCTATCACAATCAATACAATCACAGCACCATGAGTGCAGCTTCTGCTTCTTTTTATTTTTAGTGCAGTGCAGTCTGACTTGTAGTTATAAATCAAAATAATGTGGAAAGCAAAACAAAATCACACTAAAATATCAACTTCAATTAGGTTTTTTTTTAGATAGTGATTCAATACTATCAGACAAATATATGCTCTGTATGAGTGTATGTTAATGAAATGGACAAGTTTTAAAATGGCATAGACAGTAGTTTAGTGGTGCAGGACTGTTAAGATTGCTGTGCAGACAGACAGACAGGCAGGCAGACAGATACACAGAGGAAGGCAGGTGTTGTGTTTAATCCACCCAGCTCAGATGAATAACTGTTCTTCACTCATCCTGTTTTAGTAACCACATAACTTTCCATCATATGGACCAAAATCCCTAATTTCCACCTCTTCACAGCTCTCTGATGTTTAAATTGTAAGTTGCGTTAAGTCCAAACGTGGTCTGAAATGTTCTGCAGATGTAGCCCCTTCTCATGTGGTTCATGAAAGCAGAGATTTATCTGGTTTGAGAGGCCTCATTGGCCACAGTCTCCCTCCCTCATATTCAAGTCTAGGTGGGTGGTCTAATGGTCTTCTCATGCCCATTTCTATGGAGGCATAAACAGCACACATCCAGCAACAATCAACTCCTGTTGTTTAGGTTAAGGCAATCTGCCCAATTATGTTTTCACCCAAATCAAAACAACCCAATCTGCCGTTTTAACTTGACATGTGCAGTTATAGCATCTAATGTAATTTTGCACGCTGCTGTATTGAATTATGCATCAAAGTCAAGGTGAGAGAAGGTAAAAGTGATTACGGCTGAAAAACAATATGGCAAGATGACGGCAGGGTTATTGTGTTATAGTATTTCCCGGCTGTATCTGCGATAGATTTGCTATCTGAAGTGTTTGCAACTGAGCTGATGTCTCACCATATGCAGACACTGAATAGGCACACAAAAACACACACACTTGACCTTTCAAGAGCAGTGATGACAGCTCACAAACTCCTTTTGTAACTGAAAATGTCATATACTTTCCACCCACTTCTTGTCTTTTTATGGCGCAACCATGCTGCTCACTTGTGTTTTCAGTTCCTTGTCTTGCAGGTATGAAGTAACACAGTGAGTTGTAACACACGCCTATGTGTTCCAACTTGTTCAGTTAAGGTAGGTATGGTAGGTCCCTGTTGTGTGGTTAACATTCATTCCAGATAGTGTGATTCAGCTGAGATGATTCCCTGCTTTCCTTGGGTCAATATGTACACACTTTTCAAACCCAGACAGCCACATATGCACACTTTGTCACCCCATCTGCACTTCTACAGAGGGTGAGGGTGTTCTTTTGGCCACATTATTGACTCATCATCATCTCACATTTCCTGTTATGAAATAACATGACAATCAACACAGTCTAAAAACTATGAGCGCGGAAATAACTAGGATGTAAGCTTCTCTCAAAGTACTAAGATTCAGCTCTTTTGCAGTTTTTTTAAAATATTTTTTTATGCTGACATTGAAACATTTTTATTTTGACTTTACTGCATCATTTAAACCGAAGCTGGTTTTAAAGCAATTCACTATCAACCTAAAATGTCAATTTAATTCCACACACAGCTTTCAAGAACCACTGACAGCAGGGCGCAGGCTGAGACATGGAAATTGATTTTCCAGCGAATTGATTCAACCCCAGATCTTGCGTTGATCTACAGAGGAAGAAGCAGTAATGACACATTCTGTGATCCCACAGTTTCTATACGATGTGGTTAGGTTTTATCCAAATGCGACAAGGCCTGTAATAAATCTTGTCTTCCTTCCATCAGCCTGCCAGCAGCTGGGAGCCGTCAAGGGAAGCCACCCCAAGCAAAATGTTATTCCAGCTTGTTAGTGTTTGAACTCACAGCAAGCTGGGCTGCAGAAGCTGCTGCCTGTGGTTTATGGCTTGTGGGGTTGCTCAAGATATGGAGTCTCACTTTCCAAGTCAGGATGTCTCACCGCCATTGAAGCCACAACTGTAGCTGTGAGATAACGCAGGCACGTTGAGAAGAAAGGACTTCAGAGTAGACATGTGGTCTTGACTCAGTGAGTGACAAGACAGTGTGTATGTGTATGTGTATGTGTGTGTGTGTGTGCAGTTCATGTTGTTTTTCCACATCCGCCTACTGATGCAGTTTTGCAGCCACTTGCTGAAGCAATATTGCTTCCTCTTCTTTCCACAAACATTTACTTTTACCCAGGAGACTTATCCATATTAATTTAACAGACAAAACATTTTAAAGGTGTCATTCCGCTGAAAACCACTTTTCTACGCTTCCTTTTGGAATCTGATCGGTCACCCCAACTTCCCAACACATGCTGCCGGTCCATCTGACGTCCAATAGACTTTAGCGTCACCCACGTGGGGTTAAACCTGTCTGCCATTGCAGCACAACTGAAGTAGCATTAGCATTAGCATCTACAAGAGAAGACGGCGCCACAGTCGCTGCTGCACAGACAAAAAAAAGGCGGATCAAACTGTTTCATATGCTCTCTGTGGAAATAAAGCCTCGTTTTATTCCGATGCATGTTTTCAGTACAAGCAACGGCACGAAAACCTAGCTGGATGCTACTCTGGTAAAGGTAAACACATACAGAGAGCAAGAGGGGAGGGGGAGTGCTCCTTCAAGCATTCTGAGCCAATCAGAGACACCTCGTTACTGCCTCATGAACATGTATGAGGAAGTAAACTATGTCTGAAGTCATTTTTCTACCATGCAAAAACAGCTTGAAACAAAAGCAATCCAAATATTTTTTTTTAAATAGAACCAACACACAATGTTTTCCATAGAAATGGAGAACACAACAATATTAATGAAATAATGATGGACTGACAGCTTTCACATATAGATTTATTTTCTTTTAGACAATAGATTGATCATGCCTAATATGCTAATATTAGTTTTTTATTTGTGCATACATAAACATATATTGAAATGTATAATGATTAAAGTTGTAACAATATATGTATTCGTACCGAACTGTTGAAAACAGAAGTTCAGTTCGGTACAGACCTATACTGAACGAATAGTCAGTTTACATGTGACTATGTGCATATCATGCAGAGGTGAGGGTACAAAAATGACTTGAGGTCAAACAACAGTTTACCGGTACTTCCGCATGTCCATGATACAATAAGGCGTCTCTGATTGGCTCAGAATTTGTGAAGGAACACTCCCCCCTCCCCTGTGGCTCTGTGTGCATTTAACTTCCCAGAGTAGCATCCAGCTAGGTTTCATGCCGTTGCTTATTTTGAAAACGTGCAGGAAAATAGATGCTTTATTTCCACAGAGAGCACATGAAACAGTTTATTCCGCCATTATTTCCCAGTTTGTGCAGCAGCTACTGTGGCGCTGTCTTCTCTTGTAGATGCTAATGCTAATCCTACTTCAGATTCTCTGCAATGGGGGACGGGCTTAACCCGACGTGGGTGACGCCAATGTCCTCATGACGTGCAGTGGACAGGCTTTTTCTGAGTGGCTCATTTCTCTGTTGTTTTATGAATGGGAAATACAGCCAGTAGAGGTGACACACCATGCAGAAAACGCAGCATGTGTTGGTAACTCATGGTGACCCATCAGATTCCAAAAGGAGCATGGAAAAGTGTTTTTTTTCTGCCAAATGACACCTTGAAGATGTTGGAATTTTTTTTTTTTACTGTTTAAAAGGAATTCATTATTTTCAATTTCAACATTTGGTTAATCATTTAAGAATATATCATTTAACTTACTGGTACCAAGTAGCACTTTGAATTTATTTACTGTTTCTGTTTATTGAAATTTTTTTTGGTTTAATAAATACCGTGCTGAGGAAAAAAATAGTTTTGCATTTTTTTGCATTACCGAAAATGAACCGAACCGTGACTTTAAAACCAAGGTGCATACCGAACTGAGATTTTTGTGTACCGTTGTTTTACACTCCTAATAATGATGTATAATATTTAAGTTTTTATTCCACATCAAAGCCACACATGCCTATTGATTTCTGAAATTCATGAAAATATTTGCTCAGATAAGAGTTTGACTGATAAGGGTGGTGGTTTATCAGTCACAAAAGGTCCAAAGTTGTCTGTCACTCAGTGTATGTATTGCTCAGCATTTAGTCTTTGGATGTTTTTCTTGTAGTCCTTTGTTGTGAAACTGTGGGACTAAGCCCTGTGATTCGATCACAGCACAGTCCACAGTGACTTTGTATAGCCAAAAAAGCTAGAGCATAAGAGATTATAATGAAGATACATTTTACTATACGGGTATGAGTAATTTAAAATGTTAGTTTTATTACTATAGTAACAGAGTTTGCAGGCTGGTTAAATCTTAACTATATCATGTCCATCTGATTTCTTTTAGTAATTTATATATACTTCATTATTTTCAATGAATAAAAAAACACTAGTACTCACAGTTCATCATAATACTGCGATCAGTGATTGTACTTACATTTTATTTATGAAGTTTGTATAATTTTTTATCTCATTGTTCTATAGTTTCTTTTGGTTGTAATAGATGAATAATAACAACCCCCTTTATAACAAACACACTAGGTACCTTGGTTCACTATGATACTTTCTCTAAATTGAAAAAGAGTGGGACAAAGGCAACTGGAAGACATTATCTGTGAGAATGACAGGTGAGAATATGAAAATGTCTTCTAACTTGTTCTATGAATAAAGCATTAACGCTTAAGTGAAGGACATGGGCATACTAATTGGATATGCTTGGTTGATTCTATTACACTACAAAGATAAGGTTAGGCAGTGAGGTCAAGAGGGCAATATGATGCTCCATCTGATTCAGTGATAGTTTTCTCCATTCATTCTCACAAACACTCCCTCCCCCTCCACCTCAACACACACACTCATAGACACACATGACCTGAGGGTCAGCTGTTGTGGCTGCTGCTCCTGCCTGGCCCTTGGGGACAGTGGGCGGACAGGCTATTGATCAGCTGAACTATTATCAGAGCTGAAGCTGTTTATCATGCTGTCTGCTCGCAGTAGGGAGTGTCCGTCTCTAATGGACCGTGGTACGACACTCCCCTGCACCTGTCCTTGTCACCCCTACACCTTAAGCACCATCGATCCCTACATCACCCGTCCTTGTCCCACTGGTCTCCCACTCTCTGGAGGAGGATGGCTCCACATGTACTGTCAGCAGTGAAATATGTTTCTCATTGGTGTCGCCATGCTGATGTGTCTCTCCTATCCACTGTCCTTTCATAAACTGCCCTTACCTAGCCAAATAGAGGCAGTTTGGAAATAGTGTTGACCATATCATCACTGTCTGACCTCTGACATATTCACACTAATATTCTCCTAACACAGATAAAGCAACAACAAAAACAAATAGTCACAATTTATGCTCAAAATACACTGTATAACAATATATATATATGTATATATATATATATATATATATATATATATATATATATATATATATATATATATATATATTTTAAATCCTATTATTTCCATTGTGAACTAATCTAAAATGGAGCAACATCCTTGACTTTTCAGATATTACTCTATAATAACAGCTTTTCAAGTTATTTTTGCATAGAGGCTGTGGGTGAGATGTTCTGAATCTAAAGGATGACATTCATTTTTGCACCTGAGTGCTTTAGTCTTGTTTTTTTTTTTCCCTTTACAACAGAAATACAACACTGTCTTCTTTAATTGGAATCTGCAAACAACAACAAACAACTGATTCCCAACCCAAACTTCATGCAAGCGCACAACCCTGTGCAAATGTATCATACTGTACTTTCATTATCTAAAAAGTCAAAGTTACCAAAGTGCTGCAGTACAGTCAAATGCAAACTTCAAGTTACAACCCATATGTGCTGACAAAGATCAGATTTTTCGATTATTGCGGATGAACTAGTGTTCACTTGATGGGATAAAACCATGTCCAGTCACACACTTTGAGGCAATGGTCAATATCAGATGTGTGTACTGCAAAGTCGTTACAATGACCTATTAAAAAAGAGCTAGTAAATGTCAGACACCAGAAGCTATGGTCATAAACAAGCCAGTGGACAGTGGTTATTCCGAGGTCATGCAGAGTGCTCAGTCGTCTGTGGCGGCTGGCTGGGGGAAACAAAGTGATGAGGATTTAATGATATCCAGCTTTGTGGCTATTGATAGCAGAGTCAATGGGCTGCACTGTGGGTGTCTCTCTGATACACAGCAGATTAGCAGTTCTGTGCCAGATGAAAACGTCAGAGATCAATAGGACACAGGGGAGAATCAATAACAGTCCCACCACTCTGTAGCTTTCATTTGGTGGATTGCTCTGGTCCTTTATGGCCTGCCGTGCTGTCAGCGTGCCATTAACTGCATTCATAAAACATGCATCACATATCTGTCACAGGCATCATATGTTAATGCCTCCTGCTAATGAATATGAATGCTCTGCTCATAAGCAAAGTCTCTCTCTCTCATTACATTGCTTTACACCTCACTGAGCCTGAAGAGCTCGCCTTGGATGAAATGTAAATCACTGCTTTATTGGAGGAAAATGCATGACTTTCATACTAAGGCTTATGCAGGTGAGTACAAAATACACTCAATTTACTGAAAATGAAGGTTTAAAGCCAATGTGCATGTAAAATCCTGAGAAATAAGTGAACTAATTGAAACATTATTGGCATGCCTATGTTGAGAAAACAACAGAAATTATCCAGCAATGTCCTAAATACTATAATAAGCATTACCTGGCTTGTCACACTTCATTATAGTCCGCAGATCTGAGATTAATTAGCATTATTGTGCACAGTGAGTGAGAGAATTAGAAAGTAATTACATTAACCTTCCAGATCACACCTTGTCTTTTTACAAGACGTGTCTGAGCAATAAAAGATTGATACTGCATAGATGATTACTCTTATCCTTGACAGTGTCTGCCTTGATCCAATTAGCCATTCAGGGCTAATTTAATTACTTGGGGCTGCTATAGTCTCTCTATCTTTCTGTCCTTGCCACTAGGATAATCACAACTCTGGGCAGTGGAACAGATTATCTTTAGCACATATATGACAATGGAATAATCAAACTGATATGGGTAAAACAATAAATTAACAGCCCTTACAGTGAATGATGACTGGGAAAATGGCAGTCTTTTGTTCATACTTTTTTCAGTGTATAATGACTTCTGTAAGTCTATTTTTAAGCACTGACACCCAAGAATATAGCGAGTGGCAGAGACTAGCTTTGTAGCACTTATCAGTCTCCGAAGTCTCTCACTCTGTAAACTTCTCTGGAATATCAATCACATAAAAAGTATGTTTCATTTTAAGCACTAATGAAGGTGAGAGCTACTTCGTATGAGAGAACATATCCATATGATTAGTATGCATGGAGAAAGCTCATAGTTGATATTAGGTGAAACTGTCTTCATGCACACAGAGTAATCTCATCTGCTTCATTTTGAGCACAGTGGTGGGATGCCAGGCACGTACCAATCTTCTCCGCTCCAGGGACAATATGGGTTTGAGAAATGAGAGGTGGAAGCCACGGCATTGCCAGCCACATCCATAATTGGCAAACTGTACAAGATGAGAATGAACTCTAGGCTTGGCTTGTCTTTGTTGTAATTAAGATGAAATTCACCAATCATTTAAACTCACAAATGGAGCTTTGACAGAAGGCCAAGAGCCCATTGAAATACCATTGGCTTGCAGTTTAGATATTTATCTGTCTCTGCAGAATTGAAAAGCCTGTGTTTAAGTTTCTACAATCAGCATACAGGATTGGAGTTCCTATTAATCTTTGAGCAAAGGTCAAAAGATATAAAAAGTATTAAACATGTGCTGTAATTAAATTGTAAATTACATACACAAGTAGAAATCACAGGTGATCCTAATTTGTTCAGCTCCTGATAAAGTAGGAGCTCGTTTACCACCTATGAATATATGAGAAGCTCACTTATAGAATATATATTCTCTTGCTTCTGTAATCAAGCATGTTCATTAACTTATAAACACATGATCTGTGCCAAAATAAGCATTATACATATCATTAGAAAGCTTAAAGTCTCCATATTTATTTTTGTATATTTATGAAAATCATGAGCATTAAATAACAATTTAAAATAAAATCAAGATGTGTTGATGATTATTCATGTCATCATTTGTGATTTAAGGTGGTCCAGTGGTCTGCATTACCACAATGTTTAAGGTTGATTATAGCTATACATTAATTAATTTCTATATATTGAAGTATCAACATCTGCACTGTGTATATTCAACAACTCAAATCAAATGGAGAAACTATCGAGCAATGCCATTTCATTT
This sequence comes from Siphamia tubifer, assembly GCA_020466265.1. Classification (NCBI taxonomy): domain Eukaryota; kingdom Metazoa; phylum Chordata; class Actinopteri; order Kurtiformes; family Apogonidae; genus Siphamia; species Siphamia tubifer. The sequence goes on along the minus strand of CM035788.1, from coordinate 23,370,963 downwards.
TAGTGCAACTCTGGGCTTTGGACAGTGTTAAACCCTATGTACTTTATAAGGAACAAAATTAGAAACACTAAAAGTAAAATAAATAAATTGATTAAATTATCTGTAAAACATTTCACTCCTGTTTTAGTATCTCTCTGCATTTCTCTGTGGACTTGATTTATAAGCATGACATGTTAGAATCAGGCCAAGTTTTGGAGCTAATGAGTTGAAACAGATCCAGAGACTTCATGTTCACAATAGCCAGTGGGAGCAACATTAAAGACTGTGTGTTCACAGTCCTGCTCTTCCTTCTAGGGGCTTTCTTCAATGTCTGTGTGAATCTCACTTGGTCATGAATGGGGTGTTTAAACACAGCTTTAATCAGGGAATTGTGTGGGGAGTGTTCTGTTAATCTGTGATTATAACAGCAGATCAATGAGGATTCCTGCTCTGAGCTGTGTCAGTGATAAAAAAGAGGATTTACATCAAATATTCATACCCAGCTTTCCCAGAGGATTCACAACCACAGACAACCACTGACTTTTATTTTATACTGAACAGATGGAAAACAAAACCAAGTGACGAATATGCTGTAAAGACAGCGTTGCTCCAGATGATGTTTTATCCAAGAAAAGTTGCAAACTGCAGAAATTATGTACAAAGTGCTGCTTTATGTTTAGAGGCATCATGAACACAGTGTGCTTTCTAGACATCCTTCTCCTGTGCCCAGCATCTCAAGACAAATTAACATCATGTTAAACATGGTTATATAACAGTAAATCAGTGGATGAAACAGACTTTGAAGACACAGTCAGCCCTATGATGTTTTGTCATCAGAAAGCAGTTGGTCTGAGGGATAAGTTAAGATTAGACAGTTTTTTAAGTGCAAGTATTACTGAAGTCAAACAAAATGCATTAGAGGTTAGAGCAGCAAATATATTTTGCTCGTCCTTCATGTGCAATAAAATTGCAAGGTAATTATAAAGCCCTTTCTAAGAAAATGTGGGCAATAATGAACTTCTCAATGATGAATTTGCAAATTTTTCAGAAAAATGCCATAACTGCACCTGTTTTTAATGTTGTTCTACATTCTAGACAGTCTTAATTTGCTGTCAGTAAATGACCTGGTGCTATGTCTGTTAACAACAAAACTTGGAGAAGTAACACATTTTCATTTTCAGAGGCTATCAGTGGAAGCCAATTTAATCTCTTTAATGTTTGATGGTATTTTCTTGAAAGCAAAAGCAACAAGTACATAATTATCTGTCTAATTAAGCTGCCAAAACACAAGCACAGTGCTGAAGCACCTCTGAAACAGTGAGTGCACCATTCATTAGCATGTGCTATAAGCTTATTAATCATCTAACAGCCAATTAGCACACTGTTACCATTTGCAGTGGGTGTGTAAATAAATTCCTGGGTTAATTTCTTCCTCTGATAATAAAGGGAACATTATGAAAATTAGCTCTGTGACTATGTAAATGATCTATGTTGTTAATTGCATACCAGCGATAGATGTTTGCCATGAACCAGGCTGGTGATGCAACAAATATTTCCCGGGCTGTTAGAGAAATTAAACGGGTAGCTGCTGATTCCCTGGAGGAATCCACAAGCTACAATAATGACATTTACCCAGCCCTCTGGCACACTGATAATGACAATGTCGCAGCTTGGCAGCAGGCCAGTGGGAGGTGAGGGTGATGGTGTGGGGCTAGCAATCATCTCTGAGAAAGACAGCATAAATATACATGTGCACAAAAACAGAAATATGCACACACTGGCCACACTGGTAGACAAAATGGTGGGTTTTAAGGACTAAATCAGGTCTTGTATCACCCACTGGTAATTAATAATAATTGCTTTCTAATAAGGGGCATGCCATTAGCAAATTACCTCTGTACTGAAATGCAACCACAGCAGAACACGTTGTTATTGGAAATGGAATCTAATGGGATTCACTTGACCAAAATAACACACACACACACACACACACACACACACACACACACACACACTGAATTCATTGAAAACAACTGATGACCACTCACTGCTAATGGAATTAGATGCATAATGCATTATAGCTGTCAAAATAATGTCATCACTAGCACAGACATGGAGTTGATGCAGAATCAGTGTAGCAGCTCTGACAGCAGGCAGCGGATCTGAGGGAAACTTAACGATTGATGTTTTACTGACAAGCATGAGAAGCGAAAGATGTTTGGATGTTAGAAACCAAAAAGCAAGGTGGACTCTTGTTTTTTTTTTTAGCTTGAACTCCACCAACTTACCCACCCCCTCCACGTTGAGGCTTTGTGATAAATGCTTCAAGCTGGTCTTAATCATGCGTGTGACAGAGGAGGAAATGGAGGCCAGGGCAGACAGACAGGATGAATGGAGCATTTACTTCGGGTGGCTTCCATAAAACAGTCCTCCATGCAATACTGCCCCTGTATTGCTGACAATGTCTGGCTTAGACACTTTAGCAAATACACTCAGCATGGCCAATCGGATAGGCTATGCTAATGCCAACAAAAGCCTAGAACAGTGCCCAGCAAACTTTCAGATTTGTTCAGTTGAGCATAACTATTTTGAATAATGTATAATATATGTATGTTTGAATGTTGAAGCAGGCATATTTAGTCATATTATATAGATCAGTATTCTGTGTTCATGTTTATTTATCAGCTGCTTAGCTCTGGATTCTCATTGCAGCCAAATTCTCCCTCCTTCTGCTGCCCAATCAATTAACACTCGGGTAATACCAGGCCTATTAGAGCCAGCCAGAACCTTCCCAGCCCTGTCATCTGCTGTTGGAACAATTGCTTAATATAACACCAGACTCAAAGGAGCACTTACCGGGGCCCAATCTTCTGGAATCAATAACAACAGGCAGGCTATATTGTTTCAAACAAGGAAACAGTGGGGGATGAGAGTGAGGGAGAGAGAGATGGGAGGTGGGTCAATACGAGTGCTTGGGTTTAAGAGACGCTGGCTCAGCCATAAAAAAAAAAAAAAAACATTGTGCCCCAAAGTACTGCTGTCTCTGACAAGGATATAAGCACCGCTTCCTGGTCAGAGGGGAGGGCAATGGGTCTGCTTGTCGTTGAGGTCTGAGAAAAGACAAAGCTTATCACCAGGCTCCTCCACAACTATGAGAAAAGTCATGAGATTTAACCTCTGAGCCACAACACAACAGCTAAAGGGCAGCAGCCCAGGGGGAGACACAGTGTGACGGTCTGCAGCTTTTGTCACCCACACTGTGGGACACTGTCAGGGAGTGGCAGCAATGTGGCATTTAGGGTCAGGGGAGATTTCATTTTCTTGATGATAATTCTTCAGGAGCTGTCCATCAAAGTTGATGAAAATTCAAATTGTGCTGCGAGCAGATGATTAGAAAGGCATTTGCCATCCATATAACACAAATGTCATAGCCTTGCTGGCATAACAATGACAGGGCAGAGCCACCCAGCCGAGCTAATGGAGAGCATTTTTCTAGTAAGTGAAGCTGTCGCCTCTCTGGGGCCTGTCAATGTCAGAGACGCATGGATCGCATCATTTCCTGTGCCAGCAGGGTGAGCTGGCTGGGGACACCACAAAGTATCGATTTGTCTGTAATCACACAAGCAGTTTGGGCTTCAGAAAAACTTCATCCTGAAGTGCTTAGCTTTAAGGACAGGATCCAATTTCTCTGCAAAGAGCAAGAGAAGAATGAAGGAGGGAGTGAAAAAGATATGGTGTCAGTGATCTTTACTACAGGCCTGAAACAGAAGAGCAGGGAGTTATTGACAGCATGCCGCCTATCATCAGGACTGGTAGTCTGACTCTGCCCCTGTATGACCCAGTGGAAACACTTTTGTGAGACCTCATCACTAACAAATCCTTTCACGCCAAACTCAATACTAATCTTTACAGTCTTCAGCTGCCAAATTGGTTTTGTTCAAGCAGTAAAGTGCAGGGAATAGACCCTAATGTCTGAGTATTTGTCTTGCAGCATCAACAAGAGGGTCACAGGAGGGACATGACCAGTAAATAAAAACCAACTCAGGAATGAGACACTATATTCCTGAAATTTTTGTTTCCAGAGACACTGAATACATTCTAAAAGTGAGCTTGTATATGTCTGTCCAAAAGAATATTGCTGAATGGCTTTGATAAAACTGAAAAAGATTGTGTTTTTGGAAGATGAAAATGTGAGTAACAGGAGACAATTTTTTTCTTAGAAACTGCATCTATTTTTGGAATTGAAGGCTTGGTTTTGATTAATATCAAATAACTGAACGATTACACCTGCATCTTTTGATAATGACACCAAACTTCGTCAGCCACAAAAAGGAATGAATGAGCTAACAGGGAAGCAGGTGAAGAAGAGGTGTGAACTACAGCATCCTCCTCAGAGGAAATAGTCAGTTCTGTGTCTCATCTCTCTTCCCTTTGATGATTTCATATGAAAGTGTCACCGAGATGGACTCAAACTATCAAAATGGAGTTGAAATTGTCAAAACATAAAAAAGCCTTTCTGTCAATTAATGCCATAAACACACAAAATTAACTTCACAAGAAAAATGTTTCTGTTTATTTTCCCCATGTAACACTTAACATAAAATACATAATAAAAGAAATACATTTGGAGGGTGATGAGACAGAAGAAATACAATTTCAATATAATCATACTGAGTTTAGTACAAACTTAACTATGTTTAACTATGAATGTTTTTTTAAATATAGGACAAGGAAATAAGCTTCTACGTAACAACTATTACTGTGCTGCTTCAATGAATTGGTGAGGAAACAGATGTGCAGAAGGGAAACTACATGCCGACAGGTAGACAGAGTACCGTCTGCTGCTGTACGGTTATCAAACTGTACCCCATGACTTCTTCCAGCTTCCAGCATGCTACCTGCATACGTCCCCCCAGTTGCCATGGTAATAGAGACTGGCGTAAATAGTGATGGACCAACCACAGACATCAGAGCAGTTCTAAAGCAGAAACATCAGACAACTGCTGGTGGAGGTGATTTATTAAGTCCATGTTCAAAGTCCATCTGAAGCATAACAAGCCTATAAGCATGCAAAGCATCGAATACATTAAACTGGCTGAGGAGCCCTCTCCCTCTTCATTGTTGCGTTTATATTACATTCCTCCATGCATGAAAGCCTGAATGAAAAGACAAACAATCATCAAAATAGATACATACTGGCCTGTGCCAAAATTCAGGCTCACCATCTTATTCAGAGCATATCATGTTTATGCACAGAGTGAGCCATAATTTGCCTCTAAATAATTGACTTTTCCAGTGTTAAGATCTCATGAGATCCTTTCAGTTTATTCACTGAATGGCCTTTGCAGCATGAGCAGCATATTAGCCTTTCAGAAATGTCTTGTCAGGCCTGCCACCGAGCTGTACATAGAGGCTCTTCTCCTCCACGCATTTTCCTGAATAATAACCTTCAACTAACCTTTAAACCACGGTGAATAATTTCAATCCTATTTTCATATCAATGGCTGAGTCAAGCCAGGCAATTATCTTTTATCCGTATACTTTGCTGTCAGTGGAGAGAATAATAAAGTTTTCCCTTGTGAGGAGCTGGAGCAGGAAGAAAAGAGAGAGAGCCAAAAAAGCAGTGCAAGATGCTAGAGATGCAATCTAAAGACATTAATGCAGCAATGAATTATTCAGTAATGACTACAAGATCTGTCATAAAAAAAAGCTCTGCTAACATCTGCACCGTGTTCTGAGGGGGCTGAGCAGAGCAGGGCATTGACGCCAGAACGCCTCTGAAGATAAACATGACAAATTGGCAGATCATCTGTTCAATTAGGATAGCAGAGCAGGTGTGCCGGTGAGACGCCTGTGCCACAGGATGACACAGTTACCAAGCCAAACCAGTGGCATGATGGGAAATACCTTGTTTGTGTGACAGTGATTTAGAGCGATGCACCAGAAGGATACCCCAAGAAAAAAAAAGGATATTCCCCTTGGTACTCATTAAAATTCGACTGCAGACGGCACCCTGCCCCTCTCCCCCTCCATTTCAGTACTTCATCCTTCTGCTTTTGGCTCCTCAACTGCCTGACTGGACCTTCCAGGATCATTTCTTATTAATCCATAAAACATACTGCACTGGTGATTGGACTGAAGGGAGCACTGGAGCAGCAAAACATGAGATATGGAAAAATATCACACATTTCGGCGAGCAAGCAGGCAGGCAGGTGGGGGGTGGGGGGCAGCAGAGAGGAGAATAAGTGGTGAACAGGGAATGGGCTGTGTGTGAGAGAGATGATGGTGGGGGGTGGGGGGGTGGTGGAATCATGAGGGCAAAGGAGGGAGGGGGAGGCACAGTGAGAGGGGAGGGGAGAGGGGAGTGTGAGCAAGAAACATGTTTTGAAATATTAATCCATGGTTCTGGCCGTGGGCTAGTGCACAGAGATGAAAAAAGCAGGGGAACCTTTGAAGCGAGGGAATGTTCCCTGCATTCGTGAAGCAGGCGCTGCACAGACGGCCATGTTGGTGGAGAACAACTGGGGCAGGTGCAATGTGTTTCCCTCACATCTGAGAGCCCTTGTCTCCACTCTACCCCATACGGCTTATTGGTACAGAGCGTATTTAGAGTGCTCTCTTTTCCCAGCCCTGACACAAATGAGATGAGTGTGGTACAGTCTCTTAATCCCCTGTGCCTTGTAAAGCCTTTGAAAGGAATACTTACTGCAGCATAAACTATCGTTCACAGTCTTAAAGCAAGCACAGACTCAGTGCTGAGGGAAAGACAGTTTCCTGCATGCAGTTGTAGCATCATCTGATTTAGCTGAAAAGTGCATAACACGACATCACAGGATCTTATTGAGCGTTAATGACTGCTGAAACCCTGCTGAGGGTCTAATCAATTCAGTACTGTGTTGTGACTGCTATGTGCCTGGTACATACCATGGCCCACTTACTCAGAGCTCCAGCCGTGCTGTGGCCTGCCACATCACCTCCCAGTCATCTCTCAGTGGTATCACACATGATCTCACAACGCTAACTCTCCCTGCTCTCTACACACACCACACAACCACAATGCACATGAAACAGCATGAAGACGTCTTCAGTGGCAGAAAGTGAAGCCTCATTAAACATGAAAGAAAAAACTCATTTAGGTGGATAACTTAATATGCAGTCTTCGAATTTACCACCGCAAACATATCCGCTATGAAGACAATACATTAAACCACTTTGAAAAATCACACTGGGAAAAGTCATCATCATTAAAGCATACTCGGGCTAAGTATCTTAGATGAATTATGCTCCCTGCATCAAAAGACAGCAGGAATAACATTGAGAGTGTGTCCTTTTCTCTTCTATTCTCTGGCAGCACCCTGCTGGGAAACTTGAAATTACCCTCTGTCTGGCTATTCTCCACTAATAATAATGATAAAGTTTTTTTCTTCCCAATTATGCAAAGAACTCTCAATTAGCATAACTCGTCCTCTGTGTCAGTACAAACAGTAGAACACCCTGCGGGCCCATGATGGTTTCATTCTCAGCCTGTTGTTTTTCCTTTTTTTCTTTCTTTTTTTGGTCTTCCTCTTGTGAGTTAATGAAGATGTATGTTTATAAAGATAGTTGTAATGGTGCTAGTGTTGGTGCAGGTGTAAGTAACTCATAGGTGAAGCTGTGTTTAGTATGCTGCCCTCTGCAGGACCCCCAAAAGGGTTGCAATGCTATAAGAGTCAGGCCTGCAGCCTCAGTGGAGAGGCAGTGACACACTCCCTCTCTCACAGCCTGCAGCAAAGATTAAAGATGTATGTTTAGGGCAGATCAAATAGAATGCAGAATCCACAGGCCCACAGAGAGAAAACAACACATTAAAAAAGATTTTAAATAAAACCATACATACTGTATGCTCGAGGCTTTGTCTGAGCCTCGAGACGAGGAAGCTGATAATGTCCATCATGCCTGCTATCATCAAAAGAAACAGATATCCTGAAAATCAAAGCTAGTTGCTGTGATTTGTGCATTTTAAGGACAATACAGTCCTGAGGGGAAACCATGAAAGAATCTTGGAAGAAATCATGGTTAGCACAGGTTTTCCTTCATTAAAATGAGCATATGATGGGGATGCATTTCTATGCTGAGATGACAATCAGGCCTTTACAGATGTGATGCCTGAGACTCAAAGGTATCATATGTACTTTTTTTAGTAACATACAGAGCTGTGAGCGGAAATAGGACATTGAGAGCTGAGGAGAAAAACAGGGATGGGTGTACTATGTTGTAGTGAGTACTGATGAAAGTGCCTGAAAGTCCTTAAGGGTTTAGCAGTAAACACTACAAACAGACAATCCCCAGAGAGCCCCATCACCTCCCTCCTGCTCTTATTCCTTCCTTTGTCTCTAAGGAGGAGAACAGAGAACAATATTAGCAGTACACTGAGGATGAGGATGCAGCATACATCAAAAAGTTTTGGTGCCTGTAACCCCTGAATACATAGACAGATTGTACTGACTTGTGATCTATCAAATAATTTTTAACACTGAAAAAGTCACAGCTAAAGGTGTGAAGTGGACACCCTACCGCCACGACACAGCAATATCCAATCAGTGAACAGCGCTTTGACACATCAGCAGCACTCCAGAGGGTCTGTGTCGACTCAAGTGTCCACATTCCTACTCAGCAGGCGATTGGCCCAGGCAAAACTCACAGACATCAACTGAAACAGGCATATACAATGCACAGGGCGGAGCACTGTTTCCTGTGAGAAGTGGAGATGAAAGGTCACATTATGGTGTCAGATTAGACATGGCTTTGAGTTGGGCCTGCTCTGAGCTCGGTCAGACACATTAGAGGGACATGTTTTCCCATCGCCTCATTTGAGGTGCGCTTGTGAGCCTTGTGAAATCCTCTTCCCTCATCACATCCCACTTCCAACGCCTCAGGCACTCACAGAGAAAGAGAAGGGAGAGTGAGAAAGGGAGCAAGTGTGTGTGTGTGTGTGTGTGTGTGTGTGTGTGTGTGTGTGTGTGAACGAGAGAGAGAGGATTTCACGAATGCCTTCATCATTTAAACGGCTGTGCTGTCGCTGGAGCGCAGCATGAATAATTCAGTGGGACTGCTCCTTCTTCAAACAGACAAATAGAACAGGATTACGCCTCCACAAAGCAAACGGTAAACACCACAATCAAAACAACAGAATTAATTAGGTAATTAGAGAGACAAAATAAATGTGAAATAATGATAAACTCTTCTGAGACCACAGCTGCAACTCTGTTACAGTATGCAAAAATGCAGATTCGAGACTTCAGAATACATTACTGCAGAGGATTGTTTGGAATGAATGGCATCGGCAACCATTTTTGATGAGATTCAACACATAATCCTCATCCAAGCATACTGCTGAGGAGGAATTTCAAAAGTATATTTGCTAGACAGTTTTGCACAAATCTACACAAGGCCAATCAATTAATACTAATGAATATTCAAAGTATTTTTCAAGAAATCATCAGTTAATTAATGTTTGTACTGCTTCAAACACTGGCCAAAATGGACCATATTCTTATTATTGGTTACAGTTACGTTGAAAGAGATTCTAAATCTTGTCTGCCAAGAATATTTGTATATACACAGTGACATGTTGAGTAGGAAAAAAAAAACAGATGGAGGCTTACATAATTGAAGAATGAACAGCAATCCAGCTCAAGGATTTGTAGTTCATTTGCAGTCTAGAGTTAAGAAGGCATTTATCTCCTTCTCATTCCAGCTGGAGTATTTCACTGCTCTATAGCCGATTAAAAGTGTAAGCAAAGAGAATCCTTCTCATCTCAGAGAAATCCAACCATGAAGAACAAGTGACAAAAGCATGCAGAGCAGCGGGCCAACAGAGAATTTTGTTTGCCTTGTGATCGAGAAAGGTCAGGACTAAACCTTCTGCTAGCAGCAATTAATGTCTTCAACTCATAGTGCAGGAAGTACAGTGATCATCAGTTGACATTGTCGGCTTTAATCCCATGACAGAGCCTGGCATGAGGCTTTAGGTGAATATGAGCTATCCATTTCAAGCAATATTTAAATCACATTTCCAATTTGAGGCCCTTGAACAGCAGTTTAGAACGGGATGAGGAGGTTGAGACATAATGACAGCTTCTCTGGGGTTTATTGAAAGTGATGAATGCTCAGAAGAGGGGATTGCTCCATGTGAATTCATGAATTTGAAAGAGATTATATAAGCAGAGATCAATTTGAAAGTCCTACAGCTCAACATTGATGCAATGTTTCAAGGGCACGAAAAATACTAAGCACGACCAAGTGAAAAAAGACATCCCTTCAACAGCTTGAAAAGCCCTTTTGCTGCTGAAACAAATTAGCTCTCTAAATCTGATAATGCCTCCATCCAAACCAGTTTAATCAGCAATATCAGGGCAAGGGGACACCACATAACACACTAGAATGGAGAGACATCGTTCAGATACTGTGAAGCCCAATTTACCCACTGTACATACAGCAGCCGCAGCATGTGATGATGGATAAGAGGATGAAAAACTAGCTGTAATGTCCACCATAATAGCAGGGGGTCACAGAGCAAGAAACATTCAGTAGCTGTATCTCAGAGTGAGCACAAATTTACAGCTAAATGACTAGGACTAACTATATTAGCTACCACTGAATACAACCCCCTGAGGACAGCATTAAAGGCTCAACAAGACAGATTGGAACACAGCATTTCTATCAAAGGGCCACAGACGTAGAGCCCCCATGTTGGAAGAAAGAAAAGAATAACATCACTAATAAATGAACATGAGATACAAAGAGAAGGGAAATCTGGGACAAAAAGAATGAGGCACACATATTTCGTGTGAATCTGGGAGTCAAATGGAATAGCGAATGAGGAGCTGCTCCTGCTGCTGTCCTGCAGGGGCAGGGCGGCTGTTTTTCTACAGCTAGCATTCATTTACTGATCTCATTAATATCCCCACTCTGAGGAGGAGAGAGACAGCAGCAATGAAACAGCCTCCCCCTTCTTTCCACCTCCTCCTCCTCCTCTTCTCGCCATCATCCATGTGCCTGTTCCACTGGGTCCCCCTCCCTCGCCTCTCATCTCCGCCTCTCTGTAGTTCAGTAATTGGACTCAGCTCATTGTTATTCAAAACCCTGTAGAACCAATTAGCTGCAGACCTCCTGACCCTGGGTTGCTATGTAATGGTGCAAGCTAAAGACTCTAAGTGAGGAAGCCAAGAGCAAAGGTTTTAAATTCCTTTAGTTCCTGATTAATAATCCTGTCAGGGCGATCAGAGACATTAAAGAGAGACTCTGGTTCGGCTTCTGCTTTTATGGCTTCTCCCTCATTTCTAGGCTGTCCATTAAAGCTTAATGATGCTGGGGGTCGCTCTCTCTCCTCTGTCTTGTCAGATAAATGTACAGTTAACAGGATAATGAGGAATCCTGATCCTCCAGCAATCAGGGACAAAGCAGTCCTCTGACCCCACCAGGAAAAAGTGGGGCAGCATGGGAAGGATGGACAGAGAAGACTGAGGAAGGGAGGAGTGGGAGGTGGACAGAAATGTCCGGCTGCCCCAGAGGATAGAGATGAAAGAGACGGAGCGGATGAAACCTGGGGTGGAAGCCAGAGATAAGAGGGATGCAGATAACACCTCATGCAACATTGATGAGGAGACTGTTGGAAAAAGAGTAGTGGTGGGGGCAGCTTAGACAGCCGAGTGCTACAAGTGATTTGTTTAGTAAGGATACAAGAGTGCAGATGTTGCAGTGTAACGTTAGACAGCCACTGAGGAAATAATAACTCATCAGTAGCACAGGACAATTATTTGTTTACACCTCTTTATATAAACTGCCTTTATAGGAGCATATGTTCATAAATTGATTAAATTTGCTCGACAGAAACACATAAATACTAAAAAGCCCTTCAGAGTTATAAAATACAGTCCATGCAACTGTATTTCAAGGCAAATTAGTTGAAAAACAAAAGTCCTCATATGTATATAAATATATATATATATATATATATATATATATATATATATATATATATATGTGATGAGGTATGATATATGTTATTATTATCACTTAAAACATTCATACTTGTTAATATATAAGATGTAAAAATACTATATAAGTTACTTAATACCTTTAATGACAATACAGTTTTCACACATTGGTGGAGGCTTATTCTTTGACAATATTACATCACTTCTATGATTTTTAGGTATCTTTTTTCAGATCCTGTATCTTATTGTGATGATTCATTTTCCCTTTGTACCTTATGCCATTTACCCAGGAAGATTATTGTGAAGAATAAAACGCAATGACATTTATTAATTAGTTACTACTATTTCTAACTTGTCTCAATGAAGCAAAGTGCACATATGCGCATCATCTCAAGGTAATGCATTCCTGACACTCAGTATGTTGATGGTAGTTACATGCCATAACACATAACACACTAATAAACATCGGATGATTGAGAGGGTGGGGGAATTAATGGGGAAAATTAGACAAGAAACACATCACATATTAGAATAAATAACTTAATTATAAGGCATCCATAGGATTGTCTTCTCATAAAGAGGTAACATTTCAGTTTTATAGCGCAAATAATTGTTTCATATCCTCGTAAGGCAGTAAAGGCTATGTTTCCAAATCAAACCATATAAGGCCATTGACTTGACTTGTTTGTGAGTCATCTCTACAGGCAATTGCAATTTCTGAACCAAGGGGCGCAGAGAACACCAGGCTCACACCTGTTTTCTGAAACCTGTTTGGAAAAAGTTGTGGTGTTTGCATTCCTAGCAGTGAAGTGCTTATTTGGTTCAGTTTTCTAGGCTTGGCCGAGGGTTGTGGGAGGATTCACATGCAATGCTGTAAACACTGGCTGCTTCAAGCCCTCTGACACTGATGCATCGCCTCCCAGGCTGCTATAAATCCTTTTACAACAAACTCCATAAAGCTCTTTGGTGCCTAAATATTTATGGTTGCCTGAGTTTCCCTTGAGGGTTGTTTTCTGTCAAAGTACCAACAGCACTAAGTCATGTGGAGCGACTCCAGACTTCTTATCTGGGAGTCAGGCTAAAGGGCCTGGTGGTCTGGTCATGTCCACCAGAGGAGGATCATATATTGAGAGTACAGGCCACTAATGAGTGCTTCTCCTTCCCTGATTTTTCTTCCCTGGTCTCCTCTGTTAGTGGACTCAATTGACCTGGCAAACAAACATTCTGCTGAATGACCTCTGCTGACCAGACAGACAAACAAACAAACTTTTCCGTGTCAAAACTACCAACCTCAACTCTGTCTGTCAGGGACAACAAGGCAGTCAATGTGGGACAAACATGCTGAAAATATCAATGGATGGGTGACAATAACGGACACGACAGGCTGTAACCTGACCGAGTTGTGGAATGACTCATACATCAGGAGGTCAAATGGTGTTATCATTGCAGTGCACACAATCTGTGTGTCCATGTGAGACAGCTTGAGGGACGCTGAGTAAATACAGGTATGTTGACTGTGTATCTCAGCGGTCGCTACCTGCTTGTAACATGTCATTTTGAGCAGTGCAATGGTGTCGTCAGCTGTGAAACACGGTGGCTCCTTGAAACAAGTGTCTCTAAAAAACCTGCTGCAGGCCTGATGAGTCCTCAAGCATCCTCCCAGTGCTGTGATTACTGACGTTTACCCTCTTTAATATGTGTAATTCCCATTTTCTCTGATTCGCCAGTAAGAGCCCTCAGGGGGATCACACTAAGTGGCAGTCTGCCAAAGTCCTCCTGCAGGAAAGGCAGTAAGTCACTTCTTCCTCAGCAGTTAGATACAGCATGACAGTTACAGGTTGTCTGACTCTACCTTTATTATAACTATTTTCATCTTGGCACAATGATGATAGCTTTATTACACAGAGCATAATATTATGTACAGTACACACAGGTGTGACACAATTTAACTTCATGACCACATGCCTTTCATGAAGCAATGAAAAATAGTAACTCTGTGTTCCACAAAACATTGGCTAATGCTGCACAAATTGCTGCTTATTTCAAGTCAGAGCTGATATAATGACCTGTGTTTAGTATAACTATTATGACTGACCACTATGGACACTGCAACAAGTATTTTCCAATTCAGTCACCAACACAGACTCAATGTGATAAACACAAATGTGGTCCAGTCATGGGTCACTCAATTTACATCTGTAGTCCACAGACCTTTGTCGATAAATAAAATATACAAATCAGTAAATAATAAATATTTTTTATTTCACTTATATACAAAAACACGTGGGTGGTGCAGTGGTTAGCACTCGTGCCTCACAGCAAGAAGGACCCTGGTTATATTCCAACACCAGACCTTTCTGTGTGGAGTTTGCATATGTTCCCTGTGTCTCCGTGGGTTTTCTCCAGGTACTCTGGTTTCCTCCCACCATCTAAATACATTCCCTGATAGGTTAACTGGTTAATCTAAATTGCCCATAGGTGTGAATATGATTGTTTGTCTATATATGTTCAGCCCTGACTCATACAGGGTGTACCCTGCCTTCATCCATTGTAGCTGGAATAGGCCCCCAGTGACCCCTGTGACCCTAGTGAGGATAAAGTGGGTTCAGATGACGAGACGAGACAAAAACACACACATCCATAATTTGACCCCAATAACAGAAACACAGCAATATTTAACATGTATTCTTACTTTACATGTTTCAAACATAAATTATTCTCTTAAATTATAATTCTCTTCAATTAACTTGAATTTTCTTTGGATACAAACAGGAACATTTTGTCCTTAGTAAAGAAACATAATATTCATAGGTTTTAAATATACAATGTCAGGAAATTTTAATAAACCAGATCTTACAAAAATATTATTTGATTGAAGATAATTAGCTTTATTTATTTCTTACTCTAATAGCTTTTTTTTTTAGTTTAATTATAGGGTTTATGTTACTGTTATACACATTGCCCCAAATTTCCACACAGTATGACATATATGGGATTACAAGGGAACAATACGTATATGCAAGACTGTGATATTGCTGTGTAACAATTACATTGTGCAGTGTGTATGTTAGTTTGTTCATGTCTATGGTATTTGATTATTCTTGACAATGGTCAGCTGTTTTCACATCTCATACAGTAGCATGATATCTTGGCTGCAAAGATTTGCGAACAAGCAGAGACAAGTGTGCTGTCAAAATAACACTTACAGCTTAACCAGCAAACAGAAATTCAGACACAAATCAGTATCGTATTGAATTTCTCCCACACAAACATCAGCAAAGATGTGATAGGTAGTGATTTCATTTAATGTCTGGTTAGTGTGTACTTTTCATCTCTGGGTTAGAGAGTGTGCTAAAGGCCAAACACAGAAGGCCCACTGTTGGAGAACAGCTACATGATGACAGACCCACCAAGAATGTTGCCCTGACCACCATATGTAATACAGCACCAGAGTTCCCTTATTAAGGAGTGAAATAATTTCCACCAAAGTGGTTGGTGGTGCTGACAGCTCAGATTAATGCTCTCTGTAAAACAGCCAGAATAACAACTGCTCCTGCACGCATCGTGAAAACCAGTACGTTTGGCTGAGGGAAGCCTGCCAGCTCTACAAATTCATGCATATTTGGGTCTGTGAACATCTGCCAGCGCAAATAATTTATGCTGTTCTCTCAGCTAAGGGGCAATGAATCCCCTCTGAAAAGTTTTCTCCAACTTCTACCGAAGCCTGCACACCCCCTCCTTTGCTTGCTCTCCCTGGTGTGAAGTGGTGCAGACACACGCTCCAACCACAGACTAGGCTGAATGAGGAGGATCCCGAGGCGTGTGGGAAAGTCCCAGGCACCACTTCAGTCGACCAAGAGCCAACTGTTTCCTGTCCCTCTTCAGGCCTCAGGGTTAGAGTGCGCTGTCAAGGCCATATCCATAACATCCTCCATGCTGCAGCATGAATGGAGCCTTGCCTTGGGTGGGATCTCTACGGCAGCCTAAGACACAGAGCAGATATCTGTATGCAGGCTTCACTGTTGTGGCCCTGTAGACATGTTTCTCCACTGGAGCGGTGAATATCTTATGAGCATCATGGAGGTGGATCAAAACATTTGAGCTCACTGACACTACAGTGCTTCTAATAGCTCTGTTGTTCAGCTCCAGTGCAGTGGTATCAGGTGATTAAACATCCAAGGGGAATTGTATTGATATTCAGACCGCCGCCACCAACAGATGGTATATTAATCATTAATTGATTCTCTGCCATATCTGTTTGATCTACAGCACAAAATTCTGGGCTAATTTAAGTACACTGTGTTCTGCTCGGTGATTATAGCTAGTCTATTTATGAGTGTAAAGGGAACCTATCATTTTCCTCTGAAATTATAATAATACACTGCTCCTGTCGTCAACAAACCTTGTTAGGTATGAAGATAGCTCATACTCCATTATATCAGCTTAAAAATTAAACAGACACCATAAAAATATTTTTGTCATTATACACCTGACAACGAATTATAATGTATAAGAAGCAACTGGAAGTCAAAAGAAAGTAGTAATTTAATAAATTAACACTTAGTCCTTTGACTCACACAGTGAAAATGTGTGGGAGGAAAGTCTAGAAAGACCTCAGATTAGCTCTGCCAAATGTGTGTGTGTGTGTGTGTGTGTGTGTGCATCAGGCAAGGCAAAAAGATGTCAAGAAACTCTCCTCCCCTCCTCATTATTCCCCTCCTCTTCACCCTCTCCTCCTCATCCAAACCACTCTCCTCCCCTCCTCCAGCAGACTGGCAGGAGGTCAGCATCAGGCCAATCCCCGGCAGCGGCAGAAGGGAGCTGCTGTCAACAAGAAACAAGGATAGTTTGAACAATGAGGGCAACTCTGTGGTACACTAAGGTCATGAGGAATCACTCAACCCAGAACTGACCAACAGCACAGTTTGAGGAGATGTAACTGTCATGGCTTAGCCCTCCTAATGAGATATCACCATTAGATTTCTACAAACGTATGCTTCTGCCTCTCGCATGGACGAATTCATTAGAAAAAACTCCCTTATTCCAGTGCTCATATACTCTGAAATAGTATAGCATAGCATAGCATAGCATAGCATAGCATAGCATAGCATAGCATAGCATAGCATAGCATAGCATAGCATAGCATAGCATAACATAGCATAGCATAGCATAGTACATTACAGTACAGTATTTGGCACTGAACACAGCTCAACCTGAACTGTGCTGTTCCTTTTATTGCCATTTTAGCTCATATTTAATAATTTACTACTTTGTTTGATACCTTGCTGGCAATGTAAATAAAGTACATCAAACAGCACCTTCCCACACTTGCTGTTCCCTAACAGTACAAATTTCTCAGCTAAGTCTGCCCTCTGCAGGCAAAAACGTAGAATTTGTGTCTTTGCTGTAAATCTATTGTAGACACCTTTATATCACTTGCATGACATACTTTTAAATTAATGATATTTTAACAAAGCATAATATACTTTATCAAGAAATTAAAACACAGCCTTGTCCAAACATTGAACTTTTTTACTTGCTATGTTGCCAGGTAGAGTTGAATGTGTGAAATAAACATAATAAATGACTTTATTTATGTGTTTTTTGAGAGATGTCAAAAGTTAAATAACACATCTACCTTGCGTCCATTTTTTTTACCCCCCCCACACACACACACACATAAATGGTTTATCAGAAAATCGAAATTAATATCCAGACAAATCTGAGGCACTGAGGTGCTATCATACTCAGACACTCAGGCATGGATCAAAGCTATGGGGAGGCACAGGGGGATAGTAGATGAAAGAGGTACACATTAAACTGTTTATTGAGGTGACATAAAAAGGTGTTTTAGTCCAGGATTCAGCCTAATGAAGGAGAAAGGTGGAGGGTTGTCTTATTAGATATTCAGAGCTGCCAGTTCACAGCCTTTTACATCCTCCTCAACATCAAAAGAAAACTCAATTTAATGCCAAGGTGATGTCTAATAATAGTTAGGTCCCTGTAGATTAAGTTAACACTTAACTATTCCATTGACATCGCTTCACTTCTATGTTGGCACTAACAAGCTGAGGTGGGATTACACAGTGCTCTCCTCACACAGAACTCATGGACTAAAAATAAAAACCAAGACCAGCAAAGGGTTGAAAATCAAGTGCTTTGACTTACAGATGTGAATTTTAATAAGAGGTTTTTTTTTTCAAATTTTGACAGAAATTTTCTGATTTAGTAATTAAGTGTAGCCTAGTTTGATAATTTGGATATTACAAATATTAGTCTTGTGCTCTGCTGAAATCTTTATGTAGATCAGGAATGCAATGCACACAATATATATATATATATATATATATATATATATATATATATATGAAACATTACAAAGGTTACAAATCCTCTACAAAAATACAATGAAATCATCATCAAATAACAAATAAAAACAGAATTATAACCACAAGCCCTCAAATTACACACATTTGTGCCTCCAAAATGCCTGCAATTTGAATTTAACTCAAAAGACACTGTGCATTTCCCTTATTTTTACTCATCAGACCATTAATTATTATGGTCTGATTGTCACAAAGGACAATTCCTTAGTCTCCCACTGAGCTGAGATTCTATGTGCAAAACCACTACTATGGTGCATTGAAAACAGATGGATGAAGCAGTCCTTCCCTTTTATTTGGACTGCTCTCTGTTATTGGAAGGAATTTCAGTAAGAATTACCAAATCTGGCTGTCTTTCAGGAAAACAAATGGACACAGATGTAGTTTTCCATTTTACAGGCTGTTTATGTCTTGCAAATTCCTTCTCCAGAAGAGCGGGGTATGTTCTTTCATGTTTTAATGGCTGAGAGTGACCGCAGCCTTTTGTGGCAAACACACTTTTCCAATACTAATGACATACAGTCACACAAGACTCTGGCAGCAGTGTGCTACTAAGGCTCAGTGCCCACTGGGTAATTAGTCTACCACTAACTCCTAGTCTGGGGAAACATTCACAACCACATTAAACACTGACGGTTTTTCACCTCAGAGAGCCTGAAGCAGATGGATACGCTCTGGAGGAATCATATAGAGCACAAATGGCTTTCATCATCAGTTAAACAGATAGCATTTGTTGTCTAATAGGAGGGGCTTCCCTGCATGAGCTTCTCAGGGGTTTATAGTGAACACAGGCTTAAAAACAACCAAAAGGCTTGGATGACAGTCTTTGCGTTGGCATCACTTCGCTGTGGTAATGTTATCTTTCCCTGGAGGGGCTGGAAATAATTATTCTGGAAAAAATTACCAGGAACTCGATGTGTTAGTAACAACTTTGAACTTTTCACAGTCCCAAGCAGTCACATGTCAAATAAATCCTCAATTTGTAACAGATTATAACTGCTTCATGGAATTTCTTGGTGCATTTCTGCCATCTAGTGGCCAATGAACAAAACTGCACCCGTGAAATAGTAAACAAGAAATCTATGTTTAGTGTAATATATGAGACAGATCCACATTCAGATGGTAGTACAAACTCTGTACACTGATGATATTTCTGATCAGTTTGAGGTGGCATTTTCTTGGTAGGCCAGAGAAGACACAATAGTGTATAGTAGTGGGGGTAAAATCATCACACACAGCTTGAAACAGCCTCATTAGGTGCAGCTCTACCATGCACATGTTTCTCTCATATCTGAAGTAATGACAGCACCAGGGTTCTGGGGTCACATAAAAGCTCTCACACCAGAGGAAATCCTCTCTTTGTCTCGGCCTTGAACATTGACTGTAAAGTGTTAATCACAGCAGAAAGTGGAGCCAAGAAAGAAGCAAACGCTGAGGTCTCCCCTTGGTCAGAGCAGCAAAGAAGCCCTGTGTGCGTGTCAGTCTTTCTGATGGGCTGTTAAAAGCCATCGGGGTGCTGTGATCTGAAAACATACTCCTGTGAAAACACATATGGTCCTGGTTAAGGCTGGGGGAAATTGGATTAAAGAAATTCTTCTTCTTGAAACACTCTGAATTGTTCCTGCCATAACAACTGCAAGCAGCTGACACCGAAGAAACCACAAATCAGCCTGAAACTAATATTTAGTTTCTCTTTTTCATGTCAGCTATGTCACAACAATGACAAAGAAGCTGGCTGGAGGGGATTCAGTGCAGAGAAAGGGAGAGGAGGAAGGGGTTTTGGCCTGCTTTCAACCGCCTATTAGTTTTCCTCAGGAAAAAACTCTGCTTTACATACTTTCCACCCTCTTTAGGCAAATCCAAACAATCAGAGCAAAAAAATAAAATGAAATAAAGCAAGCTCACAGGTGTCCATGTATTCCCTAAATTTGGTCACATGCAACACTTTGCTTAAAATGACTGAATTTGTTCATTTCAATAATAGTGGGAACACATGCCCAAAAGGTTTCTTTTAAGTGTATAAATTTGTACCATATGTCTAATTCATACTAAGCAAGTAATGAGTTACATTTTATTTCAATGACAGTCTTGGCTGCACTCCGAAAGCCTCGGTTATCTAAAATAACACAGGCTTTTCTTTAGTGAGGCTGTTTGAATGTGCAAGGTTAAATAAACAATCTTGACAGACAGTTTTGGCAGATTATTCATATATCTGCTAATCCCAGAACTAAAAGGGAGCCAAAGTTAGGATCTGAACATGAAAAGTGGCCAAAAACAGTATATTGGAATTGTGATTTAATGGTAAATCCACAGATACATGAAACATTTCCATTTATCAACCTGGTCAGTGCTGCGTTGTCATCATAGACATTTAAGAAAACAAAACATGGAGCGTCTAAACTTTAGGGCTTCCACATATTAGAAACATTTTCTAACTTTCACCCCCACAGCATAATCCTTTGAATTAAGTACAACACACAAGAGAATAAAAACAGGTCAGCAAGTGGATACTAAATGTTTCATATAATCCATAATTAAGTTGCAACAAAACCACACAGACAAGTCATGTTTCTGGAATCATCATTTATAAAATTAAATGTCATCTCCATTAAGTAAAAAAGCACTTAGCAAATTCACCGCAACTCCCTGTAGTATATTTTTCTGTGAAGAATATTCAAATAACAGATTAAGAGAAGGTTCAATTAGTGAAGACAGTGACACAGACAAACATGTTACACTGGTTTTAAATGAACGGACAGACTATACACCTGAGAATTAAAGTCTTTTATTAGAAAAGTATGACAGCCTATGAGACAAATTTAGCCAGCATCTGAACCACAACAGGGAAAAAAAACCTAAACAAAAAAAACAAAAACACTTGTGATGAAGTTCCTTTTTTGAAAAATCCTGATTGACACCAGACAAAATAAGTACTATAGAAACTAAAAAGTGGTACTCAAAAACATACCAATACAGGAAGAGCGTACTCGGCAGCTTTCCACATGAAAGAAAATTAAATTTGTCCAGGGATTAGGGTGAAATCTTTCACTGATTCTTCCTTCATAATGGACAGATCTCGCACAATCCGTTCTCTGAAGGCTTTAAGTGAAATACCGTCCTTTTGACCAGTTAGAATGTCATCTCCAACTTCAACACACAAAGGCTTCAGATCAGAATAAAACAACTTTAGACTGCCTTGCGGTGGTACTCTGGAGGGGCGACTTCATAGTCACTTGCATTGAAGAGTGACGCAGAGTTCTTTACAAGATACCTGAAGCCAAAAAAGAAAAACCAAGTCAATATTTTTCAGCCATTTCTACTGGTGATTAATCAAGACAAGTTTTATGAGGAGCTTTCTCACTTGAGGAAATCTTGTAGATAACTGAGCAGCAGTGCAAGGCTTTTCTCATCCAGGGGAGTGTATGCCAGCATGGCTCCGATTCTCACTTTAAAAAGGACAGACAAATTCAATATCTTAATCTGCAGCTAAAAACCATACATCAATGTGAATTAAACGCATTGTTAATCTACATCACAACTCGGTCACATCTCATTCATTATGCACTAAAAAAATAATTCAGGGCCTTAGTAAATAATTACATTAAAAAACAAAAAAAAACAATTTAAATAAAAACTGTGAAAATTCATTTTAGTGTTTATTTGAGTTAGATGTACCAAAATAAATGCTTAAAAACTGTTAATTTTATAGTACATGTATTATTTAAATGTATATCACAAAAATAAGTGAATATTTGGGAACAAATTCTATTTTTAAGATATCCATAATATTTTCTGCAGGTACTAGTGATGATATTCGAGTAGGGAGCACTTAGATCAGTTTCAACAACTTTAATTTTTACTCCCAACTAAAGTCATCTGTAACAACTTAAGTTTTGGGAGTTGCAGACCAACATGCGTTGACCTTTACTTTTAAACTGTTAGGCTGGGGGGGTGGCGAGTCTTACCAAAAATTAACCCATATATTGACCTGAAGTACACTTATATTAAAGAGAGATTACATTTTTACAAATGTAAGTACATGTAGCATATTGTTGCATGCTTACCACATTGTATTGTGGGTATTAGGCATGTTACTTGATTATGTGGTATATTTAGAGCTGCGGGGGTTCAGCAGAGTTGCAATGTTAGTGTGAATTTGTGGTTAATGTGTGCAAGACAATGTTCATTGGCCTTTTTTAGTCTATTTTTGTTTAGGAACATCATAAGCAAAAGCTGTAGGGCCGCCAGTGCCTTACCGGTTCTTCTATGACTGTTGTGTCATGTGTTACTCATTGTTGAAACTAAACCTTACCAAACTAAGAGCACATCGTCTGCTTTTAATTTCACTGAATGAATATCTTGCCAATTCTCCAACCTTGCCATCATCCGAACTCTGATATTTGATAATTCAGCATGAATTACATTCCATTAACCACATTAAGTAAATGTAACAGATAAGTTCTGCTAAATAATAACCTTAAATCAGTATTTTCCAACCTTGAGGTTGTTTGGAATTCAAATGGGGTCATCTGAAATTTCTTAGTCAAGTAAACTAGCCCCCCTCTAGTGGCAAAAAATATTTTGGCCTGAATCGTGGGTCTAGTGATGCTCCATAGAGCCTCAGCCAGGACCTATAAATTTTTTTTTAACCAGTCCAATCACAATGCTCCATTTGTGTAGTGAGATTGTGGGGCGGGGCTTAGCACAATGATGACAGGGTTGAAGAAGTACAAACTCTATGGAATTTTAAGCAAGCATGCAAATTGAATGGGTTGAATATTTTTCCTCCACTGTTACTGGTGTGTTAACGTTAATTAGCGTAGCCTATAGGGGGTTCAAACAATGAGACAGACACAAGACTTGTTTCGTTGCTCCGTTATACGTCACATTGAACGTTGCTCTGATTGGTCATAGCACTGGCCTATTACGTGCAGAGTAGTTTGAAAGACAGCGGTTGATCCCAATCGTACGCTGAAGCTCAGTCTATAGATTGTCTGCAGAAAAGGGATGGCGAAACTCATAAAAATAAAAATCTTGGCCGATCACTGAGCCTCATTAACTGGTTTAACTCTGTCACTGAGAAAAGAAAACACTTGCTTTGTTGGCTCACACACACACACACACACAGGTATTATGCACTGTGGTTCGCTCACTTAGCTTTTTAAACACGACTCGCATTGTGAGGTCGAACGATGTTATGTTAAAAGCTGATTTTAAACCGTCACACAGAGGTCGCAGGAAATTTGTGATGTAAAAATGGGGTCACGAAATAAGCTTGTGAACGACCGTTTCAAGTTACATCGACTCATTTGAGTGGTTTGAACTTGTGGTTATGGATTCAATATTTCAACAATATCATCTCAATTTCATGGTACTCTAGTTATTCTTTTTTTTTTAAAATTACATTTATTTAATTCATAAAGGTAACTATACAATATCACAGCTTTCAAGTTTACTTTACTTTTAATGTAAAATTTTACACAGATTAAATTACGTAAAACAAAGTTAAGTTTTAGTGTGTGTTTTTTTTTCTCTCTTCGTGTCTGCCATACTACATTAGAAAACCTCTACGAAACCAATTTTCAGTGCAATGATGTGCCTTTACCAAATAGCCTCAGTAGGTGTGGAGCACCATAGATCTGAGACATCGATGTATCTGGATGGTTGGCCAAGATGTCTGCGTACTGTGGCCTCTCAAATTTGTAGAGAAGCTGTGTCCCCAGCATAACATTGAAATATTCACGGATACCAGCAACTACCTCGTTGACAGCAAACTCCCTGAGCAGAGAAGGACAACATTACGTCCACACACACACAGAACAAAATAACACTGTAACGAAGGACAGTGTTTCTGCCATTTCAAACACATTACAAGTTTACAAGTACAAATTACTTGCTGTCAGAGTTTCCTCTGGATTTCTTGTAGTTTGCATAATCTTCAAGGACTGCATCAACATTCTTTTTTGCTGGCAAGTGGAAAAGCTGAAGGCAAGAGGGGGGGGGGAGAGTAGATACACAGGTGTAAATAACCCTGGAAACATTCGTCAGTTAATACAGTGATGTTACTGTACTCTGATGGGTAAATACTTAAAATTAATACACACGTTCCACAGGTTTCCCACAGCACAATAAAAGAGGTACATTTCTACATCTAACATACACAGCACACAATTTCAGCATTATTTTTTTACTCAAGACATGATCACACGCCATTGTGAAACAGTACGGATCAAAGGAGTGCTTTTCATCACCTTAGCCAATAAAAGTATGCAGCTTATAGATGAACATTTTAATTAATGTAGTGAAAGGCTTTAAGTTAATGTCATTTATTAACTTCAGAAAAGAAGACATGGCACGAGCTGGAGACACAAGCTGATGAAAACTGGCTGTAGACCAGGGGTGCCCAACCCTGGTCCTTGAGAGCTATTAACCTGCATGTTTTAGATGTATCCCTCTTCTAACACACCTGACGGTCATTATCAGGCGTCTGCAGAGGTTGATGAGAGGTTTAGCATTTGAATCAGGCGTGTTGGAAGAAGGATACATCGAACACATGGGAGGATAGTAGCTCTCGAGGACCTGGATTGGGCACCTCTGCAATGGACTATATAAATCAGAAAGTTTTTGGAAGATTTATTATTGTGTATTTAAAAACAATTTACTAGTGGTAGTTACAGGAAGCAGTCTTTTTCTATATATGTTATAATTCATTTACAGTACGAAGCTTCATACAGGATTTGTTTCTAGTCAATCTTGATTCCCACTTATGGGACAAAAGACATTTTTGGGTAAACTTCATTTATAATGTTCCAAGATAACTTCTGGCTTATTTTACCCTAACAATTATATCATGCATAATATGAAGAACAGCTTTTTAAGAAGCAATTTGGACTTTGCCTAACCAACATTACATTGTACTGCATGTGTGCAAAAGTCCTAGGACATTGGTAGGTTTGTTTTTGCAGTGTTGAGATGAACATATATAATTATTTCTAATTCTCCATTCTTCAGATACAGCAAAAAATTTAATAAAAAAAAAAAAAATACAGGAAATGTGTGCACATGTGTCCTAAGAAAATATTTTCAACTCAATAAACCTGGCATAGAGCATATAAAAAAATGTGTATGCTCTATGCCTCATAGAAGGCGTTTTTTTTCCCCACGAGTCTTTTTGATTTACTGCTGTACGTACTTCCCAAACAGATTATATCTTATGCAAAAACTGAGAAATGCACATGTGATTGTTACAACTTTATTAAAATGACAAATCTCAACAGTACTGGCTTTTTATACAATACTGTATTTCAATTATTTTTAAATCATGACTTTCAGATTTATAAATTAGGAATTATTTGTCCATATATGTAGATATAGTTCATTAAATAGTTTCAGCAGGTACAACTACCACATGCAAACAAGCCAGTCACTTAGTCAATTTACATGACCAAAAAAGTCCAATAACTTTGAGCAATCTCATAATTTTAATAACCAGGTCCATTATTTACTTGTACTTCTTTTTATATAAAAAAAAAAACGCAAAAAGTGGTGCCTGGCACAATGAACTCCACCCACCTTGCACACATTTTACCCGATTAGCCTGATCTCATCATTTTTGGCGTCTGTGCCCTTTGACCTACATTCACCAAAATGTAATGGCATCTATTCTGGACCACTTTGCACCTTTCCTGAAAAGGTCATGGAAATTGGTCCAGTAAACTACTGGACCAAGACTGCTTATGAACAGACAAACCAGCTCAAAAACAATAAGTCTCGCCTTCAGGGGGGGGGGGGGGGGGGGGGTAACACTCCAGTCTATTATTGGATTTCTTTTGGAATACATAAGTGGCGATTAAGACTTAAACTTCCTATTTTTAAATCCACTCACATTTGTCACTTTTCATTTTTAGTCTCGGTTTTTAATTGTGTTTAAATATGTGCAGATGTCAAACAATTTAATAAATCAGATTAACCTGTATACAAGCAAGAAGACAGTGGCGTATTGGAACAAATCCAGGTGCGTTAATCCAATTTCATGTAATCTGATAATACATATCAGATTATCCCATTTACATGGTCACTTGAATAATCCGATAACTCCAGAAATCGGAAAACGATCTGAGTATTTGTGTGCATGCAAACGGCCTCATTGTTAGTCATGTCTTCCTTAGGGGTCATAGTTGTAAACATGACATTATCCCCGACGGACAATCCCTGATGTATTTAAACAAGCTTTGTTTAAAGCATATGCAAGATACACAATGGTTGTGCTCAGTTGAGAAACACGCTTGACTGCACTTCATTTTTGTGCATTCAATGGAAAGTCTGAGAGTGATAAAGTGGAAACATTGTACAATTTGAAGACCGTGTGAGGCTTCACCACTTTCCTTGAATTGAGTAGGCTTGACTGTGAATTTGAGTGGAAAAAAAAAACCCAAAAACATCTGACCATTACTAAGCTCAAGATGCTTTTAGTGATTGCCCACAGCATGTAGTGCTAAATTGAATGCTGAAGTGCCTTTCTAGTAGAAGAGAAGTATGATAACTCCAAGTTCATCTTGTACATGTAAACCTAGGCCAAAATACCAGGATGTATCCTCTGTATTTTTTCCATAAATGGTTATTTGTCATACACAACAGCTTCTTCCCAGAGGGCGCTGTTGCAGGGTAAGGATTATATTCACACCTGTTTTTGTCGTGTAATCAGGTCCCAGTCATCCACAAGCCATGGTTTTAGTTCCTCTGGGATTTTTACTTTAACCTCAACACGGTTTATGAATGTCTCCTCCTAAACAGACATGAAAAAATTAATCAGCCTTCCACTGAGCATTTCTTGAATCAGTTCCATACTTATACACCTGTATTGACTGAGAAATTAACTTTTTACTTAACTTTCTGAAATAATCATCATGAAAAAGAACATCTTCAATTTTTTAACTTACACTTTCAACGGTTGGATCAACTCGTGCCCTCTTCTTCCGTGGAGGGTGGGTTGGGTCTCCCGAGCTTGTTCCTTCTCCAGCTCCAGGAGCTGTGGTGACAGAAACATAATTAGCCATTATTCACACCATTACAGGACTTGGCATCAACCCATGGTATGTCCAACATGCTTGTTTACTCTTAAACTATTACCATTTTATTTAATAGTATATATTGTAAATGTATAATAATGTGTACTCACTCTTCTGTTTGTTCTTTTTGGTTTTCCTGCAATAGAAAGTTGTGATAAAAAAACAAGTATAATGCATGTAATAGTTTTCCCAGAGATGTAGCGGACAAAAAAAAAAAAAAGAATATGCACTCACACATCATTTTTCTGCGCTGGAGCAGGCAATTTCTTATTTGGTGCAGCACCCCTCATTCTCCCTTCTACATAATGGTCTCTAAGACAGAGTGATGCAAATTCAAAGTCTTAACTTTCCAGAACACATCAAATGCAAAAAGATTTCCTGAGAAATTGCACAATTTTAGACAGAATAACCTGACAATTTGTTTAGAATCGTGTACAAGATGGAGAAAAAAAAGAGAGATCCAACTTACTGATTGGCCCTCTGAAGCTCTTTCTGTTTCTGCAGGTTACTGTCCACATACTTAAGTACTCTGCTTTCAGGAACCCATTCGTCCCAGCTACAAAAGAACACACCCACAAACTGATCAAGCACTTGCTATATTTGTATTCTACAAGTCTTAATACATCCATTTCTAATATTAGACCCTTACTTTTTATTCCACCCGCTGTAATGAATGAAGTATTTTATTTGTTTGTCCTTGATATTTATTTTAACACACTGCAAAGAGAAACACAGTTCATTGTTAAAACAGAGAAAGATGTGCAAGAGAAGATCACATGTTCAGAGACAGTAACTTAACCTACCTTAGCTTCGTAGAGCAATGGCCCATGAAAACACAGTACTCTTTCACCTGAACAGAGTGTGTGTCAATTAAAAATCAATTAAGCAGATGGAACAAAATTAAACACCTTTCGCAAAAAGCTGACCCCAAGGCTTCTAACACATTCAATAGAAACATGATTATAAATTTCACGTCACCGTCGTCCACTTACCAGCTGTAATATTTAAAAAGTACACACACGAAAATTCAAATGTTTTTGTACTACCAATTAATTTAGAACTGGTTACATAACATGGCTAAACTTCGAGATAACTGAGTGGTTATGTTCTAAGTAGAAGCTGTTGGTGCATTGTTAAACTGTACGTATTTAGAGCTACAGTGATTAATCGATTCGGTTCATCAGATAAACTTAATGCTTTCTTCACAATGTATGTAAGGCCTTGAACCATGCAAAACGTTTAAGAATACCATATTGTTCTTTGGAAGGTCAAAAGCACCAACAAAATGTTAAGTAAGAAAACGAACAACTGCTACTTATGGATCTATAGTTATAACCGAAGATAGTATACTCCGATAAATATCTGGATATTTTTTAATAAATATACAGAAAAGATGACGTCCGTGAAGCATAACTGCGCTTTACTTTGATCCAGTCTAATGTTATCAGTACATATTATCTGAGCTCGTTTGACACAAAGAGGCTGATGAATTGAAACAACACCGGGTATCGCCTTTATACTTTTTAAGTTATTCAGCAGGCTAGCTTGGACTCAAGACAGGAATTAGCTCTGTTTTTGCAAGCGAGGTGGGCGGTGAAGTCAAAAGGGCTAATGCTACATGAATGAAGCTGCTGCGTTCTGGCCATTGCACAAGTGTCAACATGGGCGAATCAATTATTAATCCCAGCGTTAGACTGTACTTAAAAAACAGAGTATACAACACGATGAACAAAACGATCTAGGATCTATTTTGTGCGCACGGAAACAACAATGAGCGCCAGTCTAAAACTGGCCATCCAATGGCGGCTAGTTTGTTTCGATCACAGTGCTAGCCAACAGCAGATACTGCCCTCCGTCTAAAGCAAATACCACGGTCGCATATCTGCCAAAAGACCACAAAGTCAACGTTTTACCTTCTTGAAATTTAGGTTTCGGGTCCTGTTTCGGCGCCATTCACGGATTAAACTATCAAAATATGGGAAAAATTGCTAGCTCCCATTCCAGTCTGAAACGGCGCCGCTCTCTAAAAGCGTCATGTCCAACGTGATGACGCAGTGACACTGCGCCGTATTAATAAGGCAACAACCAGCGACGTACATCGGACGGGATTTGCGAATCATAGGATGGCTGGGGAAAGCACTGCCTTTCTTTCCTCTATTGGCAAGAACGGTTATTCGCCTGTTGTCTGTGTGCATCTATGGTTCAGTCTCAGCAGCAGATGGGCAGAATACCGACTGTAAGGTAATAATCACTTTACTGTCCACACATGTGGACATTTGTGTTTGGCTTCACATGTAGGTTTTAAAAACCACCAGTAAACAGAATAAATACATAATATTTAATTACTGTGAAAACAAAAAATCAAGGCTCATAGGATTTGATTTTCACAATCACGAAAATGAACAACACAGTGGTATGGAATTTGAGTCTAGATTTGAATAATGAGATTAAGGGGCATTTTTTTTGGTCATGGGGGATTTGTAGTATATGTTTAAAGTGAAGGTAAGGCACATTGAAAGTAACTTGCAGAATCAAAAAAGATTTACATAAAGAGTGAGTGTGAGGAGTACAGCTTTCATAATCTGGGACTTTTGAATTTCAAATTAAATAGACTCAATGCTGTACCTGAGAACTGACTTTGACTGTTAGCTGACTGCCTCCTTGTGTATGGAAGTATATTAGAATAAAGCAAGAACCGGTTATAGATTATTATTATTATTATTATTATTATTATTATTATTATTATTATTATTATTATTATTATTATTATTATTATTATTATTATTTGTAGTAGTAGTAGTAACCTCTGCTCACTAGTGAGCAATGCATCTCCTGGTGATTGACCATTTGACTGGTAGTTGATGATTCTGAATGATTCTGAAAATACAAAGGAAAACACCAACCAACGCATGTAGGGCAGAATTAGGCCGTTTTCCACTATTGATAAATGTACAAAAAAGATCACTAAATTTCTGGATGCACCTAAACACGAGCCTAACGGACACATTACATTTTAAAGCTCTGAAAACCCAAGAACTGAACCCCGCAAAGAGTCCCCTGAAGCAGCTGGTTCTGAGTCTCACTAACAAATACCAACAGCAACCAGACTCAGCCCAGCAATGCTTTCCTAACAAAGTTCTCCATCAATCAGGCTGTAAAACAAAGCAAGAGCAACTATCTGGAACATTGGAACGCAGAAATCAAAACTCAAAACAAACTAGAAGTCTATCGGGCCCTAAAAACAAATTATAAATGTGAAGAATATCTCCTGTCAGAGATAGAAAGCAGCGACAGATCCTCACCAAGTACAGGCTCAGTGACCACAGTCTCGCCATAGAAAAGGGGAGACACAAAAAGTCCTGGTCGCCAAAAGAGCAACGGATATGTGGTCACTGCACGACAGATGAGGTGGAGACAGAGGTGCACTTTCTCCTGAAATGCCCAAAGTATGAGACAGAACGAAGGGCATTTTTCAAGGAGCTGGAGCTCTGGATCCCAGAGTTCCAGGACCTAGAGGAGGCAGATCAGCTGCAGGTGGTTCTGGGAGGAGGTTCCGGACCAGCAGCCAGATCTGCAGCCAGGTACATCCTGTTGTGCCACAACCTGAGAGACAGTGGGTGAAGCTACAGGGTGTTATGACACCATTATTGATCATATTGATCATACTGACCATGGTGAGGGATGTACGCGTGTGTATAAATATAGATCAATATATTATTGTACTCAGCACACAACGGCACATTTCCTCACCGGTCTACAAAGTTGTTTTCTATTTCTATTTTTATCTGTATTCTATTTTATTTGTTATTTATATTATTATTACTACTTTTTAATTTTATATTGTCTATATTCTGTGATACTTGTTTTTCTGTTCTCTGCGCTTTGGCAATATTAATGTAAACATTTTTCATGCCAATAAAGCACCTTTTGATTTGATAAAGCACCTTTTGATAGCTTGCCTTACAAGTAAAGTAACTGCCAGATCAAGTAACCAATTGGAGAAGAGCCTTTCTAGCCAATCAGAGGCGAGAAATGCGTTGTCTTCCCCTACCATCCTCCGACTCACAAATTGGCACATTGGACGTAATGCTGGCGTGTTTATTAAGAGGGCAGCATTTCACACAAAATAGCTTGTATTTGACTGTGAATACTACCCGACAAATAGCATTCTGGTCATTTAAATATGCCAGCTGGTGTTTTTAATACATTATCACAGAACAAAACACTTCCTTGTGCCAAAAACTGTACAGAAAATACTATGTAGAGTTTGTGAGGTTCCCTGTCATTATTGTTAGAGGATGTCACTTGAAAATAAAAGCTGATTTTCCTATCATAGTGATATTTATGATGTGATATTTCATGCATACTGAGCCCTCATTTGCATAGGTTTAAGAGATTATTGTTTTTTCTCTCATAGCAGATACAACTCAAAATATGTGTAATTCAGATCTGATGCATTCTGTTCTGCTTTTAGTATTGTGTACTGCCGACATGCTAATATATCTTCATACTATCTGATTAAAATCAGTTATGTTTGCACCTGGATGATTAAAACATATATAGTAATGTAATAATAACGATAAAGAGATGAGTGCAGGTAACAATGGTTTTAATTTCTTATGTCTTCCTGTTGTACTTTGTGTCCTTTGGTAAGTCAGCTGCTGCCACCTTTAATTTATCACATACATTCAAACAACACATTTGGATGTCATTTCCACTGGACAGGACAAGAATGAAATCATATAACCTGAAATGTAACTAAAGCTGTTAGAAAAATGTAGTGGATTAAATGTGCCATGTCTTGGATGTGTAGAATAGATGAAACTAAAAATATGAAATTGTTAAGTACCAGCACCTCACATCTGTACTTATGTAAACAATTTGAGAAAAAGATTGGCTTAAGTAAATAACTGGCAATGTTTTCTTAATACTTTGTTACTTATGATCCTATGTCACATTTTAGTTCACCCACTACATGCATTCACTTTTAAAACTTTAGATTTTGCTTAACAAATTAAATAATTTAACTTAAAAAAAATCTGCATACTGTAGCAGAAGACATGCATGTAATATAGGACTAACCTTACACCAACTACAATGATGCAATTTTATGTCTGTTTAATTCTTACAAATATCAAACAGCACAGTAGACCTTGTAGCGGTTCAAAATGATCAAAGCCTCTATTGAGTTATTGACATCATCTGATAGTAAAACGGACAGAGAAACAGAAAATGTTACAATGAATGTCAGGCAACAATGACATCTTTAAATAGCATTAATTATATAATTACAAAAGAAATATCACATACAATGACAGCAATGCATATTCACGAATCAAACAAATGCTCAAAATATATAGTAAATAAATAATCCTAATTGTAAGCGCAAGTCAAGAAAATAAAGGGAGGGTAGGTGTTCATAATAACTTCAATGGTTTTAAGTTCTAGGCCAAAATGTGTTGAGATACACTCAAAGACTAAGCTATCTTAGTTATCTTATAGGCGGCTGCAAATACACGAAACAATGAAAAAGGCTACACATCCTGCAGCCTCACAACAGAACAGCATAGCACTCAAACATGTGAGCTTTCAGGTAAATCGCAGACATGCAAAGCTGAAAACTACTCTTGAAGTGTGTACTGTTAACTGCGAGTGCTTCAGTGCACTACACAGCCTTTTTTCGCAAAAAGTGGAAATCAAATAGAACGTCATGTCATTTGTCCACTTCTACTCACTGACCATTTGTGCCTTTCGATTACCAAGTTACCTTAAGTAGCCTTGACTTTGAAGTGGAAAAGAAGATTGTAATGTCAATCCACTACTTCACTTGGAAAAAATTAAATATGGAAAATAAAGAGAAAAACAACACAACTTTCAGATTTGTATAAAGCTCCGACTGTATCATGTGATAACAGAAGGTTGTTTGTCAGATTCATTACTCTTCACTCACACACTGAAAAAAGCCTGGTTCTACAATACAATACTGACTTTCTTCCAATTCATATGCATTTAAATACAGATTGATTTGTAAAATTGTTCAGAATTGACTAAAAGAGGCAAGGAGCAAAAGAGTTATGACAACAGAAGGAGTTAGCGTTTTCTTTTGCAATTCTAGTGGCAACAGTTCCTAAAGGCAGAGGGAATGCTTTTTTTTTTTAAAAAACAGCATACATCCAACATAAGTTACATCATAAATATTCCTTAAAAATAATGACCACAGCATGAATGTCTTACAAATGAACCTACAGTGATGGCGAACATGGCCAAATCTCTCGTCAAAACATTGACAGATGTGATGCCATTTAGAAAATAAAGAAAGTGTTAACACATGTTCCTGTTTTGCTGTGACTTGCCTTTTGTACATCTATAACTATGCCCATTTCTTTATATTCTAAATATCATTATCTGTAAGGTGTCACCTCATAGGGTTCTGTGCACATATTACTGAAATAATGCCATTGACATGGAATATCGAAACAAAACTGTAAAAACCAAGTACAAAAGGTACAATAATCAAAGGACCACATGAAGAGGTGTGAAAAAGTCTTCAGTATTCACAGAAAAATATCAACTGAAGTAACTCACCGGACAAGAAGCGTCCTAAGTTTATATACATATGATAAGTAAAATTGAAAATAGATTTTCCTCTCTGTACATAGCACTGTATTCTTTCATCTTCCTCTTCTTTATTTACAAAGACCTCCTGTCCCAGGTCTCTCTTGAGTTGCTTCAGTTCTTTGTGGCTCTAGTCAAGAGAGATAACGTCAGATATGGAACCATAAATGGCTGCCGCTGCTGCAGCTTCTACTGAGGACCTCGACAACCCTGAGATGGGATGACTTTCCCTGTCTCGCTCTCGCTCTCTGTCCTTGTCGCGGTCCCGCAGGCTGCTCGAAGACACCAAGCTACTGGTGCTACCACTGTTGCTGCCTCCGTTTGTGGCTGCCAGCGTGCTGCTCCCAGGGGTCCCTGGCTGCTCCCGTAACATCTGAGAGGAGCCATAGGGCAGGAAACGGCTGAGGAGCAGGTCATGGTCCTCTGAGGTGGAAGCCGATGCAGCTGCTGCAGCTGCCATCACCATGTTGTAATGCTAATGACACAGAAAACAGTGATTACAGTGATACACACAAGCTAAAAGTGCATAAAACAATGAGGTTGAGGTGTTTGAGTAAATATACCTGATTGTCACTTTGGAGGAAGGAGAAGAAATTTAAATCTGAAACAAAATTAAAAAAAAAAAATACTCAGTTAACTTTGCTCATATTCATTGTTCAAAATTGATTAGAAGAGTAGTTGAACATTTTCAGTGGTCTACACTGCCATGAAGTAACCCCTTCTTAATGTAAAAACATTTTTGAAATACTAGTTGTGTAAAAATGTCTCCATAGGAAGATAAATCATAAGGTGGACATTACAAATGAGACCACATGAGTTCACAATTCTGCTTGTAATGAAAGAATTTGTTGAGTTTGTGACTCATACAGATGCTGGTATTGAAAAGATGTTGGTGTTAATATTAAAACCTGTGGTAGTCTAATTATTGACAGTGTTCTTTAAATTAAAAAACGTATTGAAATTTAGCCAACTGGATATAAATGTAATAATACTTAAAATTTACAATGCAATTCACTGCAAAGCATAATTCAATCAAATCATGAGAAAAGTGACACAAAAAAGGGTACAACTTGAAAAGAGAACATAGTTTAGAGTAGGCTAAAACATTAACTGCACATTTATACAGTATGTGTTTAACAGCTATATTTATAACTGCTGGAAACAGGTTAAATATACAAAGATGAGAATGGCAAGAAATACTGTGTAAGGATAAGGACTAAGAAACACTTAATATAAAAATGCTTTAATGTCAGGTGATATTCCAGGGCTCAAGACTAACTTTTTGCACTGGTGCGCCTAACGGTTTTTCTTAGGGGAACCAGCAAAAAAGTTAGGTGCACCCACATTTTTCAACCACATTGCATTTAACACCACAGTTTCACATGTTCACTTTTTTCTTTTTAAATGGTTGTCCATACAGACAATATTGATTTATAAACGATTAATCAACAAATTTGATAACAAAGTTCTTTATTTGGAGCACAGATCTACAAGAAAGATTAGAACTTACTGAAAGGTGCTATTGCTTAAAGTGCTTCACTGAGCTGAAATTTCAACTTAAAACATCTCAAGAAATATACTTCCCTACAAAGCAAAAAGGCAGAAACTGCACAGAGCACAAAACAGAGAAAAAATGAAGTTCTCTTGTTATCCAGCCCCAGTAGTTGTAGGTAATTACTGGACATGAGGCAGTATTGTTACTGCATATTACCTAGTTCTGTGCAGATATCAATCATTTTAATGAACTATTTATTTCACCCTCTTTTTACAGTTACTGTATTTTTTGCTTTGTATTATTCCTACTTTCTAAAGTTCCAGACCAAGTAAGAAGGCAGTAACTGAATATTCTTCAGAAACCTTTTTGTCATAGCGAGGGTTTTGTTGTATTTGAGTTGGACTAACTGGAACAGTTGCAGATCATTGAACAATAATTTTAATGATATTGGGGTTGAGGTCGGCCGGGTCGTTTGAGAAAAACATAAATACGCTTTATTAACTGAATTTCATCAAGGTGAAGTACAACATCATCAGTATCCTACAGTATAGAGGGAGCAAGAGAGAAAGTCAAGTTGGGAGAGTGGAAGCTCTGGAAACAAACAAAGTAAGATTTGGGACACATTCACTGAGATTTTTAAAGACGATGAGCAGCTCCCAGTGTTTTTTTTCCCCGTGGAAACCAGGTTAAATGGCTCTTTGGGTGTTACAGCTTGTCGACCCCTGGTTTAAATGCTGCGCGCAAGCAATGACATCAGATTTTAACACAGAAATACATCCAGGTATGTGAGTAAAGTCATTTGATGTTCATAAAGACCATTGACTACTTTTTAAAAATGCGGGTCGAAAAGCAGGTCAGGTCCGTCCTTTTCAAATATATTTCATGTGGTCAAAGCTGCGGGTGGGTTAGTTAAAAGTTGGCTTATACATCGACCTGTGCATCACTGATATATATATATATATATATATATATATATATATATATATATATATACCGTAAATTCCGGATTACAAGCCGCTACTTTTTTCCTAATCTTTCAACCTTGCGGCTTTTTCAGTGATGCGGCCAATTTATGTAATTTTCCTAACGGCCGCCAGAGGCGCTCGAGTAGAAAAGGTAAGATTTAGACCGGTGGAATATATGCGTAGAGGAAGACTGAATGAAAAAGGAGGGGCGGAACAAATGCAGGGTGACGGGTTTAAGTGGGAGCGGTAAAGTTGACGGACAGGTGTACAAGGGGTAAAAAGTTGCTTAAAGAAAAACCCGCGGCGGTGTGTGAGAGAAGACAGAGGCTCGACCAGACCCTGTGGATTGTTTTTGCACGTTGGCACGGAGGAGTTTGACCTGAACTCTCTGCGAAAGAGAAAGTTATCGCTGACTCTGCGATAGATGAGGCGAGGCGGCGACCAGCCACCTGTTTGTGGATGCAGGCGGACATTTTTC
Source organism: Siphamia tubifer (assembly GCA_020466265.1). Taxonomy (NCBI): domain Eukaryota; kingdom Metazoa; phylum Chordata; class Actinopteri; order Kurtiformes; family Apogonidae; genus Siphamia; species Siphamia tubifer. The sequence goes on along the minus strand of CM035788.1, from coordinate 23,334,002 downwards.
CCTCCCTTACCTTTGGAAATATACACTTTTTTTCCCTTGGATTACTTTCAACGGGACCCGGACTCTGCAGGTCTGCATCAAACCTTAAGTATCATTTTCTGTTCATTTTGCCGGCTGTGATTTTTGGACTGTGGACTTTAACCCTTGTGCGGTCCTTCGGGTCAAAGAGAGCCGGTGGCTCACAAATGTACCTTTTTATACGTACTGTAGGATGCCATTGCTTACTACTGAAAACAGTAATATATCCTTGGGGGGTGGGGTGATGAGTCTATGGAACTGAACTTTGGAATCTGGGTTTTTAAGACCCGATTGTAGGACACAGCCAGTGTGCCTTTTACGAAGGACCGCACAAGGGTTAATGAAGGACATTTAGTTTCATTCGCGGGACTTGAAGTCGGGTTTGGGTTAATTTTGTGTTTGTGTTGCATGTTTTAATGTGGGCACATGCGGCTTATATACATGTGCGGCTTGTGTATGTACAAAATCGGTTTTCCTCTTAGAATGAGGTGGGTGCGGCTAATAATCAGGTGCGCTCTATAGTCCGGAAATTACGGTATATATATATATATATATATATATATATATATATTCTAAATTAAAAGTGCAACTGTCTTAAAGGCTACAAACGCAACATCTCAAAATATATAAATCTGAACAGCTCCACATCTTATGGACGATCCTCCATTGCAATCACATGCCCCTCACCTGTACTTACGTCTTACGTAATTCAGTTTGAGTGTGTGCGTGATGCGTGTGTCTGCACTGCAAATGACAGCTGCACTGCACATCTAATAGGAACATTATTAAAACGTACTTGCAGTTGGTCACTGCTCTGCTGCCCAGAAAGTCCCGATATGTTTTTGGTTTAAGTACACCATCAAACGGATAATCAGTGATTAGCCGATCCAATGCAAGTGTATGTATTGACAACAAATTAGAACGTTATTAGAACTTTTACGACTCTCGGCTCTTGTGCACGACTATGTACAACCCAAACCATGGTCATCTGCATGACCTAGCATGCATATAGTGAGTCCTGTCTCTTGTTGATCCCCTGGAGACTTGTAGAGTTGCAGACTTTTTTTCCCCAAGGGCTGGTTGCACCGGTGCGACCTCAAATTGTTTTTTTAGTCGCACTTTTGAGAAATTAGGTCACATGTGCGACCAGTTTGGTTGCACTCTAGAGCCCTGTATTCAGCTCTTGTGAACACCAAATACAAAAGTGCTACCAAGACTTCATGTATACACGTATCATGTGAAACTGCAGAACAAATTTGGTGAGTGCCTTGGTCATGTCTACCTGGAAGGTCACTAGTTGTGTGATAATAGTGGCGGTAGTCCTGTATGAGAGGTGGAGGAGGAGGAATGTAGCTGGTCTCCACTGGGGGCATACTGGGAGCTCTGGTTACTGGTGAGGCTTGGTTATGCAGGTTGAGTACTCTGAGAGGAAACAATACCAAATTAGATTAGTGACAAAAAAAGATGGACCATTTGTGAGTGGTGATCTTGGCAGACAAATATGTATGTATGGATATGTTGTTACTTGACCTGAATATACAAAATACGATGCAATGTCAGTGGCATTGCTAACAACAGCTAATTTGGAAAGAGTTAGTATTGACTTGAGAATTCATCTTCAGTCCAAACTTCTTGATTACAAGGAATGCAACATAAAGATTAAAGATTAGATAGTTTGGCAGTTTACCCTTTGGTTGTAGGTGGAGAAACAGGTGATAGTGGTGGGCAGGGCCTTTTAGCAGGAGGCTCGTCATCTAGCTCTTCATCTGAGGAGCTATCCAGTGTCAAGTCAATCACATCAACTTTCTTGTTGTTGTCATGAGAAGAACGTTTGTGCTCATGGTCATCTGTTCGTGACAAATCTACAAAGAAACAGCAAACTCACACTGTGCTCACTGAGAACATAGAGGAACAGAAATTAAAAATTGTCCATAGTATGTCACATACCACTGTCCACACCATTATATGAAGCAGACACTTCCTGTACTTCTTTCTTTGATCTCATGGGGGCCCAACTTCCATCTTCTTTAAACTGGATTTCATCACAGTCAGAACAACTACTCAATATTTCCATGAACAACCTGTGAAAAAAGCATGACATGTATTAACAATGAATCTAATCGATATTAACAGTATCTTTGTCACACTACACTTCCACAGATCATTCAAAAAGCGTCTTGAATAAAGCAGTGTGTTGCTCACCCGTCTATAATGAGATGTTCATATGGAGCTTTTTTGTCACAGACTGGACACACCCAAGTTGGCTTCTTCTCATTCATTTGGATGTAAAGTGTAGCATCAAAGCACTGAAGGTGTGAGCATGTCATCGATCGGCAAGGGATTGTCAGCCTCATTTTTCCAAGCTTTAGAACAAATCAAATGAGAAATACACTGTCACCTGCTAGTGGACAATAAAGAAGGCCAACATGATGAAGAAACTGTATTATCTTTCACAGAAACCACACTCCCTTAAATACAATCATCACCATCTGATTAAGTAGTTCTACATGTATTTGTCTGTCCACAAAGTATAGTTTAGTACGAGTATGGTCTAGTACTTACAGGACAGAGGAGGGAGACTCGTAGACTGGTGGTGGCAATCTCACTCTCTGGATCGGCTGTTAGTTTCTCTTTGACTATGAAAAAGATAAAATGCCAATATGAATAACACACATTCTATATCATACCTACAAGTGTGTAAAGTGTTACATTTTATCAGAAAGTCATATACATTACAGTGGGATTACTTTATATTAACATGAAAAACAAATAAGAAAAATATTATTAATGGAACAATAAATTATCTCTTCTCAAAGAGGAGGTGCAAAATTCTCCAGGAACAAATTAGGAAAATGGGACATTTGAAGAACATAGTTCCGCTTCCACATCCAAGTTTAGCTCCCACGGCTCCCAATTTATTTGGATTATGTGGCCAAAAACATGTCACTGTGCAAGTGTAATTATTTGAAAGAGCAAAATGATATGAGCTTTTTCACTTCCTACGCACAAACTCTCAGGAGACAACTTACTCAAAGCTCTTGAGTGGTCTGGGTTCCTTATTCCTTTGGCCCGTAATCTTTGCAACAACACTGCAGATGACTGCTGCCTTACTAAATAGACAGCCATGGAAAAACTCTGCCAAAACAAAGATAACAGAAATAAGTACAAAAGTCACACTGAGGTGACTAATGTCTCCTCAAAGAAAACAACAGTTCAAACATGCTCTAACACATATGGCAGGACACAATCATCTGGATCTCCTTACCCTCCCAATTTCCGAAGTCCATGAAACCACAATTGTGTTGGGAACTGTGGTGGATAGTCGAACAAGAGAAGTTATGTTGATGGGACGACTCGGCCTTTTTGGTTCAACTCCATTTTTGGTTGGAGGAAGATATCCCTGCCACAACAAACCAATGAAAGTGAGTTGATTCTCTGTAACGATGATGGAAAAATGACTAAACAGACTAATGACACAACGTCTAGACTCACCGGAAGATTACAGGGCTTTCCATTCACTTTTACACACAGATTTGGGGGAAAATGATCCTCCTGTGTACAGCTCGTCTCTGATAAACAAAATCTAAAAACAAAGAAAATTCATGAAATAACAGTTGGGTTCAAATGAATGACATTTGTTGAACTATATTTCTTTAGTCAGTCTCACAAAGCCTGGTTTGGTTATTTTTAGTTTTTCAGGTGTCAAGTAAGACCACCAAAAAAAGCATTCAGAGAAGGATTCAAACAAGTATTTTTTATAACTCTTTAAATATCAAAATTATCTATTTTTCACTGTGATCATACAAACATTCTAAAAGAGCACACAAATGACATAATGTGCGTACATTTTTTGTAAAAGCTTGTGATTCCCCAAAACATGCAAGCATTCATTAAATAAAATTTTGCAATAATGATCTTTTAGAAATTATGTTTACGCACACACACACACATATATATATATGTATATATATATATATATATACATATAAAAACTCTGACATGTCTTACATAACAGATTAGCTGTTCACAGTACTTATCACTTCACGACAACAAATTTACACTGCAGAGACATAATATCACTTCACTCCACAATTTTTATACAGCTCAAACTCCAGTAAACTCTAGTGTGAATGCGTATTTTATTGTGGTGTGTGGTGAAGTGACATAAGCTCCCAGAAGAGGCACGGCCAAACTATTCCACAAAGGGCTGGTGTGGCTGCAGGTTTTTGTTCCAACCAACCAAAAGGACACCGTTTGACCAATCAACTCTCTGAAGACTGAGATCAGGGTTAGGGTTAGTGTGCTGCTGCTTGGTTGGAACAAAAAAATGCAGCCACACTAGCCATTTGGAAATGGTTTACCCATGCCTGTCCTTGAAGGTAAGAAAAACTACAGCTCACTGCAAAACCAGATGCATGGACTTTTAGGTAAAACTGTACTATCCCTTCCACTGATAAATCTGTAAAACTGTTACCCAAGTTGTGGCTCAGCAATCTGAACTTAGTTCTAATGGAAATTCATCCCGAAGTATACATACATTACTGTTCATAATTGAACAGTAGGCTAATAGACAATAAGCGTCAAAGGTTTCTATACATTTTACTTACTGCATTAATAAATCTAACATCTAAATCATCAAACATCAAATTGCATCTTTTCAGATATTTTAAGACAAAGGAAAAAAGAATATTACACTCTTTGTTTCAAAGCAGAAACAAGAGTTGAAAAAACAATAATCCATATTCAATTAACACAGGTGATCAGTTGAAGTGGAACATTTTCATGGATGGTAAGGAAATACAGTGTACATACCTTAGCTGTACTTGGACTGCGAAGTCACATTTATTCCCAGATATGTCCCTAAATAATAAAAACATGTCAGACCACACTGACCAGTACTGTTCAACACATATATTTAGTGAAATTACATTAAACAGAAATAACAAAAAACCTACATGATCTAATTTGTCATTCTTGTAAACGGTAATTAAAAACAAAAAGGGTTGTTATAGTTTTTACAACATTCATTCTCCTTCACCCCAGTATCTCCAACAAGCATAAAGAACAGTTTACTCACATTGAGCTGCTGATCTGTTGAACTTGCTGTGGTGTTAATGCAAAGGCATAACATGCTTCCTGGAACCGCTGACTGTTATCTGAGGCTATAAAAAAAAGAAACCAGATGCACAGTATAGAAATCAAAAGTGAAAGCAGAAGCCAAGGCCTTTGTTAAATCACCCTGAACCTTCATTAAGAGCGACTCTGAAAAGAATATTAGTTATCTGGGGTTGCCATGCTCTATGTTTGTGTCAACGAGAGATAATTATTTAGCTGCACATTAAGAAGCAGACTCACCCAAGCTGGTTGGCTTAATGAGCTCATCCAACACGTCGTAGAATGGCAATCTCTGTAGCTTGACATCAGGGTGTACAGGGTGCAGGGCAGAGGGCAGGTGAGGCAGACTCAGCTCATGTTTAGGTCCAAGTAAGGACACGGGGAGTAAAGGTGATGGGGAACCATGGCTATCAAATCCCAACTGAGCAAGGCCAGTGGGCAAACTGGCCGCAGAATGAACTCCAGGCAGAGTTAGGTCCACTGGTGAAACCATTTTGGTTGGGAAGCGCCGTCTGTAGAGCTCCTTTATCTTCATCTGCACTGCGGGACTGCAACCAGCCTTGAGTAGGTGGAGAGCTTTGGTCAAAAGTTCATGTTTGCGCCCATGCTTATTCCGCCCTGCATACCCCAACAACACCTGGAGCTCCGAAACTCGAAGGCTCATTACCATTTGCTAGTGGGGAAAAAAAGAATGGGAAAGTTAGCTATTATTTCTTGGAGAACATATGTCCCTCAACTTAAACCAGTAGGAAGTTTACAATTTTCTTTTTACCTTGCAATTGCTTGGAAAATGTCCCCATACATAGCCCTAAATTTTTTTGGGAGAAAAACTATTTTTACTTCATTAGATTTTCCATACTGTAGTAGGACCAAAAGACCAAAAATGAGTGTAATTACACAGTAAACTATAACTACAAACCCAAAGCATTCTAAATACTCAATGTACCATTTCAAAGCTCTAATCAATGCAAGTCCACCACATCCTGTACACTGTAATAGCATGTGTGGTGAGGATAACATTAAGATAGATACTTAATACTGGAATCCAATACACCGGGGACAGTAGACAGGGTCAGAGAGGATATTCACTACTAAAGTACATTTTGGAGTGAGTATGAAAAATGTAGTGTCAAAATTACTTAAATAATATGAGTAAACGGTGAAGTTATTTTCGATCTCCATCAAGGACCTAACAAAGGGGTTCTGGTATACTGTAGATCAATAAATTATTTCCTCTACAAGCCTACAATAAACCATAAATACATCTCTAGTCATCTCAAGTCTTAAAATGTAACATTTTGAACTAAAGGTACATATAGTAAAAGAAAAAAATGTAGTAGCAAGGTCATAGTATGAGCTAACGTTGTATTATACAAATACTGATTTCAGACTACCCTCATATTCAAAAATCTGATATGAATACGAACAGAGTGAATATATATGTCCACATTATATGGTTTTCTCAGTATGTTACAACATAAACATCAACAGTAGTAGATAAATCAATCAGTTACCAACAATCCGTTGTTGAGACACGTAGAATGATGTAGTGCCAAAGAGTAACTTTAACTGTGTTAAGTGTACATTAGTATGTTCCATTTTACTTGAATTATGCAGCCAAAGTACTTTACGGAATAGGAAACGTGTGAGTAGTGTTTACAACAGAAATCAATATCGGAGCAAAACACAATCAAGTTATAATTGTACCTCGTTAGTAATGCACTAATTATCAATAAATGTAAGACAAAAAAAACAGGTACAAGAGAGTGGATTTAGCATAAGCAATTTGCTAGCGCCTGTGAGATGCTGTTGTAGCTTACTGAAACTATAAACAGCACTACATTCCAAACCTCTGAGTCACTACTCATTTGCATTTATTGATACCCTTAGGGGATACGTAATCACGTACCTGACTGTGGATTGGGGCTATATATTTTGAATATTATTACCATATTTGTTCGGTAATAAAGCTATTAGCAGCTAAAGGCGCTTGTCTTCCAGTGGATAGACAGAGCCCATTTTAATAGACATTGCGATGTTTCAGGTGAAACACTACACTATCAGCTAGATAGTAATACAGTGACGTTGGGTTCAACACATGAACATAAACGTGATTTTCGTCTTTTACTGCAAGTGACAACCGGCAGGTGAGCTGCTCAGCAGAAAGAGCCTAACGGAGCGTCGGCAACAATAACAAAGCTAATGCTGGCAGGCTAGCCACTCAGCTAACAGTTTGTCTGGGCTCCGCTACTCAAATGTTTTAATGTTAAAACCTTTAATAATAACATTCCACGGGTCCCTACTATCAAGTAACGATGGCGATGTGGTTTGAAATTCATATATCAATTAGAAAAACCGCTATTTGTCAGGCTAATGTTGGGGCTCGCTTTACCTTCAGTTCCGCACTCTCCGCCATCTTGTTACATTAGATGCGCAGGCGCAAGAGCCCTCCTCAAGGGACAGCCCATGGAAGGACAGCCAAATAAAATGTACCTTCACTTCTCTAAATCAGACAGTAGATGGCGCTGCCGCAACACAAACATTCTACTAGTTAGATTATTTTGTGCACGTAGACCGTAACGTAGCAGAGTTCATTTGAGTTTTGATGTTTTCTCATAGAATGTATAAAAATAAACAATAAAGCAGATGATGCTGCCCAACATAGACTTTTTCATCTACCCTTTAAAATAAAACTGACCAATCTTAATTATTTATAGCTCATGAATGTCCTTTTTTTTTAAATTATCTGAATATAGGACTGCATTCCTCTAAGGACAATTTCATTAGCTTAGTGATGTTGTGGATGTTTATAAAAAAATAAAATAAAATAACATTTCAAATGACAAAAGTAAAATCAAAGAAAAATATATTATATTCCACACTATAGCTATACATATGTACAGACAATCTTTCTGGTTTCCTTGTTTTCCTCTTGCTTTCATAAACGGAACGTTCTCAGCAAATGATTAGGCTACCTTTAAGTTATATAGGCTACTAAGGGCAAGAATTCACATTTCTTTTAATAAAATGTTTTATTCATTATAGATGAAAACAAATATTACATGAACAAATATACTACTCTTAGAATATGTCACTACTTACAGGATCGCATGTGTACTAATTTAGCCTACTAACTTCTGTGTTTGTTAAGTCATAAAAAATAGGCATGGTTTGACTGCCTTAATTATACTGTAGGCCTATTTTATGGTATTAGCTAATTTCCATCACTCATTTAAAGTGCATAACACCCAAAGGTCTGTAAACTATTGGATTGCAAAGGAAAAAAAACACAGGAAAACTAGTAGGCTAATTCACAATACTGAGATGATATGAATTGGCTAGTCCGAGCTGCTATTGACAACAGAAAAACAAAATAACAACCTATAACTATTACGAGATACATACATTGTCATTGCACTTTGCCACAAATAATAAATATCATCAATGGTATCATTTCAGTAAAACAAATTTCACCGTATGCAAGATAAATACTGAGAGTGAAGATACACATTTGGAAATATTACAAGTAGCCTAATTACAGTTGTAGTCAACTTTAACTTGATTCCTCGTTAAGTCCCTTAAGGTTTTCGGTTATTTGCAGAAGCTGTAGATGTGTCTTTTGTTTTCTTGTCCATCAGTTGTGCTTTAATGTCACTCAGGGTGGTAACAGAGGAGATTTGAAGGTGCAAGATCCGGAGCAGTGGCGTGGAGTTAACATCTTACAGGAGAAATGGTGTAAAGCGTCGTGAGCTTCTATGAAAAAGGACAAAGGACAATCAATAGTGCACGAGGGTAGATGCAAAATGTTGGCACACAAGCAATAATACATAGACTTATTTATATAATGGTGCTCATTTGGAATTGGTATTTTTCCTTGAATCTTTATTATTATTATTATTATTATTATTATTATTATTATTATTATTATTATTATTATTATTATTATTATTATTATTATTATTATTATTATTATTATTATTATTATTGTTATTATTATTATTATTATTATTATTATTATTATTATTATTGTTATTATTATTATTATTATTATTATTATTATTATTATTATTATTATTATTATTATTATTATTATTATTATTATTATTATTATTATTATTATTATTATTTTGGAAACTTGGGATATACATTCTCCAAAACATCGTGAACCGACGCTATTAAACAATATTTATTATTATTGTCTTTAAAACGAGGCTGAAATGTACTCTGATTCTCTAAAAATATTCAAATATTGTCAAATCATGAAACAGACGCAAACTGGACAGTGATAATGAGCTCCATTCGCTTCATTATTAAACTCTTAAAAAGGGATGTATACTGTAGTCTAAGGCATTTTAATAGGTCTATTTAATTTCCATTCGCAAAACAGGAGATAAGTATCTTAAATCACAACTAAATAATATAAAAATCTGATTCGATCCAAAGTGACTCGAGTGCATCACAAAGGTAGTTTTACGTCTCAGCACACCAAATAATAGAGACTACACTAGACACACTTGCATGAAATGCTGTTTTGAGTGTGGCCTGTCATCAATCAAGTCCGCAAATATGCCACAATATAGATCCACTGTAGAAATTGGAAAAACACGCCGCCGCGCCTCTTGTAATTCTTTCCCTTTGCTTTATTTTTCTCACCTCTGACGATATGGAGCTGCTGAACCATCTCTTCCCTGTAGGAAAGTTCCCTTTTCATTTGATCTTGAAAGTTATCTGAAGAACAAATAGCGGGAATAGATTTGAGTCACTCATGTGTGAGTTTGCAGAAAAGACACCATAGTCTCTAATGCAGCCTCAATAAAAATGAATGTAAAACCATAGAACGATTAAGGTAGCCACTGTTTTCCCTGTATAACAATAAAAACAAATGAAACAAACAAAAACACAAGTTTGAATTAGATGATTGAAGTCTCCTTTTTTGCAGATCAATAGAGCGATAACACTGATAACCCTTATTCTCTCTCTTGAGGGCGCTGTTCTCAAACTAAAGGACAAAAACCCGCAGTTACTGATTAACTTATAATGTCTTGTCATTATAATAAAATATATGCTTAATAATAATAATAATAATAATAATAATAATAATAATAATAATAATAATAATAATAATAATAATAATAATAATAATAATAACAACAACACACACTTATAAAGATTATTATTATTATTATTATTATTATTATTATTATTATTATTATTATTATTATTATTATTATTATTATTATTATAACATAATTAGATGCACTCCTACTGTAAGTCTATATATGTTGCTTTTTAACAGAACAGCTCATTTACAGAGTGGATGCAGTACAACAGTATAAATTATGAAAAAAACTAAATGCATAAGTATTAAATATTGCTTTGTTTAACATTAAATTACATTTTAGGAAAAAGTTTTCATTTCAATCAGAATTTTTTTTATCAGTGTCCGTTTGCATTATTTTTTTAGGAATACATTTAATCTTTTGCTCGGTCCTTGAAACAGCACTACTATGGATAACTGATAGTGGAATAGAAATCTGAAGTATAAAACAAACTAAGTAGTTATGCATCATTAATATGGTACAGTTTGTATTAATCAAGTCTCTAGACATAAAACTATAATGCAATGATAGAGTCATACTTCTCCAACACTTATTTTTTTATATATAATGATGCATAACTTTGAATCAGTTTTGAGGTGTGTAACTTTTGCTTCTAGTATTTTAAGGAATGTAAAAACTAACAACAAAAATATGAACTCTGATGCATCTTTTTTGCTGTGTATTTACTTTAGATCTAAGTGTATTTTCTGATTAAATGTAAAAAATAAAGAAAAAAAATCTGATGTCGAACAAAACAAAGTGTGGGCTCAGAGCAGGAGTTCATGAGTAATTATATTTTAGAAATAAAGTGAGCTATTACAAGTTAATTTTCCAAAACTAAATGGTGTTTTACTGAGAAATTCACCTGTGATTTAAATATTGTGCTCAATCACTCTGTTTGATCCCATGCCCCTTACCTTAAACACATTTAATCTACATTTTATATTCTTTACGCAATTCAAAAGGTTACTGCATATAAACCTTTATATGTTGCAGATAAAACAACTTAATATCTATGCTGACATTTTAATAATAATAATAAAAAAAAAATCTTCATCTGCTCTTTTAAAATATGTTCTTGACATTTTTTTTTTTTTGCATTGCCCTCTTTGGAATTTCTTTAGCATCAGGCTCCATTGGAAACAAAATCTGCACTCAGTCAAAGGTTTATCAGTTAAATATTGTCTGTAATTCTATTTGTATTCCATTAAGCATCTATTTTAAATGCATAGATGTTGCTGGACAAAAAAAGTTCAAATCAAAATCCTCTCAAATCAGTGTTCAAAGGGGTTTTGAAAACATCTCTCCCAGGGGAATGTGTCCCTGAACCACTTAGCATTTGTGAAAGAATAGTGCCCTTTAACAGAGCTGTGCACAGGAGAGAGAGCATGTATGCTACTGTTAAGGTGGATTTGGTCATGACTTAGGTCATGTTTTGACTTGAATCACAAACATGGGAGAGAGAGGAACACTTCACACACACCACAAAGTCTTTTGAGACTCTTGGCATGAAATCACACACACACACAAAAAAAAAAAATTCAAAACAGTAATAAAGCACTGTTGCAGAATTTGACTTACCTTTCAGATTTTGGAATTCACGTTCCAGCTTTTTCCTCAGCTCCACTTGCTCTAACAGCTGCTTCTGTAACTCCTCTATAAATCGCAAAGAAATAGAAGAATCAATGCAGAAAAAAAACAACACCTCAGCCCCATTCAGATATGACTTTCTATTCAAAATCACACTGATAAGAACATCATCATAATTTGGGCCTGAAGTCAAAGATCTTCACCTCCCCTCCTTTTCTGGTAAAAACCCAAACAATATCCCTTAAGGCAAATAGAACAACCGCACAAAAGGTATAGTGTCTAATTTTGTCTCAGTTCACTGAGGTATGTTTTAAATCTCACTAAACTTAATTAAAGGTATAGATGCAACTCAGAAATATTATTTGGTTTGCAGTGTATGCTTTGGCCCCAAGGCCTTCAAAGTCCACTGAGGTGAAGGAGGGGAGGGAAATTAAAATGAGCTCAGTTTATAAAATTGTAATGGCTTAGAATTACAGTACATCTGGGGCCAGGTTCATTATCATCATCTCAAATCTAATAATAATAACAATAACAATAATTATAATGAATAATAATATGATTTCTAGCCATTATTTTGACAGCACAGACTGTCTTACCTTTAGCCAGACTTTCTATGTCTCTTTGTGTTGGCACAGCTCTTGTTGCGTCTTCGCCTATGCACAAAAAAAAAAAAAAAAAAAAAAAATCATATTCCACTATTTGTAAAATATTAGCCCACACCTTTTTCATCACAGATTTTTATAATTAACGACTAAGAAAGCCCACACTATTCATTACCCTTAACTTACCCTCGTCCTGTTCTCGCTGGTTCTCCTCGTTGCTTTGTTCATTAAAAGATTTCGTTTCAATCTCCTCCACTGTGGAAGACGGTTCTTCTTTACTTGGACTTTCATCTTAAAAGAAAATAAAACGATGTAATTTTTCCCTTTTGTCGATTTTTTTATATAAAGGGAAATAGTTTTTTTTTTTTTTTTTTTTTTTTTTTTTTTTTGCTTAAAAAAATAAGAAGCAGAAAAGACTCTAACCATTTGATATAAGTACTCCAGTCTGGTAATTCGCAGGTCTGAACTGATACGGACTGCTCCTTTGTTGTAGCTCACCCCTCTCCGGTGTGTAAACCTAAAGAAGAAAGAATTGAGCTCTCAAAATTACAGGAGGTGTGAGGGGGAAAAAAATAAAATAAAAAATAAAACTATGATAATTTAAAATAAAATAAATAATAATAAATAGTCTAACTGGTTGTGTATATATTTTTATTACAGGATAATTTGTCTAAATGACGCTGTGATTGTTAGTGCTTTTACACTGAACATGAAACCATTTTCTTTTTTCTTTTCCTTTTTTTTTTGCACAAGAACACAGAGATTTATCTGCTTCAGTATACAAACAGGTGGATTTACAGCTTTTTTTTATTGTCTGTATGTTTTTTTTTTTCACTTAAAACCACTCACTTCAGTAAAAGAAGCAGCTATGTGGGTCTCTGATAAGTGCTTGCTCTGCATTTCTCTTTCAGAGGACTGGACCACGTGTAAGCTCATTTTCTGGGAATCAACCATACTGCTTTCCTGCATGCCCTTGGAGTCTGAATCATTTGGTGAAACACTATGAATCAGGCTGGGGGGAGTCCGAGGACACACAGAGGACAGAGGCCGGGAGTCCTCGTCCTCTGGTGTTTTATTTGTCTCCACATCCACGTCCGGCTCACCATCACTGTCCACGCAAGGAGACACAGACCGGTAGCTTGAGCTTTCACTTAAAAAATCAGGGGATAAATAACCGGTGCGACACCCGTTATATGCACCTCTGTTGCCGTACAGCTTAGCGATACAGTCAACGTCTTTAATAACAGGCCTGAATGCGGACACGTAGCTGATTTTCCGGGGTGCAAGGGTCATCCCCTCCAGTGGCCTGGCCTCATCTCCAGACTTGTCGTCTTCATTACGCGTGGACTGAGTGCTGGAGCATCGGTCATTTTCAACCATACTGTCTTTTGATGTATTGGTACTGCGATCACTGTGCTCTGAGATGTCTATGTCAGTCTGTCTGGGGGGACACAAGAGCTCAGGTGCGGGTTTGTGCTGAGTCTGGGGGTATGGAGGCATAGGGAGGGCACCTGCCGCGGGCCAGAACATAGGGAAGGAGTGGTAGGCAGTGTCCTTGGTACCAGGCCACAGGACACCCGGTAGACCGGCTTTGCTCTGCTCTCCCATCATCCCATCATCTTTTTTCTGACACAGGCCGAAAGCTGGGAAGCCATAAGGATGAGGGAAAAGCGGCGGTGGGATCTTCTGCAGCATCCCGAAACCTTTACTTGGCACAGGGATGACCGGGTAGCTGCGCGTGCTCGTCATGCCTCCACGGTTGTCGTCGCAGCTGATTATTTTTGCAGGTATCTCAGGTGAGGTTCGGGGAAGGCTGGGTCCATGTGATTTTAGTGCAGAGCTGGAGTCTGGCCCACTACCCGGCAATGTTCTCTTACGGCTTCCCCCGTTGAACATGGCCTTCACGTCTTCCCACGCGTGTAACACGTCTGTCTGGCTGCTTTTATCTGTCAGTTTAAGGTGTCGTCTCCAGGAATTGAAATTTGCCGCGTCTGGTTGTGTGTATTTGGACTCAGGCGTGCGATGGGAGTGAAATATGAATTTATTTGGGGAAAAATACATGTTGCAATAGGAACACTTGATACACTTGGCTCTGGAGCTGTTGTATCTGGCCGGGATGAAGCTGCCTCGACTTCCCCAGGCGCACTCGTGGGACACGTCAAAGGCAAAATTTTCTGGAAGTTTAGGAGGCGAATGAGCACCGAGAAATGACTTACAAAGTCTTTCGGCCTCGCGTTTAGTTATCATCCCACAACGCCTGGAGGAGATTGGCATGGCCCCGGCTCTCCGCAGGATCTCCAGCTGGACAGGGGTGCACTGGACGCAGGTGATCCCAAGCGCCACACGTCGGTTGTGTATTTCGTTATAGCTGTAATTCTTCAACAGGGTGTTTGATATTTGTGCAAGGCAGAGTCTCTCTTGGCCATCTATTACCAAAGATACGATGGGTATTCCGTACAGCACCGTCTCTCCGACCTGGTTGGGCTTTAGGTTGTTACTGGGGTAGGAAAGTTCTTGTTTGGAGCTTGGCGAGGAGCTGGAATCTCGCCCCGCAGGTATCGAGTCCATCCTTGGAGGCCTGGAAGCTGTAGAGACGACGTGTGGCATTACGATTTTTTTTTTTTTTTTGCCATAATAATAATCATCATCATAATAAGTAAGAGGTTCACTAAAACTATAACACACCATTTAATATTTAAAAAAACAAAACACTGACACTCTTAATATATTTGCATTAATTCTGGAATAAAATGACCAATATCCGATCATTAGAAATAATTAAGCAATATGTTAATGACAGTAAATACTCTGCAGAATCTAAACACTGAAAATAATTGTATTAAGCTACTTCAGCCTCAAACATACCAGGTTATAAAGAGATGAGCAGACAGTTAATGTCCACGGATTATTGAAACAGACTGGGCCTAAAAGTGGATTTAGTAAATAAATAAAATAAATGTGCTAAAGTCACGGGGAAAATGCACACAGTGGAAAAGACTTAAACTCACCTCTATGTCCGCGCAGCTCCTCCTCGTCGTGAATGAGAAAGCTGTGATCAAGTGGATGGATGGAGCGATAATTTAAAAAAAAAAGAGAGAGAAGAAGAAGGAGCAGAAGTGTGGTGCGTGTTTGGATGCTGTGGGGATGTTTGTGTTTCAGGAGTGGGACGCAGTTATCCGTGCAGCACCGCCTCCCTCCTGCTCACTGCTCTCTCCTCTCTCTCTGCTCGGGTGTTTGTGTTGCGCCAACAGCACAAGTGTCCACATGGCAGGCAGACTGTAGTACAGCCCCCTCTATGACACCCACAGTAATCAGGTGACGGCAAAACTTATGGCAAGGCACTCCCACTCAGGCAGTCTCTATTAACTATGGATTCACGACCAATAAAGATGGTTTGGTTTGAGTGTTTGGTTTTATATCAGCCTATAGCCTACAGGTCTACAGAGAAATAATGAAGGAAGGTGGAATTATTATAATTATTTTTTTTAAAATGGCACCAACTAAATATTTTATTTATTATATCATATATGTTTAAATAATAATAATAATAATAAAAAAACATACTCACTTAATATTTCATGAATCATGCATGTATAACCCATTATGTCAATTATAATGTATTTAATTAATTCTTTTGCTCCATCCTGAATGGAGAAAAAAAAAGCAGTATTGTTGACATTATGCACAGAGGAGGCTGCAGTGGGATTTGTCATTCCGCTAAAAGCAGCAGGGACCCCGGACATATTGTTGTATGCGTGGAATCAGGGCCCGGTGATGAATACGGTGCGCAGGCCTTCATCATGTGTTGGGTTCCCACGGATTCACGGTTTACAAACTACACATCGCTTACATGTGTTTTGACAATAACCAGCTGCTCAAAAGGTCAACTCTATGATCTGCGCTTATTTTTTTTACCCCTGAAAGAAAACGATACGGCAGGAGAACATTACCAACAGCCGTGCGTCCTAAGCCATGGGCATTTAACAGTTTTTTTTTTAAGTCAATAAAGGTTTGGGTTAATCATTTTCATGTGGCACGCGCACGGCACTGGGTATTGATATAATATTAATGAAGGTAACAGGACACGTTCTTGTTGGTCCTGTTGACTTCAGTGGAACAGAACAGAACAGACATTATGTCAATTTATTATTAGTATGCATTATTTTAAATATTGAACAGCAGGATTGGCTAAATAATAATAATAATAATAATAATAATAATAATAATAATAATAATAATAATAATAATAATAATAATAATAATAATAATAATAATAGGCCAATAATTATTATTTTATTCTTATTCTTATTATTATTATTAAATACTACCACTATTTCTACTACTGCTACTAATAATAACAATATTATTATTAACAATATACTACTACTACTACTACTACTAATAATAATTACAAGGTTATTATTATTATCACCATTATCTACCTAAAAACGGATTTTCAACATTTTTGTAAAATAAAAATATATTTTCACATTCCCATAAAAAGTCCAAATTAAAAACAATCTAACACTACCAAGTTGCTATGACTGTAAAGTATGATGAGCATTGTTTGACAATATTAACATCAAACAACCATTCACTTCCATTAAATTAACCAGTCTGAAGAGGTTATGGGAGTGAAACTAATGTTATAAATATGCAGAAACAATCCTAAACTGCAACAGACGCTTCAACTTGTGGAGAATGTAATTTGCTTTAAATTGAACAAAATTCAAATCAGGTAAAGCCTGTTCAGCCTCGTCTCTCAATCTCCTCCATCTGCTTATCTATTGATCTCTGAACGAGTATAGCCTGTTAAATGTCGACTGTGTGGCATCAACATAAACCTTCTTAATTAATAGTCATTGCTGGCGTCAGATCAATCCAAAGTTGTACTGACATTGTAAACAAATCCAACTCAGATGGACTAAATGCTTGTTCAGCTTTTCAGCAGGCATCTTTCTTGCAGATCTTACAGTTGAATCTTATTACTGTGGATTTGGTTTAAGTTCATATTTTCATGGCAGGAGTTTCATTGAAATCCACTAAATTCAATGTGAAAAGTATCCAAAAGTCAGCGAGGACATAAGCTCATGCTTATTTTACCTTTTTCTGCAAGAAAGAGCAGCTCATTTAAAAGTGTGTCTGCATTAATCACAGTGCTGCATCAAAGTATGATAATCACCTGAACACTCTATTAAAATAAAAGTGCCAGCCCAGGGGAAATCTTACCTTACTCTTTAATTGTTTTGAGGCTTTGATAGGCTTTTTAATCTAAGATTAATTTATGCATTCTTAAATAACTCTACATATGATTAATAAGCTTGAAAATTAAAAGGAGACTGAAGCAATTATAACAAGTGGTTGGTCATCACCTCATTAGATGGTGTTAGAAAGATGCAGTTTGTGTGTGTGCATGCGTGTGTGTGTGTGTGTTTGCCTGATTGGATATCACAAAAATTAACAGTGGAAGGGTATAGCGAGAGGGACAGTATTTAGAGATGCTGCTAATGTAAATCATAGGAGGAAATGCTGCTGGCTAATTATTCTGGATGTTTCTTTGTATGCTGTCTGTGTCTGGGTGAGTGTCAGTTATTCACTGAAACTTCAGAATGATACATGACTTATTTTTTCTGACTTTTTTTGTGGCATCACAGATCCTAACCACCATCAATTTAGACCTTTCAGATCATTCATTGTTAAATCCAGCATTGATCCTAAATGGATTCTGTGCTGGAAAGACAACAAAAGAGAAAGATCAGCTGCTCAAGAGGCCACCGTTAAGACACAGTGAAAACAGTAAGACTTGCTAAATGGTGGCTAATGTGTAAACAAGACATCACTCCTCTCCTGCTCTGATGTTTATTTGTCTCCTAAAAGCCCACCCCTGGGTCCTGACCCCCACATCCTCCACCGCTAAACGGAACATTTCTTCTCGCAGGAGGTGGTGTGCCTCGCCTGTGTGTGAGGGAGTGAGTGTGAGTAAAAGGAGGGGTGGGTGGGGTTGGGGGAGTTCATCACTGCATCAAATGAGGCTAAGCGCAGGGACCCTTTTGTCACAGACAGGGACTCATCTGCCAATGGTGAGCTGGGAGGTCCTAGGGGAAAGACAGAACAAAGGTGCTAAAAGGCTGTGTGACAATGAAGGTGCTCTACGGAGAGCCTTCAAGAGTGGGACACAGGCTGCTTGGGACAAGCTGTGCCAATCACTCTGCAATTACTTTTTTTGTGCAATGCAGAGGCCTTGTGTGGGCATTCATGGTGAGATGCAAGACGACAAGCAGCTACTGAGAGCTTCATGTATAATTGTGTTTTCTCCTTATGTAGTGCTGACCCTTAGCTCATGTGGCATAAATGCCAAGTAAATCACCTGCTCTTATGTTGAGTCACTTGAAGAAAACTCATTTACAAAATATTGAAGATGTCAGTCTTTTTCAACCAGGGACACTTTACCGAGAAGAGAAGAAGATAATGGGGACTATCATCTTCTGTCGTAAATGTACATTGGTAGCTTAAAGATGATTATTTTTTGATGTCACTACACTATGTGATAAAATATGACATTTAACGGTCAAATAACTTATTTTATGATGAAAGTGTTAAACATTTCATTAAAAAAAACATATTATTAAGGTAAAGAGTATTTTTTTTCCCCCAGATGTGAATAAGTACATTTCAAACTATAACCAATGTTTCTAGAATTACGTGTAAAATCATTATATTGAAAATTACATTGAACTTTTTTCTGTACAAGAAATACACGTTTCTTACTATATGGGTTGCTGTAGCAACATTTCTAATGTATTTTGCTTTAAATTACATGTAGTTTACAATCATCAATTGGGAAAGTATGTTTGGTAATTTATTATTACACCAAAACTCAATACACAATATCATCCACTGAGCTCAATTAAGCAGAATTATAACAGCTTTCATATCTCACCACTACTTCATAATAACGACACTTATGCTGAAATGTCATTATTTTGAGTGCCACTCTATATTTACAGAGTATTTAGGGAGCCGAAGTTTTGCATTTCAAAACTGTGTGCGACAGTGTAATAAAGAAAGATGCAGGAATTTGTCTTTATCCAACCCCAAGCAGTTTCAATGGTGTAATGAGGAGTCAACTGAGAATGGGAATTATCGTAATGATAACAAAGGTCTATGCACCATAGCTTGGGGCTGTATTGTAGGGCATTACCATAAAGATGCGATGTGCTTGTATTGCAAGGTTTTGTGAGGGAGCAGGCCAAAGAGATAATAACTATTAGTAGATGACAGTGCTTTGTGGGATTCCAGCTGTGGAGCCCAAATTTCCATACAGATAGAATGGCTCTGGGTGGATGATATGCGTGTATGGGGGAAGGGCTGGATGGACTCATCTGCACATGTGCACGCACACACACATACACACACACACGATATGCAAGTGGCAAATCTCAGTGTTTGACTCAGACTTGTTGCCCCTGTCAGACTTTGGACTGAGCTGAGAGCCTCTGGTTTGAACACTTGCAGGTCTCTGTGGGGGAACTGTCCAGAGTCCTGAAACAGCCTGATGACAGCTTTCAAAGTCAGGAAGTGTAAATAGCTGGGGTTGTCCCTGTGTGTGTGTGCATGTGCGTGTGTGTGTGTGTGTGAACAGAGGACCATGGATTTCCATCAACATAACATGCAAGTGGGAGAGTGTGCAACATACTTGTCAGCACCAGGGACAGCATGGGACAAAACGTTGTCTAACAAACAAATACAAGGACCACCACCCTCCATAAAAGCTGCAGTTTCAAGGTGAAGAACTTTTAAAAGCACATGCATCCTAAAAAAATATGCTACCATGTGTTGGAAAAACCTCTAAAAAAATATATGTACTGTGTATCATACATTTGATGTGCTGCTCTTTAGGAAAAAATGCCCAAAATAATATTCAATAAAGACAAATTAGTCATTTATTCCTTTTGATTGTGACATATACATTGTATGTGAATTCAAAATATATTTTTGCAGGTCAAGAAAGTCATAGATTATCACACTTTTTCCAGTTTTGAGTGTTTCTCCTGAAATTATTGTGACAATATGATTTAATCTTAATATATAGACTTTAACAGGGACACATTATGTCACCATTGCATCAGGTCAAAGGTGATTAATGATGTATTAATGCATGTTAATAAGCATAAAAAGAGGAATGTGTCTGGAAGAAAAGTCCAAATTTATGGGCAAGAGTGCCATAAAGATGGTTAGTGATTGTCTTTTATTATTATGAACCCTTAGTTAAACTCAGATATAAGATTTAAAATCACTAAAATGAAATGTAAAAAAGAATAAATCAAAAGTGTATACTGATAGAAGATGAACACCTTTTTGAAAATTAATGTAATTTACCAACAGTTTTAGAGGGATTAGTTCTACAGTGCTTTATCTTAATTTTAGTAGAAGCATAAAGAGAAAAAGTATCTTTTGTTTTTCAACAAAAAAGGAAATTTGTAGTAAAATCCAGTTGTTAGATTGAGAGGACAGCTGTAAAAGTTAGTTTGAAAGCACTCAATGAACTGCAACTATGGTTTTGCACTGTATAGCATTGTCAACAATACTGGCATGGTCATCACCTTGGCACATTTCACCTTACTCTTAAAGAAATCAGAAAGCATGATGAAAGAGGTGAAAATCATCAGAAGTCTGGTCATTTTGAGAACTGGAGAAGAATCTTTAGTGACTGTAAACAAGTTACAAATGGAACAAGTTAGGTGAGTTTTGTGATTAAAAAAAAAAAAATTATACATTGGTTCACTTGTGTGACTTGGAAAATGATCTTTTGAAATGACACATGACAAGGGGGGGGGGGGGGTAAAAAATATAATGTTTTGCGATTGAAAATTATAAATTGTGTCTTGTGGTGGTCGGTCAGAAGGTGGGGGGGGGGGCATAAAACCAGTCAAAGGTGAAAGAAGAGTCTCTCTGTAGCTTCACATTTAACACATCAATTTGTCATTATCCATCTTATTATCAGTTACATAAAAGAAAAATAAAATATTTCCCAGAAAGGGAAACTACTCCTTTAAGAGTTAAAACATATAACTGACTTTTCATGGTGAATTGTTTAATTAGTGTCCCTTTAAACATTAGTCCATTTTATTGTATTTTTAGTGCATTGTATTGTTGTTGTTTTTTTTAGCACAGTTCAGTGTATGTTTGGGTATAATGGTTCTAATACCAGGGACATATGTAACACCAAGTTTAATGAATCTTGAATTAGTGTCCCTTTAAAGAATGAACAGAAACTTACAAGAATGTGTCATTATGACCCAGAAAGAAAATGTAGACGTGAAATTCTGGGCTGAGATTGGAAGGTAACTGTGATGAATTATCTATGGGAGAAGGTTAGGTTAATAATAGCAGTAGATTTGGTGGAGGAGAATTAAAGTCTGCAGTCTCCTGTGTTCTAGTCAAGCCGCTGGTGTAAATAAGTCCAAAAACATCTGTAAACAATGGTACACATGTTACCAATGAAACAAACACAGCTGGTTAAAACAGGGCCCTGGAGAACGAAACAGGTAAGAGGGCCGGGATCCCGGGACTAAGCGGCTTTTTGGTTGACTTCCAATTGCAGGCATGCCGTGTGCGTTTATATAAGGGCAAGGCTAACAGAGAAGAGACAAAGATAGTGAGAGCAGAGAGCGTGAGGACACCAATCACCCTGTAATTATCCCCCTGGTGGGTGAACTGCCCAACTCTCTGTCCTTGATAGATTCACCTGACCCAATAACACAACACAGAGCCACAATGGACTGGAGGCAGGATAAAGACAACACCATAGATCAGCCAGGGATCAGCAATGAGACAAAGACCTAACATCTGGGAGCTGCAGTGAAATTAAAGAACTGAAAGACTGAACCAATCCTGTTACAGCTTTCCATTAATAGCCTTGGAGCTGCTTGAGAAACGGCACAAGTGAGGTAATGCAGGATTCAATTTCATTTGATATTAAAGAAACACCCCTTGGCATCTCTGTTCCTCTCTCATACTCTTTCCCTCTGCTGCTCACATCACTCTGTTACCTTAGAGTGATGTATTAAGCATTTAAATTAACAATGGAATGACTTATTCTAATACGCCTGTCCCGAGAAAAGCCTGGAATGCTTACTGGAGTGGGAATCAACATCACACGCTCACTCCACCTCTAAAACCTCCGGCTGGGCAGTGATGCATGTCACTCCTTCCAGATAGCCCAAACAATCTGGCCAGCACTCCATCCAAAAGCGGACATTCATACGGTCATTATGAACACTTACGGCAGGGTGAATAACATCACTGAGCCTGCTATTACTGAGTACAAAATGTACAGCTACAATCACAGCCCAAGACAAGCAACATTTACACAGTAGACTAGGAGAAAAAGAGCCCATAAATACACCAAAGTCCAATAAAGAAGATGTCTTTGGTTGGAGACTGTGCTCTTTATGAACTTTAGTGGCAGCTTGTAAGTCTCATATTACTGTCTCTCACCCAGTCTATGTCTGATAGAGTGTTTTAAATCATTCATAGTAAGGCCTTGGTCAGCTGAATACAAATGAGGATACAGTGGGTGCTCTGTCTGTCCCTGAGGGGGTGTACAGAAATAGATCTGAGAAAAGCACAGTTTGATTGATGCTGCTACACTCTGAATAATGATTGGTTCAGAGGTCAACTTACTTCAGTGGCATGCATTATATCATTAATTACAGACATCAATAAACAATAGGACGCTAGCCATATGTTTTAACTGTGCTTATGCCGCTGCGTTTCCCTACTGGATCATTTCACAATTAGTAACTGTTACATGCTGACCTTAAAAAAAAAAAAAAAAAAACATAGGAGAAAATGACAATCTGCACTCATCAGCTATTGATCACATTTGCAGACTATAACAGTCAGTGTGGAAAAATGAGGCATAGTAATTACACAAGATGAGAGAAGCACATTTTGATCTCACAGTTACATATGCAATTAAAATATTATTCATTACCTCTTAAATAAAAGCCTGGTTCTGAAATCCCATTAAATTTGGGATAATTGTGTGTGTTTAATTATAAGCCGTGGTGGGAAGAAAAGAAGGAAGGAAAGAAGGAAGTTTCGGAGAAAGTAACAGAATGTGCTGTGACCTAGATAGCGGAAGAGACATTTTGTTTTAAAAGTGACCTTGCTGTGAAACCTCAGCTCAGAATAGCTCAGATAGTTTTCCACGGACTGTGCGCAGACCTATCACTTCAGGTTGTGGTTAAACAGAGCTTTAAGCAGTGATCAGGGCCATAAAAACTGAACATTTTTTACTGATGAAATGATTATAATTTTCATGGAAATAGTGCTCTGTAATGCTATAGTGTGGTTTATGGGGATACCGATGCAGTGTGTGTTTTTTACACCATGATGTGCAGTGAAAACAGACTGCTGGTTTCGTGTAAAAGGACTGATTTTGGCCTTTTCTGCAGACTTTTGTTAACAAATTTACTGTGGCCTATGCATAAGTTCATGTATAAAGTGTCTGCTGCCCCAGCCCCAACATCCCCTGCTGGCTCCCTCAGAGCAGCTTGGCTCGGGCCGGTAGCTTCAACCTGCAGGCAGCCATAGGACAGCCCAAGCGAAGCTGTCTGCCACTCCTGTGCTTCATTAGGAAACAAAATATAAGGTTTCCAGTCCATTAGGAATGACTTTAGGAGTGAAAGCACATAAGACGCCGACTCACCTCATCAACAATGCATTGCAATAACGGCTGAGGATGAATGAGAGCGAGCAGAGAGGGAAGAGAGAAAACAGCATTAGCCTGTATACAATGTCTTTACAGCAGAGTGGAAAGGAAAAAAAATCATTAATGCAATAAAATGTGGTCAGATTAATCAAATGCCTCAAACTCTTATGAAAATATTACAGGGAGAGAATTTTCTATTACATCTAATGGTATCTAATCTAATACTGGCAGTTAAAGGCTTGGGCATCTATTTATTGTGAAACACAATTTAGGAAGTTTAAAGGGAAGCAGTGAAGCATGGGTGCGACATAGCCGTCAGGAACATAGGCAGAGATCTTTTCCTGCTATTTTCTTTTCTCCAACTCATAAAAGCTTACCATTAAAGACTGTAGGTCGCTCTGAGTTTGGAGGAAAGAAGACAGAGAGGAAAGGCAATATGTAATTAGCGCGTCATAATCAAAATGACCCACTCGGACACTTTATGATCAGCAAGACAAAATTACTGCACCACTGGTGGCAATCTTTGGGCATGTGTTAACGCCATTAACATAATGAAAATACACAAATGTTAATAGCCCGCCTCTTTAGACGGACGAGGAGATGAAGCACAATGTTAATTTCACAGTGCATTTTCACTAACCTCCAGGTTGTGGGGAAATGCTGGGCTGAGAAAAACATACAATCGTTTTGTAAATGGCTTGGAAAAACAAAAAAAAAGTGTCTGTGTCTCTTAAAACAATTTGTGAAAAGTATCATTCCCCTGCCGCACATCTCCAGTGAGAGACTATAGAAGATCTCATTTTCAATTAAAATCTCATTTGCTTGTAAGTTGAACTGAAATCATGTTGTGAATTAGCACATGAATTTACATACTGGGGTGGCTGCCAGTGTGTACAGAGACTAATTTGCCTTAAAGATTGATTTTTTTTTTTTAACGGTTCTCAATGATAACCTTAGAGCAATGATGCATAGGAGAGATCTGAGGAAACATTTTATAGATATCATGAAAAACAGGATTTTAAGATGTAACTGATTCAGTTTAAAGAAAAAAAATGGATTAGATTCTACTCATAAAGAAGTAGAAATACATTTTTGGCAATGTTTAATACAATAAAACAGCGGAAAACTTTAAAAAGGTTTATAAATATTGTAATATTTGTGGTTAACTGTTAAATCAATGGTATGAAGGTGAAAGCACATGCTTGGAAATCCCTTTTATTTAAGGATTAAAGATATTTAATAAATAAGAGCCACAATTTGACAAAGAAGCATCCACTATTGTAAAGAGGAAAAGAATTAAGATTATTAAATAATTTTTTTTAGAATTCTTCTCTTTCAGTTCATAGGTAAGCTAGCCATTCATGCTAGTGCTTGTCCTTGTCATATGTAAGTTTTTACCTGTATTTAGACATATTTGATGGTCTTAACATCCAGAATACACTCTTTCAATCAACCATCCACAGGGTCTCAGATTGTCCACAGTAAATTACTTGCTCATTTTGCAAGGCCCTCTCTGACAAAGCCTTAAAGCTGTTATTGATTCATTCTCTCAATTAAATAAAGCTTTGCTCTCTCCACTTCTTGTAAATACCTAGAGACCCCCTATCCAACACAATATCCATTCTTCCTACACTGGTAACATTATCAGTCTGCACGCAAAATTAATTCTTTCACTATTGCTGAAATAACTATAATTGCAAACTACGCAGAGAGAGAAATTGGAAAGGGGTTTTAATATACATTTCCAGGTGTATTTTCCATTTGTTCAAGTCAATAACATTTTTCATTAACATTTGTAATAAAAAAGCAAGTTCTGTCCCCTGCTCATTTCCTTTTTAATTCAGAGATGAATTCAAGGCACACTTTCCAAACTGCTATGTGCTACACTTTCTCATTTAATTTGGTTTAAGACATCCAAATGAGATTAATGTTGGCTATCAACTATAAAACATTTTAATTTACATATTTATCAGCTGAATGAGCCACAACTCACAATAGGTAAGATGTATTAACATGATTGCATGTTGATGCAACACTTTAATATAATAGAAAATCAATAGGTGGATGAAAATGGATAGCAACTGTAACATTGTCGTTTTTGTCATTTGGGATATTTATTGAGTTATTCATTTAATGGCCTAAGTATTTGCAGCGATGCCTTGAAAATTCCATTTCCCTCTTGAAAAGCACCACACTGTTTTTGTGAACAGTTATATTCTTTTGAGGAAGACTGAAGAAAAAGCAGTGAGACAGTCTGTGTGCAAGGACATTCAGATGTCTCCACAGACAGACTGAGAAGAAAGGAAGAGGAAAAGAGAGAGAGACCCCCGTCTCTCCCCTCTCCTTCATTGTTATCCCATTGACGATCCTGCAGGTGGGCAGAAATCTGTGTGGTTTGGCCTCAGCTGTACTGAGGTCAGCTCTCTGCTCGTCTGTGCTGGAATTATGGGCTAGCCTTATGCCCGCGGCACACAGATTTAGCTGTGACCCTGAACACGGCCTCCCCCAGAGGTTGACAAATGTTATCACCACATTTTCCCAACTTTGCTCAGAAAACCAACCCTACACACCCACCCACAGCCAATCCAGCCCCACCACTAGCTTTCCCTAACCTCATATCTCATCTCAGACATAATGGGAAAATCAGACCTCTGTGAACAGAATCTTTTAAGATTCATGGAAAATAAGGGCACACTGTGAAATAATGAGGAACAGTGAGAGCCCTTAGCCTTTATTAGTTATTAGGTAGCAATTATCAAATTACAACCAAATTCACACCAAAACGCCAATTTCCTGTAGGTCTGTGACATAATAAAATCATTAAATCATTTATAGATGTAATTTATAAAACCTGCTATTGCTGTTATCAATTAAACACATTTATGCTACATATCAATTAAACCTTACTTAATTGGAAGAATTGACATAGCCCTTTTTGATGCATTCTTAACCTTCAGAAAATTGAAATCCTGCAGCAATTGTATGTTACAGTTGTATTCCAGATATTTTTTATAATAGTGATGACAAATGTTGTAGCAGGACATCCTCACATTTGTACTTCTCATCTGTTCAAACTGTTTGAAAAGCACATAGTTTTACCCAAAGATAAGAACGAAGGGAGAAAAATGAGCTTATACAAGAAACATAATAAATCAGAAAGCTCTTTGCTAGCGGCTGCATGCACATTAGACCACATCTTCAAGATTTTCAGAGCAAACCGTAGAGCAAAACTCCATTACCTCCTGACACAGAATGCAAATGAATCACAACATGGGGTGGGATGGAATTAAAGACCCTTCTCTAATCAATGACAAGCCAGGATGAAACCCTCTCTTCCATAGCTCTGCCATAGGCAAACTTCAAACCCCCTGAAAACACACACATGCACAGTGTTACATGCATGTGCAAAGACAGACTGACAGATACACATTTGGCATGATGCACTTGGCTTTTTTCCAGTGTTACTCTTTATGATAGTGAACATACATGTCTCTGTGAAGCTGCCTTTATATTTGACTGTTTCAGAAAAAGCGGCTGGTTTTGTCAGGTGGCTGGTGCTGGACTCAGGCTGTGAGGTGAAGGGAAGAGCTGTCTCTATTCACTTGTGCTCAGTTCTGCTCAGACAGATGCACAGGCCTGTGTAAATGACAGCCTGAGCCTGAGGATGTCTGCTGGCTGCCGCACGGCCTGCTACAGCCTGCAGGTGAAGTGTCTGTGGCGCCATATGGAGCAGGGAAAATTAACAACGAGAGGAAATTCTCCACAACAGCGGGAGGTCTTGCTAGTCTCTCCTCCAAACAAAATTTAAAGACGTAGAGAAACAAGAGAGGGGGAGTGATAAAATTAATGGGGTTCAACATTTTAACAAAACACCGACGGCAATGTTTGCACAGAAAAACAAGAATTCCCTTTACAGTTTAGTCACATTGCACTCCTGCATTATAAATCAGTGCCTGGCTTAAGTAGTTTGACCTGTTCTATAAATGTACATTAACCCTGCTGGCACTCCCTTGCAGGTTCGAGGCTGCACCACAAGCCCAGCACAGTGGCTGTTAGTGCAGGTGAGCTGCCTTCGTCCCCAGTGGCTCCTTATGCTCGCTGCCATCATAGCGGAGGCACCCCCTGTGGAGCCTCTCTTGGTTTGGGTCATTGATTACAAAGAGCCTCCTGGTTTTGTCTGACAGATGTGAATCCATGCTATTTAATTTGGAGAGTTACTCTCAAAGGGACCACCATTAGCTATCCAATCTGACCACAAATAGTGTTCCATTAACCAAAGAGTTTGAGAAGCTCTGATGGTGTGTCTCCTGACAGCATGGAGGAAGCCCTGGCATATTACACTGAATGTTAAATGCTTGGTTGTTTAAACAAAAGGGAGATCTTACTTTAAAGAACGTCTTTGTTTTAGAGATACATAAAGAGTCCCCTCAGCGGGATTCTTCAGGCATATTAGAGCTGAAACTGTCCTTGTTTAGTGTCTAAAGAGGGTGGGGTTGGTAGTTAAAATGTTAATAAGTGCAATTCAGTTTTAATTTAACAGCCCTCTGCATTCCTAATTACTCCACTAGCTGTGAATAAATGAGGAAGAGAGCTCATCTCTTGCCCTCTGCTTTCAAAAAAAAAAAACATTCTTACCATTTCCGACATGGAGCTAAGGAGAACTGTGAGGAAAGTGATCTCATCGAAGTCTCATGAACAAAGCAGCATGGCTTTGTTAGCTAGTTTAGCTATTATTTTCCCAGTAGGCAGATTGTTTTGATAGCTTCACAGGTTTAGTTGATAAAGTAAGAAGGCAAGTGTGGAAACTACAAGAAAAAAAGCAAATAGAAAATGAACAAGACTAAAGATGGAAAGCAAATATTTTAAGTTGAAATAAAAGGAATCTGATGAATCTTTTTAAAGCATTCAACACTAGGACTATGCATCCCTTTGCAGCCATAGAATAGAAGTGTGCATAAATTACTTTATGTAATCATACAATGTAGATTAGCATGATAATGGTGAGTGTTAATAGATGCCAGGAAGCAGGGAGTGACAGCACTTTGAAATGAGACATGCTTGGGGCAGTGGGCTCACACACACTCATGCACAGACACAGCATTGGGGAATATCCAGTGAGGCTCTTGTGCCATTACGACAAATGTGAGTGACGGGGAAGAAAGCCACATCTCCAGCTGCCTGAAGGCTGCTACAGTATTTCCACAAGTCTATAGGCCCCAGGTCTCTTGGGGACCTCTATTAATTGTGAGTAAAATGGTCCACCATTCGATCCAATGCTTTTCCAAAACAGAAAACATCTCAACCAGCCACAAGGGCCACTTTCTAAAGCTGTCTACAATAACACCATACAAGATTCACAAAAATGTTGTAATCACCTTAATATTTGGTTGAATTTGTATTTTAATTTAGTCTATGGTCCAGAATTTGGCTTTACACATCTGAAAACTGTTGCCCTATTATTTCTCTGTGAATCAAGGATATATGCGTAAACGTATCATGTATGAACATGTATTTCATATCAGTATAGCTACAATAGTACTGTGTGTTACATTATCATTATGATAATCTAATGAGTTTATGATTTGGTTTTGGGATTGACAGCATTTGTAATATTAACATATTTTGTAATATTGGGAACCATCACACCTACAGCGTGTTGGACCTTCCAGTCCCATTAATTATCATGATAGAAGGTTCATGTCAGTTGTGAATAATTACCACAATACATGTCAAAGCTGTCTTTTTCTTTTCAAGTTAGTTAATACAAATTTTATTGCTGAAATTAATTTTTTTTAATTCTGAAGCATTTTGTAAGTATAGATGACAGTGTAATATTTACCCTAAAGATAAAATAAAAATGTTTATTGCAATGATGTTTATCACACTGACACCTGTGATTATTATTTTGTAGCCCAAGTCCTATCAGTGAAATAGCTGATTTCAATGTGTCCCAATATTTAACCCATATAATGTATTCAATACATATGCCAACCTGTAATCTTTTCTTAACTCTTCCACACAAAAGCAGTCAAGATTTGAGAAGTCCAGATTTTTGTATATCCAAAATACACTCCACCTCCCCTCCGGTTCTTGTGAAAAGCAAAACAGTAAGAGAGTACGTAAAACACTACTGGAACCATACATGTGTAGAAAAGTTGAGATGAAACATGGTACTGATTTCTAAAAGTCAACAGAATGCTTTCAGAGAAGATTCAATAGGACAATTTTTCTGGCATCTGAGTTTTAAAAAAATAGGACAAAGGGCTGAACATAGACTAAAATTAATAAAACTGAAGGAGCCTTAGTGCAGATACATCTTATAAAGCAATCAGTGTCAAGTAAGTGAGCTGACTATTGGTTTAATCTCCTACTTGAAAGCAAAGGGAAAGAGCAACCCACATGATGGGAGGGCTTTGAAGACAGCTCTGCAGTCTCAAAAACCTTCATTTCTAATAA
Organism: Siphamia tubifer; assembly: GCA_020466265.1. NCBI lineage: Eukaryota > Metazoa > Chordata > Actinopteri > Kurtiformes > Apogonidae > Siphamia > Siphamia tubifer. The sequence continues at coordinate 23,303,403 of CM035788.1, read as the reverse complement.
CATTGTCGCCATTAGTTAATCAGACTAAATTTAGCCCCCTGCAGAGACAAAAGAGGGGTAACAAGGAGGCTGGAATAAATGTAAGAATAGGTCAAGGGCACTTATTTAAAACGCCCCTTGAACACAGTTGGCACATTCAACAAAAATAACAAGTCCCATTTCCTTTCATCCTCCAAAGCTAAGGCAGATCACAAAGCCCAGTGGGGGTGCAAGGTTGGAAACCTAAGGTCCTTTAGATTTACAGACCAAGCGGGTATAACCACTCTTGTGAATTAATCCAAATAAGAACGGTCTTAAGACAACAGCAATTTGATCAAGACTGATCCGGCTTATCCACAAGCTCCACATATTTGTGGCAAGCAAGAGCAATGCTAAACTCTCCTGGGCAGATTTCAGTTCTAGAGGAGGATGCGTAATGTCCTTCTAAAGCATAATAAGATGTGATTTTGGTTAGAAATGGATACTAACAGAGGATAGACACAATAGAAACAACTAAAACAAAGGTCACAACACTGAACACCACACCATTCATATGTACAAGATTTTCTTATCAATTCTTTAGCATATTGTAACTGAACTGTCAATTTCTTCACTGACCTTTAACACATATTCTCAACACAGGTATTTCACTGGTTAGGACAATGGCCACAGCCTCCAGAGTCCACTACTATACAAAACAGGGCTCTCACCCAGGGAGCCTGTACCACTGACCTTCTGACAGCCATGGCTGGGTAGAAAGCTACATTCAAAAGCAGATCTGGGGGTCAACATCACCACACAAGTGCTCCGAGGAGAGCTGAGTGAAAATTAATTAAAAACGCTAGTGTGCAGTGAATGACGGGCAGCTTTTGTTGGTCCTCTGCTTTGACAGAGGAGGCAGGACGGCCTGTGTCCCTGGTGCTGGCGAACCCCTGGTGGCCCTGGCTATTGTCTTGCTGCCAAGCTCGTGCCTTATCAGCAGCAGAATATCAATGAAGCTGCTGTCTTGTTTGTGCAAATGGTAATTACAACATCCACATTTCTGTGTGTTAAAACAATGACATCTTAGACAGGAGTGAGGGGGTTAAAGAAAACTGTTCAACACTTAAAGAGACTTTTGGGACATGTGCCAAAGCAAACAAAGAAATCTCATCTTCTTTCTATGCATTTTCTGAATAAAATAAATAAACATTGAAGTTGGTGATGAGTGTTAACCTACATATCAGCGCATATCAAATGTACAGTTCAAATAGCAATCCAACAACCTTGTGGATAAATCTAAAATCTGTGGTCATCCCACAGTGAAGGAGCAGAAAAGATTTAAAGTGCATTTAAGCAGGATGAAGCTCAGAGTTTAATGTGGTCCATCAATCCCATTCACACAGGGTTGCAGCCCCTATATCAGTCCTGGGAGACCATCAGAGTAGTTTAGTAGCATGTTGCAGTTTAAAGGTGCAACAGAAGAGTCAGGTAACAAGGGACAAAATAGTCTCGCCAACTCTCAGTTTTAACTACCCAGGTTCCCTTTGGCCCACACTCATTAAATGCAGAATGCATTTGTCCTTGTAGCTTTTCGCACACACACATTTGCACACACATATACACAACCTCGCACTCACACATGCACTGTTGTTCACAACTCACCACATCCAAAGGCAATGGCCATTAGGTGTAAATGGATGGTGTTCTGCCCAAGTCTCAGCTGAGCGCATGTTTCAGGAGCAGAGCAAATGCAAAGGCCAACAGATCCATTAAACTCCATCCAATAACACAGGGTCCTGTCTGCAACACTCCGTCCTCTGCTTCAGCAAAATAAAACTGGCATGAGGTTCAACCAAGATATCAACAGATAAGTAAAAACTCTGATACACGTCTGAATAAACTATAGGATTTATGAACTTGTATTTTACAAACTGTTCAATAACACACACACACACACACACACACACACACACACACACACACATATATATATATATATATATATATATATATATATATATATATATATATATATATATATATATATATATATATATATATATATATATATATATATATATATATATATATATTTATATATATATATATATACATACATATATGGCTGTTTGACACTCAGAGAAGACAGAGAGGGAACTAGATAACTAGATTGATTAATTATGTATAAGGACAATAAATACATTCATCAAGGTCTAATGAAGAACAATGACAGGTTAAGATGTACAAACACAAGATGAACTAGAGATTATTGCAGTTTATTCATGATTTCCATACATATGCTGCTGTGTCAACTTGGAAGAAACTGTTAAAATACATTTTACAGTATAATATAATGAAGCTTAATGGCAGCTTAACAACAAGCTAAAACACTGGTTGAATTTACATCAATGCTCTAAACAATGGTGTAGCTGGTACTATTTCATGAAAACTGATTTAAAAAAAAAAAGCTCTGAAACTGTTGCTGCAGGTAATTAAGCACAAAAACTGAAAACACACACATATTTCTACCCTGATGGAATTCACAAACTGTACTTGTTTTCTTCAAAGCGCAATAGGCAAGTTCAGTCCCCAAGTAAACAATCGTAAAAGGCATGAATTGCAGAGGATTGCACAGCCACTGGTTCTGTTATTACTGTTCACAATAGAGAATAAATGCTAAACATATATATATATTTCTGATAATGGCCGTGTTTGAAGGGAGTGCAATATTGTATCAATCAGAATTCAGGAACTTTCTGCATACTGTAAAGCTTGTGAGAATATTTTCAGACAAATTATTGCATGTGCAGTCGGACATTTTAAATAGGGAGTGGTCTACCCCTTTGGAAATTTGTAAGAATAACAAGAGAAGCATCAATTAAACTTATGTAACCACAGAAAAGATGAAACATTGAATATATCACAATGAAGGATATAAATAACACCACAGAGGATGGTTGTGATGTAAATTTGTTGAACAAATTTAAATCACACAACCATCATTCATCGTATGATGTATGTCTGGAAAATATTTCACAATTCTATTTATGTCATATTTAATAAATATATGCATGACATTAAATGAAATATACCATAAAAGTGAATAACACTCAATTTGAACACTGTTGGAATAATTATGGGTGGATACATTGTGGCACAAGCGCCAGGGATGAATACTGTAAAGTCTGTGTGTGAATCTGACATAGACGTTGGAGAAACACATACATTTATGAACATATACAGTAGATATTTTTGAGCAACTGTACTGAAAACTGTCATAAATACTGTAGCGACTTAAACAAAGCTCTTATTTCAGTGTTCTTTACTCAACAAATAAAATCTATATTTGATTTGAAGAAATATTTTCACAACATACATGTAGCTTCCATATGATTAAATAATGATAATGTTTTTATTGAAATATTTATTTTGTGTTTAATGTGTGAAGGTCAACTATTAGAGTCATCTTTCTAATTTGACTATACTTTCAATCAAATTATGAATGACCTGTTAAGTAATCTGGCAACTCATATATTTGAACTATAGACTACTGTTATTTTATATATATATATATATATATATATATATATATATATATATATATATATATATATATATATATATATATAATAACAGCAGTCTATATACTGTGAAGGGGTCAGCATATCTCTATTACCTCAGATTTAACACAGATTCACCTAAAGGTCTGTGTCAAGATGACTATTCAAGCCCATTTCAATGTAGAACCCAATTTGTAGAGTATGCAACACTCTTTACAGGTCAACCCTTAACTGAAGAAATAATAAATAAATTTTAAAAATCTCCCTCTAAAGTGTTAAAAAATCAGACACAAGAATATGTCTGACTGAAATGATATAAGAAGAAGCAGGACACTTCTCTGCAGTAGAGGCTAAAGGGTCAAAAGAGCCAATGTAAGCTCTATAGCCACAGTGAGGAGACTCAATTACCACGTTTGCTCTTTGTTTTGACCCCTCAATTAGTGTGGAACTGTAACAATCTGCTCACCAAATACAGTCATTCATCACCAACTGCCCAAACCACAAGCCTGCTTCTATGAGCCACCTCACAAGAGAAGAGGGCAGGCAGAGGTCAAATTAAAGTCTGGCCTTTGTAACTACCCTCTTCAATATCCTGCGTTCAACGGGATAAGCTCTGATAGGTCCACAGTCATTACAAATGCTGTGCAACAAGCCACCACACTATGAGCTAATGTAGATCGTATGAGCCATGATTGCATGAGCCTAGAGGCTGACGGCTGAGTACTACACATCATATATCTGACGTTAATGTAAATCTGCAGATACATTTACTCTACTGAAAAACAAGCACCTCTTCCACTGTGATGGTTTTTGTGACTGTGTGCAGAATGATGAATGAGCAAAGGCACAGTTTAGCTTTTTGCCAAAATTCTGAACTGAAATGATCTCAAATTGTGATCTTTTATACAAAATTCAGAGGAGTGATAAGATAATAGACACATCAGTGGAAAAAAAAGATTGAAAGTGGAGGTTAAGGGAAGCAGGAAACATGTAAAGAAACATCACAAATGATCAATATTTGCATTTTTAGCGACTTTGTTGTCTTTTTTGTTCAGAGTTGCTTTTATTTTTGCATTCAAACTCTAATATATGTGTTATTGTTCAGATTTGTATGCTCATATTTTTTCAAGAAGTTGAGTAAGTCCTTGACAAATTGTCTATTTTTTCCAGTTTGTTGTTTAATTTACATGTTTAATGAGTTACCTTCCTGTTAAGCACTTCAGAGTACTTGATGAGTGTATGATATCTTTCAGTTGATTTGTACTATTTTTTTTTTTACTCCTATGAAACACTTGACTGACCCTCATCTACATTTTTAGTAAAGTATCTGTTGATGTTTTTATTATTTATTTCCTTTTTGTCTTTTGCTTTTTATTAATTTATTTCTTCTAAAGCACCTTGGCAACCATGTGGCCCTGTTTACTTGACCTATAAACCTCAATATTAACTTCCCAGTAAGATGAGGCAACATTCTCACCCAGCTTTTGTAAAAATGAGAAAATGAGAAAATCGTATTCAACTTCACATGAAGTGTTTTTTATTACGTCTTATAACATGACTAAGGGGAGGCTTTAACAACTATATTTGCACCCCTTCTTCAAGGTAATGAACAATGTTTAAAAAGAGTGCGGTAAGTAAGATAATGTAGGAGTAACTAAGAGAAAGATAGTAGATATCCAGATAAGGTCTTAGCAGGTGATAGGTGGGTGCTGTTTCCCCACCAGCTCCTACCATGCTGGTCCATTCAAGGTGCCTCTCATCTCATGGTTCCACTGTCATCATAGGCCGGCAGTGCCACGCTCCTCTTACCCCTCTCCTGCTGTGGTTAGGGTTGCAGGCACAGTAAAAACGAAGCAGTGATGATTTAATTATGATACTGGTTCATTCAGTCACCGAGGTTAGGTTTCCAGTCAAGGGTGAACTGATAGGAGCTAAGTTTGGTTTACGTTTACAGATCCCAAGCAGCTAACATTTAATCTCCCTGGAAGGTTGGCGAGAGGGTGTGGGGTCTCCGGGGGGAACAGTCCCATCCTCATGTCCCAGTAAGCTCTGGGTAGCCAGGTTTATCGCTCAGGTCTCAGAGGCCTAGTTTATTCATGATAGATAACCACGGCTGATCCACTGTCCTGCTACCTGCACCGGCTCATCACATGCCTGGTAAAGTGAGTTACGCACCTCACTCTAGGGGATTCAGTTACTCTGAAAAATGTTTCACAGGTTCCTGACTGGTTGCTTTGATTAATGGCTGACTGATAGCGATCATAAATAGTATTCGACAAAACCTTTTGCAGCTGTTGTGCTACCTGATCAGAGTATTGAAGCTCTAACTCTGTGGAACATTTCCCACTGATATACAAACTGCCTCTGTGTGTGACATTAAAAAGGAACTCAAGACTCATTTATTGTGCTAAGCCTTTGCCTCACCTCCTACTGTCTACTCTTAGCACTTCATGTATTCTTACAGTACTTACCAACCACTTTAGCTCTTAAGCCACTGTTAAAATTTACTGCTTTAGTGAAGTATTTTCCAGTCTCTGTACAAATATATAAATGGACCATGTAAACAGATCATTTCAGGTTGTCTATTGAACTATTTTGAGCATACAACGTGATGTTTTCTGTCCAAATTTTTATATTTATTACTAATTTGTGTTACAAATATTTTGTATTAAAAAATATTTTGAAAATGTCTTATTTTTTGTCCTTTTGTCAGATGAATGAAATCACTAATAATAGTGACTTTTTCTTACCGAAGCCCTTTTTTGTGTTATATTTTAATACTGTGCATATATTTTCCTGAATTTTCTTTTTGAGACTGAGAAATATATAGTGCTGTAATTGACCCTGTTCTATTAATTTTCCTCTTTGTATTTTTAAATAATTATTCATTGTATGAATAGAGGCATTGCAATGATTATAACCTAAAAGAGTCAATAGAAGATGTGCAGCAATGTCTTTAATAAAAAAAAATGTTTTAAAGTAAAAGTATATTTAGGCAGTGACATCCAGATTAAGATTAGAAAAAGATCACGAGTGGCAAATTATTATAGTTCCCTTCTAAAATCACCTAGTAATATTGTTTTCCTGGTAAGACTGGGCTGAAGATAAAAGAAAATATTTTAATTTTAAGCTTTTTTGTACTCCATTAATATTATACCCACTTATTTTATTAATGTGTAGAAATAAAGGGGTTTTGACATTTCTTTCGGTTTTTATTGGTCTAGTTTTTTTATTGTTCTTTGTATAAAGAATACATTAATGTGAGTATCTGAAATAATGACAATAAAATGTTTTGATTTTTTGCTCAGTACCAGAACATAATGGCAGTAAATGGGTGTTCAATAGTTCACCTGGGAATTGGTCACAGCGCCTCAACAGACTGTTTCAAGAAGCATTTTAATGACCTTGTGACCCTTTAAGAAATGATTGTTTTCATATTTTTAAGGCCTGCTGTTACGTTATTGTTTGCCTCTATCATTTTTAATCAATGACATTCTTGTGAAGTACTTTGTGAATTTTACTCACTTGATAAAAAATGATCAATTCAAAGATATATGAAAACATTCTCAATTCATTTCTAAAGCATTTTTCCTTGGATGGATTTTTACTTGTAAAAAGAAAGTGAACCTAGAGGGAAAAAGCATCAAATTTACCAGCTCATCCACTGATCTGGACCAAAGCAAATTAACAACAGGTTTGAGAACAGCCTCAGAGAAATGTTTCTCCACACAACTGTTCAGTCTGTTATGACTCCGGGGTCCTCTCCTCACATTTTAGTTTGATGGCCTGCTCTCTTTAAACTACAATCAATACCTTTTAAACAAAAAAATGCATTTCTTAATTAAAGCAAGAGGGCAATATCAATCTGGAGCTATTATGCACCAGGCCTTATGGTGTCTGACATTTAGTTGTGATTACAGCAGTGCCTGTATACTGTCATGGAAGTCATTAGACTGCTGTCATCTCAACATGTTTTCTCAACCTCATTAACACTGCTTTCATAATGTGACATAATGCTAACTATAAACTAAGTTTTGTCGGAGCGGCTATTTTGGTTTTACTCTTTTTTTTCTTTTTTTTTTTTGGATGAAGAGCCAGGAGATCCAAATGATATGGCAACAGTAAGGCTAACCCATGAAACACTGTCCCACTCACCTGCATCTTATTTACATTCACGTCTGGGCTGCAATGAACGCTGTGACATCAACTATTCATGGTGTTTTCTAAAGCACCCATCAAATGACAGTCATGACCTCAGTGAGAAGCAGGGGCCAACACACCTGCTTGCTGGGAAAAAAAATCTTATTTTAATCCCAACTTTCCCTCTGTATGTGGCAAAAGCTTTTCTTTTTTTTTTATGTAGCCCCTTGAGGCATGCTTTTCAGTATTGGGCTATAAATAAATAAAACCTGACTTGTCTTTAGTTGAAAGCAACACCATCTGCTAAGCATTTAGGGACCAAACACATTATTCTGTTCAACACCACCTCCCTAAAAGATGTTGTTTCACTCTAACCTGTGAGAGAGAAAGCAAAAAACATACATCAAAAACCTGACACGATTGCCAGACTGGGAAATTATTTTTAAGCAGCACTGTGGTTCGTGAATGATTGAATTTACGTTAACATTGATAAAATGTTCACTGGAAACTTGTTTGTAAGATGAAGCAACATATTTCTTTCATCGTCTAAGCTGCAGCTCTGATCAGTACATATTCTTTTGCGAGTACTAATACTCTCTTGTAGCTATTTTTGTTGTTGTTTTAATTAAAAAGACATATGGGTGAGTAAAAAAAACAAAAAAAAAAACAAGGTGAATTTGTGTGTGTTCAAACAGTTCACTTTCTCTGTGTAACTGCATGCGATCCTGCCTGACAGATACACGAGGAAAAGCCCAATAGACCACCTGGCAGAATTATTTTCCTGAAAAGCAATCTAATGTAATATCCCTCATGACCTGCTTCACACAAATAACCCAGGCGTGGCGGTCAGCCTGGTTGGCTTTTTACAGGAGATGCTGCATGTACATGAGGTGGAGCACAAAACAAATTATAAAACAGGTAAATGGCCACAAGGCTCGGCCTTGCATGATGTACTGAACACAATGTCCCACAGTGGCTGCACACTGAGGATACATCCCACACCACTCTATTCTGCAGAGGCTGCTGCAGAGGGAAGCTAAATTATATCATTGGCGTTAATAATCGATTCTGCGGGATTAGTTAAAAGTGGAGGACAAAACACTAACAAATCAGGTGGCTTCTCCTAAAACGACACCATAAAGATACAGGACAGCAGAGCATATAGATTTTCCACGAGGCTCAATTGTGTGAGAAGTTGTTGGGCTTGCATTATTGACTTTCTCAGTATGGTGGAACCGTGGTAGTTAGGCACCTTTTCCTCAACTCTAATTATGGTGTCATAAACAGGAGAGACCATTAATGAAACCCACTCATGGCTTTAAGACTGCAGATAGGATTTGGAAAGAGAAGAGGAAGGGGCTAAGAGCGGTGTTAGTGTAGTCATGGTATCAATCACAGCAAACTACTACTGTGTTGAGTAATGAGCATGAGAGCTGGTCAATAAGTCAGCTGAAGAGGCAACTGAGTGTAATAGAGACACAGCGGAGGATGGGAGACAGAGGTATTCGACCTGTGATAGCCTGTCATGTTCACAGGGGCCCGGCTGTGCATCATCGAGAAGAAAAAGTCAGTCTGCCATGTGCCCGTCTACAAAAATCAATATCATACAACAACACTGCATGTCAGGTACACTCAAGAATAACTTAACATAAAATACATCTTGTGACTTTTCTATTGTTATTACAGCTGGCCACTACACCAGCTATAGTATTTCTCTTCAATATTTTAGAAAAACTAGATGTAAACACCCCCCAAAAAAATGTCATTTGCAAAGGCTGTGTGACAGAACTGCCAAGGATACATCACAACAGAAACGTGGGTCAAATCAAGTTCAGGTGCTACAAGAGGAGGACGATCAATATGACATTTGCTGGACAATAAAGCCACAAAGAGAAAACCTTGATGGACAATCTGATGACAAATTTGCTTGGTTTGAAGTGTTTGATTGAATTTTGGTGAAGGCTGTCAAATGTGAAGTGGGGAAAGAAAAAAAAAAAATAAGACCACGACTGGCATCATCACATAAGAAGGAAAAAAAAAACAGTGGTCAGCTGATACTTCCACTGACTTTGAGCAAAAAATAAACACAGGTGTGAAAAATTAGAATACCAATTTCCTAGAAAATAAAACCTATGCAGCCATCTTCAGCCCTAAATGTGAATATAATGTGACATGGATGTTTAACAAAATAGAATTAGTAGAATAATCCATGCAAACTGCAATTGCTTCAATAACTTCCTTATTAAAGGTGTTTCTACAAAGAATCACAGAGCTGACTGTAAATGAATACAAATATGTAAAGTTAGTATCAGACGGTTCCATTTTAGACAGACTTTTTACAAAGACACAAACAGGCTAAAAAGTCACATATGTGTTTTGGCTCATTTCACTGTTGGTTCATGGAATATTACATTTGCACAGTCGTCAGCAGTGACCATTAAGAGCAGTCTGGGTGGTGTCAGAACAAAGCACTGGGCAACTTCTATGTAGCATGCTCAAGTCAACAATTTGGTTTAAAAATTATTGTTAAAATTGGTCTGGCTGCGGAAAAAAACAACACTTTCTCATGGTTTTGTTTCAATTGGGAGCTGCTTGTTATATTTACTGGAGTAACATTCCATTAAAGTGTTTGTAGTTTTACTTGTATAAAAGCTTGGAGTACTTCTTCCCCTGATGGTGTGACATGTAGCACGTCTACATGCATTTACAATATGATGGCTGCCGTAAAGCCATTTTGATTTTCTAGAGTGAGAAGCAATAAAATGTAATTACAACATGTTTTACTATTAACTTCAAGACGGAGTCGCAACAGCCAAAGCAATTTCATGCTGCCTGTAAAAACAGGATCCAGAGAGAAAGAAAGGCAAAGTCATGGTTGAGTGGTAGAGGAGAGAGAGTGAGACATTGATAGCTCTCTGTGGGCTAACTGTGGACCAGACGAGACACATGCACTGTATACCTAAATGAGACAAATCTAATTCAGACACATATTAGATAAATATTTATATACCATAAACTGTATCAATAAATCCCTTGGGGAGGGGAAGCTATTCCACAGCATGTCAATAGCTGATTTCACCAGCAGATAATCATTTTTCTCTCAATGGCTGTGTTTGATATGATGTCGATACAAGCTGTCAGAGTTCATTTTGGCTGCAGCAGTTAGAGTGAGCGTCGCTGAGAGGATATGGCACTCTTCTATTCAGGTCTATTGATTGGATGGGGGAGAAGAGCTGGCTGTCATGTCTTAGCTGTATGCTGTATTAAGCTGGAGGGATACCATGGACGATGTGCAGCTCAATTTGACCGCAGTGTTACAGAACACACAAGGGAACGAGGGCTTTTAATTGTCTCATTGAGACTTGGCTGCATACAAGTAGCCACGACACACAGAAGGGGGTGAGCAGAAGAAGGTCCGCAGGTCTAAAATGGCAATTGCACAAGAGTCCTCTGATACGACGAACATATACAATCAGTCAGGATAAAGATCTCACCCTTGGCGGCATGAAAGGGGGAAGTGAGCAGTGCTCAGGAAAAATCAATACGGAACTGCTCATTTTGGAGGGACATGTGTGTCACAGTCAATAGGAGTTAATAGGCTGGGTTGTTCAGTGAAGACAGGCGGCTTGGGAGAGCAGCCCACTCTGACAGCTTAATACACACTGAATGGCAAACTGGCTGCATGTAACAGTCACTATGGACACATCAAGTGTGGAATGGAAGCTGATGGGTGCAGGCAAAAGTTAATTATAGAATAGAGCTGAAGGTCTTACACACAGAACTACAGAATTACCCATCCAGTAATGAGAACAGACACATGCAGCTGACCCACAGTAGACATACACACTGCACATGTTTGGTCTCTGTTATCAACTCTAACTGAGGAAGAAGGTCTAGTTAAACTTAGAACATTATAACATCTCCTTTAAATATCTGATCTTATTTCGCTGTTTTTTTTTTATATGTTATAACAAGTAATTTAAAAAGAATTCATAAAAATTCACCTAATATTTCCTATTCACATTTTACTCAACTATAATAAATACATTCTAATAATTAGAATAAAAGGAAATTTTAATTTGAAATTTGTTTCTATGAATCCGAATTTTCTTTATCTGATTATTTTATATCCATGAAATCCATTTTAAGTTGTGAAGGAAATTTATTGTGTATTTTTTCCTGGAAATAAACGTAAGGTGATCTGAGCCACTCATTAAAATTAGATTATACTAAAGTACAGCTCACATTAACATACATTTCTTTAGTCATATTCTAAATAAAGACTCTTTCTCTAATTTGTAGTTTTATACATTATTATTAATTTTGAAACATTTGATTTTACTCTGAAATATTTCAACACTAGTTTTGTCAGACAAATTCCTCTTTTTATTCTCATTTATACAAATCAGTAATTACCTTTGACTTGGTGCACCGATGACACACCGAGCCACAGCTACACTTTATCTATCAAGAAAAAAAAATCACATTGTCACACTCATTTCATAGAAAGAAATGAGACAATTTAATTTAAACTTTGTGAGTGTATATTAATTGGATGACCAGAAAATAATGATTCTTTATTTAAATTGTTTTATACTGACACTGACAACCAAAAGACTATATTAAAATATTACAGCGCTGAAGTTATACAGTGGAATTTAACACATTTTCTTATTTTTGGGTCTGACCTGCAATACATATGACTGACATGATTCTCTACTGACACCTCAGAGTGTTGTCCACATGTGAGGATAAAGAAACAAGATAAAGGCTAAACACTGCTCACCTGAGGGCATCTTCACATGTGTATGTTTGGCTCTCCTCCTCCTCATCCTCCGCCTCCTCCTTGTCTAATTAATCAGCGCTGTAGCACCATGTTCGTCACAGGTTAATTGGCTTGGAGGACGGGTGAGGGACCTGGTGGCAAAACAAACAGAAACACATTTTCCAGAGATTTATATCATGTTTTCTTCAACTGAATGAAATCCAGATCAGGCAAACACAGGGAAATGGCTAATAATAACTTAATTAATTGGGGTCTGCAGGTCACACTATGTGGTTTCGTAAAGAAGCATTTTCCTCTTAATTAGTACCCATTAAGACCTAATTTGGATTATCATCAGCTCTTAATTTTATCCGGCTAATTAATAATTAATTACAAGTTCAGTATAGAGTAAAAATTTAAATGTTACATTATGCTACATTTTTATTTTAAAAGTGACAGGAAAAGGGCAAGTCATAGGTTCATTCATAGAAACATTCAAACAGATGACAATTTATAGAAAAAAAAACAAAAAAACATGATGGGATGGTTTCTTCCAGGATGATCATGTTCTAATCTATATGGGGATGATCAATGAATAGTTTGATGACTATTAAAATAATGCAAAGATGTAATACAGTTTACAGTAAATACAGTTAATCGTCACCAGATCTCAACTGAGCTGAATAGACCTTTATCCTCAAAACAACAAACTAAAAAAGCACAGACTTTGCCATGGCAGATCCCCCCCACCCCCACCCCCACTGATCACCACCAAACTTTTATCACTTGTTCATTGTGCTAGTATCAACATTTCCTGAAAATTTCAGCCAATTCTACCCATAACATTTTGAGTTTCTTGCTAATGCTGGCAAAAACAGAACTCTGCCATTCCTTGGTGAAGTAATAAAGAGATTTTTTTTGTTGTTCTCCAAGAGAATGCACACACTGTAGAGTCATGTAGAATATTAAACATTCACTGAAGCTGTTCTAGACACTAATGTTAAACAGTTTACATGTCAGGACCACTGGAACAGATGCAAGTTAAAGGTCCTATGTGCAAGATTTAGAGGGATTTAGGGGTATTTACTTAGCAATGGAAAATAGTGTGATATGAAATTAGTATATATTTCAATGGTGTATTAATGCAATATAAATTGTTGATTTACCAATATGTTAGGATGAATCGTTTACAGAGGAAACATGTAGTGTTTCAGTCAAGATAAGATGAGATGAGATTTGATTGGATTTGATTTATCCCACCGTAGGGAAATATCACCATTAACAGCAGCAACATAAAAGCAATTATAGAGAGAACAGGCAGGTATAAAAATATAGAAATGAGTACAAATGAAAAATATAAAGAGAACATTTACAAATGTGTTTTTTGTATAAACATTTCTATAAATAAAGAATTTTAATTAAACATTATTTACATATTTACATCATCATCATCATCATCATCATCATCATCATCATCATCATCATCATCATCATCATCATCATCATCGTGATGGCTGCACATGTACATGGTGTGATACAGGGAGTGAAGGAGGGGTCACTGGGAACTGTTACGCAACTATCTTTCTAAGGTACCTCAGAAAAGACTTTCTCTTCATCTTTTTCATTTCATACAGGATTGTTAAAGTACATTATTATTTCTTACTATGTTTGAGGCTGGACTTAAAATGTCCTCAACAAAAAAGCAGGTCACCATAGGTCAGGGTACAGACAGAACAAGGCAAGCTCTAACTTCACCAATTGATGTTAGTATGTAGTACACAAAGAAATGTTCCACTTCTGAACTTGTAATTTGTAGAGATATACATACAAAATATATGTTTTTTTATGCATTTGGTGCTGTTGCTGTTGTTGTTGCACATGCATTCTCAGTATACAAAACATTATGAATTGAGGTGTGAATTTATAGTTTTCTGATTTGGCTGTTTTACATATACATACAAAAATACTGATAAGCAAAAAAAATTAAAATAAAAACAAAAACAAAACAAAACAAAACAAAACAAAACAAAACAAAAAAATATATATATATATCTGGTAAGTGTAATAAATCTATGTGTTATTCAGTGGCCCAAGCCAGGGGTCAATTTCCATTTTGCAAAATGACTGTAACAAAGTGGACCCGGACTAAGATATTTTGGACTGTTATTTTTCCCTATAAATATGTGGAACATTTGTATTTTTAGTTTGTGTATGTGAGTCTGTGTTGTATTGGGAGCTAGTCATTTCTGGATGTCAGTGCACTTATGATGCTGCTATACAGTAGCAGAAAAGAGCACTTGGCACTTGGGAGCACTGAAGCACCTGGGAGCGAGTATGTATGTCTCCTTTACATAGAAATCACTCTAAAGGCTGGTACCAAGGATGTAGGCAACCACAAATACAGCAAGGCTCCTATTTTAAAGACAAGCTTGATGCATTGGAAACAAAAATGAGTGATAAATATATGTAATTTCATCAATTATGTTACATATTGTTGCTATTGAATTAATACCAAATAATCCCTGTGATTTTTATCAGAAGAATAAACATAGAGTTGGATTGAAAATGACAAAATAACAACCTCTTTTTATCTTTACAGCAGTGGTTAGGACTCAGACAGAGAATGAAAAGGGGGAGGCAGGCATACTGTACTGATAAATTGTGTGAAGAGGAAAAGTAAAAGGGTCTTGGCTTCAATTGACATTTCAATAAGTGGAACAGAGCGTTAGCAATCCATTCCCAACTTTTCTGAAACAATTATTGAGATGGTACCTCCAGGCGATGTATGTTCCTGGTCCCCAGAGTCCTGCTGGCTGAAACAGTAATTGACTAAATTGTAGAACACATTGGGGCCATTTACAAATTTGCCAAAAATGAATCGTTTAAAATGAAATGAGGGTGACTCTCAAATTAGCAAGGAGTATGATTGAGATGTGGCTCTGGGAATTAAGAAACATGATTTAGAGCTCTGCAGAAAGGAGCATCTGTGAATAGTCCAGTGTTACTCACCACCGTGCTCTGACTCGTATTTAAATATCACCGTACTCTCACAGATGTTCGGTAAAAAACTGCAATTCATATTTAAATGATCAATAATTCATATTGAAATGTTCAATATGCATTGCTAAATTTTTTAGTGCATATGTCTCTTTCTCCTTATGTATGAAGAATACACACATTTCCCATCGCAAGCATGTGCATATATGTGTTTCCTCTCAATGTTGTTTTTTTAAGCTATAGAAATGTAATGTAGTCTTGAAAATGTGACATCAAATGTGTGATTGACTGGAGATTTAAGTGAAAAACAAAGCAACACAAATAACAAAAACTACTGAGCCAAGAAACTGTAAAGAAATGTAACAGTCAACCATACAGTATACTGTTTTGTGGTGGGAAATGATGCTTGGACGGAGTAATATAAGCTCATGAAACAGTTCCTTATCTAAAAATAATAATTTTTCTTAGAGCAGTGTGATAAATCATGACATAAATCTCATTGGTTTAAACACATTGTGCTTCAAGGTGTTTGGGAAAGTGATCTTAGCTACATTTTACAAGGTGTACTCATTTCTGAAAAACACCACCAAATTACTCTGAGTGTTAAGGGCCTGACAGTTTTGATTGATTGTTGTGCAGACACTGTGTTGATTGTTGCCTGTTGTGCCGTTCCTGTGGCTCCCAGCAGCCACTGCTTTAATCTCACCCAGTCTAAACTCTTCCAACCAGTGATGAGTAATTACTAAGTTCATTAGCCACGCTAGTGGCCTAGAGTTTTATTAAAACAGGATTTGTCATTAGCCTGCTTCACTTTTTTTTTAATATCTTAACTACCTACATTAAGCATTCGAGTGTTTATCACCTTCTCCAGATTATATTTATTTGCAGAGTAAAATCACAAAATAATAAATTCTGCAAAACAGAGAGAACCAAAGGTCAAATGAAACTCCTGTAATACATGGTCCAGAGTTAGAGGTCAAGGCTGACCCTAACTCCTGTGAGAAAGAAGGAACAATATTTAACATTATTTATCAGGTTTTCATGTTGTTTTGAGACATAAAGTATGGTGTAAACAGTCCTGGAAAACAACATTTTCCTTCTATGATATTACGTAAATAAGGCAAGGCGAGGCAAGGCAAATTTATTTGTATAGCACATTTCATGTACAGGACAACTCAAGGTGCTTTACACAAAAACAGAAACAGAAGAAAATTAAAATGATAAAGATGCATTAAAAGACAATTAAAATCAAGACATAAAAACATTTTAAAGCAAATAATAATCTAAGTAAAAGCTCCAGTGAACAATAATGTTTTCAGGCCTGATTTAAATGAACTGACAGTTTGAGCAGACCTCAGGTATCCAGGTAGTTTGTTCCACAGTTGAGGAGCAGAGTAACAGAATGATGCCTCACTTTGTTTCATTCTTATCTTTGGAACACACAGTAAACCTGTTCCTGATTACCTCAGGGCTCTGGATTAATAGGATTAAAGGACAGAAACATATTTTAAATAATTTGTTCCTGAATTATAGCTGGGACTAATTAATACATTTTTGTATAACTGATATTCTGATATACGTCATTATTTTTTTTTCTACTGTAGCTAAACCTTGTTAAACATACTTAATAATATAGGCATTAAGATATAGAAAGTCAAGTAAAATAAAAAACGAGCAGTTTCATTTAATTATTGTATCTTCATATGCAGGTGTTGGACAAAAGTAAAGAGAAAATCTTAGGATATTTAGTTTTTAAATAAATATAATATTTATAATCTGTAACAGGAACCAAAGTTCAAGCTGTTCCATTTTAATGGCACAAAATAATCATCAACTAAAACTATGTTTTTAAAACTCAGAAATTGTTCAGTTGTTGTTAAATCCTACAATAAAATAAGACCAAACAACAACTCAGTAAAAACAAAATTACACACACCTTCATTCAGCAAGACAGCTCTCCACCATACATGGTCTGAACTGAAAGAGCCACAAGCTATCTTAGTGCAATGTCCAAGTAATTTTTCTTTAATAGGAAAATTGTTACTTATTGATCTGTACTTTGTAAAGCCTTCCAGCAATACTCCAATCACCGCAGCTGTCAAAACCATGGAAATACACTCTGTTCCTTTGTGATTTGATGGCACACTGATTCCCTTTGCTGGCACATTTCCAATGTTAATTACCTTCAACATAACATCATCTCCCTCCAAAGAGTCTCATACAGGCCACTAGTGTCCCACCAGAGGACAGTGGGGGGTAAGAGTGATATGGTGAGTGTGGAAATATTCCTGTGTAGAGCTTGTGTTGAATCTGTGCACCACTGAGTCTGGCCATTAGGCAACATGATGGGCTTTTCTTTTCCAGACCATTTCCCATGGTCAGAATAGCATAAAAACACCATTTTGGTTCAATAGCAAAGACTTCAACTGAATAATCACAAGGGTGAAACTGTAACTATTACAGAGGCACCTCTGGGATAACCATACATAACAGGGGTGTCAAAAACACTGTAGGTTTTCTGGAGGGCAAAGTGTTTAAAGTGTATGCTGTTGGCTCTTGCTCCAACATCTGCTTTTAATTACTCAATTAGCGCAATCATTTAGTCTCCTTGACATTCATCCAAATGGCAAATCATAGCCGGAAGTTGTTCTGTTTAAACAGAGCGTTAAGAAGAGTCATGAAAAATGCATACAAGATAATGTATATGGATACTTAACTAATTGAACCAATTAAAGGGAGGGAACTAGTTTGAGTGAGAACAGCCCCAGCATCGCCCTCCGGGAAGAAGCTTTGACACTTCTGATATACAGCCTCCTCTCTCCCTATTCACAGACCTGGGCCTGGGGTCATATTTCAGCAGACAAAAGGGCTTTGACTGCAGTTAAACAGCAACAATGAACCCAAAAAAGTCAAATGCCATGTGGACGTAAGCCTGTATAAACAGCTATTCCTAGCTAATGTAATACAAAGTATCCGGTTTCTGAGCAAAATGTCCTATCACAGACACAAAACTACTGAGACAACTTGTTTATTCCCTTTGACATGAAATCTCTGCCACCTTTTCAGAAGGTTCAACGCTAACAGCAACAAAGGCTTCCACGTGTGAAAACAAAAGCTACTCTTCTTGCTTTCAAAGACTGACTCCTGTCTGAAATATGGATGAGTATAGTTCAGTTCAGACATACCAACAGATGAACCTCAGGGTTAAATGAATATCTATTAGGTTTAAGACGAGCTAGCCCACCTCCTCCCAAAGTTAAACCAATGCAATCCACACTATCACAAAAAAAAGAATGATTGTACCCCTGCGGTGGTGATTTCCTGCATGCTATGGATGCATAAATAAACATAGGCATAAATACACAGAGGACACTGACTGGGACTCGCTGGCCAAGTGGGGCAGCTGTTATTAAAAGGGCTATTTATCACTGTCACCCCTCTCAGGTTCCATCCCTTTCTGCCCTCCAGCGATGTCACTAGGCCGCACAGGAACAATGTAGCTCATCCATGCAAACCTACCCCCTCTATCATATATACACAAACACATAAGCTCACGGTCACAGCGACGTACACAAAGTAAATATGTATAGCTTTACCTCCTTGCATATGTACATTGCATTCATGAACTGAATTGGCCGCTCATTTGTTGACTTGGCTAAAAGAAACACAAAAACAAGAACTTCGCTTCCTTCAATTTCCATCAAATATCTTCAATATAGCTACACAGCACACAACCGTTCATTTTCTGCTCTGTTACTTTATTGATTGCGGCTACAATTATCCACTTTTCCAAAGCACTGTATTAAGTGAATTCCCCCTTTGTTGGACAATAAGTACAGAAGGTTGGCTAAGTCATGCTATTCCTCAGCCTAAGGGGACAGACTACTTCTCCTGCACCCTCATCATCATTAGCAAGCCCAGATAAAAACACACCTCAATTAGTCCACCTCTGCTGGGGGAGGCATCAAGTAAGGCAGATGCTTCCAACTGACCCACCTCGTAACTTCACTTACAGAAGCTCACACTGTGGCCAGACTGAGGGCAAAAAATGATCGAACAGTTGGACTGTGCATTGAGGTTTCACCATTCAGGAAGAGCATCAAACCTTGGCATTTTGCTGACTTAATTGCCGTATAAGCCAGAAAATAGCACGTAAATATAAGAATGAATGTGCAGAAATGTAGGCACTGGAAAATGTGTATAATGCAGATGCAGCATCAACATCTTCAAACTGAGAGGCAGAAAATTACAGAAATGAGCTATGACATTTTGGTTTAACTAAACAACAAAATTCATAATAAACAGAAAAAATATGCATATCAGTGATTATTTGCCACAGCATATAGCGTATACAGTCTACTTAATTTATTTATTTATTTTTTCATTTACCCTGCACCAACATTTCTAATGCAGAACACTGTGCTTTTCTTTCTTCTAAGTACTAGCGGGCCTATTCCCACTATAAACCTCTCGCGCACAGCAATCCTCTCACGATTAATGAAGTGCTTACTTAACCAATTTAAAACCTTAATTCCTATTAATTCAACATAATAGCCACCCTCTCTGCCAGAATTAACAACACTCCAGCAGAACCTTACAAATCTCTGCAGGCCAGAAAAAGTCAAGCCAGCAAATTCCATATTCTTTGATAAATATGTAACAGTATGTATATCACTGTTAAAATGCATAACCCTCGTGTAAGACCCCTATCAAGTCTGCTTTACACCTGTATTACATTTCTCCCTCAATCAGCAGCTTTTCTCAGACACCGGTCTCCCACGAGGAGCAGAAACCATTACAAGGGACTGCAGCTCATTTGCAGAAAGATTGGAGATCACGCTGCATCAAAAAGTATGTGAAGCATTTCTGAGCACAAAATTGATTTATTCCATTTCTATGTTTGTATGCAGCATCAGTATCAGTGTATTTAATGTAAATCCCAACTCTAGCATTGAGTTGCTGCATAGGTTGCTGCTTATTGTGCAAATAAGTAGCTGGGTAATGAAATAACACAAGGGGCCAGTACTGGTGCAAAATTCAAGTACATGTACAATTATTATTATGTTTGACTATGAAGCTTAAATAACATCAGATATTAAATTAGTCAAAACCATGTATTATCCTTCTTGTCTGATCTATTGATGCTACTTATTTAAGACACAATGACATCATGTTGTTCTTTAGCTAATAAAATGCATAAACAAATAAATAAATATCTCTGAGTATTTCAATTTTGACTTAGGAAAAACAGATCAAGCAGAGCCTGTGGCTAGAGGAGCTTGACTGCATGCTCGTGGGGGGTAAAAGACAGCCTGGGGGGTGCGGAGGGCGTCTGTTTTTTAATGAGCTGAAACTTTAAATACTGCATAATATATAATAAAAACGGATAGTTCATTTAACTCTCCCGTCGTTGTGGAAAAAAATATTAAAATCCATTACTCTCTTAATGTCAACAGAGTAAGCATTAAGTATGAATGAAGTAAACATGACACCCCATCATCAACAAAGACAAAAACAAAATAATAATCTGCTTGAACTGGAAGAAAAAAAAAAGGTTTTGGTGAAAAGTCAAATGCATAAGCTTGAGGGCATTGGGTTAAACACAGTGCAAGTAATGACAATAGTATATATATAAAAAAAAGATCATGCTTTAGAGGAAGTAAGACGTACAGGACATTGATTTAAAAAAATGTCTTTGATTTTTATTTATGCCATTTTGGGAGTGGTCTTGAACCAGAATTGGTGAGTGACAGACAATTCAGCTACCCACTGACAGCAGCTTTGGCAACAGTGATTGGCACAGCAGGACTAGTCTTTCAATACCCCCTTCCCCCTACATACACACATATAAACCCTTATATAACACATCATAAAGAGAACGAAGGAAAAGCATATGTAAAGAAAATAATTATGACCCTATTTATTATCCCTTGGGTAAAGAAAGTATCCATAATAGATTTTTAATGGCTTTAAAAACCTTGAAAAAAAGAGAACTTATAACTTAGCAAATATTACTTGAAAGACTTTGCAAATTTCTGATGTGGTTCATTTTGCTTAGTTAACACACTGAAATATTACTTAAGTGTTTCTTCTTCAAAGCAAATCAAAGTATAGACATGACTGCAGCTGGAATTGCTTCTGTTTGAGATGGGTTTTATGTTTCAGTTGTCACATTATAATTCAGAAAGTGCCATTTCTCTGTGAATATTGTGACACCTCTGCATTAAGATGTAATTCCAGTGTGATCCTTAAAGTGATCTGAGTGATGGCGCGGGTACCCCTGCTGCTAGTGGAGCCAGCTCAACGATGGTGCTGGTGGCCGATCCAGAGGCTTCATAATGATAACCTCGCTGGTGTTAGCTGCAGGGGTTGTTCACACAATAATTGTTTCTGCCAAGCCATAGATCTAAATGACAGCGAATAAACTGGTGTAACTTTCCTGTTAAATAATTGATTTCAGAATCGCCTGCATCAACTATTTCAAGGAGATTAACGTGGTTTGTACTATATGTTTTTTTTTTTTATAACACTGAAGAAACTGAAAACTTATTAGCTAATTAGAGGATAATTACAAGACTGCAAGTTGATTAGCAATTTCACTGTTGAACATTAACAATCTACAGCAACACTACACTCAATTTCAACACTTGTTTTGCTTTACTTACCTAAATTCTAAATAGTACAAGTATTTAAAGATTTCACCTTGACAAAAGTTATTACCAGCTTCAGTATGCAATTAAACTTGCCAAAGAGGCATTCATTCTTTGTTCATTACCACATCAGAAGTGTTCTGTTGGGTAATTTAACCACTTCATTCTTGTCAATATAGGACTAGACTACACTGGCTATTAAAAGGCATCAATCTCACAACAAATGCAGATATGTTTAGTTAATTCACAGCAGCCCCTTTGTAGATACTCTAGATTTGCACTCGCCATGACTGAGGTCCGACTTGTAACGCTACGCCTCAGCCTGAGCTGAAGGGGTGCTCTCCCCTGCAGATTAGAGTGACTCAAAGGTGAAGCCCTGAAAACAAATACAATGTACTCACATGCTCCACAGTTTAGATTTCACTGACTCACATCATCCTGTAAAAGCCACACACAAAGCTGCAGCCAGTTGCAAGACCTATGCAATTGTGTCTGGCTGTACAGCAGTATCAATGCAGCTCATGGGTCAAAGGGTCAATGAGTAATTAAGACATGGTTGCCTGAGCATTCCCCATGCACACTTTCAGTCCTGATGAAAGGCTGGAAATGAAAGGAGGGGGATTTAAGTGCAGCCTGATATGTTGGATCAGATTTCCATAAGTGTGTCTAAATGTTCCTTGTTCAAGGCAATTAGTATGATTAAGAGATAGTGTGGTGTCATCCTGCTGTTCAGTGGGATTTTAGGTATGAATTTTGCATGAGGCTTAAAAATATTTTGTCAGTTTAAAAGTTAGCATTGTTTAACTAAAATATGGAAGACATTGTGACTTCGGGTGTTGAAGAGGAGGTTTAGGCTTCTTGTTTAACATCTTGAGATTATTACTATTTTTCATTGTCTTTTATGTGCATTTTACTCATTTACAACCCATTCCATCCTCTTGAAATAAAGGAGGCTGAAATTTTAAAAAGCCACATAATTATATTACATTTAACTTAATTCCAAAGTATCAAGAAAATGTTATGAAATTGCTTATAACAGTGTCCTTCACATTTTATTCTATTATTACAGTATATTGAATTACCTTTACTATATTATTACACTGTTATTGGATTCACTCATTTCCTAGGGTTTATATTTGTAAAATCTGTTTATTGATAGATGTTTGTGTCTGCTGTTGTCCAGGTCACTTTAAAAAAAAAAAAAGTGAACCCCAATCATGCTAAATTAAAATAATATATATTTTGGTAAATTTAATTGTATGTCATAAACAGCATGTTGGCAGATATCAAAGCCCTCAAGTGCAATGCAGGTCAAAAGGTGCATTGATTTACATGTACGACAAGAAATTATTCATCCAATTTCATTGTTGCTAAAAATGAAGAGGCCAAGGCCAGAAAATTGAGGTTGCTGATGAATGCTATTAGTAAGAGATGCTGAGGGGTGAAGAAATCAATATGGCAGTTTGTCAAGCTGCCTCTTGCAAGGAGGTGGACTCTGTGCAGCAGAGGTAAGTGTGCCCTGTCAGCAAAGCACATTACCTGAAATCAAAGGCCAACGAAGGCCTGAAGGAGGGGATGCAGATGTCTCTATACAAGGCCACACTTTGGTAATTAAAACCTATTTTATCAGACCTGTCTTGTCACTGGTTTTCCTCTAAGACTATTGACTATCTGTTGCATGGCGAGTGATCACTAATTTACCTTTAAATAAATGAGCTCTACTTATTTAGATTTCTGTATTTGCTGCAGAATATTAAGCTGAAGATGTGAGAGCCAAATGAATTATGCAAATTGGTGTCACTTGAGCATTAAATATTAATAATTCTTCAAATTAAACTACTTTTCCATCCCATTTATCACTATGTTTCAACCTGAGCCACTGCAGATGTTTGGTTGAACTGATGTAAAAGTCATCTGATGGTGACTAATAATTATAACTGTATAATCAGCTTGTTTACTGTAATATTAGATGGAGAAAAAAAGCATGCATAGGAAACTTTTTAGACACAAGCAGCAGTAATGACTGTGAAACATCTAGAAAAACACAAAGAGTCTGTTTGGAGGGATTCTCAAGTTTTCATTAAAGTTTAATATAAAGTCAGCTTTCTAAATAAACACTGTCAGTATTGTATGTCAGTGTAATAACATGCATAACTGACTCCTCCAGTGCAGCTTAAAATCTTTAATAATTAAACACAAATGAACCTGTGCAGGTAGACAATAGGAGCAGCAGAGACATCAGATGGCACTTCTGTCAATAAGTCCACTAGAAGCTCACCTGGGGAAATGGTGTAAATACAGACACACACAATCCTTAAAACACAGGCAATAGTCTCGGTTTCCCCTGGTTTAATACTGTGCACCTTCTTCCTCTTTGTAGGCAAAATAGACTGTGACAGGCCCGACGCTGGTCTGTACTGTTTCAGTAGCACTGATCACCATCCAGCAGCCAATACCATAGGCCAAACAGGGGATACCTGCATAGATAGACAGATAGTTTCATTAATCCCAGATTAAATTAAATCATGCTTTACCCTGAAAACATAAAAGCACATAACAATGTATATGTGCACAATAATACAGTAACCAACATAAGCAAAGGCATAGTAATAAATAAAAGTGGTAGTGGATAACTAAGTGCAGTGGTGGAAAAACATCCCATACGTGTGTGATATAATACATTAAGAATTACTCTTAAGTCATTGAACTCTGCCAAGTATTGCACCATTCTTGAAACCCACATGCTACCTTCTGCACGGAGCAGTGCACATGCAGGAACAAAACACCTAACAAGGAACATGTCCCTTGAAATGTATCCAGAGCATGACGTGCTGAAAGCGTTTTTTTTTTAACACCTTCTAAAACCCAAAAAACATTTTCTGCAAATAATTCATGATATTTGAGATTGTATAAAATATTATGTGTGAATGATTTACAACAGAACACAGATGATGACATATGCTGTACTTTAAAATAAAATACACTAGCAATCCTTTCTCGTATTGCACAATACTGACCTAGATTAATCATTTTCAACATGGTGAAAAATGTGTCTTCAAAGTTCAGGTTTTGTGGAGGTGCTTTAGTGCAGTGGTATTTGATGAAGGGGAAGCAGCCTGTCCTCAGTATGTGGTAGTTGGACCCCTGAACCCTCCAGTTGAAGTTGGACAGTCCAAACTGGTCATTGTGCACGGCACTGTAGCGGACACAGTAGGAGGTCCACGGGGGGAGCTGGCGCTGCTGCAGGTGGCAGGTCAGCACCTCGGAGGCAGTGGGGCGTGGCCTCGCGCGACCGCCAAACGTCACAGCTTTCACCAAGAGGCCGTGGATCCTCTTCACGAGCTCCTTCATTACTGGAGCTCAGCCGACAGTGACTTCTTACATCTGTCAACTGCACTGCATTACAATTATTATTGACTGGCATTAAACTACAAAGAAAATACAAATCCGTTTCAATATTTACTGTGGTAAACACTGTATCAAAACATACTAAAGGTGAATTACACTCACGCGACAGACGAAGGTACCCTTAGCTCAGCTATGCTACAGTTCAGACAAACAACCTCTAACAGCAGTCCTGCTGCACAGAGCTACATACCCACATACACACCCTCGACAACAACTTCCAACTAGCAGATAGACTGGTAGACGAACGAAACTGGGTTGTTCTCCTCAGTTGTGTAAGGAGAGTTGAGCTGGTGCATCACCTTCAGCCATCCGGGTAGGAACGTAAAACTGCACAGACGTTCCGGGTTTAGACAATTACAGAAGTCCCACTAATGTTTAAGTTCGCGATAAGGACATTATTTATGTATCAATTGCAGCCATTGTGTATTCTAATAACATACTGATCGTGTTTTATAAAGTGGGTTAAATTTTCATACGTCATATTTTCCACCATTTTATTTGAATTCTATTCTATTTTATTCTATACTGTTTCTTTTATAAAGCTCTATGCTGCATTTATTGCATGCATATTGGGAAACTCATGACAATAGTTCATGTTCATCTGTTATGTTATTTATCTGATAATTTTATGTGATTGAATATCCAATCATTCAAAGCTTGTTTAATTAATTGGCTAGCATATTTTTAAAAGTGTATTTTATTGTATTCATTGAATATTTTGTTTTTTCTTTTGCTTACTTTTGCTATTTAGTAATATCAATGTTGTTCCATAAAAATGGTTCAGTGTTGGAATTCACTGTCATCCAGGTTATTATATTAAACATTTGTATCTGTGCAGATTTTCACAATCTAATATTTTAAGGCCAGAATAATTTTATACAACATAAGAAAACATTCAAATTCAACCACCAGGATTCATGAGGACAAACACTATTCAAATGTTAATCCACCTGAGTTTCCAAAATGCATGTTGCTGATGAGAAAGTATTATTGCATTATTTATTATTGCATATTATTTTGTATGAAATTCACACTTTACATTAATCATGAAAATCAATATGCCTTAAGGATCAGGATTCAACAATGCCCAGTTATTTGATACTTTCTGCCATAGAAGGTATTTATTGGACTGTACAAATATTCAAATGTTTATCAAACATTTCATTCTTCAAGTATGACCTACTTACACCAAAGCAAAAACTCTGCAGGACTTGCTTGATAAACTCAAAATTAATTCTGCTGATGGACAGTTGTCCATCATGCCGAGAATGCTGCAAAATATCAAAGCCAAGGTCTCTGCAAAATACTACATTAAGTATTATCCATTTATCTGTATGGAGGCAGGTGCAGGGAGACAGTCAAATTCAGACCAAGGTACTGATTTTAACTTTCCATTTCTATTGAACTTTGAAGAAGAAAAGTTCAGAGTGAAATAAAAATGTTGGTACTGTATGTTTATAATGAAATATTTCTATTCACATTCCTAATTATAAAACACTCAAATGTGTACATTACATTACAAAGTATTTGGACTGTGAGTAAAAACACAGAGAGAAGCCACCTTGTTTAGTTCAAGACAATGCTGAGAGTAACTGCGGAGAAGCTGTCTATGCAGTATCTTCATTCGCAACTGTTCGCCGCTTGTTCTGTACAGTCACCTGTAGGATATCTTTAATGTCCTTGATCAGCTCCTCCAGGGATGAAAAGGAAAAGCATTTTAAAGCACAGTATTATTCCACATTGTCAGATTTAAAAGCAATTATATATTTTTTTAGATTGCTACTCAAAATAAATGTTCTAGGAGTTTGTTGCACTTTCTTTAGCTGATACATAATGGCTGAAACTCCTTCACTAAATATCACTGACACAGATGAAGAGAGATCATTAAGTCATTAACATGTACCTTGAAATTGGTTTCTCCTTGCATTTTAGATTGTGATATTTCCTGATGAATGACTGACAGGTTCTGAGCAAAGGTCACAAGGGCTCCCTGGAGATCTTCTGAGACTGTTCTATTAACGACACCCCAAACAAACGAGTTTACTAATGATCCCCATGTCACCAGCTAAGAAACAATCACCTTGTTCATCTTACGGTGGTGGTTAAATGAAACTTTCAACAGACAACATCCTCAGTCTTTAGGGAGGTCAACACAGCTTGATTTAACTGTTACAGCACTGTGCAACTTAAAGGATATGTGTGATAAATATGGTAAATATCCCTCTGCTTAACAACTTCTGGACTTTATAACAACATTTACAGAGAAACAAGTGACATCTTAATCCTCTGAAAGAATTGTCTTTATAGTCACTGTCGATTAGAGGCACCTCATGCTAGAAAGTCTCATGGAAACAAGCAAATAATACATAAATGAGCTCTGAGAACTTTCCTGTGATGCCAGTATATGTATTGAATATGTAGACAATACATTGTTACTTACATCATTCCAATCCTGCATCGCTCACGACTGTCATTAAGAGCAAAAACTGTGCCTTGTTTCTTCTGCAATTCAAGAATGGCAGACACAAAGGAAAATTTCATCTGTTTAAGATTGTATAAAATAACACTTTGCAAAGACAAGTAAGGATTATACAAAGATCAATAGGAAGCTGTTTTACCTTCACATCATATCCAATGCCATGATCCCTGCATATCATGAGAAACACATTATGGTACAGCATGGAAAGGTTCGAGTGAAATAAGTTACTGCTAATGGCTGCATAACGATTAACCACAGGAGGCTGTGAAAAGACAGAAGAAACACAGAATGTAAAATATGTCATTTTCACATTTTCTGTTCCTCCTAAACAACATTTACATTCAAACACATATGATTATAAAAAAAAATCAGGCGGTAGTGGTTTAATGGTAAAACTAAAGGAGGAGTGATAACTGAACCCCATCCACATGTCCTTCGGGTCATTGTTGAGTTTGGGGTATGTGTTCATGATGAGTGTGGGACACACATGTTTAACTGTTGGGCCTTTCTTAATTAACTGCAGGGAGGAACAATTAATGTTTAGAAGACATGCCAAATAAAAGATGAGCTTAATTGTACTTTGCCAATCAAAGAAGATACAGTTTAGGGACAGTAAATGTTTGCATTCAATTTGAGACAAAAGCGCTAGTGAATGCACAAAAGGACCACTCAGCCCACAATACATAAACCCATAAGAGAGGGATTCATGTGAGCATCATAAGTAACACTAGAGAGGTTGATTACTTAAAAGTGGCAGGGCTCAAAAGGATAAAAATGTGCCTGATTCCCAGGCACCTTTGGGAAACAAAAGGAGCAGGCCTAAGCTGCTGTGAGCACAGGAGATAGCCCATAACTCGCTGTGAAGGCTGTGTATTTGCAGCTGTCAAACACAGGACCCTCAGACAACAATAAAAGTGTCCAACAGGGACTTAATTGTGTTTGTAATATGCAGGCTCCTAATGATGGCCACTGCTAAAGCCATTAACCACTACGATGGCTCAACTGCTGCACTGAAGCACCAGGCCACCAACTAAATGAATGTTTGATAAAATAATACAAGTCGCAGATTAACAGGCGTAAACTCAGGCATACTGCTAATAAAAGAACTCTATTGTTTAAGGCCTGGCACCAGGTTGATGAGGTGTTCAAGCATGCATACACATGCATAATGAAAATGGTATGAATTATTAATATGTTGATTATTTAGACTCATCTATCAAAATGATAATGAATTCAGCACCTACACACCAATTGAGCTCAGTGCGTAATTACAGTATTTAGTTGTATTTAACAAAAATGAAGATGTTATCTTTATGATTACTGTAGTGGTACAATAAAAAAAAAACTCAGCTGACTTCAGAGAACATGGTTTCTTTCTTGTTGAGTATTAAAATTAACATTAATAAAGTACAGGTTTAAATTAAGAACCCTTTTCAAAAGCTGAATTTTTGTTAAAACCAAATTAATATATTATATTCTGCTAGTATAAGCAATAAAATTGTACTTTTGCTGCAATCTTCAGTTCACCACATTTCTCTCTCATTGGCATTGACACTTCTAAAGAGCTTGTTCTGCAATTCAGGGTTCCTCTAGTCATCATCAGAAGCATCTGGGTCATGGCCATCTGGTCACTGTATGTGAGGTTCAGATCAATAGCCCACACCTACAAACAAAACAGCATGCACTCTGTGTCACAGCAGAGAACAGACACTATAAACTTAATAATTCCAATTTAATCACAAAAATGGAACATCAAACTATTTCACCCACCAATCCTTATAAAGAGAAAGATCAGTACCTTTTAGTCCTTACAATGCTATACATGTTGAGAGGCAGGGGAAAGGAAAACACGGTTAATAGTGTGTGCTCAACAGATTTAGGTAATTCAGCTGTAGAATGACACATGCACAAAGTAGATCTTTTCCCTACGTACTTGGATTCAGTCTGCCTTAGGCTACTTTGTTTAGCTCAGGTCTGATGAGAAGCTAAGTTCAGATATGTATGGTAAATGGCATCATTATAAGTATATTAAGGGGTCAGGTATGGTCATAGCCTTCTGCTTAAACAGGGCTAATTTTCCCCAATAATAACCTAATAGCTATGCCCTCTCTTCAAAAGTGGCAAATAAATCACCAGTGAAGGAGTTGTTAATAACTAAGTGGCAGTCCGCTGCCTTCTTGCGCTGTTCCTATTTGTCAAAGTAAACGCTCCTGCCACTGAATGCAAATAGATGTCTGTCCGAACCCCACGGTCTGTGTAGCATGAGCACTTTATCTCCACCAGCACATGGATATATCTGGACATTTACAGTAGATCTTGTAAGTAATTTATTTGTTTCTGAAGAGGAAACATATTCTAGAATGTAAAATTCATCTATCTGAGTTAGTAGCTTCTGACTCATAGACAATAGGTATTATATTGACATGATTCTGGTGAAAGTACATTGAGCCCAGATTAGGTCTGAAATTAACATCATGTATGGTCTTTAAAAGCCTTTTTGACATGTTCTGATATTTTATAAGAGCTGAAAGAAAATATGGGTAAAAAAATATGTCAAAATGTATTATGATTTTTTTTTTATGTTATTCTCGAGGAATTGATGAATACACTTTGATTTGCCATTTAAACATTTTGTGAAAGGTGAAGTAATATTATTATTTGAAATGTTTTTATTTTATTTTAGCACTGTGCTCTTAAAACGCAGAAGCTTAATTAAAATAAAAAAGTCAATACAAATGCATGTCATTTTAGAAAATAATGTATGTACTTTATATGTTTAACATTATTTCTTTCACTAATATGTGCTATACTGACACATCCTCACTATAAAGATGCAGCAGATACCACCAGGTAGATGCAAATCTCTTTGCATACGGTTGATACCTGGACCAGACCGATGGACACAGTTTAATATGCCATTATTCCTACTCACTAAAATCATACTCTGATGTCCCATTGTCACTCTTAACAAAGCTGTGGGAAATTTAAGCCTGGATTGTACCTGTTTTCTATTGCCTTGCATTTTCATTAAAAACCCTGATGCTGCAGCTGGGGCCCCACCGTTCCACAATGTGAGGAAAGACTGCAAGGGCAAACATATGTGACCCACTTCTTCCCATCAAATAAAGTAGGCAGCTTTTAGCAACAGGTTTGAATCTAAATTGATGTTTAAATCCAGACAGGTTTGCCCATGTGGCTTCTCTCTGTCTGAGGTCTGTGTGTGGGGAGATGGTTAAGAATCTGCCTTTAATGTTCCTGTGTCTATTGAAGCAAATACAGTTTATAGAGTATTTTTTTAATCATGCTGCCAGTGAAAAGCATTCAATTTTTGGTAAAATTTGCGAGTGAAAATGCATTTGAAGGTTCTCATTATATCATTTTGAACAGTAGAGCAGAAGGGCAGCTTTTGTCCCTCTGACAAATTCTGAAAAATAGCATATTTTAAAACATGACTGAGTCATAATTTAATTAAATTTTTACTTAATAAATACTGTGAAGCATGTTATTTACTTCAAATGAATATAATTTGTTAACCTCTACAGTCTAAGTAAGTATGTAGTCCTGAAGAAAAAATATATTTGGATGAATTGTAAACTTTGCAGAACATAATTTCCTGAAAAATTTACATACAAATTCAGTTACATTGAAATTATTTTAAGTTTTAAGACATAAATTGTAGGAGCACTGCTTCCCTCACACAACCATTAGATCCATAAGATACTACCCTCTAGTGGCAAGTATGTCTTTATCTACTACTTATTCTATATCTATATTACTTATGAATGCTGGCATAAAATATATGAAAAAAAAAGAAATCATTATTATTATTATTATTATTATTATTATTATTATTATTATTATTATTATTATTATTAAATGAAATGAATAAAATCCACCATATAAAGGAAAAATGAACAAATGCTCTTTTAACATCTGATGGATTGTGAATGAAGTAAAAAGTGAAAAGAGTGTACTTCCTTCATACCTTTTGAGAAAACTGCAAAAAAAAAAAGTGCACTGTTTTGCACTGTTTTGTATTTTATAGGCCGTATCACAAACACAGTGTTTCATTTTACGGCTCTGGATCAATACACTGTCAATGTAGCCACATGTTAGGAGCAGAGGTTAAATCATCATAAACCAGTCCATTTCCAATATCATAAATCAAAAAGGTTTCAGCAAAACCTAATCCTGACAAATGAGAAAAAAGGCTTTCATGGTGTCTTGCTATAATAATGACAGACATTTCAGTAGAGCACTGCAGGTAACCAGGTAGGGGTTAAACACTGACAGGGCATCCCTGTGTAGCTGCCAAATCACTTTAGAATTGACCTATTGTCTGAAAGATAGGTGCCTCTGAATTTCTCGGCATTGTAAGGTTAAAGGGCAAACCTTAAATGGTGGAATAAGTGTATTGACACAATAAGACCTGACAGTTTATTAGATGGCCTTGTGACACATTTGGTCCCCTTGACCACTGTTTGTCTTGCTTGTTTTCCAGATCTCTGGGGACCAGTGAGGGACATACCTATCTTCTCATATGGATCCCTGATCCAACCTAAAAATTGATTTCTTTCCCCAATATGGTGAAATGGAGCACTCTGTCACCACATGTTGCAAAAGCCAACACCACATTTACTGTGTGAATTAAAGCCTCCCCTTGCTCCTTGTCTCACCCTCTGCTCCATGGTGTCACGGTTTAGGAAGGTGGCCAGGTCCACAGAGACATGGCCTATGATCAGGCACTGCAGACAGGCCTGACCCACACGCGTGCAGATGGAGTGTAGGGTCTCTGGGCGTACAGACGTCTGAGGAACAGTGACGCCTACAGCGTCCAGTTGACAGGAGCAGTGAAACTGATCTCCACAGGACAGCATGGTCACCTTACCCCCAGGCTCCAGCATCAGATCTACTGTCAGACTGGTGATGCTGTCTGAGGGTGGGTAGGCCTCCACCACACCACCTGGACTCAACAATAGAAATGATTACAGTATTAAAAGTAAATACATAAAATGAAAAGCAACCTGGTAAACATAATATTAACCTATCCTTGCTCCTGTTTGAGATGAAAATTACTTAACAGCACACGTTACAACAACATCTGGGTGCTTAAAAGGACATGGGAAATTCCTTTTAGCATATTTCAACCAGCTGTATTTGCAGGTGAATTGCATTCAATGTCTCACAATAGACTGCTGACCTTGCCCGAGGAAGGTCTTCAGAAAGCAGGCCCAGTTGGGATAGCACAAGGTTTTAGCAGGCCGGGCGTAACGGGCCAGCCACTCTGGGATCTCATTCAGATATCTGTTTAGTACAGGCTCCTGGAAACAGAAAATTGAGCTGCATATATCAGAGGTCTACTGAATAGTGAGAAGTTTGGATATTATGCATGTTTATTCATTCAAACTCAGAATAACACGTCTTGGATACTTTATTTTGTTCAATTATCATAGGTTTCAAGGTATCGACTGCACTATAGGAAATGCCCTTGTATTAGCCGGATGACTCCTGTGACTGCTTGCTATCCTTGAGACCTTTGGTGGCTGCTTCAATTTCTGTGTGAGTGTCTGACGGATATTGCAGGAGGGTCTATCGGTGAGTGACAGCCTATTATCAGAAGGCCTCAGGAGTCTAATGGCTTTAACTCAGAGCCACAGAGACAGCACCTGCCCTCAATAACAACTCCCTCTACTAGGCAGCCGATGAATACCTAAGCTAACCCCATCTATCTAGGGATCAATCAGGGCTTGACTGGGATCGATATCACTCTTGTTTCTGTAACCAGGAAATGCCATAATGGTTTTGCCACTTAATTATGCTGTTAATTTCTAACTTTTGTTTTAGGTGTCTTTAAACCACTTCCATTCTTTTCTGTGACAGCACTACAGCAATACAGATAAAAGTTACAATGGGTCAGCTAAAGCTTTAAGATTTTATTTCATAAATATTGTGTTACATTCTAAAAAATATAAGCTTTTGTTTACTATTTGAAGAGTCTAACTTATAAAGACTGTTTATTTTATTCTACAATTTTATTTTAATCTACAATGTCTATTTAATTAATGTCTGCTCTTGTGTTATTAATCATAAATATAGTTGCTTAAACACATGAAAATATGCAAACAGCCATCTTTTTAAACCTCTCTAAAAGCTCACTACACTCTAAATGAAAACATCTTTGTTCTTTCATCATTTGATATAGAGCATTACTTTGTTTTGAGTATATGCTGTTTTGCTTCACTGACAATGGAACTGGAGATTATGCTGTTTATATTCCAGTCATGTAGCAGCCATCATCATATTCAAGTACTGTAAGAGGCGAGGTCAAATGCTACACAGTGATTCCCCCTATACAAACCATAAAGCACACAATGGTGCGGCAAAAAGTGTAAGGGAACGGTTGTCATTTTCAACGGAAGAGCAAGCTCACCCCAGGACTTTGCCTATGCAGTTCACAGAAACAGCAGGATGGGAGGAAAAGAAAGAGAGGTATGTTGCAATAAATTATTTGGACTTAAACTGCGTACAGTACCCTGTGATAGGATTCAGGCTTTGCTTGGTGTCCACATAAAGCCCAGCAATCTGGTCATAAATAAAAAAGATGTGGCCCTGCCTCTTTGATTGCCGTTTCATCTCCCCATTACATAGTGAAACAGCTGAGAAACTACAGTAAGTCTTGTGAACAGAAGTGCACAATCTGACTAGTCAGAAAGCTGTCAAAAAAAAATCCTTTAATATCAGTATTCTGCAGTCAGTGACTAATTTCATGTCTGGGTTTAAATAAAACATTTGTTTTGGTCTTTCTCTCATTCCTCATCCCTGGTTGACTTTAACTTCTTAGCACAAGGGCATCAACATTTGCTCGGTAGAAAAATGCACAGAAAGCACTTACAGTATGACCTTCACTGAAATGAAATGAAAGGAAACACAACACAAATACCTGTCAAATGTGTGCCAAATAGAAAATATTTGAATGCCCTTTTGTAGTAAATTCAAGTTAATTGTATTAAGGGTGGAACATTAGATATTGAGACTACTCCATGTAAGCATAGGGTGCACAATAGTTAGACAGAAAACATCTGTATTAAATGTTCCTCTCCCTCTTCAATAGTAGTGATTATCAAATGACCCATTTGTTTGACAAATTTAACCTAAATAAGGTATTGCTCAAGATCTGTTTGTACACAGCATGGCAAAAAGAAATACTCCATCTGTTGACACTATTAGGTGTAATTTTTACCCTCTTGTGCCTAATGATCCATATGCAAGCTGTGTGAGCGCTTAAGTGTGTGTATGGCTCCCTTCAGGCATTGCATGGGTGCAGATCTACATGTCTTTAACCTCTCTCTGTGTAAATGCTAAAAGAGTCCTGTGGGCTTTGTGCAGGCTAAAACATTGTGCTGCAGGCTGTGGGCCTCACAATATTTAGAGAATTACCCTATCACTTCTGGAGAAGCTTCCTTAGATTAACTGGGAAACCTCCTCCTCCTTGTTGTACCCCTTTACGCTTTTGTTTGCATAGACAGAAGGATATGACTGTTTGTATTATTCTGAACGACCACATGGCATTTGTGTGAGTCACACTTCATGCTGCGCCCATCAGAACAAGCAATAATTAAAAACAAATATGCAGGCTTAGTCTGCAAACTAAGGCCAAAGATACAGTGGTCACTAATCCTCCCCTTCCTAGACATCCTGCTACATACTAAAACATATTTTTTTAATATACACTTTAATTATCAGTTATTTATTACATTTTCAGTATACAATAACCTTTAAGAACAGTTAAATTATGAATTAATATTAAAACCATCACTTTTCACAATTTGTAGCTTATTAATAATACATTAAATTGCTACTATTTCCATAAACATAGCTTTAAACATCTATGCTTTAATGCTTGCAAATATTCCAAATTGTGATTATCTATCCTATTCACTAACTGTCACTGCAGCAGCAATTAGGGTTACTTCTTTTCAGCAAAGTGCTATGCTAATGAATGTTATATCTCAAAATATATCTGCAAGTTTAAACATCCATCTGCAGTTTTTGCTGTGAGAGGAGAGCATTTAGATACAATAAAATATTTATACCTTTGAATCTAATCAACAGCATAGTTCTGTAATCTTTTAGCAGACATAGCCAAATTGTCACCTCCAACATAAACAAGTATAACAACAGAAGGGCCATGTAACACATTTAAAAGACTAATCCATTTTAGGTGAAAACATTGTTGTAACAAAAACATCATGCAATGAGGGGCACAGGATGTGGGCTGTGCTTTGATTAAAAGAGCAAGGTGTAGAATAAAGGCCAGTTAAAGTGTTGTGTCCATATGGCCCAGAAGCCCTGAGGCTGTCGGCCTACACTGGGGGCCTCGGCACTCTTCCCTCTCGATGGGACCCCAGCTGGTGAAACAAACCCCATTTACTTTCCTGTGTTGCCTCAGCCACCATTATGGACCTTGGCTGTGGCTCAGCCACTCTCTGCCATAATTAACAGCACCAATGCCACAACAATTACAGCCCTGCTCTGCACATATGAATTAAAGAACAAGCTAATAGGAGTAAAACAGACTGAGCCATAAGAAGCTCAAGATGACTGCTGTTCTTTCAAATGGAATAAAAAGTAAAATCATTGTGCTCCAAGCTCACAATCATTAGCCTGTAATTAGTTTACACAAAGCTCCCAGTTAAATGGCAAAATACGGTAATTAACACATGACAGAAAATCAAAGGCTACTTTGTAAGCATATGAGAAATAAGGGCCAGAGGCTCAGAGAAGCTGTGTACAGATTGCAACTGCACCAAATGAATGGCTTACTAATAATTAAGTACATTTTGTTTCTTTTGATGTTTAGATAAAATGTATATTTATGATTGAAAATTAATTCTGATATTTCATAGAATAAATATCCCTTTGCAAATATTTTACAAAAATGCTGAGAATAACCTCATTTGTATTTTGTAATGGGCAAATTAAATACTTTATTCAAAAATCAGCATCATAGAAATACACAAATGTGTATAAAGAGAAATAAATCAGTAAACCAATGTGTCTGCACTGCGATTTTTACTCTAGAATAGTTCATGTGTGTCCTATAAAGAACAGATAATGGTAGTGTGTATGAGAAGATATTTTATATATTGATTCAATGCTGTGATGCTCTTGAGACAATGTTCAACATACTGTACTACAGGGACCAACATTCACCTCTGTTATGTTAAAACTCCAAACTGAATGATGGCGTCTCTCTGACCCTGCTGTGACCTGTGTGCTCGTTCACCAGTATAAGTGGATCCAATTTGATTTTTTTTAGCAGTTTCATCTCATCAAGAAGGACAATCCTGATTGTAAAAATTTGTTCTCATGTTATCTGTTAAACATCAACTTGTTACTATGTTAACTTTAAATGGCCAATTTCTCATTGCTATGAGTGTAATAACAATAGCAATAAACTTTATCTGTATGGCACTTTTCTAAAACCAGTGCTTTAAAGAAGCCATAAAGCAAGGCATAATAGTAAAAAAAAAAACCCCATCAATTTAGAGAGATGTAATAAGGGAAATACATTTTAAAAAGGGGAATAAAACAAAATTGAAAATTCAAGCAAATTAAATAAAACATTAAAGTAAGTATCAAAATGTGCTTTAAGACATGTCCTACAGTTTATGACAGTAAAGAACTTATGTAATCCTTTAAGTCATCTTTACCTGAATCCATTTTGTTTTGTTCCATAGTTCAGGACCATGACGATGGTATTCCTGCAGGGCCCACTTATAGCAGCTAATATGACATATATCACAGTAAGCTGTGCCACACTTTCCGTATTCAGAGTCTATTTTAAAGAGCCATCGCTGCACATTCATGTTTTGTGTCATCAGGTCAGCCAATGTCTCATGGAGCTAAACGAAAAGAAATGTAGAAATAAAAAAAATACATAACTGTTAAGTAAAAATGTATTAACACATCACTCTATACTACCAGGCAATGGCCCTGAAGTTGTGAATCTGTGAATGAAAATGAATAGTTAATATCTAACCTGGTTTATCGAGTAGATGTCTCCTTGACCAGGGGGTATATCAACCCCTGCCCCAGCAAAAATCCTCCTTCCCCCAGATTTGATTCTATAGAGTTGTGCAACAGCAGGTTCTGGGCCCAGGATTGGCACTCCCAGCTCATCGGCTACTGCCAGGTCATCCATGTGTGCCACTCCACCCACTATATAGGCCTGCTTCCCCTGGATGCGGTTCTTGATGCGCCTCAGTGTCCGTGGACTGTACTTTAGCAGTGACGATAGGCACATGTTATGAGTCTGAAGAGCACAAGTGAGACAGATTAGATTTAAGTGTCTTTTCCAAGGGTTGTTTCTTGACCTGATTTATTACTGTGTACACACAACAGATCTATTATTATAATAGCCAGCAGGGTTTTGACCTCTCCTGTATTCCAGCAGGTTGAATTGATAAAAGCTGCCTGTGGGAGGCCTTCCCTATCCTTCACATCTTTAATGTGTGCTAGCAATGAGCTCCTTGGGAATACAACTAATTACTTCACATCTGTATTTATTTGATCCACATGGAATTATCCCTTCTGTCACTGGCAGAATGTGCTGCCAGCCATGGGTAGCAGTGATTCATCTCAGCAACACGTCTGGCACAGTTTAACAACAAAACAGCAGGAAAATCAATAGAAATAAATGAAGAAGACCATGTCATATTGTACATTCAATTTAGTGCAAAAGGATGTAAATAGATGGATAGAAGGCCTGTGTTTTTTCACACACAATATTTTACACAATATGACAATACCCTGACTTTATCACACAGAGGTAAGCAACAATTTAAACTTTCTAGAAAAATTTGCTGCTTTGACTGAATTAATTAAACCAACTTATATGCAATTCTACAGCGAATAGAAACCATTAAGTGCATTTTATTTAAGTATAACTTTATATGGCCACTGTGTTTGCTGGCAAATAAAACAGATGTTTAATTTCTAACGTAGTAAAGGAAGGGGAAAAAAATATTTACAAACACATGGTCGAGCTCTCACAGAACAGCCATGTGATAATGATCTCCTCTAGTACCCTCTAGAGGAGATTTCACAAATTACAAATGTTTCCTTTCACAAAATCCTGCAGGAAATGCACAATGTCACATTTATACATGAGAGCACACGTTTGTACAAAAACAAAATTAAATCAGATGTGATTAATCTTACCGGGAAATAGTCCACAGCCTCAGGTGTGAGGATAACAAAGCGTCTCGTGCCAGTATCATCCCGCTCTGTGGCTTCATCACACTTCAGGATACTAGTGTAGTAGTGTAAGATGTCATCCTCCAGATGTCGGGGACTTACATAGATCACATCTACATTTTCATCTGAAGATATACAAGTACATGTGACATATGAACAGTAAAGTCCCATCAGCAGAGTTTCTGTGCATGTGATGGGTGTTTTAAAAAGACTGACCTCTAATATCACACAGTCTGCCTATTTGGATGTTCTGTTGGACATCAAAGTTCCTTAAGTTTTTTTGATGGCTCTGAGAATAACCTGGAAAAACAAGGTCAGAAAATCTTGCACAAGACTGAAAATAAAAAGAAAGACCTTCATAACACCGGCCATACCTGGTTTGGACATGTATAGAATCTGAAGATTGATTAAATAAAATTATTCACACAGAATGGATTATTTTTAGACAAAGGACAAAAAAATATAGACAGAATGAAAAATTATCTTCAGAATGTGTTTTGTTGTTTTTCTGATAAATTTTTAATCTTCAGTACAAATACATTGACACAGCCTTTCAACCAGTAGATTTGGTCATGGAGTGTTTCAGTATAATTGCACAGTAGCAAAATCTGATGGTTAACTTAGTTTAATAACTAGCAGGTGCAGAGCCTGTCGTGTGCTGACTTCTGTTGCCCCATGTCCAGCCACCACTGAGCTACATCCAGCGATACCTCCAGGATTTTATTCTTATGTCTGTCTGGATTTCTGCCTAAGAGAGAATCCTCAACTGAATCAAGGTAATTAAATGATTGGATTCATGCTAATTAACAACAATGGGGTTCAACTTTCTAATTATCCTTGCTCACACAGCACTCTCTGTAGCCACCCCAAGTGCAAATAAAGCATTCCATCTGCTAGTAATTAGGCTTAATAATTTTAGACAATCGCTCAATGATTTACAATGCACATGCCTGATTACAGTCTAAATGTGAGTGCCATGGTGAAATTAGAACAAGAACAGATCATAGCTGGTGCCCTATGTCTAGTGCAAAAACACAGCAGACTTTTTTATACACAGCGATAAAAAAAAAAGACCTTTGTGCCTCTTGCAAATATTCAACATAATGGGTTTTCATTTGCTTAATCTGCAAATTAAATGGCGATTGAGACTAAATTGTTCAGTTCTCTGGCATAGGGACTGTCATCATCCTGTGAGTGCTTTCCTGCAGAGAGCCATTTGAACGAGACAGAGTGCCTCCACCCGGGCCACAGACTGGGGCAGCAGAGTGGTGCGACCGGGGATGACTGTTGCTAGATCAGATGTGTGTATGTGTGTGTATGTGTGTGTATGTGTGTGTGTGTGTGTGTGAGTGCAGCAAGCGGAGAAAGCTACCTAATGAAGGGATGTGGATAATGGTCCTCTTGGAGGAATGGATGTGTTTCCAGTTGGCTGCCAGATGCTGGTGATGGGGAAAAAGAGTGATCAGAGAGGGGACTGCCTGAGCGGATGTGCACGCACGCACACACACACACACACACACACACAAATCATCACATCACTGCATAGCTAAAACACATCAAGCCTATCTCTCTCTGGGCTAACAGAAGCAAACCAAGCATAAAATACCACTTTAATTAAATTAAGCGTTTACTTTAGAAAACATCTTCTCACAATTAATTCAATCAGCAAGGTACATGATGCTACTGCCAGGGGAAGATTAGCAGGCTTAATTAACACAGTATGAATGTTTAAACAGTGAGAACATACATTTAGTGCATGTATACACACACACAGTGATGTTAAAACTAAATGAACTTGTAGTCACTAATTAAAATAATGTCAGTGCTCTAAAAGATGTTCACCTAAGATGACAGCACAGACATGACATCTGTGCTGAATTAGAAAAAAATCCTCAGTTTTATACAGCTAGGGAAATTATACTGTCACAGTCCTCTGATAAAGGGCTGAATTACACACTGTACTACATAATCCACCCTATTGATGAGTCAGAGATTAAGAGTTTAGCACATTTGTTCTCACGTGTTTAGATTATAACTGAACTGGACACGAGCTACCTGAATTATTTATTGTTTGTGAATATTCAGCTGAAAACAGATAGAAATATTCTTATGAACATTACACCACACCACTGTGATTCCTTTACAATCTGTTCACGCTTTTAAACCTCATTAACAACACATTTGTTATTTAAAATATTGAAATATTCTAACAACTTTATATATATATATATATATATATATATATATATATATATATATATATATATATATATATATATATATATATATATATATATATATATATATATATATATATAACCATTATATATTTGGCTACTGTTGCATAGAGGATGAAACTATACAATATGAGGTTTGATCCCTAACCCTCATTATCACTGTTTCTTCGTTTGTTTTCTTTTGTATTCAGTATGACTGTAGGTTTACTTTATCTGTCTCTCTTTGCATTGGTTTTTCTGTTCATCTGTCTCACTTGTCTCAGGTTGTCATCGTCTGAGATCATTCTATCATTATCTGTCCCATCGTTTCTAAGACGAAATTTTTTTTTTATCAAACTCATTTTGGTTGGTCTTTGCTAAACCAAAGTCTGTGACTGAATTTAATATCTGACCTTAGTAGTAACAATCTGCAGACAACTTTAAAAGTACAATTAAAACAATGAAGGACTACTATTTTTGTGAGATTAGAATATCAAATGGCCGACTTTTCTTAATTAACACACCTAAATTTAGGAATTTAGGCAGACAAAATAATTAAATACAATTCTAAAAATCTGAGAAAATGAAGTAAAGTAGGGCTGATGTAAAAGGTGAGAGTGAAAGAGCAATTTTAAGTAAGAGAGAGGAAGAAAGAGAGAGAACACAGCTGCTGGGTATAGACAACATCACCTGGGCTCTGCTGCGGTAATTCTCCAGCTGTCTCAAACGCCTGGCCTGCAGGGCCTTCCTGACACGACACATCTGAGTGTACATCAACCATGAGATGGTGATGGTCTCCACCGCCCACTTGCGCCGGCAGAGGCGCAGGTAGGCTGTCCGGGCTGTGTAGCGCCTCCAGCAGGACTGTATGTGAATGGCAGCTGCCTCGGTGCCTCCCTCTCCCTTAAAGCGTTGACCTGGGCGTGACACCAGATCTAACACTTCCTCCCAATTTTCTAGCACTGAGAGGAGGCTCATCACTGGAGGAGCTTTTCTCCATTCATTATCCCAACCCTGGCTGAACTCCACCAGCCGTTCCCCACTCACCTTCGCTAGAGGCACAGCAAAGTCCCTGAGCAGCTTTTTCAAGGCCTCCAGAGCATCAACCACACTGCTCCAGTACAGGCTATAGCTCTGCTTAAAGCGACAGAAATCTGTCTCCATTGGGTTGATGCATCCTTTTATGATAGTAAATGTGTGTTTGGAGATATTTACATGAACTGGCACAGACAGGATCTACACAGTACAAACAGAAAAAAAACAAGTAAGAGTCGATCTATCTATCTATCTATCTATCTATCTATCTATCTATCTATCTATCTATCTATCTATCTATCTATCTATCTATCTATCTATCTATCTATCTATCTATCTATCTATCTATCTATCTATCTATCTATCTATCTATCTATCTATCTATCTATCTATCTATCTATCTATCTATCTATCTATCTATCTATCTATCTATCTATCTATCTATTGTATTATTACCTGAGAGCTTTTAGGAAAAAGAGAGTTGATGCCTCCCATGTTATCGAAGCTTTTGGAATTTGTAGAAGGAGGTGGAGTCTTAGGGAGCATATGTTCTGTGCTTGTTCTTCCTTGGGAGAATTCTGGATCTAGTTCCCATTTTATCTGCTTATGACACCTGGACTTCACTGGGCCTGAAGATAGCATGAATGGTATTCTATTAGTTATTAATCAGGTGAAAGCATTCATGAAGGTAAAATCCAAAAACAGTTGTGTCTCTAACATAACAGGAGATTATGTGATGGAATTTGGACAAAAAGACAATTAAGACAGAAGTGAAAAGGTAAGAAGGATAAACAGAGAAATGGAGGTAGAGTTGTCAGTATTACATTGTAATACTTAAAAGGTTCACGCCATAACCTTTCTTTCATTTAAGCATAGCATTTAAAACATCACAAAAGTACATTACTTACATGGACGATTCTAAAGACATTTTTCCTGAATGTAAAATTATTCTCCTGAACTGATTAAATAAAGATTTAAATTAGTGCTGTCAAGGTTAACAATTTTAGCAAAATGACTCTGAACATCTCTGACAATGCATTTTGGACAGATTGTCCAAGTAGAATTCTTGTTGCACAAATGGGGAGTTGATCCATTAGTGACAGGCAACAGAACCCAATGATAAAAATACAAGACATCCTC
The DNA here is from genome assembly GCA_020466265.1 of Siphamia tubifer. Lineage (NCBI taxonomy): Eukaryota > Metazoa > Chordata > Actinopteri > Kurtiformes > Apogonidae > Siphamia > Siphamia tubifer. Next base: position 23,259,793 of record CM035788.1, on the reverse strand, counting down.
TGGATAGAAAATTTGATGAAAAACAAAACCAAGACAGTACAGTTGGTTCAAGTTGTTTTGTTGAAACCGTTGAAGGTGCATATGTATTCAATTCTTTCTTGAGTCTGTTTGCTCATGCAAAATTAAATATGGTTAACATAGATGAAAAATAAATGATATTTAATTGTGATTAATCAGTTAACATCACTACTTTAAACATATGATGAACTATCACAAATACAGCAGAATAAGAAGCACTGACCAAACTTGGAGGAGTAAAAATTCTTTCTAGGGTGAAGAGTAGCAGGATTGTGTTGGACCAATGACCATAGAAAACTTGATGGTGAAGACATTTCTGAAAAAAAAAAATGCTGAAATAGTATCAGATTTCTACAAGCAATAAAATAACATTTCTCATTGTGCTGAGTCCTCAGTTTACCTGTCACCACATCTGTTTGACTGTGAAGGCTCCTAGGTTCAGTGGCCTGAATGCTCATCACTGGGCCAGTGATTCTCTTAGTATGTTTCATCTAGAGAAAGCACCATGATCGAAGGTTTATTTTTAGATATGAATGTTTTGAAAGCCAGAAACATTGTTAAAGACTGCTATCACCCTGCCCATTCACTGTTTGAACTCTTGCCCTCAGGAAAGCGCTACAGGTGTCTGAAAACCAGAACAAGCAGATTTAGGAAGAGCTTTTTTTCCAGATGCTGTAGCTGCCATCAACATACACAAATAACTGGATAATTCATTTTAATCAAACCACTTTTTTTTGTATTTTAGCATTTTGTATTTTAACTTCTATCTTTTTAACATTATTATTGTTTGTTATATTGATTATATTTATTGCATTACTAGGTGTGTATGTGATGCATGTTTGATCTAAGCACTTTACTGGAGCAGCTTTCAATTTCGTTGAATTTTATATGCAATGACAATAAAGACATTCTATTCTATTCTATTCTATTCTATTCTATTCTATTCTATTCTATTCTATTCTATTCTATTTTACTCCACAGAGATATACTATATTTCGATGTGAACCTTAAATTACTTAAAGGATCAATCAAAGTAAAAAGAAACCTCAAATTTAAACCTTTTTTTTTCTTCATTTCTACTCTGTTCTGTGTTTAGGGCTTTCTTAAAGTGAAAGTATTGTAGATTAGGAAGTATCCAACCATTGATCAGACTGATGCCAGCTTGGTGATGGCTAAAAAAACTTTCTAGCAGAATGAGTATGTGGGTATGCTGGGATAGCATACATGATTACAAACAGTTGTTTTTTTCTACTTGGAGCTAATAGACATGCAATTAATCATAAAGTATTCAAGATGAAAGATGAGTCTTAAGATACTACAACTCAGAGCTACCCTGTAATGCTAATCATCTACAACTTTAAAGGACAAAATGATGTACTAAAAGTAAAGGTGTTGATCTGATTCAAAATAATTGGAAAAAATAAAGGGAAATGTATTTGGTGCACCTTCATATATTTCTGGCGAAATTAAAATGCCCCATTACTCATAAAGTACAAAGTTTGTGCTGCAAATTCTCCACACTTGTCACCTCTCTCACACTTGTCCTCTTCTTCATTCTCCTCAGACCACTGAGCTCTCTGACAGACCACAGGTAGTGGCCAGGTGCTTGGAAAATCTCCCCTCAAAGGCACACATCTGTTTCAGATGGGGTTGGGAAAAAGGTGGCACCTTTTATAAAATTGCTAAAATGCAAAAGCTCATTCTCTGGCACGGGCAGAGAGTGGAGAAGAGCTGGCCTGAGCTGCAGAAGGAGGCAGCAGGCAGAGAGCCAGTGGTTAGCAGTTGGGGAAGCTACGGCTGTCTTATTGGCATGCTGGACCAGGTACCCACTTCTGTCCTGAGACAGCTGTAAACCAGTAGCCCATAGCACAGCAATCAGGCGCCTGTTTCTTTAGAAGAATGCTGATGTGCTGCAATCTGCTCCTTTCCGCTTTTTGCAGCCAGCATTTCCATCTCTCCTATATCAGAGTGACAGTATTGGCCTCTATTTCTCATGTCAGATAAAGATTCTCAAGATATATTGGAAGGAAAGTGTGTAAAATATATCTAAAACTAATGCCGACCTTTGCAAAGATTAATTTGTTTGCCATGACAAGTACGGGCTGTCATCACTAAGCCAAGTGACCTTTATGTCACCGTCTCTCTGAGTAGGAAACTTGAAGCATCTATTAATACAAACCTTTACCATCACTCTTCACTCTGGCATAAAGTGTCTTTTCTGCAGATCAACTACGTACAAGGAAAATATGATGGGAAAAATATCTAATTCATCTTAGGTGTTGTAGAAATGCTTGTAATATATCCTAATCAAATATTTCCTGATGTATTTGCTGTGAATTGCAATTAATATCAACAAAAGACTGGAGTCACAGGAAATCAATTTCTTGCTACACAAAGAAAATAACTGGAGGATATGATGACTCGGTCCAGTGTATATCTTCCTGCAATGACTATGATATTAAGACTTTAGCAGGGTGGAAAAATGTGACCTATTTTCAAAGTGGCCAGAATACTGGATTAACAGATAAAAATTGGACCACTTCATCAAAAATGCTTGCAATATGTAAAGTCAATTTCATCTAAACCAATGTGATGGTCAGTTACTTACTGGATTTGTACTTCTTTTGTGCAAATCAGCGAGTGGAATTCCACATTTCCTGTGCATAATAGCTCTGTTGTTTGGGTGAGCAGGATTAGTTATCAAAGGCAAAGTTAGGGCTGCTTTGTGCTGAGTGAGAGAAAAAGAAGGAAATTATAAAATCATAATTCACGACTAAGACTTTTAGAGCCAGAAAAAAGATTTACATTCATATGTATTTGTGTTGAGCAAAAAAAAAAAAGGTCATGTTAATTCTTATGATGTATGATTTTTGTGGCTTTTCAGTAGTATTATTCTACTTAATAATAAAAAAGACTATTTGAATTTGCTGTGTATTATGTGATATATGCTGCGTACACTATTATTAGCAAATGTCTAAAATGTAAATGAAACACTACATTTTCCTCAGGTGAAAACCCATTGAGTTCCCTTCTTTGTGGACAGACATCTGGGAAACACTCCAAAGCAGGTTTCCTGTTTAAAATCACACAGATTTGTTGTGGTATTAAAATGCCACCAAGGGCAGTAAAAGCAAGTCTCTGCCTCAGTATTATTTAGAAGAAACACAATCTTGACTCTTCTAGTCGTTATTGTACTTACCACTTTGGAATATTTGCCGTCTTTCTATCTAAATCCTCAATGACAGGGAGAACCAGAACTTGGTTATTGGCCTTCAGATATTCTTCTACATGTGTCTGTTTAGATATATTTGTTATATTTTTCTGTAAAAAAATTGTTCACAGTGATTTTCTTATATTAAAAAAACAGCCTTACCATTATCCCACTTTCTGTCTTGGAAATAGCAGTGCCCAGTTCTTGAATGCATAGTGATTTTCCCAGATCACTGAGAGTGAGTTTCTTAAGACTATGCTTGAGATGTTGCAAATCATCTAGAACCTGTAATATAGCAGTGATTGGAGAAGCAACTAAATAATTTTCTTCAGTAAATTATCAATGTCACAAAATAAAAGCAATATTTTTAAGTAAGAACATTATCAGAAAAAATTTAAATGTGAAAAGTAAAAGTTATTCTACAGTAAAATGATCCCAGTTACACACAAAAAAACAATAACATGGACAATTTTTTCATTAAAAAAATGTTTTATATAGATATAAATAAATTATATATATATGTATCTGTTATCTGTACTTTATCTGTATTTGTGCCAATGAGATGAGTAGAAGTATAAAACTGTATAAAATGGAAATATACAAGTAAAGGAGGAGTATCTTGAATTTGTACTCATGTTGCTAAAGTAAGTACTTAGCTTAATATACTCTAATACAACCAGTGAGCCTTAGATAAATACTTTCTTTAAGGTGTTTAAGATTACCTTCTCTTTTCATGTTTAATCTACTTGACTTAACTTCAGCTCAATTGATTTAGCTAACTATTGACTAATAACTAATTTGTTATCTAATGTTACTTACAGCGAAGTGATGGAAAATAAACTAGCATCAGCAAACAGGTTGAGTAATTTCTTAAAATGATGTTTAGGTTAACTTTAAATTACGATAGTTGCAGTGCTCCCAACGATAAACTTAACATTACCTGCACCAACGTTTCTCCCGCATTATCTTCGTTTTTTGCTATGTCAGACATTTCCTTCTGTATTCAAATGGTACTAGAAGAAAACATGTCCCATAATGATGATAAGGGTTTATGACGGCAAGCTAGTGTTACCGTTGCCATGACAGAGAGAAGCTAAAACGAGATTTATTTACCTTGGCTTTTTCTGTCAGGTAGTTGACTCTTCGACTCTCGGCATTTATTAATTCATTTATTTAAAATAAAATTGTGATTGTAAAAGTCAAACTATCCCCATCTTTACAAATATGACCAGGAATAATATATGAATTATGAGTGATACCATTTAGATATCGTAATGTATTAAGAGAGGTGGTTCCTTCAAGACAAATTTAAGGGACATTTTACTCAATATCGTGCGTTTCATATTATTGTTGCAAATTACAAGTTATTGTCTATAATATCATAGTAACATTGTAAATTTAAATTGTATATACATATTTAAGTCTAACCAAATAAGCTGTTTTTTCTACTTTATCGACACCGGAAATTACGTCGGCACCTCAGAGTTGAAAGGTTATTTAAATGAGTTAGCGGCTCTGTAAGCTATTTGCTATTTCTTACCTGAGAGTATTGTGAAAATGTCAGCAAGAGAAGAAACTGAAACGATGGCTATACCATGTGTTCTTGTCACTAGTTCTGACAGTGGTTTTAAAGAAGAGGAATTAATAAAGCGTGAGTATATATGAGTGTAATGTGCATGACTTCCGCAGGGCTAACGTGAAACAAAGCTAACTTTCATAACCTTAGAAAAAAATTACTGTTCTCGGTAAGAACCTGTTCCGTTGTTGACAAGCGTTTGTTGCTGGGGCATGTTAGATGGCATTGTAAATATACATTACCCACATATATACATATAACATGTTCCTTTTCAGTGAAAGAGGAACATGCTAGTAACACAGCTAAAATGCATGTTAACCATAGTTAACCCAATTTGTGTCAAACTTTTCAACAAATGCGATTTGTTTTTGCTTTAGAGATCCTCAATTTAAATACTTTGCCCGAACCAACCAAGCGGGAAGAATCAGTAACCTGGTATCCATGGACTATCAACAACAAGTATTACACAGCAGACGTCAGGCTTTGTGTCGTTCCGAGCACTTTTCAAATGACATCAGAGATTGCTCAGTTGATGCAGGCTTTCATCGCTTATTTTGACAGTTCATTGGTGCGTGACTTAAGAAAGAGGTACATCTAACAAAAATATCGACAGCTTCTCTTGTGAAGCGCATTCTCACACTTACCTCTGCATGGTCTTTGCAGAAAGATGGACTGGAAAAGCTGCATCCTTGGATATCGGTGATAGAAGATATTGCTCCAGAGGTTCTCATTCTGGTCTGTGACAAAGTCTGTGAGAATGGTTAGTTCTCCACTTGTTTTTTTATTAAGTTTATTAAGGTAAGTATTCCCAGTATAGTTTGACAGGATATGATATGAAGAATCTGAAGTTGAATTCATTTTGTAGGTGTCAGCAGACATGAAGCACAGCAGTGGTGTTTGGCCCATGCATTTGAGCTAGTTGAGCTGAATCCTCAGGAGCTGCCAGATGAGGATGGTGAGGTCCAGTTTGGTGATTACATTTACAGTCTACATATTTTTATTGCAGTATTTGAACTCATATTTGGCCTTTATACAGATGATTTTCCAGAATCCACTGGAGTAAAGAGAATTGTTCAAGCTCTCAATGCCAATGTGTGGACAAGTGTGGAGATGAAGGATGGTGAGATGACATCACCCATAATGAATGACCTTCTGCACTGTCTGATTTATTCGAGGGTATTGCATGTAACGGTGTATATTATTCTGTCTCCTAATAGGGCACAATCAGGGACTTGGTCTGATGAGTAGCTTAGTTGCTTGCAGGCACAACAACCCCCGCAGCTGTCAAGACCCACCTGTCAGTATTATTTTGCTGCCTGTATCACTTATTTTAATTGTCATTTCATTTTTGTTTTTAGCTGTCTGTACTTGTTTACCATTGTCCATATGTTAATTACTTTACAATTAATTTTACAAACTGGTTTGGATAAGTATTTAGTTCAACTCTGTTTTTTTTGTCATCTACTACAGTCTTCCAGTTCGCCAGTAGGGGACACTTTAGTCAGTGAAGAGGCTGATGAGACAGAAAATAGTACAAACTCAGACACACAGGAAGAGACAGTAGTTGGTAAGTAAAGCCATAGAATATTTTTCCTAACTTGAAATTATTTTCCCCCCATATTAATGTATAAATTGTTACAGACACTTTAATTCTATATATTCACCTAAAACATGTTAATTATCACATTGGTTATCACAGATGCAATGACAGATTTGGATATTCAGGAACTTGCCAATCTCACAGCTGGTGACGCAGATGTGGACAACTTTGAACGCCTTTTTACGAAGCTCAAAGAGATGAAAGGTATATGGGGAAACAGTGTCGCTACTCAATTTGTGGTTTTTCTGTCAGCCTTTTTGAAACACCTTTTTTCAGTATTTGTGCAATGAATCTTATTTGTAATATTCTGACCTCTGATTTTTGGAACAACAGACAAAGCCTCCTCATTACCTCATGAGCAGAGAAAGGTTCATGCAGAGAAGGTAAACGGCTATATCCATTCTATTGTAATTGGGGCCATTTGAAAATATAATTTTTGAATGCTGTGCCACCTTTTTGCATCACTTTGCACATGACTGTAGAACAAAGTTCTCATTGTAGTGTTGTCAGTTGTGAATCACAGTGGTAATGGTAGTCTTTCAGTCTATGCCAAACAATCCTATACTATTTTGTGGTTAGAATGATTGATTGACTTGAAGAAACTATAGATATGGTTAAAGTCTAAATAACAAAATAACACTTTTTTTTTTTTTTATATAGGTAGCAAAAGCATTTTGGATGGCCATTGGTGGTGACGAAGATGAAATAGATGGGTTATCATCGGGTGAAGAAAGTTAAAAGTGGCTACTTTCAGTCATTTGTTGTTTTTCCTGATCCTCCTACCTTCCCTGGGTCTCCCACAAGATCCAGCGCCCTTTAACCTGCTCCTAGCACTTGGAAGTGGAGATGTCTACAGATGTAACTGTAGATGTAGTAATGATTATTAACTTTTGATTGCTAGAATTAAATGATTGCAGTTTTGGTGTATGAGAAACGGTGGGTTTTCTGTAAAGGGCAGAGAGGCAATGGATGGGCCTGGCCCTCAGTCCACTCCCCTGGCATTCCTGGCTACACTTTGAGCCCCTTAAACACTTAATGGTTTTAAAGGTGGAGAAACATTGTGTGCTTTGATATATGCATTTGTCATTTAGGTACAATTGTCATGTATATTTTAAGTGACATGATGTGCCTTTTCCCCCAAATTGTTGTAACAAATTGCACATTGTACCGAATCAACATAAAAACTGATTTTAATTTTTCTTGTTCAGCTCATTTATTTTGAATACAAGTATTCCACTATCACTACCTGGGTGTATGAAGTATATTATTGACTAACAGAAATACTTGTACATGTAAATATAAGTCCTGCAACAACTGTCGATGCTGTATGACTTCTCTTTTTTACTCTTTTTAGTGTTTCTTATACAGTATGGCATTGCATCACACATGAGGATTTTTCCAATTGTCTATTCCAGGGGTGTCAAACTTTTGTCCTTGAGGGCTGGTGTACAGCATGTTTCAGATATTTCCTTCTTCCATCACACCTGGAAGCTATTACATCTATATCAGGCTTGTGCAGAGCTTGATGAGCTGAATGAGTATCTAAAGTAGGGGTCTCAAACTCATTTTCTTTCAAGGGCCACATTCAGCCTGATTTGACTTCCAGTGGGCCAGACCAGTAATAGCATGTAAATAACTCCAAACTTCTGTCTTTGATTTAGTGCAAAACACCCCCCTTAAATTGTGAAAACATTTTTATTTTACAAACTATACAAAAAAAAGTTGGAAATAACCAGAAAACTCAAATTTCCTAGGAAAAGTAAATGTAATTTTAATATTTGTACATATTTTTATATTAAGCAAAAAAAATTTAAAATTGTACTGAATTGTCTTTAGAGATGCTTGTACTTATACAGGTTTTTCATATTTTATAGTTACATTAGTTTGTAAATGTAATTATTTCCATATTTTCATGGGTTTTTTTAAACTAAAAGATACAAAATTGAAGTTGTCATTATCAGCATAATGTAAAATGTTTTTCACATCAAACCCAGAAGGAAACATGGATTTATTATTTTGTAGGCTTTTATGTTATATGACTGTAGATCAGGGGCCTCAAACATGTGGCCTGGTGGCCAAATGTGGCCCACCAATGATTCCAATATGGCAACTGGGATGAAGAGCATAGTAACCTATAAATGATCATTTCAAACTTTTGTCATTGTTTTACTGCAAAAAAATCTGAAAGTATTTACAGTCTATCCTGTAACAATGAAATGCGAATAACCTGAACAAATAAGAAACTGAAATGCCTAAAAAAACTTACACAAAATTTGATTTGTTTGCTTCTGGTAGTAAGAGTTCAATGTCTTTGTAAAACTGATCCATACAGCACATGGACAAATTATAAATTTAGGCAGAATATTGTTAAAATTGCCCTTATTTTCCATTATGAAATGTAACTTCTTTTGCATTGGGATAACTTAAAGAAGTACTTTTCTTTTTTCCGGGGGGGGGGGGGGGGGGGGGGGCACTAAAACAATGATAAAAATGTGGAATTGTCATTATTTATAGGTTATGTTTTCATTTTACTGGTCTGGCTCATTGGAGATCAAAACAGGGTGAATGTGGCCCCTGAAAAAAATGAGTTTGAGAGCTCTGCTCCAGATAATATTGGTCTGTATGTGGAACCTGAACTAAAATGAGTTCTACAGCCTTGACTGTGGAATTATTGCACTTTGCAAATTCACCCCAAGGGCCACATTTGGCCCCCAGATCACATGTTTGAGACCCCTGCTCTAAATCATGCAGGATACTGGCCCCAAAGGACTAGAGTTTGACACCTGTGGTCTATTCTATGTTTATACATAATCATAACATATTATAACACTCTGAATTATTGAACTTCACTCTACCTAAAAGAGTGGGGTTAGTAGTCACACAACACATTCTAACCAAGGAATGGGTTGCAATGACACACAAGTATTTTTTTATTCACTGTGTGTAAACAAATTGAACATCAAATACTTGTCATTCAATTGCAATTTATTAGATTTGAATGATAAAACAATGGTCATTAAAGTCAAATATTAGAATACATGAAAAAACATACATAAGACTTGGAACATAGGCTAAATTCAAAAACTAAATACTAAAGAATGCAAGGACTGATATAGATCTATCAATTATCCAATGCACTTAGTACACAGCATTGGAGTTTGACACTGTTTGCAACAGACTATAGGGATGGCCGAGTCTTATGTACTGTAAGTGCAGAATTAACACGGCGACTTCATAGACAGCAAGCGTACTACACATGCTTCATATCGTAGCAATGTACATTTAATACACAGTATTAGACAGGCAAATTACTACTAGAACTAAAGCTTGCACAGGTAACTGGAAGTATGTTTACCCACAAGGAGCACAGTGTGCTATACTGTAAAAAAAAAAAAAAAAAAAGAATTTGTTCTCACTCTACATGCCACCAATGGATGGACCACACCTGTGGTCAGCCGCCACACAGTGATAAAACCTAAATCAAACAGTCCACTATTAGTTTTACTATGAAATAACAGAGCTGGTAGCCATCCTATGTGTTGCACTTAAAACCCCACCAACAAGGGTGAGGTGACCCCACATCAGGTATAAGCAGGGGTTGTTAACCACAGTTGCAAAGGTTAGTCAGGTCCACCGTTTAAAGCAATGCATAACTAGAAGAAATTTCACAAGCTATAAATATCTATGTACAGTCATATTGAGGCCATAATAAAAATATATTTCCATGCAGGACAGTATGAAAAAATAACTTAGAAAATGTCTCTTTCATTGAGCAAAATAGTTCTCATACAAGGGTTATTTCAAAACAATGGTGGTAATATCTTTTCTTGTTTAAAATACCAATTACATGATCAATTAGATACTTAACATTTTCATTAACATAGATAAATCAATATGGGCAAAGTACCTTGTACTTAAAATATTAAATATATTCTATTTCATCACTACTCAGAATGACATTTTTATGTTAAGTAATGCTTAAACTGATAAATAATTCATTGGTTGTAAAAGTGGTACTGGGACACTGAAATACCAGTGGTGAAATTGTATTCACTTATTCTAATCCATAATTGATCTAATTCACAGAATCAAACATGTTTTGAAACATGTAAAAGATGACCAAGCTGGAAATGCTCCATGACTTCCAAGTTAGGAAATAAACATATAATATAATGTTATGCAGAGACATGGCGATCTTTTTTTTTTTAAATCTTACTACAAATATCCTATGGCTGCCTTTTGAATACATGGAAACAGATCTACAAGTCATACAACAACCATGACCTGGGGACAGTAAATTATAAATACTAAAAAGTGCTAAACATGTGAGGTGAAGTGTTTATGACACAGAAGGACAAGAGATGTTTGATGAGTGCTATTCGTTCCCTTGTTATTAGAAGTGTCTGATGGTCCTACGACACACTAGAGCAGTGGATGCTGGGAGAACCCATCTGTGTAAGGACCTTGTCCAGCCACTGCAAAGGGCCATTGAGATGCAGTTCTATCCAGCAGGGGGTGCTGGTTACTGTCTGACGCCTGTAAAGTGCATAAAAACAGAGGTAAAAGGTTATTTTTTTCCATCACTGTACAGCTTTATATGGTACATTATGGTATCTATGATTTAAATGTCATATGTAATAATATGTAATAGTAATGTAGCATTTTAGAATGTCACTACCAAATACAGTATACAAAATATTTTTGTCTTAGTGCAAAGGCATCAAGATTGAAGCTAATTCTTGTGCCTATTTCTGAAGTCATTCAAAGTTTCTACCAGAGATGTTTTTCTCCAAGGTGTTTGGTGCCAGAAATATAACACGGACAACTTGCAGTCCAGTGGGAATCCCCCTTGCAAAGGGTGTCTGAAATGTGTTCACCTCCCACTCTATGTCCCCCCTCACCACTGCATGCCTGCTGCATTCTTCATACGTTACTCAACCCTCTCTCTCTTCAGAACTGTGCCCTCCCCCAACATCTTCTTTTACCTCTTCAAGTCCAATCCTCATCACTACAAAGAATCTCTAACTAGTAGAAGCTCCTGCAAATTTCAGCTGGCTTAAATGACTAACCAGCTTTTGTTCTGTACCGCCTTTTAATAAGTCATCATCTTTGTGGAAAAAAAAACAAAACAAAAAAACAAAAACACATTTTACTTAATAATTAAGAATATTAGAGTTACATTTCCATGTCATTTGTATTATGCAGGTTAACCTAGTCATTAGTTTTATTAACCGTTACTTTACCTGTACTCCGCACCCCAACCTTTGACAAAACTCATGCGAATTGTGCACATCCTAGTGAGTTGGTACACAGCCTCAAAACCTTGGTTTACTGATTGTGCAAGCAAAGCAGCAAACTCCTGGTTGTTAAAAATCTTCAGGTTGCAGCCTGAAAAACAAAGAACTTTAATAATGATGTTTAATTATTGACAACAAAAAGATGTTGGTGTCAGTATATCAGCAGCATTTAGTGACACTGGCCATTTGTTTGTACTCATCGGTGTCTAACTCATTACTAACCTGGAGGGATTTTGCAGACGGTGGCAGGATGCCAGCCATAGCGCTGGTTGCAGTTGGGACTTTGTACAAAGATGGCACTATCACTGAGGCACTCTGCAAACACCTCTCCACCAATGTAGTACAATCTCACACCTCGTCCTAGAAAGCAGAGAGAAGTAATTGTTGCATACTGTAAAGCTGCCAACTGATTATATTATATTATATCCAAAAATGCACAACAGATCAGAATCAATGTGGTCTGTATGAAAGGAAATGACTACCTATATGTCTGCGTGTTAGCTCTACTCCTGAGTTGCGATTGACATTGGACAAGAGGCCTAGACAGAAGCGCTCAGAGTTGGAGGGGTCTGTGAATCCATCTACAGTGAGGGAGGGCTGGGAGGCATGGAAGGTCTCTCCTACACGTTGGTTCAGCTCATAGTAGGAGATTGAGCACCAGAAAGCAGATTCACAGTATGTCACAGGTTGTAAGTCTACAAGAGCAGAAGACACATTTGGAGAGACACAAGCTCACATTAGGTTAATGAAAAAATAAATTCATTCAGAACATGTAAACCGCTCTGTACTTCAACAAGCATTTTATTATTAAGATACAAGATATTAAGATAACGGTTTCCTTTGACTTCTTTTCATTAACTCTTTCCCACGGCCCTCATGGCCTCTGCCAGGAATGGGAAAGACATGATGTACCTATTTATTTTTTTAACAATGATCTGCTGATGGCTTTCCACATAGATAGAATAACCTAGCAACCGGATATTATTATTGCATTACTTTGAGCTGTCTGTGGCTTGCCTTTCTACAGACAAGAACAGACTGTAGACAAAGAGTCTATTCATACCATCCTTACTCTGTTACTGCCCTGAGGCAAAGCCTCCTAGACATAGTCCACCACTTCCTTTATGTTGCTCATCTGTCAGTTGCACTTATACCTCATTTTGTCGCCCCAAAAAAGATTTTTTCCTCATCAGTTCTATGGAATAGAAATTAACGATTAAAAGCAATAAAAAGCCAGTACATGCTAGTGAGCTGTTATTGTTTGACCAGGTGTCCTTGAGCAAAGTTTAAAAAAAAAAAAAGTTATGTAGAGAACAAGTCTGATATAATCCAGATGCCACATAAATCACACCTGCAAGAACATTTCACTGCAGGAGGCATCAGCTCCAAAAAGATTGAACAACATCCTATGTTTTACAGTCATGAGGTCATTGAGTTCAAATGGGGATGGGTGAATTGTTGCTGGATCTTCTTTAGTCAGGAATGTAAGGGGAACAATTGGGCAAATTAATGCACAAGTATGAAAATTGGTACAGAGGTACATCTGGTTCTGCTGAACTCAAATCTGCCAGAAGCCAAAGCAAATTCTTAATGGGGCAACCATATTGAACGATTCAAAATGGCCTCCACCGAAAAATTCCTTTTTTTTCATTTCTAGCCAGATAAGGGTCATAAGACTGACCAACAAAGGACATATCATTCATTTTAAGCCTCAAAGATACTAAATCTGTATTTTATGTGACAGGAGTAGTGACAAAACCAGAGATTTAGATTAATTTAAGATGGCCACTAATGATATAACAACAAATATTGCTAATTATTGGAGTTGTTAGGAAAAGTGATGGAGAGTTCAATATATTTATTTTGTTTTTAAATGCATTTGGCAACATATATTCATTGTTCTATATCACTTCAGTAGTCACTTTAAGAGGGGTATACGCAGGGCTGGATTAAGAATTCAGAGGCCCTTGGGCTAGACTATTAGAGGCCCTAACACACACATGCACACACACACAAATGCAGCTGATCACCCACGTAGCCACTACACACACATCTGTACATGCACAAGTGTGGCCTTTTAAGTTCTTGGAAACTTCTGTACGTGTATGATTCATACTGACTGGTGACTGGCAGCTTATTTTACCACCACTTTACTCTTTGTATTACATGTCAAATCAGTCTACCTTCAAATGCAGAAACAATTAAAATAACAGCAAACAAACTTTTTAGAATGTTCCATTTTTTTTGGTACACTTTCCCCCATCTGCCTATAGAGGAAGAACAAAAGTTATACAAAGTCTGCAAAGTGTTAAAAAGCGTGTTTCCACTATTGGAACTTCCAGGCCATTTTACAGGAACTTTACGGTATGCACGTGTTTCCATTGAGTGGGCCGTTCCTACAGGGCCGCCTTCCGGAACTTTTACAGAAACTAACAGAGTTCCTGCTCGAGGGTAGGTACTCCAGAGTGGCCTGGTAGAGTCACTGGGCAGAAGTCACACAGATTGGTTGTTGCAAATGACATCATCAGATAACGACAAATAACTCAAGAGTAGTTGCTGGGGGAATTTTACCACATGACGAAGCAGAAGAAAAGCGAAAAGAAGAAGTTAGAATGGACAAGAAGAGTGTCCATGTCTACTCTTGTTGTGATTTCCTCCTGTGCTGCAGCTTTGTTTTGGTGTTTTTTTATTAGTGGCATTTCTATAGCAACTGACATGATATGGTTGTCTTTGCAAGGTTCTTACAGGGCCATTTTGTATGGAGACAACACCTGAGAGGAGGAGGCTCACTCATGGCCCGGTCAAAGTACGCCCCTCAGAAAAGTCTCAGATGTTCCGATAGTAAAAACACCTATAGTCCAGCCGCAAAGCTGCTGGCCTCAATGGTATTGACTCCAACTAAATTTAGGGAGTGAGCAGCATATGGAACAAAATGTGTTTGGAGTCCATTGTACTTCCCAGACATGTTACTTGCATTGTATGACTGCCCCCTGCAGTTTGACAGCTCCAAGCCAAAGTTGGCAACCATAGCAATAACATATTTAGCCAAATTAAAGTTTGGCTAAATGTGTTACTGTTATGGTCAAAACAAAGCAGCAGCAGAGGAGGATATCACAACAAGACTAGACATGGACACTCTTCTTGTCCATTCTCCTTTTCGCTGTTCTTCTGCTTCGTCATGTGGTAAGAAAAAAAAAAAAACAGGAAGATTATAAAAAGAGTTTGTTATTCTTTCATGTTATTATGTTATTCTTTGTTTCTGGATTGAGGGTAGACTGATTTGACATGTAATACAAAGAGTAAAGTGGTGGTAAAATAAGCTGCCAGTCAGTATGAATCCTGTGTACGTACGTACATACGTGTGGCTCCATGGGTGATCAGCTACATTTGTGTGAGTGTGCATGTGTGTGTTAGGGCTTCTAAGAGTCTGGCCCAAGGGCCTCTGAATTCTTAATCCAGCCCTGCGTATACCCCTGTTAAAGTGACCACAGAAGTGATATAGAACAATGAATATATCTTGCCATGTGCATTTAAAAACAAAATAAATATATTGAACTCTCCACTTTTCCTGACAACTCCAATAATTAGTAATATTTGTTGTTATACCATTAGTGGCCATCTTAAATCAATCTAAATCTCTGGTTTTGTCACTACTCCTGTCACATAAAATACAGATTTAGTATATTTGAAGCTTAAAATGAATGATATGTCCTTTGTTGGTCAGTCTTATGACCTTTTTCTGGCAGAAATGAAGAAAAAAAATTTTTTGGGTGGTGGCCATTTTGAATAATCCAATATGATAGCTCCATTAAGAATTCGCTCTCAGCAGATTTGAGTTCAGCAGAACCAGATGTACCTCTGCACCAATTTTCATGCTTGTGCATTAATTTGCCCAATTGACCCCCTTACATTCCTGACTATTTGGCATATCTGTCTCATACTACTGTGTTCCGGATGTGAAACATTCCATGGCACAAGCAGTCATCAAACAATTCTCCACTGATGGAATTGTGCTGCCCACAAACATGAGACGTGAGGTCTTTGTGACATTCTTCGATGTAGACAATTTAGATAGTCACAGTCAGGGAATCTTCTCCCAAGATAAATTTCATGGAACGACTGTCAGTGTCACAAACCACTTCTATTGGAATGACTTGGTCATCAAATGTCCCAGCATCAAGTTGGACCCCATAGTTACTTCTGTCATCATCTGCCTCATCTGTGAGAGTCCTGCTCAATGGTTCAGCCAGCAGAGTTGTCAAACAATGAGTTGCATCTTCCACATACTCCAGATCTTAATAATTTGTACAACTTTCTTGTTCAACTCTGTTGTACAAATTACAATTTTAAATGTCTGATGCTCGAAACAAAAAAAGGGTTTTCTTTTGTGTTTGTATCACTTTTCATCAGCTCTTTCAAAAAAGTAACCTTCCGACCATCCGATATGACGGCACTATTAGAAATTGGCTTCAGCTGGCAGACTTGGTCTCAGCATGTCAAAAACTACCTCTGTACCAAATGTCATACTTGTGCATTTGCACAATCCCTTATCAGAAATCCCCTAACAACCTCGACTACTTTACATACCGTATATATGTGTGTGTGTTAATAAAATAGTTGCATCAACATACAAATGGTACAGAACATGCACTTTAAGTAAACTGAGCCACTAGGAAGTTCCAAATTCCAAGTTAGACCGAGGTCACTGGCCTTTTTAATTTTGAATGACATATCTTTGTACATACAAGAACTTCTGCTTCCCAAAGACTCAAAACACTGAAAAGCTCCACACACAGCTCAAGATGAGCTGAAACATTCTATGATGGGTCATTACACACAGACAGTTTCCCCCAAATGGAGCAGATCCAAATCTTTCAGTCATAGAGCACAAAACAAATGACTGTCAGTTCTATACACAACACAACACAAACAGGGAGGATTATAAAAGAGGATAATTAAATCAAATTTTATTTTAATAACTGATACATTGATTTGAACTCCATAATACA
This sequence comes from Siphamia tubifer, assembly GCA_020466265.1. NCBI lineage: Eukaryota > Metazoa > Chordata > Actinopteri > Kurtiformes > Apogonidae > Siphamia > Siphamia tubifer. Next base: position 23,243,082 of record CM035788.1, on the reverse strand, counting down.
CTATTGTATGTCACACTATATAAACTCTAAGGTTGTGCTCTAGAATGTTGGGGATTTTTAGAGTGGGAGTTTTTTTTCAAGATAAAAACACAGGGAAACAATACATACAGATACATTTGGTTAGGGGCTGCAGTATACAAAATTCTATGATATTCCTTGATTTTACATACAAAACAAGTCAGTCAGAGAGAGCAAACCTCCGCGAAGGCTTGATATGGCATCATATGATGTCAAAATGTGGCATGATGGAGCCACAGGTGTTGACCCAGCTAATGTCCGAAGATCAGACAATGTGAATGCAAAAAAATTTGAGTTTCTATCTTGTATGAATCCTGAGATATTACCACTTATGTGTTTTAGCTGTTGACCTTTAGCTATGACCTTCATTGCTCAAAATCTAATGGGTTCTTTATTGACCCATTATCTATCATTCCTGAAAGTTTCATCACAATCTGTTCAGAACGTTTTGCGTAATCCTGCTGAAAGTCAGACAAACAAACAGACAGACAAACGTAGCCAAAGTTAATACCTCCTTGACAGAGGTAATGATAAAGTCCCCTCACTTTCCCTGTCTAAAACAGCCTTTTCTGAAATTCCCTGATATTCCAAAAACTCCCTGACCAATGGGAATCCTAAACAGTCAATAGTGACTGAAGAGTCATCTGGGCTTGTTGTGTTCTGCTGGATTTATAGTAAAAATAAATAAATAAAAATTAATGACATTTTTACAGAGGATTCGTAGTGCGATTTTATTTGCTGACCATGACCAGTTACTCCTGACTTTCTGTCATGACCATCAATAACACAAGTGCACGTAATGAATATGTTTAAAAAATAGATGACCTATTTGGTTTTGCTTACCAAGATTACTGTTTGTGGGTGACACAGGATTTGGAGAAAGGCTGGGCGAACCTAGAGTACGAGAAGTGTAGTTAATGATCCTGATGAGACATAATTAGGTAAGTATGAGTTGTGTGTATATATTCTTATGACTCACTTGTGTCCATGCTGTGATTGAGCTGCTGATCATTTGTCTCACCATCCTCACTGAGGTAGCCTGGTGGAGGAGTTTCTGTCATGTACAAACACAAATTAAAATTTGCTTCACACCTAAACTCTTTAGTTTACCATGTATGGCATTCTTTAAAATCACTGTATAAAAGTTCTGTTGAGTATTAGTAAATTGTTTATTTTCTCACCAGGAATATAGTTACTCTGGGGCTCAATACCAGCAGGGAAGTTGGTGTTCTCAGGGATAGATGGGCTGTAGTCATCCAAAGGTGGAAACTCTGCAGGTATATCTGTATGTCGCGGCACCAAAACAGGAGGCAAAACTGGGGATACACAGATACATGTGATATGTACATGTAAATACCACAATTTTATGGCAAGTATTTTGGACCTTCAAGGAATTAAGTCCACTCACTTGGTGTCTCCACCCTCTGGTAGTGGTAGGGATTAACACACACTTCATCCTTCTTGGTGTGGAAAGCAAATTCACAGTGGTCAACAGCTCTCAGTTCATGATGAGACTGCAGGTCCGGCCAGCGCCACAAACGGCAATAAATCACATGAGGAAGTCCTTTTCTGTGGGACACTTGGAGACGGCCATCTAAAGACCTGTACAATAACATCAAATGATTATCACCAGAATACATGTACATTAAATCTTTAAGTCTGTAGTGTTTTAAGTGAATGAATGAAGACAATATTCAAGACCACTGTGCCTCTGACATTAATTGGAGAAGACTATTCAAATACTAACCAAATACCAGCTACAATATGATGGGAACTGCCCAATATACTAATAAACCTCATGTAAATATATGATAATACACTGTGTGACACATTTTACAGGCAGAACTGAAGTCAAAACATATACATTTGCAAATTCTGGTGATAAAGTGATTGCACTATGATTTACCATATTAACTTTAGACAGGCAAATGAAGTGTCAGCTCATATGACTCAAATCCCCTGCTCTACCTGTGACTGACTTGTGAATATTTAGGTGTCAGCCTTTTTCTACCCCTACAACATCCTCTTGGGCTATGTCTTGTCCTACTGATTTGTCAATTTAACTTGGTGCCTCCTGTGGATACAAAAATTGTAAAACAGTCAGGCATGTATGTCAAGTAAACCGAGCTACCTCAAACACAAAGTCCTTTCTCACTGAACCATTTTAAAGACGTGATGATGAAAGTACACCACAGAAACACTGAGTCACAATCACTCTCAAAAGATAGTTAGCCAGCTGTTTTTCCTGTAAATCTACAACCTTCCTTGAGACCCATTAAAATTAAACCACAATCCAAACAGTGGCCTACGCCCTCCCAAGGGGCCCAGAGCACATTCCCAAGAACTGAGAAAAGGTTTCTAATGTAGGTTACCACCCACACTCACACCATGAAGTCCATGATGGGGGACTCCCAGCTACCTAAGGAAGACCTACAATATGTATGACATGCTGTTGAAGAAAATGTTAGGTTTAGGTTTAACAGTTAAAGATGTCACTGAAAGATCTTACCAGTATTTTAATAATAAGAACAAAAAAATACAGGAAGAAATGCACAGACTGCATTGAGACACATCTGGGTAGTACAACACATGAAAAATAGATCTAACAAACTCATCAACATTTTCATTGTAGATCCATGATAATGAGGAAACTAATCAAACTACACAACATTAAATAATAAACAAAATAGTTGAGAATCCAGCCATGAAAGCATGTATTCCCACACTCAGACCACATCATTCAAAATAAAAAAATACGCACAGTCTCTTGGAAGAATTCATAGATTAAAAAACGATCCTGAATTTAAAACAGATGGGTAATCCATCTGGTGAATTCTAAACGAGCACTTATTTAAACTTTTCCGGAGTGCACATACTCCAGTCTAAACATCCCTTCTGAGTCAAGAGCTCTGCTTGGCCAAACCCTGCTTTCTCCTGTTCATCACATGTGTGAGCTGTGGATTTACTGTTTTTGTTTATGCAGCACTGGATGTAGCACTGCGTCCATGTCGGCAGGTGAAAGACTGGTGCTTGGACAATAAACTAGTAATTTATGTATGCCACATTTCTCTAGCGTTAGGCTATGACATTGTAGCACGAATTTTCTGCCATTTTTCAGTCTATTGTCAAACGTTATAACTGAAGTAAAGTTAGCAAAAGAAAAAAAATAGAATCTGTTTAACCATGAGAACAGATGGATTGCGTCTTTTACAGTCATTAACGTACGTTCACAGAACACATGCTTAGCGTTACAGGCAAATATGAATTTCAGTGCATTGTAGCCAAAAGGTAAAAGAGATGGTTGTTGAAAATGAAAGGCGATTTTAGCTAATTTTAGCATCTAATAAGCTATTTAAAATTATTAATACAATTACCGCAAACACCCAACATATCGCATATTTTTTAAATCTACGCATAAGTTAATTTGGTAAGTAATATGTAAAGCTTAAATGAGCTAAATAAGAAAGCAAATGCCCGAGAAAAAAACAATATAACGATACTGTTATTAGCAAGTAGCTAACTAGCTCTTTGGCTAACGGTCACGTTAGTTGTCATGAGCACTGGCGTTAGCTTACTAGCTACTTAGCTAGTTACGTTGTCAGTACCTGGGTATGGTTAAGCATTTCGTGTTGACATTCTGTGATATGATGGCTTTCTCCAACTCCTCCAACTGTCCCGTCTTTTTTAACTTCTTCACAAGACTTTTCACAGCCTTTTCGCACCATTTCTCCTCTTGTCCGTTCTGCTCTCCTTTCTTCCAGCCAAGAAGCCTCTTCACGATTGGAGGAGTGAACGGTAATATAGACATCTTCGAAACGCAGCGAAAACGGATGGTTACAATAGTCTTATTGTGTAAGTCTTTCTCCTTGGATCCCAATTATTACGTTTTGGTATTTTGTATTATAACAAGCAAAGCTGCTATTCACCCTTTTACCTAAGGTCCCAGGCAGATTGGCTGCTGGTGACTACCGGTGGCTCGGCGACGGCAGCTTGCGTCGCAGGTTCACTGTGTTCAAGTTGACTGTGTGTCTGTCAGAGTGGAGCTCTGTCCATCTGTCTGCCTGTCTGTGTGTTCCTCCTCAGCCGGTGTACTCTCCACCTGTATTAATTAACTACAGACAGTCCCACAGACTGTACATGTATGTATACTGCTACGGAATTCACTGTATTCTCTTTCATCACACGTTTTAGACCATTCTCTTTTATTAATCTCTTAAATTAAAAATATGTTTCCTTTAAATTCTGTTTTCTTTTTCTGATGTTTTTAACTACACCTCTGTTCTTCGGTACATTATCCAGGGTCAAGAAATGAAAAAAAAAAAAAAAAAGAAGTTGTAATCAGAGATATGTCAACACTGAAAATTGATCCGACTTTTGAATTTACAGTCTCCATGAATAGAAAACCCTACATGTAATCCCTTTGATGCCCTCATAAAAGTGATTTAATTTCACTACAGCTGCATCTTTCCAGAAAAGGATGAAGAAGGTGTATATTAACTGGTATTTGGGGTTTGGTTTTATGGTGTTATTGATAAGTGTACCCCTGACTGTTGCCTCCAGTATATAGCTGAGTGCCTGTACTATAAATATGGCTGTACAACCTATTTTTAACTCCCATTAATGGCTGTAATCTATTTTTACACAAGTATTTGGCATTGCCTCCTACTTCCTTCTTCTTAAATATCTTGGCAGTGGCACTTTAAAAGAAATATGTAAGAGCTCTTCATGGCTCTAGAGAAGACTGTGTACAACTAACAGTAATGATCATTGGTAAACATTAAATTCTGTGCTTTATAGAGGTGAGAAATGCAAGCTGAGCTGTTGAGAAAAGCTAGGTGGCTTTTCCTGTGTTTAAAATGTCACTGTCATTGATAAACCAAACAGAGAAGAGAACAGTGGCCACTGCTTCTGCAAATACTCTAAGGGCCTGCCCCAGGGTCTGCACATTTTACTGCCAGGGGACACAAACAGGACAGCTGGTGTGAAAGGCTTGTGCATGTGTGAGAAATGGGGGGCTCATATAGTACGTGTCAGACAGGGGGGCAGATGGGCCACAGCAGGCAGAGGAAGGTCTTAGGGACAGACTGAAGAATGATTTTGGACAAAAGGCACGATGGCTGGCTGAATAAGTAATGACTGCGGACAATCTGATGGATAACAATGGCATTGTGATAGACCAGTCATGGGCTACGTGGGAAACAAGCAGGATGTGTGGCAGGGGCCCAATCAGCTGGCCTCATGTCACAACAATATTTAGACAGAGATGGAGTAGCAATTAGAGTAAATATGGCTTTTGTTTGTCTGTATGAGCAAATTGAGGTGACATTTGAAGTGCTAAGAGAGCAGTAAGTTCTTATAAAGCTTTAAAATAATTCTCATACAACTATTTGTCAAATTGTAATCAAAGTTCTGTTATAAACAACCATCTTCTCTGCTGACTCAAGCACAGTGTTTGACCAAAGAAATCACACTAGCTAACATATATGCTCCAGAAACCTGTCATTGTCTCAGCAGCTAATTGTAGTGTTAGTGTTAGAATCAGAGGGAGCAGTTCAGCCCCATAAGGGTGGGGTCCAGTCCTCCCAGCAATCTCAGACTCTTTTTTTAATCTCCCCTCATGCTGCAGGCTGTTATCTGTTGCTTGCAGCAATCAGTCTCTCCCCACACAGTGTCACCTCCAAATCTGGGGCAGAGCAGTGACCGCCCTCCTCCCTCACTCTGGCCTGAGCCACAGTGTACTCAAACCATCTTTCTTTGACTTCAAAACCTAACGTGACACAACCTCCTATCTGGCTGCTGTCTCACTGTGTATCACTTAATAATGCATCGTTCCTTATTTGCTTATTTAAGTGCATTACTTGCCTAACATAAGGATATATTTCTGCTTTATAAACCCTTTAACACAAAACACCAGCCCATGAGTAACATGGTGTCATTCAGTACATAATGTATTAGTTTTTTGACCTTGCATAGTTACAAACCAATCTAAGGAATAAAGTGAGGAATGAGGAATAAAGTTTGATTTATTACACTTATCCACATTCTCAGTCATTGAAATACACATCAACACAGATAACACAACGCCACCTAGTGGTTTTACTTCAATACTACAATAGTTCATTGTTTACATCGTTATACAACACTTAAAGTGAGTAAAATATTAAGATAAAAATTTTCCTTTGCATATTTTGAAAGTTGATAATTGCACATATCTTAAAAACATCATTATGCTCTGATGTTTAGTTGTTTTTTTTTGCTTCCCTTTGTTTGTGCAGAAATATGGGTGACATTGTGATTATAATTTATGTGTGAATCAGTGCCATTGATTTATGTGCTATTCCATAAACACAATTTACATGTTTATTGTGAACAATGGCCCATAACAGCATTAGGTTGATTCAGAGGCTTTGTAAAATATCTCCTCATCTTACATATGGATGGAATGCAGCACTTGGCCATGAGTCATTAACTTCACCTTCAGGCTAAATGGCTTTGTGTTTGGCCTCCACCTAAAGAAGCCCCTCTGTATTTACAAACAACCTCTCCTTTTTTTTTTACTCTTATAGACATTTTTAATACATGGTGTGTATTTATAATCACTAATAATTAATTACTGACCAATACTAACAAATAAAATATGATTATTTCTTTCTCAGTTTCTGGAAAGTTAGACAACGAAAATATTTACTTGACCAACATTTCAGTTGAACCTTCCACATCAAACTTTTCATCTTCACAACTTCCTCCACAAAGAATGTGGAAGTTGTCATTTTCAGAAATCTGGTAAATACACTCTGTCACTCACACCACCACCAAAACTAATGATTGTGAAATTAGTTTCAGAGCAATCAGAAGCTCCCCTGCTAAGACCCACTGTATCCATATGCATGAAATTGCTTGTGTTAATACATGCTATGAATCGTGGGTAATGCAGTGAATAATTCTGACTGCACGCAATAATGCTATCTTCTATTAGATTGGGGGCTGTTGTGAAGCTGGGGCCCTGTGGCAATATGCTTGTAAATGGCCATGTATGGATAATTAAGCATTACTCCTGAACATTAAAACTTGCTTATTTCAGAGAGCTGCAGGCAGTGGAGGCCTCTTATTGGACTCTTAGCTATTTTTGGTGTTCCCTATAATGTGTTCTCATTAGTATTAGTATTTCAGCAGTTTGAAACTTTTTGTTTTCAGCTACTGCGATATTAGCCAGGGTATAACTATCATACGCTTTTACGTTTAAGTTGCAACAAGATATATACTAGTAGTTTTCCTAAAAACTGATAGTTTTGTTTTGTAAAATATTACAGTACACTGATCTCATTTGATTTGAAGACATCAAAACTAATGTTTCATTCTTTTGAAAAACAACTAATACTGTATACGGGGACTGTTTCAATGTCCAGACCATATTTTTGGTTCTATGGCTAAATAGCGAGAATAAATAGTGCCAGTCAACCCTCAGGCAGTTGTTTTTGAGCTGAATGACCCGCATTAGCAGCAGGAGGCCATGCTTCATGAAGGTAAATAAATACATTCCTGAGAGTTGGATGATGACAGGAGAGACCAGTCCTGTCCCTCAGCTGTTGTGTTTACAAAAACCTTGTTTGAATTGCTTGTCTGCTTTCCTGCAACAGTTCCCATATTCTGCCCACTCTGCCCACTCCCCAGTCGACAGGGGGTTAATAATACATGATACATGAGAGCATACCTGCAGGCAAAGACCACAGAGTCTTGATGAGCATGATATTACAAGGTCAGAGACAGTTAGATTAACAATAAGTGTTGAGTTGAGGGAGCAACAGCAGGTGTATAAAGATGAGGAAAAGATTAACATCATAATGACTGGAGTATTGTTTGAAGATTAACTAAATTCAGATTTATGTAAATATGATTGTATAGTTTGCATAAAAAGCTGCAAATGTGACAAAGCAGTAGTCTCTACACCTTAGTATTTTGTCATTTGTATGCGTTTTTGGGATGCTTATTAAACTCACAAGAGGATGCATACTGGGATTGCAGATGTAGGGTATAAAGGGGGATTAAATCTGACACAGGGCAACCAGATCAGGACCAAACTGCCTTAACTGCCTTAACTGGTTCACATTAAATAGTGCCTTTAAAAACTCCCACACACAACCAGTTCATCTCTGCTGTTTTTACCAGCGGTTGAAGTCAAGAATGCTTGTAATAAAACTTTAATTAAAGGATGTAGATAAATAACACTTGATTTTGGTCAGGTTCCTTAAAGAACTGTGAACATCCTCCTGTTTAAGTGTGCTGTAACCTTTCCAAAAAATGTAGCACATAATTCAAAGGAAATGCAGTTGTTCACTGTTGAAACTTCTATTTTTGGTTTGGTTCAAATAAAATTGTGAGGTATTGAGCATAGTATAACCAAACCACACTAAGTAAACTGTTGCAGCTAGTAACAGGATTTATAAGAGATGTTTTTGATTTTACAATTCAACTATGTTTCCACAAAAAGAAAAATCCATGCTAGTCCAGAAACACTAATATGGATATTATCAGCATTATCTAGCTCATTTTTTGCTGCTCCTCAATGGACAGATGTTTGCTGGCATAGATAGACACACTATATCTACAACTTTGCCTCCAGATACTTCCTATCTCATTGTCCATAAGCTTTTCGGTTTAGTTAATAAAAGCAGATGGAGTTTGGAAAGAACTAAGATTTGGTTTGAATAAACAAATACACCAGGTTAAGGGTCATTTTTTATTACATCTTTGCAAAACTGTCCTCTTTTATGTAAGATATTTTATTCACCGTATGACAAAAAAAAAAAGAGTCAACGTGTCAAGGTTCTGTACAGGAACATTTTAAGAAGCCTTTTCCTTTACATCTATTTTATTATGCTCCATTTTATGTAGCTGAAAGATCCTGAAACATTTATAATATCTATGGAGACAGTTTTTTTTTTTCAGGTACTATCCATTACTCATTAGAACCACAATCTTATTATCTTTGTAATGGGAATCCAGTTTAATGTGGCTTAAAAGATGATTTAATGTGGCTTCAGGAAGAGAAAGCAATCAGACCTGTTGTAGTCCACAGCCATAGTATAGATTTACCTATTATGCATTGGTACACAGCCCCAGGTCAGTGTGTTTGTGAAGCTTAAGCAGCAATTTAGACACGGAAACAAAAAAGCGTGAATTATTTTCATTAGTTCAAATGGCTTTAGAAAAGTACAACGCTGCTCTAAGAATACATTCTGTGGCATAAAATAAACCACTTTTCACAATAAATCCATTCAGTAGAAATTAAACTTATATGAACAACAGAATTAGATTATGACAAAAGAAAAATGAGACTGAAAAGGTAGTGGTAGAGTAGGTGCAGCATGTGGAACTGGATTACTTAGCTTCATTAAATACACAACATAGCTGTGATGCCTGTGCTCTTTCAAATCCATATGTAAACCATTTCCTCCCTCCTCCTACTCTCCCTCTCTTAAAACCTCCGGCTCATTAGTGCCTTTATGACATGGCTTTACCTAAATGCCGTGGATTTTTCCATTTGCTTTCTGCCTCATTCTCAGACTCAGACTCTGCTTAGTAGCTAAAACAGAGATTGGAGAGACGTTTTCGCATTTCAACAGCATTCCTCTGCAGAGATGATGTCTTAATCATGAGAAATGTTTGATTGTAAGCTTTGCAGTGTACTAATATAATAAATAATCTACTACCGCACAGACTGGAGATGATAGAAGCAGAATTATTAAAGTTTGACCTCATGTTAAGTTGCTGAACACAATCTGCACTGTTTTCTCACTTTGAAGCAGAATGTTTAAAAATATAAAGGCTAAAATTAACATTATATCAGACTCAGACGTTTAAACCTTATGGTATTTTTTTTATGGTTTTGTTTTTCTCACCTACCTCTTTTCATGGTGCAGTGGCCCCACCAACGTGCAATTTTGTTGTAACTCATGTGCAATGACAATAAAGTCTATTCTATTCTATTCTATTCTATTCTATTCTATTCTATTCTATTCTATTCTATTCTACATGCTGGCACTAATTATTTAAGAGGTTTACAGACAAAATTATGAATGCAGTGCAATGGCATTTATTGCATTTTAAAAAATATATATTTCTTACTTTTATTGCTCATTGCTTTTCACCATTAGACAATTTTCATCTAGTGAAGTTACTTGTCACCTTACTCAATGAAAAGTACATTACCAAATCAATGTATTTTGCTATTTTTTCATTTAAAAACTGTTCTTTGAACATCAAATTATTTGGCTGAAAAATCTCTTCAATTGTTTTGCAATGAATTCTCTTTGAAGAGTCTAGTTTCAAGCTTATGCCTACCAAGATAATGTTACTAGAGTCCACAAGGTGGCAGTGTAATATTTAACTGAGTCCTTTGCCAAAAAGGGGAACGGTAAGTGTAATTATCTTCAGTCATTTTTTTTTTTATGTTTAATGCTTTTGTGTTTTGTGTTTGATAAGAGTTTGCAGTCTGTGATAACAGGATGAGACCATATTGCATGACAAAAGTAACTGACAATTATTATTGATGTTTGATCAATATGATTGTCCATTTTTGTATGTAATGTATTTGATGTTATAAATTAGTTGAAAACATCAAGATGTGTTAGAAAGAGGCCCAGACAGGAGAAAGTAGAACTGACTGAAGGCTTTTGAAGGAGGGTTGGGGGGGGGGTGATCTGGTTTTCCAACTGGCTCCTGTATTTTACAGAGAGTGGTTTAGGGTGAGAAGTTTTTTCCTGTTTATCCATTCAGTGGAAAATAATATCCTGTAAAAAGCCAATAAGTTTCTGTCTTTGAACTCACTGAGAGTTTTTCTTCCCCACTGGCTCAGGCTTTTTTGGAGAAACAAGGGTGAGCCGCTTGACGAAGGACTTCCCATCAGCCGCCTCCAACCCTCCACACATGTTTCTGATAGACCTCCACAAGCCCCAGTAATCCAAGGGCAGCTCATTCAGAGAGAGGGAGTAGATAAAAAAAAAGGGGTGGGTGAGAAGGAAAAGAAAGAGATATAGGAGGGAAAGATGGACTAGAAAGCGGAGTGGGAGCAGGCCAAAAAGGAGGGAGGATAAAAGGAAATGTTTTAGGGCATGTATCTGTTATTTGCTTCTCTGAGCCTGTGTAGCAGAAAACTAAAATGGCAGGGTTGTTCATTCTTCTTGGCCACATCCATTGTTTTATACATAAAGCATATATTTTATATATGCAGACTAGAAATTAACTGACTCCAAGCCTTTTTTTTTCTACAGTTATTCTTTATTTTTAATTATATTATATACATTTCTCAAATGTACCTAAAATATGCCCCTGTAAGCATTGTAAACATTTAGACACAGTGTGTTTTTGATTGATTTATTTATGCCACTGTGTATTTAAATAAGTAAGTATATGTACGATACATGTCGTATAAATGTAAAGAATGATTTTAGAGACTGTGCTGCAGTACTTCAAAAATAGCAGGGTTATTTGTTCCAGACTATAGGAAAAAAAGGCTATATAATTTCCTCATCATTGTGTTAAATTACTTTTTCAAAATGATGACAGGTTCCTGAATAATTCAACAAAACACCCTCATCTAAACATTTGAAACATTGAGATAGAAAGTGTTTGTAATGCTTTTTGTACCTCTGTTTGCATGTGTGTGTGTGTGTGTGTGTGTGCATGTGCAATATATGCTATAAGTTCTATAAATGGTCAAAATAAATCAGTCTATTTCTAGAGATATGCTGCTGTACTTTAGAATGGCACGGTGGTTTGTTCTTCTTATCCAATTGCACATATTTAATTCAAGACTAAATATTAATTAAATTTTTTATAGTCTGGTAAATGCATGTGTTCATTTTGTAAAAGTATTTGTTTTAAATTATAATACGTCTCCATATCAAACACCTTTCTCCAATATTAAAATGTATGTGTTTGCTCACAGTAGTGTGTTTGTGTATAACATATAATGTATAAATATTAAAAAATTAGTCTATCAGATGACTCGACTCTTGGAGAGGACACCATGCAGACTCTGCAGGTCCTGCCAGTGTCTTAAACATCATGTAATCCTTCATGCTTAATTTCCTCTCGTCCCTCATAAATCATCCTGAAACCTGTGAGGACAGACAGGTGAATGTAAACACCTGTTGTGGTGCGTGCTGCCATTTGAACACGTGAGAATAGATGTGAGTGAGTATCAGTGTGTAGTACTAGGGAGGTAAAAGGAGGGCAGGGGGCTCCGTTCAGAGATGCTGGCTGGGAGAGAGCAGGGGGATGGACTGTGAAATCAAAAACAGCCTCAGCAGGCTACAAAGAAGCCTCAGCTGGAATAACTCACTCACAAAAAGTTACTCTGCTCTCCTGAGTGCCGGCAGATTGGCGCGTCAGAAAACGCCAGAGAACAGATCTGTCCTGCAGCTCTCCTGTGTCTTCATGTGTCTGCAGCTTCAGACACAAAATAGAAGACTGCTGCTATGACACAGTCACAATAAACTTGGTTTTGTGACTACAGGGGAATATGAAAACATGCACAAAAAGTATCAAAGCAGCATCAAAAGCAGTAAAGTAATCCCTTAACAAACAACAGATGAGTCACTTTCTTCAAACCCATGCTGTGCAGTCAAACACAACAGATTGTGTTATAAAGTGAACAATTTTTATCAGATGACATGTATTAGATTTAACTAAAATGATACATGAAATAAATAAAAAAAAGGGGTATTTATTGACTGAGAGTCACTTGAATATTCTGTTTCTACAGATTTTTCAGTTAAAAAGGGAAAACTGTCAGTGATGCGATGTAATCATAGCAATTAAGCTGGTACTGTCATTTGTGGCAACATCATAAAACATAATATAAATGAAAACAAAGGGGTAAAACAATATTCAAACTGAGTAAAGTCATGATATAGCTCATTACATGATATTACATTTTCTAGTTTTAAAGATTTAGTCACTTCTTTATCACTACGTAATTTTACAATAGATAAAAGTCTGTCGCCCTGTATGTTCATTCATTCTTTAAAAAAGCAACAATAAAAAGAAGTTGCAGTTTAGCAATCAACATTTTATGGTTCATAATTTGTTCATCATGCAGTATATTATACTCACAATAAATATTTTGCTGTTCCTGTTTGGTCTTTTGTCAGATGTTTGACATTATTTCGTTGTTTTGCTGAATCACATCTTATATTTGTAATATCAGAGCCCTGCCTACAATATCCATCATATTGAGTTGAGCAGTAGCTAAACACGTTCACTAACACACAGAACATCAACATCTGCAGATTACTCTGACAGCACTTGGCAACACAATGTTAACCGTGTACAAAGAATAATATATAGTAATGCTATGATTAAAATGTTTCTGTGTGTAAAGCATGTCGATGCTGGCATATCGATCAGGCCAAACTTAGGCTTCTTGTGTTTGTCACAGAAGAAAAGTGAGGCCACTGACTGCAGGACAGAGTGACACTGCAAACACAGACACAGACAACACAAACAAGAGGCTGACACCATTGCCTAAGGTGGGGAATAAAGGAAGTTATCTGAGTGTGTTCAGATGTGCATGTGTGTGGAATAGTGAATGTGCACATGGCTGTGTTTAGGGCCTAGAGGCTTGTTTAGCTGACCTCAGTGAAAGCAAACCTCATGACAGAAGGTCTGGCATTGTCTGTGTGCCCGGGCTGCTCTGGAGCCAGACGGTCTGCCGGCCGCCAGCTTTGCTTGCTTATAACGGCTGAGAACATCCGATCCCCTTGGGGAGGACAGGAGGGGAGGGGGGTCTACTGCACCACTCGCCACTTTCCTCTGTCTTTATCTCTGCTCTTTAGACAAGGAACAAGCATTAGCCAGGTCATCAACTAGTATGTTTATTATGTATGTATGTATGTATGTATGTGTGTTTGTGTGTATTTGTGGGAGAGAGAAATAGAAAAAACAAGAGGTAAAGTGAGAAAAGGCCAAATTTGGGAACAAGGTCTTAAAACTCTAAATGGGAAATTTCCTGCTGAGAACATGAATATGGAAACAAAAATGGGACCATGGGATTTTTCTTTAATTCTTCCTTGTCAATTGCGGGAAAACACTCCAGCACAGGTAATCACTGAACGTCTCAGTGTCAAAGTATTTCATTGATGAGCGTGTTTCTTTCATCCTCCTCTCCAGTTCACTTCCACTAATTCATCTATCATGCAGAGGAAAGGCTGAAAGCTTTGTGCTCTGACAGAAACAAATGGTCTGTAATCACCACCAGACATCCATGTTTAACCATGACAGAACACTTCCACTCCCTCCCAGAGCTGTTTGTTCACTGTGCCCATCCTCACAGACTCCATACGTGGCCCTCGAGTATTTTTTGGCCATTCTTGTAAACCAATGAAAGAAATATGGAACACTTTTATGTTTTTAAATTGCATAACTTCTGGGTGGAGTATCCCCCTCTTCCTCCCCAAATAGCATCTCAAAATAGTAACCTTTCATTCTCGGTGCATAGTGTAAGGTGGAAAGTAAACAAGTTGGTGGAAGGTTGAAGAGTGTACCTCTGTTGGTCAATTTTGTGTTCACATGTCAGTGTGGGAAAAGGCTGCCATTTTCATGAGTGCAAGAGAAAAAAGGAAAATCAAGCAAGACAAATCTGAAAGACTCAACGTACTGGGAGAGGCATAAAAAAATATAGACGAAATGGGACCAAAAGGCTCTGGATAAGTGTCAGAGTCTATAAATTCTATGAGAACTATACATTAACAGTCAGGCTTGAAGCCAGAAACAAGAGGATAGAAATGAAATATAAAAAGAGAGCACTAATAAATGAGCTTGGTGATAGTTTAAAGATCAATAATTTAACAGCTTTGGTATATGCATCATTTCTAGCAGGATTTTCAGAAAATAAAAACCTTTAGTGTGTCATCTGGGCAGCAACAAAATGCAAAATATAGGAGCAAAAGTATCTCATCTTTCTCTTCGGAGATGGCAGAGACCTCAGGGGTAAAAGAAGGGTGACTCAATATGGGGAGTGAATATTTAATGCTAACATATTTCAGTCTTAGTAAAAGATGTTAGCTGAAATATACTGAAACATCAACAAATGAGGTCAAACTGATGCTGCTTACTTAATACCATTATCATTCAAGAGAACTATGTGGACAACAGTCGTGGTATGATGACATTTCTAAGTTAAGACATCTTATCTGATCATCTTCTTAAACCAAAATGGGATGATGAAAGGAACGTGAGAGGAAACAACAAGCAGAGAGATACTGCTGAAAGTATCATATTGTAATGCATTTACATTAATGAAATTGTTTTAGTTTCAAGTAATCCAACTAACATGAAGCACTTCGATAGTCAAAGTCAAATTTAGAGCCAAGAATTTTTCCACTTTACAGACTAACTGTATATTTTCTTTACCCACATATCTTCCTTTCTCACCAACCAAATATTTCTACACGTTTAATATTGTACATCCTCAATAGCCAACAGTTTATTTTACACGGTGGGAACAGTGAGCGTCATCTGTTGCCCAGATTCCTCAGTGTGTGTCCGGTAGCAGGCTCCTAACTACACACTTACAACACAGGACAAGGCCCAAACAACGCTGCACATCTGGGGCCTCAGCTGGCCACCAGCCACAAGCACTCCCTTCTGCTGCTCCCCTGGTGTACATTACAGTTCAGTGTAAATGTACATTTTCATACCTACAGCCTGAACCACAACTCATAGGGACTTTCTTTGTGGACAGAGGTCAAATAAAGTTTACACACAGCATGGGAAGAACATCTTGCCTGAGTGCAAATCTTAGCTTGTTTGAAGGTGTGGTTTGACCAAGAATAGTACTGATACCCAGCACATCCTGATTGTCACAGGCACCATGTCACTAACATGAACAAATACTTCACAGAGATTAAACTTGGTGCCTTTTTGGTGGTATTTGGTAGCTCTGTGATCAGATAATGTTCAGTTCAGTTAAAAGCATGAGCAAATGTAACTTACATTGTTAATCATCTTAATCAAAAGATCTCTCTTGTCAGCCATGACTTCCGTGCCCTTTACAACTGTGGGAACAAACTAAATATCAGTCATTGAATCAGTATGACTATCTTTGTTGAGCAACACATCAAAGCTGGAAACAGAAATACTGTAGCATGTCACAAGATCTGAGGGCATTTGGTTTTTTTCCTAAAGCATGCACATAATTCTTGAAAAGATTCTTTTTAAGGCTAATTCATAACATTTATGACAGTAGAAACCATCTTTTTCACCCTCAAATATGCATCTGAAACAACATGTATGTTAGGATTGTGTAGTGGATTGGACCCAAATGCAGACACCAACCGCTTTCAAAAACACAGGCTCTTTATTAACGAGCGCAAAAACATGAATACAAATACTGGATCTGTCCCACGGGAGCCACGATCCGTCGGGAAGCAGGAGCCAAGATGCGAATATCATGTGGGGTGAACTGACAACTGAGATAGAAAAGGAAGGCACTTAAATAGGGAGAGGAAATGAGGACAGGTGTGTTGAGGACCAGGTGAAACAAATAAGGTGAAAGGTGACAGGGTGACAGGGAGCAGACTGGAAAGACAGTGAAGGGAAAAGGGGCTGAGAGGAGGGATATGACAGTGCCCCCCCCTCAATGGCCGGCTCCAGACGGCCCAGGAAGCTCCGGGTGATCCCGATGGAAGTCCGTGATCAGTGACCGGTCGACCACATAGCTGGCTGGGATCCAGGACCGCTCCTCCGGACCATAACCCTCCCAGTCCGCCAGATACTGCCAGCCACGTCCCCGGCGGCGAGCAGCGAGGAGGCGTCGCACAGTGTAGACGGGGCCCCCATCCACCATCCTGGGCGGCGGGGGGGGTGCTGTACGAGGAACCAGAGGATGGGGAACTTGGTGGGGCTTAATGCGGCTGACATGGAAGGAGGGGTGGATGCGCATGGACCTGGGGAGCCGAAGTCTTACAGACACAGGGTTAATGATCTTAATTATGGGAAACGGACCAATAAACCTGGGCGCCAACTTACGGTTTTCCACCCGGAGAGGCAGGTCCCGAGTGGAGAGCCAAACCCTCTGCCCCACTTGGTACGGAGGAGGGTCCGAGCGCAGCCTGTCAGCTGCCCTCTTGGCAGTAGCTGACGCCCTGAGAAGCGACCTCCTGGCACGGGCCCAGACCCTCCTGCACCGCTGGATCAAAGTCGAGGCAGCTGGAACTCTGATGGCCCCCTGCTGCTCGCCGAACAGTGGAGGTTGGTACCCAAACACGCACTGAAACGGCGAGAAACCAGTGGACGCAGAGGGCAGAGTGTTGTGTGCAAACTCCACCCAGATGACCTGCCGACTCCAGGTGGAAGGCCTGGAAGAGGCAAGAAGGCGCAGTCCCGTTTCCAAAGCCTGGTTGGTCCTCTCTGCCTGCCCGTTAGACTGGGGGTGATAGCCTGAGGAGAGACTAGACTTGGCCCCAATTAGACGGCAAAACTCAGCCCAAAACTTTGAAATGAATTGGGGCCCCCGGTCTGACACAATGTCCCTGGGGAACCCATGCACCCTACATACCTGATCCAACAGCACCTCTGCCGTCTCCTCCGCTGAGGGGAGCTTCGGCAGAGGTATAAAACGGGCCATCTTCGAAAACCTGTCCACCACCGTGAGCACCACCGTCTTACCATCCGAAGGAGGCAGCCCGGTCACAAAATCCAGGGAGATATGACTCCAGGGACGTGTCGGGATTGGCAGGGGCAGCAGCAAACCAGCGGGGTGCTGATGGGAAGATTTCACCTGAGCACAAACTGGACAAGAAAAGACATACTTCCTAACCTCTCGCTCCATTCCCTCCCACCAGAAACTCTGTCGGATGAACGCTAAGGTTCTCCTGACCCCGGGGTGACAGGCCAGCCGACAGGTGTGCCCCCAGTGAATGACCTGGGACCTCAAAGCTGGAGGAACATGGAGCAGTCCCTTGGGGCAGGCTGGAGGTACAGCCTGACCCTGACTGGCCAACCGTACCTGTTCCTCTATCTCCCAGGTGAGACCCCCGATTACCAGGGACCGGGGCAAGATGGTCTCTGGTTCCTTCTGTGGAGAAGAAGGGGAGAACTGGCGGGACAGAGCATCGGCCTTTCTGTTCTTCGACCCAGGTCGATAGGAGAGGGTAAAATTGAAGCGGGTGAAGAACAGTGCCCATCTAGCCTGCCGAGCATTCAGCCGCTTGGCCCCCTGGATATACTCCAGGTTCCGGTGATCTGTCCACACCAAGAAGGGTTGTTCTGCACCCTCCAACCAGTGCCTCCACTCCTCCAGGGCCTCTTTCACCGCCAGCAGTTCCCTATTTCCTACATCATAATTTTGTTCGGCAGGGGTGAGACGGCGAGAAAAAAAAGCGCAAGGGTGAATACGATTGTCCTTTGAGGACCGCTGGGACAGAATAGCCCCAACCCCCACCTCAGAGGCATCCACCTCTACAATGAACTGAAGGTGAGGATCGGGTACGGTGAGTACCGGAGCGGAGGTGAACAGGGTCTTAAGCCGGGTGAAGGCCTTGCTAGCCTGAGGGGTCCACCCAAACCGAGTCTTCTCAGACGTCAGCTGGAATAGTGGAGCAGCGACCGAGCTATAACCACGGATGAAGCGGCGGTAGAAATTTGCAAAACCCAGGAAGCGGCGAAGCTCCCTGCGTGACTGGGGAGGAGCCCAGTCACGGACCGCTTTCACCTTGGTGTCTTCCATCGCTACTCGACCCTCAGACACTACGAAGCCCAGAAAGGTGACTGAGGGGGAGTGAAACGCGCACTTCTCAGCCTTTACAAATAACTGGTGCTCTAAGAGACGGGTGAGGATGGTGCGGACATGCTGGATGTGAGTAGAGAGATTAGGAGAGAAAATAAGGATGTCATCTAAATAGACAAACACAAACCGATTAAGGAATTCCCCAAGAATGTCATTCACGAAATTTTGGAACACCGCGGGTGCGTTGGTGAGACCGAAAGGCATAACCAGGTACTCGTAATGACCAGATGGAGTGTTGAACGCCGTTTTCCACTCATCCCCCTCCCGTATCCTCACCAAGTGGTACGCATTGCGCAGATCCAACTTGGTGAAGACACGGGCACCCTGAAGCTGTTCAAAAGCCGTAGAGATGAGTGGAAGTGGGTACCTGTTGCGGACGGTGATGTTATTGAGACCCCGGTAGTCTACACATGGTCGGAGGGTGCGATCCTTCTTCTCCACAAAGAAGAATCCAGCCCCCGCCGGAGATGAGGAGGGTCGGATAAGGCCAGCCTGGAGAGAAGAATTGATGTACTCAGACATCGCCTGTGTCTCAGGACCAGAGAGGGAGTATATCCTTCCTCGAGGAGGAGATGTGCCCGGTAAGAGATCGATAGCGCAATCATACGCTCGATGAGGGGGTAGAGAACATGCCCGCTGCCTGCTGAATACCTCCTGCAGATCATGGTAACAGGCTGGAACCCCGATCAGATCTGGAGAAACGGAGAGCTCAGGGACAGTGGCAGAAAAACATGACAGGTTAGACTTAGAGTGCACTGGCTCCCCCACCCCGAGGGATAAGCAGGTGTTACTGCACGTGTCAGACCAGGACAAAACTCTAGCTCTCCTCCAGTCTATGTGAGGGTTATGTGTGGAAAGCCATGGGAAACCCAACACCACAGGGTGAGCAAGAGAACGAAAAAGGAAAAAGACAATCAATTCAGAGTGGCCATCTGGGAAGGCTAGCCTGACAGGTGAGGTCTGGTGAGTAATTCTGCTCAGCAGCCTCCCGTCCAGAGCTGTGGTGGAGTGTGGTACTGAGAGAGGGTGAACAGGAAGGTGTAATTTGCGAACTAACTCTACACTAATCAGATTTGCGTCACAGCCAGAATCAATAAGGACAGGAGATGAAACAGTGTCTGATAGAGAGGAAAGTGAGAGTGTAAAGCAGGCACGAGCAGGACTCACCCGACCAGGCTTTGGCGGTAGGAACCGGACTGGGTTGGATGGACAGGAAAGACAGGTGTCTACGAGGTGGTCCCTGCCCCCGCAGTAAAGGCACAACCCCCCCGCCCGCCGGCGCCGCTTCTCCCCACGGTTCAAACGGGTCCTCCCCAACTCCATTGGTTCCTCCCGGAACCCGGAAACAGCGGAAGATGAGGAACGAACGGGGTCGTAGGTACCCGCCTCCGGGCTACGGGTGAGGCGGTGAGGTCCTCCAAGATGACGCTCCTCCTCTCTCTCTCTCCGCCGGTCCCGAAGGCGTTGATCCACCCGGATGATGAGCGCGATGAGGTCGTCGAAATCCTCCGGGAGGTCCAGAGGAGCCACCTGGTCCTTAACGACAGGAGACAGACCCTGGAGGAACATTCCCTGGAGAGCCGTGTCATTCCATCCACTGTCCGCCGCCAGCGTCCGGAATGAAATGGCATAGTCCGCCGCCGTGCCGCTACCTTGGCGGAGAGTGGTGAGCTTCTGCGCCGCCTCCCGCCCGTTCGAAGCCTGCTGAAATATCTTTCTAAAGGCCTCGATAAACCCCGGGAGAGACCGGCAGCAGGGGGAATCCTTACCCCACTCTGCGGTGGCCCAAGTCTCGGCTCGTCCAGTCAGATGGGTGATGATGAAGGCTATCTTAGCCCGATCGGTGGGGTAACTGGACGGCGACAGTTCGAAGTGGATGCTGCATTGTGTGAAGAAGGAGTCACAGCGACCGGAGTCCCCTGAAAACTTCTCAGGACGAGACAGGAGAGGAGAGGCGGCAGCTGGAGGAGAGGCGGCAGCTGGAGGAGAGGCGGCAGCTGAAGCGGAGGCGGCAGCCGGGGCGGACTCGGCTGCGGAGCGCGGGCGCTCAGTTCCAACTGAGCGAGGGTCTGATGACCGGGACTCTGTCAATCCCCGCATCTGTTCCCCGAGGGCGAGGAGGATCCGCTCGTGACGGTCGGCGGAGTCCTGGAGAGCCTGCTGGCACTGTGTGAGCCGTTCCTCCTGGGCTCGGAGACGGAGTGCCTGATTGTGAAGCGCAGCTCCCATCTGGTCTGCGTCTGCGGGGTCCATGAAATGGTCAGTTCACTCTGTTAGGATTGTGTAGTGGATTGGACCCAAATGCAGACACCAACCGCTTTCAAAAACACAGGCTCTTTATTAACGAGCGCAAAAACATGAATACAAATACTGGATCTGTCCCACGGGAGCCACGATCCGTCGGGAAGCAGGAGCCAAGATGCGAATATCATGTGGGGTGAACTGACAACTGAGATAGAAAAGGAAGGCACTTAAATAGGGAGAGGAAATGAGGACAGGTGTGTTGAGGACCAGGTGAAACAAATAAGGTGAAAGGTGACAGGGTGACAGGGAGCAGACTGGAAAGACAGTGAAGGGAAAAGGGGCTGAGAGGAGGGATATGACAATGTAGCATATTACATTCCTTAATAGACTGGATACCTTCTGTATACCTTCAGCGTCAGATGACAAGATATTAGAGTAAATACCAAGCAAACTGCTAGAGTATCATATTTTTTCCCAGGCTGTGGTTGTCATTCTATTTTCTGGCATGATCATAGCAGTCTTTCCCTCTCCCACAGGTCCAGATAGAGAGATTGTGTCCCCATTATACATGATGATATTAAATATATGGGGAATTTGAAAAATGAATACTGTTTTCATATCTACAGTATGTCTGGTCCTTAATAAGCTGAAATTAAGTTATTCAGTTTCACACTCACTGCCAGACACCTAAATAATCTCTTTTGTATGTTGTAAAAGAGCCAATTCTATGCCGAACTTTTCTGCCTCTTTTCATCTTCCTTTATAACTGAACAAGGGTTGACAAGTTCTTGTCGTTCCTGGCCGGTTGGAGGGAAACCCAACAAAAGAGGCCTTGTTTAAGACTTACCCCTGTCAGACAGCGCACTTTGATATTAAAAACTGTGCTGCGAGGGGGGGGGGGATTAGAGTAGGGAGGGAAGAGGGGGAGCAGTGAAGGAAAGATGAAAAGGATGAAAACAAACTCCTACTGTCTCTTAAGCCCATGTCTGTAGGTGTAACCTCATAATGGACTCACAAATATTTGTCCAGTCAGAACAAAATAAAACAGCTCTTTGACTCCTTATGTAGTAAGTCTGATCAGACTCCATCAGTGTGTCTCCTGCTATAACAACTACCTGTCTATTCTCTTGTATTCTTGCACAGTGATCACATTGACACAGGGGGCCTCTCTTTAGATGTGAACAGGCCTCTTAGGCTGGATAGAAGCCATCGCCAGAGGGAAGAAATCCCCTGATACTGTACCTCACCGACTGAGGCTGTGCCAGAGACCTGAAATACTAGTAGATGCGTGGTTGTGCCCAAAACTGTGTGTGTGCCAGAAAAAACAGACCAACATTGGCGACCAAATGTACCTTGCCCTCAGTTTAAACCTATACCCAAGTATGAGAGCTGGCATGAGAGCTCAGGACTACAGCTTGGATTCCTGGAGAAGAAGTGAACTTTCACACCAATGAGCCATGGGACATAAAACACGCTACAAAAATATGAATTTCATTACATCCTTCACAAACACATAATTCAGCCAGATTCAGGGCTCATTTCAATTTACAGCTTGTTTAAAGGAGCTGGAGGAATGAACAGCAGCAACACAGATAAGTATGTACCCTTTTCTAGGCAGTGGTGACAAGTTGCAGCATGTCAGCCATTCAGGAAGAATGCAAAAGCAAGGGTAATGAGGATTTTCTTTTTCTTTCTGCTTGTGAGGCGCCTGCTATTATCCTGATTCTGAGTGGCCCTGAGGGCAGTTATTACTGCATTTATATTAATTCCCTCAGATTGCTTCATTTTTTTCATACAGACTAAAGAAATAAAAGACTGGAGCAATTAGAGGAATGCCAGTTAAGAGAGGAGACATGCTCAGTGATGGCACAGAGACTGCATTGATCTGTGTGCTGCTTGAAAGGCTTCATGTTGGCCTTTGTTGTCCTCCTAAGAAAGATGAGATCTTTGGTTGTCTGATACATGAGGGCCCACTATGCTGAAGCTGACATGGCTTCTGTAGCTGGGGGCTCATTCCTATTAGGGATTGTTTGCCATGTTAATGGCTGTAAGAACATCATCAGGCCCATCATCTCTGACAGGCTGCCGCCACTCGGATCTGCTGCCACAGGCGAGGGGATGGGCGTTCACATAAATCTACAGAAGAATCTGTGAGAACCATCATGCACAGCAACAAGTAGACAAGCAATGCAAAGAGAGCAAAGCACAGCACCTGGCTCAGATCTTCTACTTTAACCAGTAGAAGTCAGGGAGATGGAAATGTAGCGGGAAAAGATAACAGAGAATGAATGCATATCATACTCTGAGGCATTTGATCTGTATGATGAATTGAAGCAACAACACAAATATTCATGGAGTGAAGGTGAAGCCAAAAAGTACTGACTCAAGAAAAAGATAAAGATGTCTGCAGTGAGGCCAACATTTTCTTTAATGTCAAGATTCCATTGAAATCCTCCTCTTTTTCTCTGCCATTCACAGTTTCTCCCACTAACATTTCCTGATTTTTTTTTTTTAGAAAGAAAACATGCACAACAAATGTGTTTCCTCTGCACTCCAAATTTTGCATTCCCTGTCTGCTCCTCCCCATGCTCTCTTTCAGCAGAGGTGCTGACAGAAGTTAGCATTCACAATCTTTCTGTTAAGACTTTAACAGGAGCCAGATGAAAGACAGCAGCAGATTATGATGTTAAACAGCCTCATATGGGATGGCACAGAACAAGTGAAGCAGTTGGTGCTGGAGTGCATTGGAAATGGAGACAAACAAAAGCCCAGGAATGTCAGATGGAGATCAGGTTGCATGGCCCTCGAGGAATAAGACATGTTATTAACCCTGGCCATGCTTGTTGGATGGGAAACCCTTGGGGGACACTAAAGTTCTCAAGGGACCCCATGGCGTCTAAAACATGCTGAGCCCAGGAACTGAATGTATCACTTCCACACAATCAACAGTCAAGTTTGTCTTGATGGGAGAAGTTTGATGCAGTCTAATTTGTTTGAAAATTCCCAGTCCAGACTACGCCACAATGACTTGAGAATTGAACAGTGTTACAAAATCTTCAGTTTATTGTTACCATGAAACAACTGATAAATTACTGCTGGGAGGTATTGTGTTGCTGATCCATAGTATTGAACAGATGAGCCAACAATTCCTGGCCAGAGACCGTCTCGTCGACTGCAACTATATTGGCAAAGAGGTGAGTATTGAATGTAAAGTTACACTGCAGTGGGGTTGCCAAGCCTGACATAAATTTAAAACACAGTATGGAGATAGCATCATGAACACTGCTTTTAACATCCAACACCATGTCATAGCTCATAAAGCTTTTGCATAGGGTTAGTCTAATGTAAATTTAAGAGATTTTTTTTTTTTTGTTTATTTACAACTAGAAGCTATACATGCACAGACCTCAACTCAGATCCACTGTTTATACTGAGTTTGCCTTTTAAATCTTTTTGTGACAAAGAAAAGCATCACTTTAATGTAATTAGTGATGTACTTTCCCCTCCTGTTACCAGTATAGGCTTGTAGTTCAAAGACAGTGAAATAAACACTATTGTTAAAATAATGAAAACCACTGTGTGTGACTGGACTGGTATTCATATCCTTCTTCCCATTAAAATCACAACAAAATGACTGAACAATTACAAAGACAAGTCAGTTTTGTTTAGTGAAGCTTTTAAACTGAAATAAAATTCTCCAGGGCAGCAGCCCAGTAGGCACCAAGAGCAGTTAAAAGCTGCAGCGGTTTCCCTCTCTGGATTCCTCAGCATTTGAAGCGCAGCAGCTCCGCTTGAATGAGACTAGAAGGAGCCTTGCTTTTTTGCTCTTTTGGACTCCCACCCACCCTCTGAGCTGATTGTGAATGGCGTGTGTGGAGTAATGAGTGCTTGGTTTGATTCGGTGAGCCAACTCCTTTCTACATCTGTGTGTGCTTTTTTTTTCTCCCTTTATTGCACACAAGAGAGGAGGAAAAGCAGCTTGCTCTTTTTTTTTTGTTTTGATAGCTTTCCGTATGTTAGATGATGTGTAGTGGAATGTACTATGTTCTTTTTGACGCATTATGCTCGGTTTGAATGAAACACATAAACTTTCCACCACGTGCACATGTACACAAACACATACACTTACACTCCTACAGGCATGCACACACATACATGCACACATTCCAGGCCTTGTGCTGGCACTCATGCACTCAGCAGGTATGTCAGTGTGGAGACAGGCCATGGTGTGTGCCCCTGGAATGCGAAACCTGACCTCTGGGCTGGAATTTGAGCCTCCTCACTCATCCTTACACTTCTCAGAGATACACCCATAACTTGGCCTTACACTGCCCAGCAGAGTATTTAAACAGCTACATAAAGTAATCTCAAACAACCAGTGGGCTGGTAAGCTGCCGGCTAAATGAGGAGCTCCCAAACAGGGACCACATCAGTGACTTGAAGCTTCAATATGTAGAAATAGGGAAATCAAATATTATGTTTTTGGTTTTCTTTTTAAAATATACAACCTCTTCCTATATATGTCTATATTAAGATGGAAAACACAAAGTCAGTTCAAGTTTCAAATATCATACTTAGGGGAGTGTGCTGGTTGCAAAACACAAAAATCTGCAACGTAAAGGGTCATCTGAAAAGCTTTGGAATTATTTGGCTATTAGAGTTGTCAAACATCCATTTTCATCCCCATGATCCATCCCCGTAAGACCAATAATTGGACACCATCTTCACTCATGGGCTAGATTTTGTAATACGAGGACCAAGATATGCAACTTTCACCTCAGACCACTTGAATGACAATATACTGACAGGCTACTATAGTTTTCTGTAATGAAATTATTACCTACCAATAAAAAGGCGTATTTATAAGTACAAAAGTATATGTATATCCATCACCAAATGTTTTCTTAGCATTGTGCCAGCAGAGGTGACAGGTGTAAGTGCTCTGTAATTCATATTATATCATTTGTTCTTTGGGTTGTTTTGCTACTTTTTAAGATTTTAAAGGACTTGTTTCAGGTTGCCCTAAGCATAGGATGCAGCAAAAATACTTTTGCAAAATTATGCTATTTAGTTGTTTTCTTTTTGTCAAACATTTCCATGTCAGGAGGTAAACAGTAATATTAATATTAGAAAATGCCACATAAAAGAAAATGCCACACAAAGAAGATGAGTGTCTTTGTCAAAACTTGTCATTGTAGGTGTGCCGCTGCAGCTCAGAGGTAGTTACTGTGCTTTTCACGTAGTTGGGAGTATATGCAAAACACACAGGTAGCAGAAGGGTGGAGGGATAGTCACACGATAGCAGGATTCTGGTTCAGAGCTACTACAGAAATATGGCCTAAAATGGACCCATTCCATCTGTCAACAATGAAAATATACTTATTGTCAGGTGATGATGCACTCACAAAAATTATATTACATTTAAGCACAACATCACATAGTGAACTTTAAACAGTTCATATATGTTTGTAGTAAGACGGGGTTTATAAAAGGTTGGTCTGTATGGACAACCATAAATGGAAGTCATTAGGTGCAGCATACAAGAGATGGGGCTCAAGTGCAGGCACAGAAAAATAACAAAACAAAACCAGCAACGTGGACATCTCGGCTCCTGAGGAGTGGAGGAAGAAAGCCCACATGGCTGAACCTAACCGCCTCGGCAGCTCCAGCCGCCCAATCAGCCCCTTTCCACAGAACCACCAGCATCGCAGGCCAAACCTCAGACTGGAAGCTTGGAAGGCAAAGCAGTGTGACTGCATTTCCTGAGTCCACCCCATTTAAACTCACAATATGGAACATATTAGGAGCCTTGCAGAAAAAAGGGGCCCCGTTTCTAGATCCTCTCTTTTACAGCCCCTTGGAAAAAAAAGGCAGTCAGACTTCTAAAAGGACAAAGTGGGACTATGGAAAAAGTTGTAGAGTTCTTGGCGAGATCAATGAGCATGACATACTTTAATATATAGGATTACTTTTCAAAACATGTGCAACTCAGTGTTAAGTGAATGTATTTTGCATTACTTAGCACAAAGTGTAAAACTGATTCCTGATTGGTTCTCTAAAAGAATCACATTTCCAAAAACCCACAGGCGGGCATGACCACAACCATGCAGGCATAAAAATATGTATCTCAGCATTGCTATAGAGCACTACATTTGTGTGCTGTTGCCTCACAATTTAGATAGACGGGTCTGAAGGGGTTTGATTATAGCCTGTAAAGTAACTCTATTAAAGGGGGGTATAAATTATAGGGGTTTTCTGAGACAATATAACACAACTTCACAAACATATCTTTTCTTCTCATCAGTGAAACTATATGTAGACAAGAGAATATGCTGCCTCTCCACAAAAAAAAAAAAAATAGCACACCAAATAATGTAATTCTAGCAGTTTCTGTAGTGAATGGAGCCTTGTCCCTTGGTAGGGGTTAATTGAAAGAGGAATTCTGATTTGAAGGGAAAAAATATCCCAGTTTAGGTGAAAGAAACTGAGTAGTGTCATGCCTGTGTGCACTTAAAAAAAGGGATGTCTGTGTTCAGCCAGGTTGAATGTGTCATGGTAGAGTGTGACTTCTCTCTGTGTGCTTCAGTCTTCTACTTTTAAGAAGCAGAATATATAGAAATAGTGAGATATGATTTACAGAAAGCATTAGCTATTAAGTGAACATGGAACATGTTAATTCATAATTCAATACCTAAAAACACCTGAAGGCACCTGGATACCACAATGTAGAGTGCTGTTCACCCATAATCTATGTTAGACAGCAGGAGAGACAGAGATAGGCTGTTGATAAATGCTGTCAGAATTGAGCCTAAGGGTGTGTGTGTGTGTGTGTGTGTGTGTGTGTGTGTGTGCATGTGCTCACACTGTGGCATTCTTTTAACCTCTGTGGAAACTCACTAAAATAAATCCTTTTCGTACGTCAGAGAGGCCCCTGTGCACCCTGTAATTACTGAAGGGAGGGTGGGATCTGCAGAGGAGCATCAGGACCCAGGCTGCTTTTGGCTTCTGAAAAACCACCTAAATGCTTACTCAATGGTCTGTTCCAGGCTCAGTTAGAGGCTTGCAGCACAGTAGCAGAATCATGGTTTGTCATTGAAGAGATAAAAAGGAAAGATGTCACTGTAGATGCAACAATTAGTAGCACAGAAAGATTAACTTTAACTGTGACTGTGACAGAGATGCAACATAAACTGTGCAGGCAAAATGCATGTAGAGCACAGAGCATCATCAGACACAGAAGTCACACCACTTCTGGTCCACTGTCTTTAAGTCAATTTAGTAAGATGGAAAAACACAAGCTCAGAAGCATCCCTTCCCGGCTTGTTCTGCATGCTGGCCCATAATCCCATGTGAGAGCGTGGATCCCCTCTGAGCTGGCATGTGTCAGCACGTCCCGTAAGTGGTGAGCATGGCAGCTGCGAGGAGCCGTAATTAACACCCTCAGCCAAGGTGAGAAGACTTCCGTGGGCCGCCGTTCATGAGAGAGAAAGAGAGCAGGAAGTGTTTCAGGCGCTCTATGTAATCTCTCTGCGTTCAAAAGGTGCTATTACCTCACTGTGTTTTTACTGGGGCCAGATGTGCAGGACAGGGTCATCAAATGCACTAAGCAGTAGCGAGCTCTGGTAGTTCCACATCTGCTTGGATCAACTAACCTACTAACGCCTCGATGCTTATTTTCATGCCTGTGTTCTTATTTCTGCAAGTGAACCTTATTACCGAGCACTGCTACAGTCATGTTTGAAATGTAGCATTTTTTAATTTTAAAAATTGTTTTTTGCTTAACAAAGATGAAGTTAGGGACTTTACTTGACTTATAAGAGACTTAAATCTTTTGTTGCCAGCTGTGAACATGGGGAACCAAGCCTTAAAAGAGGCTTACAGACAAGCATCTACAGTCTATGGAATGTACTGAGGCTTTGGCAGGACAGAAGCCATAATAACAGGGTTTTGAAACTCAGAGCTTTAAAAAGCCGTTGTTCACACACAAGCTCACATGTATGCACAGAAACACAGATTCAGATATACCCACATGTAGCGTTTTTGTATCATGCACGAAGCACTTCATGTTTATGTTGTTGTTAAAAGTAGCTACCTCCTTGTTTTCTCTAAAACATCAGTTTCCAATCAATGCAGCTCTGCAACTACAGCTTAGTCTACCATAAACAGTGGAACAAAATGGCGGCTTGTTTTTGGGGCCAGGAGCGACATTTACTTCTCCAGAAAGTGATTGAGGGCTGCAGGCCGAGCCTACTAATCAATACCATTCCTGAACTCATGCAGCACACAAAGCTGCTTACATGGCTTTTCCTTTCTCTCCTCCATCTTGCCCAGATTTGAAGTCCTCCTGCCACAAATATTCAGCTCTGGAGCAAAGCAGAAAAGGCGCCTTCCCAGAGATGCAGCTCCAGTATATGTGTATTGTTGCTTGGCCTCTTCCCAGGCCTGTCTAATTAGGCCCCCTCTCATACCCTCTGTGGTGGCTTGTGTAATCTACCCACTATGTGTCTTAGCTCCTCACCACCCCATATAATTGTCTGCCAGTTCCTCTCCAGTGGTGATGTGGGCCCTTTTCCCATAACAGAGACACAAAGGAGCAGGATAATGGCCCCCAGTTGTAGGGAAGAGAGCGGAGGCAGAGACAGAGGCGGAGTGGAGCCACTCCTCTCTGCTGTTTGAACTCTACACAGTCTTGGCTCCAGACAGACAGCAGGCCTGGAGGAGGCTGTCTGAGCCCTTATGGAGGAAGGGAAGGACAGAGACACTGCACTCAGCACCACAGCCCAATGGAAAATAGTATTTTAAAGAACAAATATGACAACCTGTCATAAAAAAGAAGAAGTACGTAGCTTCCTTATGTTTCACAGCTCAAAGCACAACATTCAGGAACTTCAAAAAGCTCATCCAACAGTTCAGATGTCAGGAAAACACTTTTAAAAACACATATCCTTGTAACTGCTCACTTCAGCACTCATTAAACCAGAATCAGAGTTACTGAATGCCTCTATTGCTGAATGTTGGCAGAGACCTATAGCCCCCCCCCCCCCACTACCACCACCGCCAATCTGACAACCCAACACCAGCAATTATGAAGGAAGCCAGCTAAACCACATCCACCTTGGCTGCAGTTTTTAAGATTCCAGTAGGCTTGTAAAACCTCTTGGTTTCTCTGCATACATTCCAGTATCACTGTGGTGGTTTCATGGTGCCGCATCCCTGGTCAGTTATAACAACGATCATTGTGAGACGGACTGGCTATGTGAGACAAAACCTGCGACCACTAGACAGCGATGATATGCTGAAGTAGGAACACCTTCCTAACTGCTGAGAACTTTCATCATTTCCTTCTACACTGTCTTCCACCTCTCAGCTCCATCACCAAAGGATCCTTAGGACCTCAAGGACATGTGGATCAGTTAAGCCAACACATCTCATAGTACCGTTAATAAAAATATATACATGATCTGTCCTCAATACTGTTGGTGTCACTGAAACATAAAGAGCATGGCTTTAATAATCTGCTGAGCATTTTAATGTACTCACTATGTAGGATTCAATAATCTTACTCTAATGATCATTACCAGCACATCAATGAAATGGCAGCTTTTTCTGCTTAAAAAAACATAATTAGGTTCCTATGTCATTTTTTAAAAAAAATTAAATATATGGTATATCTAGTTTTGCACGGGTATTAATTGCCAAAAAAGGTACATACAGCTCTGGAAAAAAAAAATAAGACCGCTCCAACTGCCTTGAAAACCTCTGCAATGTAATCAAGAGCAAGATGGATGTTCACAAGCCATCAAATGAAGCCAGCTTTCTGTATTTTTGCACCAGCTGTCACATGAAGCACCGCAATGTGAAGTACTGCAGGAGACGGCATGCCAAGATGCATCTGAAGATCAGGTTTATTCCACCAAATATTGATTTTTGAATTAAAATATTAGTTTCATGTTTAAAAATTGACATGAACTTGTTATCTTAGCATAGCTTGAGGTTGCACAGTGCAATTTTATTTTAACCAGGTTTCATTTCGTGCCAATAAATGCTATAAATGTCCATGATTCTACTTGAAATTTGGGAGAAATATTATCAGTAGTTTCTAGAAACAAACATCCATGTTAATAGTTAAGCTAGTGGTCTTTAATTTTTTTCCTCAGATGAGTAATATTGCAGTTTGTACATTGCAACATGAGCCAGTTAGTTTTACACAAATCATACCAGGTCATTCATATGCTTGTTACCAGAGAAACCAAGAAAATAAGTTGTGCCCAATGAGCTAATGATACAGACCAAACAAAGAGAATTATTATGCGAATACTTTATTATCAATGTGTGAATGGTGTTAGCTTTTTGTCTGGATATTAATAGTATATGAAAACTATACACCAAATCCAGGCTCATCCTAATTTTGCTGTATAATTTCTCAAGTTGGTATTGAAAGATTCTTTATCTTTATATATATTTATATATATAATATATATAAGCCAAAGTGCATTTTCCATTTTTTCCTCTTGTCCATATACACATTGCACCATACATAAATAATTACATTGTAAAAATGACTCCGTATTTACAAGTATAATATATATTTCATATAATATATAAAACTTTATATTAAATCTAGGTAGATGATATTTGGGATAGTTTGTGGGGTCCATCCGTGTTATCTGTGGTTGTTGAGGAGGATCTCCAGCCAGCATGGGCAGGAGGTGATGAACTGTCTTGAATAGCAGGGGCCCCAGCCCTTAGCAAAACTGATGCGCACACTGTTGGGGTCATAGGGACCATCCAGGAGGTCAGCTTCTGTCGTGTGTCTTAGGAGGCATGAACGCTCATAGTCAAACACCTTGATGGAGTAGCCTGGCATCACCTTGCGCACCACCAGAGTTCTACTATTAGGCACATCCAGGGTAGGCGAGTTGACAAATATAGGGTGTTCACTCCGGTTATACGCCCAAACGCCATCTGGCTCTTTGCTAAGGAGAATGCCATAGCCGATTTTGCCTCGTGTGCGCTGAACAGTGCTGCTGCGGTGTTCCAGGTTGAGCTGGCCCAGGCAGAAGCCTGTGCCCTGAGGTAGATCATAGAAGATGCTGACGGAGTGCTCGTACACTGTGTAGAGGCGACCCACACGTGTGCGGTGCTCCCAGTATGCCACATTACACCAGTGGCTCTGCTTAGGGGCATCAGGTGACATACTGGCATCTACAGGAGACAGACACGGAGAGACATTCATTAATCAAAATATAAACAAAAGCAAACATGGCTAGTAAAAAGGACGGCTTGAGTTTTAATGGATTAACTCTCTTTTTATTGTTCACAGCAGATGGCCAAACTATAAATACTGAAGGAGGCACTGTATTGAAATCTAAGCCTTGTATAAATACACCCACATACACATCACTACACACACACACACACACCAATGCTAACATACATATCCTCAAGGTGGAGGGTGTTGTGAGGTCAACTGAACATCTGCATTCCCTCCATCTACCTCATGAGGGCACTGTAGGGATTAGACACTGACCAGCAACACAGGCCACTGCTCACACACACTATCAACAGTGTTGTTTACTAAAATGCACCAAGGATTTCACTGTGTTTCCACTGAAAAGTGACATATTAATTCTGTAGAAGTTTCTTATTCTGGATTTTAAATTTTAACAACGTATACATTTCACAAAAAAATAGGATTTTTTTTCCCTGATTTGCATTTTAGTAAAGTTAAAAACTGATGTGCTGAAATCTTTCCTTCCTTCTTTCTTTTTTTTTTTTTATTTTTTTATTTTTTTAACTTTGTACAGTGAAACAAAATTGGCCTCACATTCCCAAACATCTCTTTCCAGTAAATCAGCTTGTTAACTCAGTTTTCATGGCTGCAGTCTGTGAACTCTTCAGTGACAGCCCTCAGCACTCCAAAATGAGTTACTGCTCCCAAGGCAGACTTCTATCTTCACCATACTGAACAGATACACGGCTCTGCTGACTGCTTTCCGGAGTTGCTTTGGTGTTCACTGCTCATGGCAGCCGTACATTTTTATTTCTCATAAAATCTGCCGTACAAGGAGAAGAGAGCAGAGAGGCTGATGGATATGAAGAAGAAAAAGAGCATACAGCTCCATGAGCTCATATCAGTCTCTTCACCCGTTACTCCTTGAGGACGAGGGTGCCCCTTTCTCCTCTTTCCTCATCTTCCTCACATTCCACAAGAGTGGGGGTGACGGGAGAGGGCCAGGCAGGGGGTCCCCCTCCCCCTCCACCCAGCTCTTACCCCTGCTGTGGGCCCAGGGACGGCATTCAGCTCCCTGACAACTTAGCACAAGCCCGTGACCCGCTGACCCCCCAGCCTTCATGCTATCAGCTCCCATTAACTCACACACAGAGTGATGCCATTATTTTGCTTCAGAGAGTCTATTGGCACAGAGGATTTAAAGCCTGGGCCTGTGGCCCCATTCCTTTCAGTCTCTCTGCTCTCAGGGCTTAATGACCGCCCGCCCCATTAACAAACGCCTTTAAGGTGGAGCATCATAGATCCACAGCGCAACAAAATGCCTCACTCACCTTCCATCCAACTAAAGCTTTCTGCTGAGTGACCTGTACCAGTAAAGTTTATACAAAGATTAGCAAAAAGTTGACCAGACTTGCACAGACAAAACGGCTGCTAGCTGAAGGCTCTCTGTGTTATGGAGGGGGAGGAAGCAAGTGAGAGAGTGGGGGTAGGGGGAGGCAGCAGACAGGCTCTCTGTGTGTTTGCGCACACACTGATGGCTGAAATGACCCCCTCTCTTCAGGGGCCCCAACATGCATGTGCCATTAGTGAATTCCACACTCCAGCTCCTCCACTCTGAGCTCAGCTTTTACTGCAGCACAGCTTGGCCACACAAAGAACTCAGCCCCAACTTGTTTATGGCCTTCTATTGTCTCAAATCAAATGGAGCCCACACATCAAGGTAAACTCACTTTGAAACTGTGCACACAAACTTAAAAGACCAAATGGCTACTGTCTCCTCCTCTTTAAACAGAAAGAATGAAGCAAAACCAATTTGGTCAATAGTATCTAGTTTTCACACGTAGCCTGGAAAGGAGGTAGACAGCAAGACTGCAAGGACCAGGAAGAGGAATGAGCAGGACAAAGGTTAGAAATGTATCTAATGTTAAGCCTGAGCCTGTGGGAAGACAATGAGCACACTATGAGCCAGGCCTTTTCCTGTGGCTCTGTGGTGTGCAGAGTCTACGTGTGCCTGTGCGCACATGTGTCTGTTTAGAGTGGGAAGAATATCAACCAACGTGTTTGTGTTTTTGTCCTGAACTTGTGTGTTTTGGCTAGGGGGGCCTGAGGTGAGGCTCTGACAGAAGAACTCATTAGGATCCCTTTAACAGAGCAGAGCTATCGCTAATCGGCTGTTTGGACAATGTTGCCAGAGCAACTTGAGCCCTCCACTTCAGAACTCAAGCTGCCTCCAGCACCCCTCTCATTAAATGTCTTTTTAGGAAGTCTTGATTCCTCAGCCATGTTTGGATGTTCTGTGACTAACTACTTTATCCAGAAATTATATAAGAGAGGATGGAGCCAAACTGGATCACTAAGTCAAGTTTAATTAATAGTATATAACCATAAATGCAGATGTAGGCCAGGCCGAGGCTCTGACCAAACCTTAAAGTCAGACATGAGGCGGTGAAGTGAGGGCGTGTGTCTCCCTCCCTTTTGACCACAGCAGAGACACCCAACGCTCCTCAGCTCCGTGTTGGGTTTTCAGAGGGTCTGCTCAGGGCGGAGTCAAGACAGGCTGGGAGCAATTACTAGTGTTCTGCATCCATTTAACCCTGCCACCTTTTAACAGCTCCGTTTACCCATTAGAATAGTAGTGCATGTTATTATTGTTATTTTATTCTCAAAAGCCTCTCCTCTTAGTGTCAGTCTCAGAGTTGATGGATGCTGCCACACTTCCTGCTCCTGCAGCCACAAGTGACGTTTGGAATATGGTTAATTAAATACTTTAATTTTAAAAGGTGTCAATGGCCAACAGGAAATATGAGGCATAAAAACAAATAGTGGCATTTTAGCATTATGTTTGACTTGGAGTAAAAATATATAAAGATAAAACACTTTAAACATAACACAGCTACTCACGCATTACACAGAATAAAGTCCAGCCTTGAACGTCCATATCTGCACGTACTTCATATCAAAGCATTATCACACAGTAAACACAGATATTTAATGAACGACACTTTAGTGGTACAGACATTGATTTCTACAACAAGGCGTAAGCTCCATGGACACCATGACAAAATGTTGTTTTATCGGTTTCCGTATAGTTTGATAGAAATATTATCACAAGCAGGACATACACACACTTTACTTTATCGGTTAGTAGGGAACTTACTGTTTAATTTCTCTTAATGTCATAAGTCTGGCAGGCATAGAAATGGCAAGCACAGCTGGTATAGCCTAACATAGGTTACAAATTAAAAATACATCATTAAAAATGTGTGTTTGGATGAAATATAGACTACCATATTTAACTGGCAGAATATATAACAAAAGCTGAACATTATTCAGCACTTTTTACTTTCAAATGTAGAACAAAATGCCAATAACACAACCCTTAAAAGAGCTACAGAACTTGCCCAAACATTTTCCAGGGGTTTACATGTGGAAAAAAGCAGCCTGATTTGCTATGACTTCCCCGCACTTGAGGGCGAGTCTGGATAATTACTACTAAGTACACAAAAATGGGGGCTTGAAAGTTTCAATGGCAATCCTTGATGATCATCCAGTAATGCTTTTAAAGACAGCATAAAAAGGAGGGTGTGGGGGGGGGTGTAGAGGGAGAAGCAGAAAAGAGCTGCCCCGGGGTAAACACAGCTCCACAGCCTTGGAGTGAGATGAATGGGAGGCCGAGTGTCAGGGACAGGCAGACAAACAACAGCTTCCCCTCTGTGCTAACATCTCCACACCAGGCTTCGGGGCCACCTCCATTATACTTCATCTCTACTAATCCACAGCAGAGTGGAGAAATGAACTCGTTCCTCCAAACCTTTGCTGTGTAAAAAAAAATATCAAAACAAAACCCAAGAAAAAAAAAAAAAAAAAAAAAAAAACCTTCACTGTTGCCAGTCCCTTGAAGGAGCTCAGTCAAGAGGTGGAGATCAGCGAGGAAAGAAGGGGGAGCAGCAGCCTCTCATCCTGTGCCAGGATTAGATTCCCCTCCAGCTATTAGACTCTACCAATGAAGTGATAGGCTCAAGGGCTGTTTTGTTTTGGGAAGGGGGTAGTTTAATTCTGTATTATGTACATATATGTATAGAATGTCTACAGGGATTAGACACCTCCATACAGTACTTTAATTTTAAACTAATTTGGGTAAACAATCCTTTTCTTATTCAAGCAGATAAATATAACATTATTATGCAAAAGTAAACAAGAACTGAACTTTATGTGGGAATATAGTTATTTCAGTGAGTTATTTACCACCAAGCTGAGTTATTAACACATTGTAATAATCATTTTCATTATCCTCTCATCTCTATTAATCTATTTGTTTGATTCAATTTAGTTGAATATTATAAAATGGTGAGCAATGTTTAAAAACAACAAAATTCCAAAAGTCAATGTGTAGTGACAATGAGGTTACTGTTAAAGAAAGACAGAAAATAAAATCAATCCAACAAAGCTGTAATCGAAAAAAAAAATTCTTAGCAAAAGCATCTAGCAAACAATTTAATAGTTATTAATCAACCAGTTAACCGGTTAATAGTTGCAACTAAAGTATTACGTGCTATGTATGTGGAATTTTTTAGGGCAAGCTTATCTTTTAGAATAACTTGCATTCTCGACTTCTTCTCTCGCAATACCTTGAATGAACCTTTAAAAAAAAATTATATATATATATATATATATATATATATATATATATATATATATATATATATATAATAACAACAAACCTGTTAAGTTAAACCAGAAGCCTCACCCCTCTTATTCAGAGTATGGTATTGGTATGGCTTTAATTCTGTAGACAATGGTTCCTACAGGCTGACTATAACCCCCGAACAGGCCACATTTAGGCTGGCGTCTGAGCTATCGCTGCCATCAAAGTCGGCTTTATCACACAGACACGCTAACTGGAGCTGCTCTTATATGTCTATGGATTTTTCTCCCTGAGGTCTGGCCTTTCTCTGCTGAGAGAGAGAGGAAGATAGAGGGAGAAAGATAGAAAGAAAGTGAGAGAGAGAGAGAGAGAGAGAGAGAGAGAGAGAGAGAGAGAGAGAGAGAGAGAGAGAGAGAGGAGGGGAGACAGAGATATGTGCTGGGAGAAAACACAGTGGGAGCACAGGCTAAAAGAAACTGAATCCAGTCACCAAGCCTGGCTGGTCACAATGGGAATGCTTTACATTGTCATCCACTTCCTCTCCACTTTCCCTCCGTTACCGTTTCGGGATGACCCCTTGAGGGAGGAAAAGTGCTGTACCCTTGATAGCAGATAACTAACAGAATCCATAAATTAAATCAATAAACAACAGAGGGTGTAAAACGCACAGGAAGCTAAGGAAGCTAATATGGAGGAGCCGTCTGGGTGCACTAGTTTGAGGGAGAAGCTTTCTTTTTTTTTTTCGTAAGAGGAGAGAATCCTCAATGATGTACAATAGAATGACTGATAGTGGCAATACAAGTAAAGCCTCTGACAGTCTTAGGGCAGGTTAGATCTCCATCAGAACAGCAGGAGATGTTTGCAATTGTCATATCTGCAGACGGCATTAAAGGCCAGCCATGTGTGAGAGAGCGTAGAAAGCAAAACACTCAGTGAACATCCTGCTGGGTGGTTGCGCCCTTTCACCTCGCCATACAACCTTTCTGTTCGTGTGCGTGCGTGAAAGCCAGTGTGTTTGTTTGTGAGTGTGCGAGGGAGGTTTTTGAGCCAAGTAGGCTGGAGCGTTGGAGTAGAGGAGACGCTGTGCATTCCTGAACTCCCCCCTCCTCCTTACTGTGCCTCCTAACTTCCTACTCTGGTTAAGGAGTGTGAAGGGTGGGAGGTTTACCAAGAAGGTCATTTGTTTGTAGTCCTTTTTTTAGTGTCTTAGGAAAGGTGCTGACTGTGAAATCTAAAATATTCGCAAACAAAGAATCTAATTTAAATCTTTAAAAAAATGCTTTTCGATGTCTTATTGGATAGTTACCACCACAGCCACTATAGTTAACATCAACTGATTAAAACTAGACTCAAATGTTTGTCCTTGCCTATGGAGGTAAAAATAAAAACAATGGACAATGTAATATGAACTAAGGCAAAACAGAATCGTCTCTCATAAAAAGTTCTAGAATGAAGATGACACATTAATGGAATTTATTTTTGTCTTTTAATAGTCAGAATTGTTTCTCAAATATTAGTAATAAAACTTGTAAAAGAATGCTCATTTCTCTTCCTGGTCCTTACAGTCTTGCCGTCTTCCTCCTTCCCAGGCTGTGTGTAAAATTAAAAACCAAATAGACAGATGAAAATAAAAACAAAAAATAATGGACATTTCAGAGCTAACATTAAAGGACACAGAGTGCAGCTGGCCTACATACTCAAGCTATATTAAAGGAATGGTTTCAAATAAGTAATAACAAGGAACTGTATTATTATGAGTTTTGTTAGTCTGACTAATTTAAGGCAAAAGGTAGATATTTAGTTTCCACCAGGCTTGGTGGAGGAGCAGCTATGATGGACAGCATTGCTGTTCAAACAATGGTTTCCTATTGATTGGCCCAGTGGATCAGAGTATGTGAGGAGAATGTGTTCTGTCAGGATAATGTGGCACCAGAGTTTCTGTTTCAATCACAACACTTGCTGGGCTGTAACCCACACTGCTCCACCGCGGGCATCCAGACACCAGCTCCCCAAACAAAGACAACTGTTTCCCCCATCTCTGACAAGTCAGCCCGTTCACAACAAGCAAGACATTCATTAAAAATGCAGGAGTGAACATTTCCAATAATTCACAAAGTCCTTTGCTGTCAACATCTGCAAAAAATCTTGAAGCTAAAGGGAATGGCAGGATTTCATTAAGTAAATTATGTGCTGGCAGTCACAGAGAGGGGAAGAGGGGGAAGCTACAGCCAGACCTCTAATCTAAACCGTACCCCAAAATGCGACAGCCTGACTGCACGTACTGAACCACACAGCCAAGACTTCAGACGTGCGGACAAATAAAAGATAACTAAAACACACAGTATAAAAAAATACAGTTTTCCCAAGAGAACACAATCATTTAGAATTTCCAAAAGAGCATGTTTACAGGTTGTAAAAACTACCTGATTTCAGTGTTCAATTTGCTTTGTCTACTTCTACTTTCAGTAGAATCTGAGAACATGCATTCCTGAACCGAGTAAAGAAAATACCTGTGTGTGTGCAAGGCCTGGTCAGAACAGTGAGCTAAGGCACTGTAAACAATATGTCATACAGTGTGTTTTTTTACATCATCAATCAGAATATAGGCTGTCTGCTCCCATTTAAAAAGCACCAGCTAAGGAGAATAAGATCAAAGGTTCCAAATTATGTCTTATCATGCTCAGCCCCATGTTAGGACAAGGTAGTGGAATGAAGATATAGCTCCAGCAGATCCTATTCAGATAAGAAAAAAACAGATCAGATCAAGGCCTGGCCCAGTCTCTCAGTTTACAGGGTGTACAAGAGAGAGAAGTGGGAGTTTACTGATCACTCATCCACAATGAGCTCCTATCTTTTCCCTCTGGCTGTAAAAGGCTTGTGTAGAGATGTCGAATGACATGGGCCCCTACAGTTAATCCACACACAGCATTCTGGAGGCTCAAAGAATGCACTGGCTATTCTGAGTTTTAAAAATACTGACAGCCATAGGTTCAGGCACAACTGTCAATGCTCCTCTGGGGAGGAAGGAAAAAAATCTTAAATCTATTTTCGCCAGCAATCAGACCACAGGGCTAAATCATAGCTAGCCAAGGCCAGTGTCTGGGTTTATAATTGTGGGCAAAATGGTCAGAAAATAAAAACAGTATCCACAACTGGCACCTCCTTCAGTGTTGCCTGCCAGGCGATGCAAGGCTAGCACATTTACAGTGGCTAGCTCAAACGGAGTATTGTTCCCCCTCTCAGCCTTGAGAGGAGGCACACTAAAACACTAAACTAACAGTTGGACATTCCATACATTTTTAATGGCATCGCACGCTCGTTATTTGTTGCTGTAACCCTGTGCCCTGAGCTTGAATGAATGGCTCTATTGGTGGAGGCTGGTGCTGCACTGCGGTGTGAAGGGAGAGAAGATGGCAACAGCAGCCCTCCCTAAGCACACGACAAGATTAGCTCACTCACTTTGTTTGCTAAGTTATAATATGGGGCAAAAATTATAGCCTGAGCACACCTCCTGTTATTTCTACTGACTGCACTGTATCTGTGTGGTAAGGCTTAAAATGAAACACAGTCTACCTTGTCCTGGCAGAGCATAGCACACTCAGTAAATTCAAATGACAAGCACAGCACTGTGAGCTTAGGCTCATGGACATGTATGAGGCTGTAGATTAATCTTTATCTGTGAGCCCTTCAGGAGTTAGTCAAACACCCAGCAGTAGTGGCACCACACTGGCTTGCCAAGCAGAGACCGATAAATACTACGCTCAGCAGGCGAGTTTCTGTTGACATGTAAGAGGTTTTAAGCTTTTCTGAGGACTGCTTTAGATTAAGATTGCTTTTACTCTGCACGTAGAGGTCACGCTACTTCACCACTACTAGGACCTGTGTTTCCTATGCTGACTAAGGTATAACTGTTAACAAATTCAGTACAAACAATATCAACCTACTGGACACTAGAATCCTTCCTCCCCATCTATTTGATAAATATATGATAAAAAGTGCTTACTTCACATTTCCGCTGTTTGACACAAAGTCCACACTAAACAGAATTCCTTACTGTAAATGCACAGTAACGTTGACTATAAATGAGTATTCGTTTAACCGACAACATATTATGGTATAAAAAGAAGCAATGAAATCCAATAACCAAAGAACCTCATACAATTTTACAGCTTAGCATTCAAATCAACGACAACATACTTTACATTAGTATACACAAGCCCCTCATACATAAAGAATAAGTCATTGACCATAAATCTTTCCGTGCAGGGTCTGAATGGCTCTAGTGAGGATCTTCAATGTCTTAAACAGAATAAGTTGAAAGTCAATTTCAGACACACCACAGTCTAACAATGCTGAGAAAGGGAAAATGAAAAATGGACTTATCGCTCTTATCAATGGCTCTTTTTCTGTGTATGTGTGTTACGTAAGGGGAAACGGAAGCCAGCCTCCCAGGACAGGAACGGATACTTGAGACAAGGACTGTGGGTACAGGCCCCACACCACTACAGAGAGAATAGAGCGCAAGACCCTTCAGGATGTATAGCGAAACACCCCCTGCCCCTATCTTAAAATGGACTTCGCAAACTGGACATAACAAACTGGTGAGGAGAGCCCCTAACATCCCCCGAGATGCTGGCCTTCTCTTCAACATTCCTCATTCTCCCCCTGCTGTCAAAGGGGCAATTCACCGCCCTGCACTGCTACAAAACCCAGGCAGCTTTTTAAAACAGGATGTTTGTCTGAGGCCTCCTTCCCCTCAAATAAACAATCCGCAAAACCTGATTTCGGGAGGCAGGGTGGAAGCACTCGAGTCACATTATTTCCACATCCCGTATCCTGGAGCATTGGGGCTCCTGAGGGAGTGTGGGCGGCCAGGCGCTGGGAAGGCTCAGGGCTGCGGTGGAAACCTGAGGCCATGTGCCAGGCTACAGGGGGAGATGAGCCCAAGCTGTATCACTCTGGGGTGTGTGCGGAGGGGGATCATGCCTCGGGTGGGGAGGAGGGTGACAGGGTTAACATGCTGATGCAGTTATCAGTCCATCAGACCATACCTCAGTCTGATGACTGTAGAGTCAAAGTATTACAGTTCCGGAAAAAAGTGACATGTCTGCGGAGCGGCTTCCGATGCTACAAGTTACAATGACATTCCCAAATGATGGAGATGCTTAAGTATTTCACTACCTGTCACATGATTATGTTATTAATTTAAATACTTAAATATAGCTGTTTTGAGATCATAATAATAACACAAGGTACAGTGTGGGCAAATGGAGTCACATAATAAGATATACTTCAATGTGTTAACTATCATATAGTAGGTGAGCAGCTATACTAAGTGAGTAAAATTAATACTTCCCCCAAGTTTGCCATTCACTGTCTTTGGATCATCCTTTACCTTCTCAGAGTGATAGAACACTTAGGATTTCTTACCATCGTGTTACATTAATTAATAACCAACTGAGTAAACATCATCAGTCCATGACTTACTGAGTGGTAGAGATCTGCTGCCCTGAAACTGAGAGCAACCAGTCAATCAAAACTCGTCTCCCTAAAGTTTAGTTAACAATTAGGGAACAGCCCAAACCAACACTGTGTCACTTAGAATCATGCTAGACCGAGGATGCAATAAAAAAAGAAAAAGGACAAGCAAAATAGCTACCCACAAAATACCAAGTGTACCACAATGAGCTGAAAAGATGATATGCAGAAATAACAGAGACAGTCAGTGCAAATTAAGATAGCAGTCCATCCCAAATATTTTCAGATGTGTATAGTAGATATGCTATTTAATTAGTTTTTAGGAGAAGTGGAATCACATGCCTTCAAAGTCAGATCAACATGAACTGGTCCAGGCTAATCTGCTTTAATCAAGAGAAGCATCACATGGCTTGATCAGACAGTCCAATTATTCAATGTATTTCCACTGTCTCTGACACAGACAGGGGGAATGGTTTGGTGCTTAGTGCTGGCCACTTCCTGACACAAACAAACAGGCAGGCTGTGATTAGTATTGAGTGCACAGTTTAATTTACTTAACTCTAGTGTGTGAATGTATGTATGTATACATATGGACATAAATAAGGAAGAACCACTGTGTATCCTTGAAGCTGTGCAGTGTACTTTTAATGTTCTTGAGAAAAAAAAATCCTATCTCTTGTATCTAATAAGTACCCTGTTCTGCCTGGAAGAATCGGTCAATACCATAGTGGCTCTGACACAGAGGCTATCTGCAGATGAGACATTCATAGAGACAGCATTAGTGTTTCCCCTAAAGGTATGCACAGCTAAGAATTAATTCTAATAAAGTGAAAAAAAAAGCCTTATTTCCAAAGCATTTATGTTAATTTTCATTTAAATAGAAGAAAAGCTTGAAAATTCTTCTTCTTCTTTTTTTTTTTTAACAAAATAAAAATATATATAACTTTTCCTTAATAGGTTTTCCCACCTAAAATCAAACCAAAGTTTTACTAGTAATAATGTATGGTTAATATTTAGCAAATTGTCCCTGCAAAGGATCTAGATTGATTTCCTTATTTCAAGGGTAAAACCACTTGCACAACTTCTCAATTTTTTAATCTTAAGAAATAACAGCAACTTTTTTTTAAACAATGTATTATTGACAAGCTTAAAACATAACAAAAAATGTAATGCAGTTTAACGCTTGGTTAATTTGAAAAATAACATGAGAGAGACATGAAACAAGAGCTGATCTTTTTCTCATTCATTCCCGTGTTAAAGTCCTCAGTAACATATTTGACAAATTCCATGTTCCCACAATCACTACAGTTGAATCAGTTATTTTTCAGCTCATTCAAAAGATTCAAATGCTCATTTTAAGATTTTTTTCCTACTTAATTACTCTTATAGCAATACCTAAATTCTTACAGCCAGCTCAGTCAGGCTAACATTCCCAAACAAATCTTATTTAAAGTAATGTCTTAAATAAGTGTGATTTTATTTCTTATGCACTATTGTCTAGTTTTAAGGCACATTGTTGTTTTTTAGTTGGTAGACTCTTTTCTTGTTTTAAGAATTCTAGCCAAGAAGTGTTTTCTAACTCCATTGGCAGATTTTTTGCTCAATCTAAGCTAATTTGAAAATATTTGAAAATATTAGTTATTTTAAACAGGGCATTTTTCCAGTGGGAACAGAGTATGTTTCAGGTTAAATTTTAGATTTTTAAAAACTAATGAATGGATTTAAGACCTTTTTCTTGTACTAGTTGGTGATACTCTCAATTTGAATACAGAACAATATTGGGTGATGATGGTGAGTTTGGGCTTTTGTTTTACTGGTTTTCTCAATGACTCGAATGTCCTTATACACTAAGGCTATGTCCGGACGAGTTCGATATGGGTTTAGTTTTGAAACCGTGTCAAAAAGATATGATGTAAAAATTGAACTGTTTCAGTAAATATCTGCGTCAGCATTCGGGCAAATCGCTTGCTGAAAACAATGCAACTCACATGCCACACCACTATGCATGCTGTAAGCCAGTACCACCAGATACAGCAGAACAATAGGAGAAGTAGTGCGCATGTGCCCACATCCCTTTTACTACCAGTGCGACACACACACACACACACACACACACCGGCCACAAACAACAATAATAACACCATAACCCATTCACCACTGATACTCTGTTGTTCACCATTGTTGCTGTCTTGTCACTGTCTTGGGAGGAGAATGAATGCTACGGG
This sequence comes from Siphamia tubifer, assembly GCA_020466265.1. Classification (NCBI taxonomy): domain Eukaryota; kingdom Metazoa; phylum Chordata; class Actinopteri; order Kurtiformes; family Apogonidae; genus Siphamia; species Siphamia tubifer. The sequence continues at coordinate 23,198,449 of CM035788.1, read as the reverse complement.
TGCAAGGCTGCTGTTTTTTTTTCACGTTACGTGGTCATGAACACACAGGGATACTCGTCAGTATGGATATGGAAACAACACCGTATCCAGATCTTCCCACTCAGGGGTCCGTTTTCCAAAGAGTTTGTTTTGGGGTATCCGAAAGACAGGTCCCATTTTGATGAAAGGCCAATACATTAAGAAAGTACGTCTGTTTCACGCAAACTCGTCTCCATGCAGACTATTTTCAACAACATTTATTTTCAACATTGCGATCATTAGACTTGGTAGGAAGACTGTGTGGGAACCCCGAGTACCCGCTGTTTCCCTCCTCCTTCCAGTGAGTGCTACAGCAGCACTCTGTCATCCAAGTCTAGAAACTTTCAAACTTTCCATTCTTCCTCTTCAGTTTTCCTACATTTCCAGGAAGGGAAAGAGGAGTGGGAAAACAGAGAAAGGACATTGACTCAGGTCACTCTGTGTGCCCTCTGGTCACTTGACCCAGCAAATCCGAGGGAGCCCCTCTGTTCACACTTGTGATCTCAACTCACACCAACATGAGCGTGTACACACAGTGTTATGCTGACAAATTCCACCGGGTTGATTGAGGACACAACCACTGATGATTGTAGTCAGACTGGAAGTGTGATCTTACTGCAGTCTAAACCAGGCATAAATTGAGGCTCTGTGCATAAATATTGTTATGTCAACTACACAGTATGTGACTGAAAAACACCATATGTACAGTGAGTGACAGACAACTTGGCAAACCTCACATTTAGATCAAGGGTTGGCCACAGCAGTATCACAATTAAGAAGTGACAAACATAAAGAGCCCCTGATGTCAGAGACAATGTGACTGACATAATTAAGCCAAAGTGTGGGGGGAAAACACCTCCTCAGACAGTCATACAGGAAGCAATGAGACCTGCTTCAAAGGGTTTCAGGATGATGTCCATACGATGAGGCCCAGACACTGAGGAAACAGGTGTGCAGTTAGCCTGGGAGGGCAGCACAGGCAAAGAAAAGCACATTGCCTCACACAGTCTGTACTAAGGTACACTGTCTGTGGATGCAAACACTCAAAAGCAAAATCAACACATGATATTAATGGTTAACACAGAGCCCCAGCAGGACTGTCATTCCTCTCTCATCTTTACAACATATTTGACATACAAAAACTATTGAATGAAGACAATGGTGCCAAGTGATTTTCATGTTTGTGCAGGACAAAAATACATACAATCAACAACAAAGCACATGTGTACAACATTCTGTAGTTTTGATTTTTGCTTTTAATTTGTAAAAACTGTCTACTGAGTAATATCTCTCAATTTTTTTTTGCTTTTTCAGTGTACTTTTCTTCAATACAAATTACAGCTTTTATCCCACATTCAACCCACATAAGTACGGTTTCCTTTTGATTCTTGTGAGTTATGACAAAAACTACACCTCTGGGGTCTCAGCCACTAGGATTAAGGATAAATAGATCACTGGGAATAGTCCCAGTGTCTACAGCAAGGAATGATTACTACACTAAAACATTAATGCACAAGGAGAATGTTTTAACATTGCATGGTAAGAACATTTCAGCATGTTAAACAGCTCTATAGATTCATTGTATTTAAATGCTACTCTTATATTAACTTGAAACCACATACAATGATTGATTCAAATGCATTTCCCTTGGCACTAAATAAAAGGAAACAGCAACAGATGTAGGATTTTTTTGAAATTCCAATGAATATCATCTGAATATTGGTTTAAGTTGTAGAACGAGCTTATCTACTAAACCAACCACTTCCAATCTGTTTCTCTGCTATTGTGTGATACATAAGAATGCTCAGTGTGCTGTATTATTGTAGCCTGAGGCTGCAAACTGAGTTGATTATTTGACTACACCCCACCCTCCCACCCAGTGCCCCCCAGACATGCTTTTAAGAGCTTTACTTGTTCTTGCATAAGGGGTGGAGTTAGGATCCCTTACAACTCTTGTTACACACTGACTGTGTCTCTACTGAAGCTGCAGGGGGATTCACAATGAAAAGTCATGTCCAGGTCAGAAACACATTCTATGCTGGATAAATTGATAACATGCATCATGGCCGTGTATGTTAAAGTTTAACCAGGCAGGCTTTATAGGAAGACCTTCTGGCTTTAGGTCTTATGATGGAGTACATTCTGAGAGTCTACAGTTTGTATCATTTTCAACATAAACTCTGTTCTGTATGTAAAAGCAAACAGCCTTCTCATGCCATCTTTCTATCCAAATTCAACATGATCACAGACAAACTGTCTACACAAATTAGCTCACAGCACGGAAAAACGACCACCCTCTGATGCGCTGGTCATTCTCTTACATGCGTCCAAGAGAGTTTGATGCAGCCAATAGAGAATGATCTACCCTGGTCTGTACAAGCAGCAACACAGTTGGAAGAAACCAAAGCCTAGTATGTCTAAATCCTCCCTCCTCACCACAGTCTCTGAGGAATTGTGGTGCGCGCTCTGACAAGCCCCTCATTTGTTGACTCAGGGAGTGTCGCCGGGCCATGCTGAGGTGGTGACAGCATGTGTACCGGGGAGGAGGGGGTCCTCGCTGACTGAATACTTCATTGCCAGGTAGCCATGTCAACTGGTCAGGGTCCAGGCCTCTGAGCCATGGCAGACCCTCCAACAGGAAATGCTGCAAACCCCAAAATGAGGGCTCTGACGCCCCATCCATATGATACTACACATGCTGGCTGCGGCCTGAGTATGAAGGGAGAGGTATGCTTACTCTATGCCACGAGAAAGGAGTGTTTCATTTCAAATCAGAGGACAGGGCTGTTTCTACTCACTTCCTTTGGTGTGGCCCCATTCACAGGAGCAACTTCATTTCCCTGAACCCACCCCTCCCTACAGCCCACTTACAGCCAAACTAGATGCTGTATATGTGAATGCTGGTGCACATGCATGTGCACAAGGATGTGTGTCTGTGTGTATTTCTAAGCAAGCTTGGATCTTATTACAGTTTGATCCCACTCAAATATTTCTGAAAGAAAAACAGAGGAGGGGAGGCCGTCTCCATGGCCAATGCACACGCCCCAGTGAACCGCCGCACGGCTCACAATGAAACCTTTATCTTTAAAGCTTGGACTGTTCGTAATGGCCTTTAATGAGAAGGAATAAAGCACAACATCAAAATGAAATTACCTTTGTAAAGTTGTGTATTTACAGAGATACACACAAGCATATTGAGTCCAGGAATGAACTGTTCTTAAAGTATGATCAAAAAGAATCACACCTCCCTTTGTTTTTCTTTTCAACTAGACTTGATTTAAACATTTCCCATCTGAACAAAAGGAACCATGCCAACCATCAAAGTACTCTGACTTATTACCCCAACATTAAAGATAAATACATACAGCATCTGTTAACAAAGCTTCTAATTTAAGTTAAAAAAGTCATAGACATATGAACAAGTGTCCAAAAATTTTGATAAGACAGAGGCATGTACGCAATGAATAACTCTTCTTCTACTAAAATAATGCTCTCTATGATAGTGTATCTTGTTGGTAGGTTTGTGCATCAGTGTCATCAGTAAGAAGCACAAATGCGTGATTTATCTAGAAATTATCTTTTCCCAGATGGATAATTATACGACTTATAACAAAAATGATGTTTTAATCAAACATGAGGCAAAAATTATACTTTAACATATGGCACAATTTGTGAAACTTTCAAATTAGACTTCAAAACTAATAACATCACTGTTGTTTAAAACCAGCAGATGTGTAGCAGTAGTTCTGCTACTGTGAACAGCTGCTCACACATATATTGAATATCAAGTCAAAAGAGAATTAAAGTTCAAGTTAAACACCTGATACATGTCATTTAATGAGCTGAAACCATACTCAATTCGGTCTTCTGCATGTTGAACCACATTCTGATACACACATCCTTTACCACCCAAGCTAAACTTTATGTGTGCTACACCAACAAAACACAAAGGCCATCTGCTCTAACAAAATCTACAAAACAAGAAAAGAAATTAACCTGAAAGTCCTGAACAGAAAGTGATGAATCATTGTATTCACAGGGCCGATAAAGAAAATAAGGACATTAACTTAAGTTAATTACTGTGAGACACAACAGTTGGAGATATACACCCACCTGAGAATTCCCCTGGTGTGATGTTTGGTGAGCTGGCTGCCTCAGTTTCAGTGTAAGACAATGTGGAGTCTGACAGATCTGTGGGGAATAAAATAGTAATCAACACCTCTTCTCTTGACACTAGGTTACCATTACCCTAAGAAATGTGCAAAATGTATATTGTGCAATAGAGGATTAGTAATAGAAAGACCAGAATAATCCAAAAACTGTCAAAGATTGCAAAAATCTTTTTTTTACACTCTCATAAGGTGCTTTTTGACATGTTTTGATATAGAAGTATAGTGCAAACATGTAATGGAAACACAATTTTGTTCATTTTCACACATCTGTGTACAGTGGTTTTGCTCACACCAAATGTCTCACCTATGACCCTTTACTCAGAACAGGTGGTTAGTTTGTGTACAGCAGTAGCCACTTGCTTTTGTGTAGAAACCGCTTCCCAAGGGCATGACAATTCTGGTGCCAAGAGAGGTTCAATAACATCACACAGTTCATTAAACGTTGCCCGGGTCATTCAGAAATTCTGGATCCACAAATCCTGAATTCCTGATGTACAATCCTCTCCCAGAATTTAATTCTGTGTAGCTGCTGCCATAAATAAGGACTTTGCCTTGGGACGATTATACATTCCCTTCTTCTTTTTTTAAGACAGCCACTGCAGTAGTAGTAGATGAACTGACACTACAATGCCAATACTGTGGAGGTTTTGCATGAAACTCAGCATTTCCATCGTCCATAAACAAGCATTTGGCAAGAATTGTATAGTATTTTACAAGTATTACACATGTCACAAAACAAGACTTTACTAGACTCATATATTAGAAGCCTTGTCAAAATTTTAGAAATATTGCTTTTGTTTTGTGGAAAACTGTAATGGAAACCCAGCTACTGACACCTGCCACTCTGAAATCTCACTAATCGTCAGATCAGTGAGATGCAATGCAATACTGATCTCATTCCAAAATTTCATGAGAAGCTCTCTGTTAAAACATTTAAATGATGCTTGAAGACAGGGGACTTCATCGTCATAGTGGATAAAATGACATCTTCAGTAACAGGATTTACCTGATGACACCCACTGAATGCCAGCTGTACTCAGGCTTGCAGACCCAGCTAGGAGCCAAGCTCCAGAGTCCCAACAGCAGCACATACAAACCACACCATCCTAGCCACACTGGCTCTGGCTGGCATGCTGACATTATGCCCCATGCTGGCCGAGGTCTCGTCTCAAAGCTACCTTGCAAATTACCAGTCTCTGTACTGGTTACACCTATTAAAATTCCCTGCACTGCTTTTTTTCCTCTTGCTTTTTCCTTATTATAACTCAATAAAGCAATAGTCAAAAATAAAACTTAAGGGCGTCTTTGTTCAGAAAATATGCAGTTATAAATATTCAAGCAAAAGAAGAATAGAAGTCACAGCACTGTATACTGACGTTGATAACTGATTAAACCGGCATGTTTCAGGTGAAGCAGGGTGCATATTGTCACTTACCCAGTGGCTTGTGTTCTTCATTAGGGGAGAGCCTTGAATAAGGGGGTGGGGGTGACTCTGTAACATAAAATATTAATGTCAATATCCTGATAAAGTTTAATACAGACACAAAGTTACAATTGATTCACTGCTGAGGACCTTCACACAAGTCTATAAAGAAAGTAAAGCAATCTATTGAATTTAACATTTGGCAAAAGGGTCTATGGCATCTCTTGAATGTAGTAAGTAAAAGGTTGGTTAAACACACACACACATATATATATATATATATATATATATATATATATATATATATATATATATATATATATATATATATATATATATATAAATAACATGAATAATTTAGATTTCAGAAGTTTAAAGCCTCTGATACCTATTCAGTAGACAAATCCACAGCCTGATTCTTATATTTCTCTGTTTGTACATATTACATTTTTATACTGCAGCATTACAACGTTATTAAGTCATCACATACGACATTATACCCTACATAAGTCAGGTTATTTTCATGATTCTTTATTAAAAGCAAAGAGAAACATTCCTACACAACAAAATTTGAGCTGCAATAAAACCCTGCACCATAAAAGCTTCAACACATAACTCAACTTTGGAAATCTTTTCAGCAGCAGCAGCAGCAGTGTCTCTCTTTAGCTCTCAAACCTTGTATCTGCTCTGCAGATCAAATCCACCAAATCGTAACTTTTTGTTGTCAGTTTAAAAAAAATTAGACTACACCTCTGCTTTTTCTGTCACTGTTCAGGTACCTTAATTTTATCGAATAAAAAAGATCCAAAATGACAAGAATAACTTGCAAGGGAAGGAAAGCACAAAGGAAATAAAACTTTGCGAGCACACTGTGACCTCACCTACAAGGAAAAGGGGAAGGAGAAAAGCATAATAGCAGCGGGTCCTTTAAGAGTGGCGGCAGTAATTGCCAGGATCTGAACTCAGTCACTCAGATACACAGCTAGTCAGTCTGGCGCCAGTAGTATGCAAACTGTATATTATCACCACTCCTTCACCTAAATAGCATGAGGGGACCTCCTTAGGACAAAAGGGCTTTTAAAGCGCAACTTGAAACTGATCTCATTCGAAAAGTATAATGCCTGGCAAAATAAAAGGAAAAAGTTTTTGTGCACTTAAACTAAAGCTCTCTGCTGCACATTATATACTGTTGTAAAAACTAAGACAAGCAGGTCATTTTCAATCCAAGTAAAATCAAGCTCTGGGAAAGACTACTTTTACCCAAATGATTTAAACAGATTAAAGTGTTTTAATAAAAATATAAGGTATCAAATGTTATGGTAATTCACTGTTTCTGAATTTTCTCATTTACTACAATGTCCAACCAGTGTTTAAGGTCTTGATTCAAAGCCCCCCTTCTTCAATAGCATGAAAGAAATACTAGCTCTATCGAGCCACGCATGAGCGAATGCCAGCTATGTCTACTACGAGCCTTAGTCCCAATATGTGGTATGTGCCCCTCTCCCTTGTCCTACAATCCATCTTGCTAGTTTTAGTCAACAGAAACTCAGACAACACATTAACTTCAGCAGGGGGGAACACATGTCAGACTCTTCCTGTTCAACACAATCTATTTCACAAACAACAAGATGTTTTACTTCCAACCTTAGAAGTCTGTGTAATCAGTTTTGATCAATTCAAGCAGCATGGTGGGACAGCAGAGCAAATGCCACCCCAGTTTCCTACATTTGCACGCTATGAATTCTGATATTGTTGGACTTATGACTTTGAAGTGCTTGTCACAGCCAGCTGGCTCTAGTAAACATGGATGTTATGGAAAATCCACCTCCTGTGCCAGTGAGAAGACAGAAATACTGACGGTTACATCTTTACACATGATACCACGCGTTGTCATCGGGTCAGCAGGGTCGAGTGACCCAGAGTTTAAAGTTTGCCAAATCACCAGCTTACCCCCTGCCAAAATTTAATCTGTTTAATATAGGTCAGGGAAGGTCTGCCATAGACAGCTGATTGACTGTGAAAACTCAATTCTTCACCACAACTAAATTGAACTAAACTAAACTGACCTGTGGCACTAGTTCTGCATCTCTGAATGCATCCATTTTATCATATACCGGTCATATACTGTTGATGTTTGGCTATCCTGAAACTAACCGTAATGGTAAGAGGAATGAAAAGACCCACATTGACAATTTCTGATGGATTCAGGGTAATTTTGGACATCATATTCTGTATCTTAACAAGACATGAATCAAACATTTCGACCAAGGAGAGTTTTAGAGAGTTAAGAAATCCAAACAAAAGCACTCATTCTCTGCCAGGCCCAGATATCACAGGTCAGTGTGAGTGATGCTCTGGTAAAAGACAATTTCCAAAAATGTTCAAATACAATAAACCTGATAACATATCTAAGTTAAACTGAATATTAACAACATTTTACCAATATATATCTGAGATAATATGGTTGTACAGAAAATAAAATAAAATAGTTGCCGTCTCTGAGATTAGTGTAACATAAATCGAAGCATTATATAAAACTCCTGAGCTGGACCAGCAGGTTTGGCAGAACAACAAATAGAAGATACTAATGTTGGTAAAAAACAAAAACAGGCCTAACTTTCAGGTCAGATTATTTGTAACCATTTCTTGCAGGTGTGTGTGTTGTGAATGTACCTAGGTGTGTGTGTTGTGAATGTACCTACGTGTGTGTGTTGTGAATGTACCTAGGTGTGTGTGTTGTGAATGTACCTAGGTGTGTGTGTTGTGAATGTACCTAGGTGTGTGTGTTGTGAATGTACCTAGGTGTGTGTGTGTGTGTTGTGAATGTACCTATGTGTGTGTGTTGTGAATGTACCTAGGTGTGTGTGTTGTGAATGTACCTAAGGCAGCAGCATGTGGACAGGCCTGTGAGTGTTTGTGTCACAGCAGATGCCCTTACCTGGCCCACAGAGTCGGCTGTAGTGATAAGGGTTGCAGCATACTGTCGGACTGTCCAGGGTCCCAAAGCTCCTGCACTCACAGAGTGGTTTGAGCTGGGCTGAGTGCTGGAGGTCAGACCATCGGTACAGTTTACACACAAGCAGCTGTGGAGATGCCACATGGCCGCCCAGCCGCAGCTCTGTCCGGGAAACCATAACACAGTCGCTCGGCATCCCCCCTCTGGACTCCACCGCTTCCAGTAAGGTATCCAGTGCCTTCTCTTTTAGCCTTTTTAAAAGAGAATATGTGGCCGACTTCAGTTCTTGCTCTAACACCGTGCGTGGCATCGCCTCCTGCGCCTCGGGAGAACCGCTTTCCCGTGGTCCGAGGTTCCTCAGCACGAAATGACACGACCCCGGATCCCTGGTACCCTGAGCCGTCTCTGAACCCCTAAACTCGGAGTGGTCTCGGTCTTTAAATAAGCAACACGTCACTGTCCTGCATTCGCTGTCCTGCAGGGACCGGGGGCTTCCCTGCTCCTGGTTGCACAACGCACCCCCATCTTGGTCCGACGTGACCCCCAGGCCGCAGCTCTCCACGGGGCTCCGGGCGCTCACACCCCCTGTGTCCCCTACAAGAGACCCGCTAGGGGTCATCGGTCTGAACTCCGTTTTGGGAATTTTCTCTGGGTTGTTGCCGAACAGATCGTCCCTACAGCCCTCACTAGTTTTGCCATTTCCATCTTCCCCTTCTTTATCTGGGATCAAACGGCTTCTCCAGAGTCGCCGCACAAGACCTGAGCGTTTCGTCCTGAACATACGACAACTTGAAAATCTATATGAGAGTTTTATTCTTGTAAAGATATCCGAATTTTACAAATATTTATACGGTCGTTGCTAAACATTAATGTCTATGAAATGCCGTGCAATGCATGCACAGCCAAATGACGAGCATTGGTGGCAAAGCCGCAACATTAGACTGAAGGCGATTTTGTTGCATCTACAACAAAACCGCACAATAAATGCACTGCAGCATTCCGATCAAAATGCATTCATTTAGCAGGTTATACTTGAAATGTACAGGCGGATCAAAGTACGACTGATTGTCCAGGGTCGCTACGGGAATGGTCTGTTTATTTGTTTGCTACAAACGAATAAAAACAGAGCCTATATAACAAGACAACATAATATACTTAGGAACATAATCCAAAAGCAGTCCTACTGTTCGACCACACTCGGCAGTTTGCAGCCTTGAACACTTTCGGACTTTTAACAACCTCAGATCGACTTTCTACACCGGCACGTAGAGCGTGAGGTACTTCGAAGCGATTTAATCCCAAGAATATGCATTAGAAATCAGGATCCGCGTCGATTTCTTGAGATGTCAACGGGCTTGTCGCTCTTTTATTACTATCCCAGTAAAATATCCATTCGAGCCGAAACTTCTTGAAGTGGATCAATCCTGAGGCTGAATCGCGCTCCAGCTTCTCAACTCAGATCTAAACCAAACTGCAACCCAGATCCCTTTCTTTCTCCGTTTCTCTCTCTTTTTCTTTTTTTCCCCTCTTCCTCACACACACATAGGCGCGCGCACACTCACACACACACAAAACACACTCACACACACACACACACACACACACACACACACACGGGGCCCCCGAGGAGAGCGGTGGAGCCATTGGCTGACTACCATCATGTGCTAGTCTAGACACTTTGGCGGCTGTGAGCTGCACTGATTGTTGCGCAAACAAGGTTTCAAGTTTCTTAACTCTTAAAGGCGAAACACCCACCTCTCGTTTTAAGTTGAAGTTATTAAAACTTATTCACATTTACGCAGACTACCGAATGAAAGTGCTCCGAATAGCTGGAGACTTTGTTTTTTTTGTTGTTCAACTTTAATTTTTCCTTTAAAAACTTTTGCTTTTCTTTGGAACTTAGCTCTAAAATGCACAGTTTATTATATAGACACTGAGCAGATTATTGCCTTAATTAGCCCATTATTATTACTATAATTAAAACAATTCTTACAAAAAAGTGTATATATATATATATATATATATATATATATATATATATATATATATATATATATATATATATATATATATATATATATGTATGTATATATATACAAATATACAATATAATAATATATTGTATTATATATATATATATATATATATATATATATATATATATATATATATATATATATATATATATATATATATATATATATATATATATATATATATATATATATGTTTTTGTTTTTTTTAATACAAAGCTTAATGGACAAATATGGTACCTGTGCACCCAAGCCACCTGTGTGTGATACTGTAGTCTAATGTAAACTTGATTTGAGGAAATTTCTACATGTATTTTTGAGTTCATAATTTATAAAAGCTAATGATGTATAACTGCATTTTTCATGAACTGTTTTTAAATATTTCTAAAAAGAAAATAGCCTTTTCAGTGCTCTCTAGTGGACAAAGTATGCAGTGAAGGTGCTGTTTGTTCAATTTATTCATTGATCTTTACTGTTAAACTCCTATGTGTTTTCACTTCATGCTGGCAGGTGAAAAAAGGCAAGTTGAAAAAAGGCAACTGTGGACACTATGTATATGGAATGTGATATACTGGTTATACTGGTTATAGACCAACATCTACTAATATAATACAATGCAATGGGAATCAAGCACTGACTTAGTTTTGTTCCAACCATTCTGTGTGCATGTAAAGCTCATAACAGCAAGCATTTGGTGTATGACATAATGGGGACAACTGCTTTCCTATTAATGCTCTCTAAAAACAGACACTAACACATTTTGTATTAGAGCTACTTAGTAGCTTTAAGTCCACAGCTCTAGATACTTCAATTCTGACCTTTCTCACTCTCTGAGACAGCGGTCTTCATGGTGGCTGCAGTCACAACAGGTGAATTCCTGTACACTGACGTCTCTACAAGTCTGTCTCCACCTTATCTCATGTTTCTTGTCTTGTCAGGACCAACAGTAAATAACAGGGAACTCCTGTTCCTTTTCAGATTTGTGTTTATGGGCTACTAAGCAAAAGCACTTGATACTACTAGCAATAAAAAAAAGACTTGAGTGAGGAACAAATAAAGTTGTAAGCTGTGTTACCTTTAAGTAGAGCTTGTTTAAGGAGTACTTGAGGACAACACTTAATAATTTGATTTTACCTGGACTTTTAAGAGTTAAAACATCCTGTTCTGAAATCTGCAAGACAAAGCCACACCCCGAGATACATTAACTTGATCCTAGAGGGAAAGGTTCAGGGGTAAGCCTCTCTGATTGGCTGAGAACCTTAAAGCCTGCCCACTGGTGAAAGAAGTTATGCCCAGTATTGAATTTGTTACCCCGCTCCTGGAGGAGAGAGGGGTATTGTGTTTGAGTCAGTTTGTTTGTTGGTGTGTTTGTCTGTTTGTTTGTAAGCTGGTTTACACAAAAACTACTGGACCAATTTCAATGAAATTTCCAGGAAAGGTGCGCAGTGGTTCAGAATAGAGCTCATTCAATTTTGGTAAATGTAGATCAAAGGTTAAGGTCACAGTCACCAAAAATATGTTTTCATGATGATAATACATAGGGTCAAATGTATGCAAGAGTGGTGGGGTGTGCTGTGGTGGGCACCACTTGTTCAAGTGGTAATGAATGAAAGACATTTATTTAACTGTTAGTGGTTAGCCAAATATATCATCCTGCATAAAGAGGATTAGTTATTAGTATTTTTATGGGACACATATTTCATACAGATAAAATCTTCAACTACACAAAACATATGAGACTATACATATGTATTTTTTTGTAAGTTGAAATCTGGTTGCATTCATGTAAGAGAAAGGATTCATTCCAAAACACACACACACACATACACACACACACACACACACACACACACACACACACACACACACTTGCTTACATGTCTCATGAGGACCAGGTTTGTAATCAAGTAGCCACTGGGTAGTGAGTGTAAACACATTTTTTAATAAATAAAATAAAATATTAATATTAATATTTGGAAAATTTAATAAACTTGGAAAATTTAATTAAAAATAAATAAGTACAAATGAATAAATAAATAAATTATAATTTAAACATAAATAAATAAGTAAATAAAAAGAAATAAAAGAAAATAATAGTTTTTAAAGAAATTATAAATACAAATGAAATAAATAAATAAAATAAATAAACACATACATACATACGTAAAAAATAAATCCTTCTTTTTTTAAGTAAACACATCATCAAACCTTTGAAAAATACATGTTCCACTTTGCACTTGTTTTTCCATCATGCTTTATGGGGACTTCTGGAAAAAAAACTAATTAATGTATTTATAGGGCAACATAATTTCTATTTAACTAGTGGGGACTTTAAACTATATTTAACCTTTGTGGGGACCTAAATTTTGGTCCCCACAGTGTCTGAGGTCCCTATGGTGACTCAATGTCCCCATAAATATAGGAATACAAACACACACACACATACACAGTGCATTGCAGAGGACATCTCAGAGAATCTCATAGTTTCACCAGTGGAGACTCCGAAGGCTGCATATGCAGAGTGTGCCAGTCTCTGAACTGGAATCATGTTTCCCTGGCAGGCTTAGGGCTTTGGGGCAGAGGGAGGTTACTGAGGGTGGACTTGGAGGCCCTTGTGCCTCTACTGTGTTAGAGGCACCTGTTGCAAATGCATTCCCCTTTGTAACTCAATCACATGTCAGACAAGGAAAAGAAAACTGTTATTACAGAGTACCGCTTCATTTAAATCAGTGTCATGAAATTATCAATTAAGGACAAAAGAGCCTGCAGCTGCCTCATAAGTCACTGAAGTTGCTGCTGGAATGGATTCATGCGAGACAAATGTCCAAAAGCATCAGAAGCATGCAGCCATATTAGATGCTTTGATTCCAGTACAGCATAGGTTACATACAGATGACTCAGTGATCCTCCAAGAGGGTCTTGACTCGGTCAGTGTTACAGTAACTTATATTTTTGTGACATTTTCTGAAAAGTTCAGCTGTCAAAGAAAAAATTCTGAAATCTTATTTTATTTGTACGTCTCTTTAACAAAAAACAAGTATTTTCCCCACCTTGTCTTCAAACACTAGAATGCCCCTATACACATAATTATCTTATTATAAAGTCACATTTAAACAGTTCTTAGATAGTGCACTTTCTTGCTTTACATTTCTGAAATCTCCAAAGCTATGTTTTAACCTGCAGACAAAAATGCCCCATATTTGTTATTTTCTCTCATTTCTATTTTCATGGCATATTGTGAACAGCACAAGTCACACTGAATCTGGTATCTGTAATTCTTATCTAATCCTGAAGACGATACATACCTGATTTTATTCCTAGTGATTTCCATCTGAATAGTCCGATTAGAATTGTAACCCTATTACATCACTCTAGATTAATACTCACTCAGATGCTATAAAGTCGTTGAAAAAGTTCAACCTTAAATATGTAGAGCTGTAAAATGAATGCATAAACATCACAGCAAAAAAGAGATGAGCCTTTTTTTTATATAAATGTCAATAATACATGCATATTTTTTTTTACTTCCAATTGATGTTTCCAATGAACAATGCTTATGTATTCAACAGCACACAGCTGAATATATTAACACTGTGTTTTATCAAAATGATCTGAACACTTGTAATTCCACTGTTCAGTTCAGAACTATGACCAGTTCACATTTATCCATCCTCATCTTTGTTTCCATCTCCTCTCTAATTAGGTCTTTTCAGCAGCACATTAACACATTCTCTTCCAAATGAAACTGATTGTAGTAACATGTTTAGTTCACTATGGGACTATGTTTTTAGTGTTTTTTTCTTGATCAGTTTAGAGTTGTGGCTTGTACACAAAGAATTAAGATATTGGTCACACAAATTATGGTATATTATGTTATTAAATATTTTTTAAAAAAATGTAATCTGAGTAATAATTTGAGTTGTGAGCAGTACAGTTCATGATTGAATAATTTTTTTTACAACAGAAAATATATTTTTTTGTTACTTCTGCTTGGGATCTTTTACCTTGTACACTTGTTGGTTTCATTATACACTACAATAAATAATGTACTGATTTGAAGAACAGTCTCTATAGATATTTACTCCTACAACACTAAGCATCTTGATAGTCATTGAAATACAGGTTTGGTTCAAAGGCAGACACATCTGTTATTAGCCATGACTCTACAGTATATTATTAAAACATCAATTGATTCCATGTGTTTAAGTACTGCATTGTTGTTGCACACATTCTCTATACTCTGGTTTTGAGAAATCCTAATCAGCACATGTCATGGCATGTTGCAAAACAGTGACATATTCTCACATCAATCAACCATTACTGTAAGAGTCACAGATTACTAACTAACTTAATACTTATTTACTTTAGCCAAGGAGGAATTTAAATTACACCTTTGTCTGTCTGTCACATGTACAAACATATGTACTGATTTTCATGAAACAGATCAAAAAGAGAAAATAGTCCCACCCCCTCTCATATTTTGTAACAGTTTTTTTTTGTTTTTTTTTTACTTGCATGGCTCTGGGACGTTTCATTACTGCAGAATATTATTATACATAGAACTATTACAGAACTGGGATGTTCCCATCAACAAACTGCAGGTAGTTCCTTCAGTGGGAAAATGTTGTGGTTATTAGACTGAGTTGATGACTGTTAGATGTGATTTATGCTGTGCGTTTTCTGCCATGCATTGAACTCCACTGTCATGTCACACAACTGTCAAGCCAACCATGTCTTAAAATAGGGTTGAGGCTATCTCTCTGAAATGTTGCTGCAGCAGCTTAGTGGAAATGTACAATCTTTTATTCCACATGATAGTCATGTGCTCCAGTGTTACAATGCAATGAAAACCACCATGGCTTATACATAGAATCATTTGTGGTTCTACAAAGAACTATGTGGCTTTAAATTGGACAATTACTAGATATATGGATTTAAAATCGGTTCCTGAAGCTGTGTAGAGCCAAATTTTCAAAAAATTCTTCAGATACTAATGATTCTATAAATCTCCATTCAGGAACCTTTGAAGATCCATCTTTTTTGAAAAGAACAGTTTAAACAACCCCCCCCAAACCCTGGTGACTCTTTAAAATGGAGAATTCATAGTTTAAGCTCATGAACTTTTCATCCTTCAGTCACATCTGAGTCCTGCTCCACTAATGTGAGCTGCATGTGTGAAAGTGTGTAAGGAAAGACTTCTTCAAAGAGTAAGACGTAACTGAGTCCAAGGATCTAAAACAGGGCACAGCTGTTCACACAGGCTGTCCCCTGGTCTGCCCCTCTCCCTGTAAAAGGTCCAGGTCCATGTACCCCTGGAGACCCCTGGGTAATGATGCAGTGGTCACGCCACCCCAGTTCCTGTCTAACACTTCAGACAGGGCAACTCAAATCAAACATGGCTGGGGATTTGAAGACACCAGCTACTACACATATACACAAAGTATAAAGTATCTAAAACAATTAAGTGTTAATTATTGTGTCCAATTCCTAAACATTCTCAGGACAATCATCCAAATAACACTAGGGACATGGATTATTCGTGCATTAACCTCATTAGCATTGTGATAAAGTGCCTTTGACAATTTTAATAATACTAACACAGTGGTACTGTGAATTTGTCGTAAATAGAGTCCCATTTTACATGTAAAATGCCAAATTCATTCCAAGGCCCTCAATACTACTAAATTTGTTTTTTTAAATTACCAACTTTGTATGAAATATGTGTTAAAAAAATGTAGAATTAGATTTTAGATGTACTTTATTGGTCTCAGTGGGGACATGTGTCTTCATTGACTGAACATTAAACATTAAACAATTAAAATGAACAAGACATACAAATCCTTTACATACCATTGTGGTTGTTTTAATTGTCACTTTCACCTTCAACAACGTTTGTTGACCATCCGCACAATGCTTTAAAGTCCGCGTGTGCTTGTTGTTCTGAAGAACCCTCAACCCCACCCTCCATCATAAGATCACTGAATATGGTGGATGATTTTTCTGAACCAATCGCCTCAGTCACTGTATCTCCTGCAATTTCTTTCTCCTTTACCCAAATAAGTGACAGTTTCTCCATCTGGTCGTTCAGTGATGACCTCTTTTTCGATATCACAGAGATGCCTTTCGAAGGGGTCATTGCTTTTAGCGAGATCACTCAATCACGTGCCTCTTTAATTTTTTTTTTTATCATCTCCTGTTTCACTTCTATTGATAACGTAGCCTGCTTCTTCTTTTCATTCACACCGGAATAACTTACTTTGGGCTCATGATGAATAACAAATATGTACTGTAATGAAGTTTAAATAATCACACTTGGAAAAACTCAGGAAACAACAGCAACTTCGTAATGAATGAGGGTCAAAGGGAAACGAAAAGCATCATGGGTAGCTCCCTCATATCCAATAGGATGCTGCGTACAGTATGTACATGACGTATTTACGTACATTACATAGTTATGTATACTTATGTACATACAGTACTGTATTTACGTCTTGGGGGTTTCAGTTTCCTTTGGCAAATAGAAATTTATTTTGCATTCAGAGACGAAAAATTGAGGTAGAGGTTTTTTGTTACTTGGATTATTCATTAGCTGGGTCTTTCGTAAGTAGAGGTACCACTGTATTGTGTTTTCTTCCCAAAATAATCTAAAATATAGCACACCTTGTTAATGAAACATGCCAATGGGAACCAAGATTATGCTACAGTTTCAACTTGAATAGCAGTCCTGCCAAACAATGATTAAAGGCGTTAACCTGTGATGGAAGCCACATAAAGTCCTGATTTAAATTGGTTTGGGGAACCAGTTTCGAGGGCTACACATACTGACATTCAGTCCCAGAGTGGTTGTTTTTGTGGTGGTGAAATATGGGCTTAATTAATTTGCTGTTTGTTTGAAGGTGATCTCAACTGTGGCTCTGTAATGGATCAGATCTCTTAATGTCCTATTTGGAAAGTGAAGTAACCTTACGCTGTGTGGCTTGTTCGTCTGGGTTCATTAATGCAAGTTTTGATTTCAGCCTCGTTTACAAGCTAGCCAAGAGAGAAAGGAAATTATATAGATTTAAAAAATAATAAGCATCCCTCATCTCGCATCCCTTAAGACTTACTATAGACATGCTAAGAATATGACACCTAAAAAATCTTACAATGCAAATGGTTTAACTTGATCAATGAGTTGTGAGTAAACATACCAAAAGTTAGAATGACTTAGTTTATTAATGTCATGGAGTAATTTCATCATGGATAATGGTTTGTCATTGGTAATATGGGTTAGGGTTATGGATGGGTTATGGATTAAAGAGGAAATTATTTCTATTTCTAAATGTTATTTTGGGTAAAAAAGAAAAACAATGTTAACATGGGATTTAAAGAGAAAGACAAGCACCCTAAAGGCAGTTTTCCAGCTACAGAATGGTTAGTATTATGTATGAAGGGAAAAATTATGGCTATTGAGGGCATAGGTTCTAGAGAGACTGCTTGAAAATACTACAAATGACTGAACTCCAATTGTGGGAGTAAACTACACTTAAGAGGTGCAACTTGGGAAAGGTGAGGCTTGATAAAATGATGCATTTAAAAATCAAACAAAAGGCCAAAACATATTATAAGCTTACATCCACCCTTTGCATTGTTTACTGCAGAACAAGGCTGCAATTCACTGATGCACATCAAAGACAGTATTCTCTACTGTTCACGTAATTATATTTCAGTTATATCACAATGTCATCTTAGAAAACAGTATAATATAGGCAAACTTCAATCATACTTGGGTAAACACTACTAAGCTTACCTATTGTCTGCTTTTTTACCACAATGATGCACTGAAAAGTATTTTCGTGTCATGAAAATGGAGTGAGAGAAAATGAAATCGCCAGGAGAAAAAAAGCAGTTAAATCTTTAATTGGAGGCAATTTCTTTCATTTAGCTTTGTTGGAGAAAAGGAGTCCAGGGAAAAGGACCTGAGGCAGAGTTTTTGTCATCTTCTTTTTGTATCAGTCAGAGTAATTCACGTCCCCAGGGGCCGGCTGTCAGTAGCAAGGCTCCATGAACACATTCCTTCTGATCCAGGCCATTATCGGCCCATTCAGCAGCACTGGAGCCTGCTTACATGGGCCTCTCTCTGGGCTGACCTCCTGGGCCCTCGCCTGGGCCTGACTCAACACTCCCACTAATCCACACCTCAAAGACTACAAACACAAACTAAGATTAAAGTCTGGGGATGGAGTCACAACCAGCCGCATGAGCATAACATGATCGGCACACAATCTCGCTCATCGTCTGCAAAGCACACAAACACACCCACACTAATAAATGACAGAAATAATAGACTTATTTTTTTTTAATCTTTAGTGGAATTGAGTAGAGACATAACATGATTTGTGTGTGTACATGTAGACACAAGACAAAACTGAGCAGCATCAAAGAAACATGGTTATACATATATATATAAAAATTTATGAAATTTTCAACTATCATAATCCCTTCATGCACAAGTTCTCTTTCTTATATTCATAAGACTGCACTGCAATAACTTTCCTTTTTATTAGGAGCTTATTAGTTACAAGATAATGGCAACATACTGTTTATACACAAACCAGCAGGTCTAACTGCCTCATGTTTGATTCCAATTTAATGACCATTTCATTGCAAATTAGAGGTGCATCTAAAAAGAAAAAAGAAAGAAAAGAAAAGGTAACGAGTCCTGCGGTGGAAGCCACACCCTATCTCAACCCAACAGCTCCCCCACCCTTGTTATTACTGTTTTGAAACATCTCCATTTTGTTGGATGCTTTTATGTCAATAAGTAACATAATTGCTCTGCATGCAATACAAGTGGTGCCACAAGTTCTCTTCTGTGTGCGCCGTCTTGCCCCAGGGGTCCGAACTTCCCACAGGGGACTTTCCTTTTGGAAGTTGATCCCATCAAACCCACTCAGAGAAACATATTAAACCATAATTAAAGTTATGCATTTTTAATATGCTACTTCAATTTTCCAACAGTAAAGAAGAGCTCAAGTCTTGTTATCTTTTTCAGATGATAAAAACTATCACAGAATTATAACTGGCTCCACAGTTGTACAGAGTTGGTTTGAAAGGTTTCAAACACATTCATAAATTTCATGTTGGACTGCACTTGGCTTGGGATACAGACGGTGTAAAAATGAAAATACTTTTCCAAAGGTGGGGCATTTGAGCCAAAACCAACTGGCGGTAGACACATTTTCACACCTCAGGGAGATATCATAAATTCACACCGGCACAACTTTCACATGCAAATGCTACACAAAGTTTGCATTGTTTCTATCCATTTCATCTGTGTTTAGATTTGAGGAACTTGAAATCTGTATTGGAAAATTAAGATTCAGTTATAGGGAACATGCTGTTTTAAGAACCACAAACTTAAACTTTTAGTGGTTTCAGCTTACGTTCTATGTGGTTCAGTTGTATCTGCTTCTATTTGCTGCTCTGCATCTATAGTGGCAGTATGCTATATGAGGTTGGGAACAGCCAGGGAAAACACTACTGCACAGGCACTTGAATCTCAGTGTTTTTAATGCTTCTCGAATGCTAGTAAATCCACCCCCCCCCCTAAAACACACAGTGAACTATATGCCCAGTATGACATCACCATCACACAGGAACAGTTTACGATTTTTAACTTAATTTACCAAGACAAGAAGGCTAGGCAGGGCGCAGAGTCTAGCATCAAAGTCAGTGGCCACACTGAAGGGCAGAGACTTCTTTTGAGTCATTCACTCCAATGACAGAGCTGTGATGATGGTGGTTTCCTGTCTTACTTTGTTGTGTCATGTCATCATCTGAACCCGCTTCATCCTCACTAGGGTTACGGGGGTCTGTGGAGGCCTAATTCAGCTACGATGAGCGAATGCGGGGTACACCCTGTATGAGTCGTCAGATCATCGCAGGGCTGAACATATATAGACAAACAATCACTTTCACATTCACACCTATGGGCAATTTAGATTAACCAATTAACCTATCAGTGCATGTGTTTGGATGGTGGGAGGAAACCAGAGTACCCAGAGAAAACCCACGCAGAACATACAAACTCCTCACAGAAAGATCTGGTGTGGGATTCGAACCATGATCCTTCTTGCTGTGAGGCTCGAGTGCTCACCACTGCACCACTGTGCCACCCCTTACTTTGTTGTGCACATGTAAAACATCTGCTGGAATCAGAATTCAAGGTTTTACTATTTAACCAAGAAACCTAAAGACAGACAAACTACCAGGAGACTTTTGTAGTGCTTTAAGATTATAAGCCTCAAAGTACAGAGTAATTATTCTGTAGTTATGCAGTAATCTTCATACTGTGTAGCAGTATTGTATGTTAATACATATATAAGCAATGGGAAAGAATGTGAAGTTATGGAAAGAATTGGTAATGTACAGAAATCTGAACATTTTCCAACAACATACAGCCTAATTGTTATTCAAGACATTAAAGCCGTTGTTGATCACTGAAACATGTTGGAAAATATATGTTGGTGCTTAGGTGCTTAATATGCCTGGCACTAGCTACATTCAAAGGTTAAAAATACAAACTTTTATTTGTATTTGTCTGCATGTAATTTATCCATTATGTTGTATTTTGTCAAAATTAACAAAATAAAAATAATAGCTAATATTCCCACCTGCTAAAACCAGCCTTTGCGTTTGCAGATACTGTATGCCAAACAGCAACTACTGAACTTTGAAACAAGGAAACTATTCTACTTGATAAAACACTTAGAAAATCTATCATAAAACTTTTTTTTTTCTGTAGATACAAAGCTTCAATGCAAACACTATGGGTCTACAGTCAGAATAATTTAAAAAATACATCTTTTGGTTTGCCTCATTAAAAGTAGGAAATAACTTTCCTTTTAATGGGTAAACTGTCAGGATGTGGAAACTAAGCTGCATAAACATGAAAGAACTGTTTTCAGTTTTGTTCAGTTGGCTTTTCTTTAATCGTCAAGGCCACTGTGCATCTTTCAACTTGAGAAATTGAGTACCATTTTGTTTTAGATGATGTATTTCATGAACTATTTCCTGTTCTACCACAATCATTAATAATAGCGTTATTATTGTTCTCTGAGCGCCCCCTCTATTTCCCTGTTCAAGGATGCTCATTAGAAGACCAACTAGCTAATCTAGTGTTAGGAGGCCTGATAACTGCCTTGCTTGGCGTCACTCTAGTAAATTGCCGTGACTCCCTGTTAAAAGCAGCAGTTGATAGCAGTATCAGTAGACAGGCAGCGTTGGGGAGACAGAGTGTCCGGCTCCAAATGACCTCCCAAAATAGACAAGTGCCTCAAGACCAGGGGCCACAGGCACCTTCAGCCACAGCAAAGACGCTAAGACAAGGCCAGTTCAGGAAGAGTATGTCATCAGAGCCATTGCTGTTAATGGCATGCAGATATTCAAGGGAGGCGGCAGACACTGAGTGACCCCAACCCTCAGCATTTAGTTCTCCCACTGAGCAGAGCCTTGCCACACCACAGATAGGTCAGACATGCAGCCGCCTGTACAGAGTGGGAGCCACTCACTACCACAGAGCTGATAATGATTAT
This sequence comes from Siphamia tubifer, assembly GCA_020466265.1. Lineage (NCBI taxonomy): Eukaryota > Metazoa > Chordata > Actinopteri > Kurtiformes > Apogonidae > Siphamia > Siphamia tubifer. Next base: position 23,176,271 of record CM035788.1, on the reverse strand, counting down.
AGCCAATTCACTATCAGTGACAGCGAAAGGCCTGCTCTGTCTCTCCAGCTGAGGATAGAAGACAATCAGACCATGTAACTCCCAGACATGACTGGTGACCTAAAACATACAGAGCTTCTTCAGACAGTCCTGTGTATACATGGAATCACACACATTTAATTAGGGATGTAGTAAATAATCATATAGCCAGCATTAATTGTTTCGTTTTTGACATTTCTGCCTCCTACAGATGTTTTCCATAGACACACATTCATTTAAAATGGCCAGGGTACCAATGTATTTTATACAGACAGCATTGCATCATGGGTTTATGACATTAATGTTGCAAAGTTAGATTATTTGAGTCTATTTCTAGAAATCCTCATTAAAAGTGTTCGGGTAATCTTTTGTGATGTTTTGCAATTGCAGTGAAGTCATAACATCTGAAACGATTGCCTCTTAATGTCTTTACAGCAGAGATATCACAGATGACAAATGATAAGCTTGGAATGACGGCATGAATAGGGAGATTGCACATCTACTTTGTACAATATTTAGTTAAGGAAAATCTAGATGTACTTGTTATAGTTTCTGCTGCATTTTACAGCTCAACACATCTACTTTTGTGAAGTTAATGACAAACATGGCTTAGGCTGTAAAATATAGTATAAAACATATCTGACAGGTCATTATGTCCATTTTATTTTACTACTTCACATAATTTTTCGATCAGTATTGTCAGATATATTTTCATACAATCTTTACATAGATATTTTGTCCTGAAAATTGTTGCTTATATTATATATGCTCCAATATTATTAAAAACACATACATTAGCATAATGCAGGGCTGAAAATGACATATTTAATTAATTTAGTTGACTTATTATTTATTATTTATGATAAGTTATATAATCAATTCTCTTTCACAGTACCTAACCCTTTATTATGACAAAAAATGCTAAAAATTTGTTTTACATTATCTTGGTTTTGGCTTCAAATGACAGTTTTTACCATAATATATATTCTATATTGTCATATTGCCCAAATATATCATTATGTCATTATTTAGCTCTGTGTTTATGAGTGTCTTTATGGAAACTATGCGGAATTGAGACAGGAGAAAAGTCCACTGTAACATATTCTTATTTTGGCAGCTGACTGACTGAAGCCCTGCTGGTGCAGCAGAGTCAACCCTTTGACCTCATCACTCCCTGATGATGATTTAGTTTTACACAGAGAACACACTTTCCCCACCAAAGGGTCACATGTAAGGGCAACTTGTTTGATGCTAAAAAAATAATTAATTACAGACTATGATTTTATAAATCTACAGCTGACTTCCATGAACTAAACCAAGAAAAGAAGAACAGGATGCACTGAATCATAAAGTGAAACTGAGTCAGGTCCAGTACATCCCCACTAGGAGTGTGGAGGATTTAGAAGGAAGGGATTTGGATGTTATGCACCATAGAGGGTGAAATATCCAAATCCCTTCCTATCTTTGAAGAACCTTGTTCTTAAAGAATTCGGTAATTTTCACTCACATTTGAGGAGAGAGTGGCAGCTCTCTGTCTGCCTTTGCTTCTAACCTTTCTGAGGTCCTGCTTTTTGCACCATCGTGTTTTCAAACAGCAGATGTTTCAAATCATATGATTGGGTAGCGGGGGTCTGTGGGGGCCTAATCCAGCTACAATGGGCGAAGGCGGGGTACACCTTGTATGAGTGTCCAGTTCATCTCAGGGCTGAACATATATAGACAAACAATCACTCTCACATTCACACCTATGGGCAATTTAGATTAACCAATTAACCTATCAGTGCATGTCTTTGGATGGTGGGAGGAAACTGGAGTACCCGGAGAAAACCCACACAGACATGGGGAGAATATACACATATATATATATATATATATATATATATATATATATATATATATATATATATATATATATATATATATATACATACACACATGGTGTATCTGAGTGATTTTCTGTTTCTTCAGTTGTGGTGCTGTGCAATAACCCTTAGGTACTGCACCTTAGTCATAAAAGAGTAGAGAAAATCCTTTTGGACTGGAATGCAGTCTAAGATTGATCTGAGCTGTCATTATCTTAGTGAACAATGTTTTTAGAATCAGGTTTTATATACAAAGAGGTGGAAAATTAAAGGAAAAACTGACTTGTTTTGGTAGGACTCCATGAATAGCCTCAGTGATCCTTGGCATTGATTATACTATGAACTCTACAGGAAGAATGAACCCTGTTCTCCCAGACTATATTTATTAGGTGTTTTTGTGGTCATGGAGAGCACTAACACATAAGTCCAAAATCTCCCATAAGTGTTCAATTTGGTTAAATCTGAAGATCATTTCACATCATTCACATTATTTCCATACTCAAACCAGTCACTGAATTGTGTCCTTGTGATGGAGGCATTGTCATCTTAGAAGGAACCACTGAGTCATAGTTTTCTTCATGACTGCAAAGAAATATGGACATCTCTATACCATATGTTCAAAAAAAAGTGAAAGTCTTTGTGTTCCATCAACACCATCTCTGTCCTAATCAGCTATTTGTCTTTACAATCTTGTCATTACCAGTGCATTGGAAGATGAATCTCTATGTGTCTATTCCAACAAGCTCCCTTGACGCTGCCAACGAATTAAAATCAATTGCTTTGTCTCTTGTCTTTATAGCCCTCGGCAGCCTGTGAAAAATGGATCCTCTTAAGAAGTAACACAGTATCCATGTGGGGCACAAGTCCAGAGAATGACTAATGGAGCTCCAGTCTATATGCTAATGCTACATAACACAACACTAATACTGGCTGCATTAAGTTAGCAATGATACCAGGATGATATCATGTTTTCTGTAAGAGGAGCCACTCTATCAAAAACGGATCATAGCACAAAAACCATCCTCATAATGCTCCACATCTCAGACATAGCTGTGTGCTGGGGGAAAGAGCAGTGGTCATTAGGGCTCTTAAAGGGTAACAACTGCTAACCCTGATTTACTTGATCTCCTATCTTGGAGGAAACTGTGGATCGCCTGCCAGTCTGGCGCTCACAGGCTTGCTGTGTGATTTCAGCCAGTAAACCTGCTTAAAACTCACAATAGGTGGCCCACTGTGGCTCATGTCTCTGGTTCTTCAGTAGATGTAGGCCTAGAAAAGGGAAGGAAATCCTAGTGGAGAGCATAGCCGGAAAGAGTGTGGCCATTTCAGTTTGCAGGTTTATCCTTAGAGGTCAAACAGAGCTTTTCCCCCCAGGGGCCTCCACTCTCTCTCCTTACCTCCCCTCTTCATCCTCAAAGGCATTCATTTTTTAGATCCACGGTTCAGATCCATCCCTACCTCAATTTGTTACCTATGCATGGCTTTTTACTACATCACTCAAAGTTTTGTGTAACTAAGGATAAGCACAATAACCAATAAAACTGCCAACAATGAAACAAACATAGGGGAGGTGAAACTGGTATTATGAGCTCCACTAAAATGGATTATCCCCAAGAGGATGTCTTTCTGAGAAAACCGTGAAAACAAATTTGTTATGGTGAAAATATATGATCCAAATCACAGTCAGACACACACGTTTGTTGTAATAAACCAAACATGACTAGCCAAACCGTGTAACTTGAGCAATACCTCTGGAGTGACCTGAAGAATGCCAGGATAAAATATGTGCACAGCAAAGCAACTGATCAGCATGATATTGAGAGAGAGCTACTCCTTTCTCAGTGAGGACCTACAACAAACTCCTCAGTACAAACTTCTCCTTGAGGCAAACACCGGAGCCACAAACCAAGGGTTTTCCCAATGTGTCACCCACTCGAGGGGTATTAGTGTTTGTGTTACAGTGTCTCTCTGTCCTATAAACAATGTGTCTCTTGTGACAGTGAATCAGACACAGCCTGCCGGCTAGCCTCTCCGGCATCAGGCCTGCTTGCTAGAGATTGGTGGGGGGATGGCTGCAGAGCCATGCCATTTGTCATGCTGTATATTTACAGGCTGTGTCAGAACAGGGCGGGTGGAGCGAGACGTCTCTGCTCTGCGCCTGACTCCATGGACGCCAGGCCCAGAACCTCCCCTCATTCATCTGTTTACTTTCTAAATAGGCCTCTGTTTGGACTTACATCAGTGGGGAGAGAATATCTAAGAAAACGAGGAAGGAAATCTGTGGAAAACAAAGGAAAGGGAAAGAAACTCTCTGTGATAGAGACTGCCCCTTGCTGTTCCTGATTACGGCAGAGTTGCAGAGTGCTTGGCGCCATCAAAATCGGCCATCCAAGCAGCCGGGCAGGCCAGACAGGGGAGAGGAAGACTGGTGGTGACGCTTGCAAATACCAAGTAGGGGGCTGTTATGGAGCTTTTTCAGTGTTTATGTATTTTAGATGGCTGTTTTTGATTTTGTTAAGAAGGAGAAGAAAGACAAATACCTCCCACAGTTATTAAACATGTTTTGTACGTCAATTATGCAATGGATGTTTTCGTATAGTCTATACTGAATGTTTAACTGTTGACACATGGTTTTCTAAAATGTGCAATTACTTGTTGGAACCATATCAAGCCTTACACTTATAAACAACGGGCAAACAGAGTTACAAAAATGTAAAAAATTATGATACACTGTACAATGGATTTACTGTACTGTACTGGAGAACTTGAAATAACTCAGTGAAATAATCAGTGTATTGCAAGTCTAATTTATTTGACTTCCTTGGCTAATCATACATGTTAGTATGTTGACCTGGATACGGTTCACAGCTACTGGTAACAATGGTACATCCCATGGTTACTATAGCCACAAATGATCAATTGGCGACATACTGTGGCCTTAATGCTGATTGTTTAATACATGTCTTACTGTTTATGTAAAATCAAGAAGTACAGAGAACCATCATTTCCCTTGGTTCCCTTGGCCCATTTCTGGCACATCGGTAGAAGGTTTGTGAAGCACCTGGAACCAGGCGAAAGGCAATCGTTCAAAGGAACATTTCTGTTAATGACACAATATTGGTGTAACTTTGTTTGTGTGTATCCTGTAAACTATTTGTGTGTATCCTCTGTACTGTGTCTGCCCTATAACATTTATGGGGTTTGAGATGTATGTCCATCAAAACGGATCTGGATCCATGGATTACTTAAAACCCCCTAAAAACAAACAACAACAAAACAAAACTGAAAATTATCCTTAAATGATTAATAAATTACTCATTTAACCTATAACATATAATTCAAGGATACTTGTGTCTTGTATATTCCCATTTACTTTTAAAGACATTTTAATGAAATTGACGTACAAACTTGTCCACAATCATAAAACATGGAACTAAATATTTATTTTCAGAAGCTAAGCATGTCACTATTTCTGAAAACCTGAACCAATTCCTACGTCATCAGTAAATCATGTCATTTATCAAGTATCATGTGTAGAGTATATGTTTAAATATTATGTCACTAGTTTTTCTATTACTGTAAACAGATTGTGTTGTAAAGGAATTTCATAAACTTTCAGTATTAAGACACATAAGAAATCCTTTAATAACCTAAAACAAAATGTGTTGCTTATCACATTTATGTACAGTCAAACCAGCAATGCCTCTGTCTCTGGTGTCGCCACAGTAACTCTATCTAATCTCTCCTGAAAAGAACAAGAACACCAAAAAACAACAGGACTGGCTGGAGCTGAGGCAAGAGTGAAGAGAAAATCAGCAGTAAAGATTTGAAACAGGAAGAGTGTGGCGTCAGTACAGGCGGGAGATAAGAGCACTGCGCTCCATACACAAACACAGGGTTTCTGTGGCTGAGTGACTCCCAGCTCTCCGGGCACCCTCACAGTAGCTGTCCTCTCCCCATGGCTGGCTCCAGACCACAGCCCGTCACCCAGCCCTGCACACAGCAGATTCAGGGGCTGATACACCCTCAGTGACTCCAGGGGTTTTAAGGGGATTTGTGTGAATCCAGAGGGATGACTAGCCCCCTCAAACAAGCAATCCTGGGAAAAAAGTAGAAAGAATCTGTCCAGTGCTGCATTTCAATCACATGGTTGAACACTAGTGTAACTCAAATTTAATGAGCTACTTAACAGAAAAGCTTCTTTGCATAATGTGCTTCTCACTGTGTCCAGTTGAGAATGGTATTTTACTTTTTCCCTCAAACGGACTCAGTGTTGCTCTACCTAATAAGTTGATTCCAGAGATGGCATATTATTTCAGTCTTGAGAAAAGCAGCAACAAAGATACACATTAACACTGCTGTCACAAACTCTCACTGTATTTACATAAAGGATCACATACTCCTTTCCTTCACCACAAAACCACTATCTGTTGCAAGCAAGCTTCAAATCCTATTATCGGAAAATCCTGAGTCAAATATCCTCCCCAGTGAATCTCACAGGGCCATCATTCAGCAGGCCTGTGTGTGTTATGACAGAGAGACAGAGAGAGAAAAAGACTAACAGCAGAGCAGTCAGATGAGCCTTTGCACGAGACGGAAAGACCAAAAATGTACTGTCTTGTGCAACCTTTGTCTTATTCTCAGTTAAAGCAGTAGGAGAGTGAAATTGAGTGGAAAGCACAATTGGAGAACTTATGCAGTTTTCTCCAGTCTATCAAAATGGGGAAAAATATTAAATGTAAAGAAAAATGACCTGATGCCATTTCATACTGCTATAGAAAAATAAAGCCAACATGTCATCGTTATAGAAGCTGCGTTGCATTTTTAAGCCTCCTACCTCTCTGAAGGCACCTCTGATCAACTTAAATCTTGCATCATGTGGGGGACTTTGTACAGCCTGCAAACAGTCAAGAGGAGGTACAGAAGTCTTGTTTCCTGTCAGACCACTGGAAGTAGCCGACTATATGCTGAGAGGTAATTATAGAATGTTTACCCAGTGACTATTGTACGTGTAAGGTTTAACTTTGAAAAGAGCTATGCTAATTTAATTCAATAAGGCAGAAATCATTAAAGTTCTAGTCAAAATCCTACAGTTTCCAGGCTCAACAACATCTTTACCAAGCAGACAGTGTCTGTGGATGAGAAGCGAGAAAGCATTTTGGCACTTGGTAGAAGGCTGGGAATCCTAGCCGGGTTAATAAAAGTAGCCCGTGGGGCACTGTTTTTCCAGGCGCTCTCTGTGATGTTTGAATGTGAACTCAAACAAGCCTTCATTATGTGGCCACAGCCCTGGAGCCCCTGGTGCTGGGAGAGAGGCCCTGCCACGGAGCCATGGCCTGCTGGTGGGTGCAGACGCCTTCCCCTCTGCTATGTCTCTCTCTCCCTTTGCCCCCCCCCCTCCCCGATCCTTTTCTCCACACTCCTCATAGTCTCTAATCCTGCATTCCCCTGCTCCTTCCTTTCTAGTGCAATCCCTCCACCTCAAAGCCTTTACCTCACTCTCCCCTACCCCACCACAGCCTCTCTGGTTTTCCTCCCTTCTTCACATTTTTCCAATCACCCTCCATGACGGATTACTTCAAAATTGGCTGCTGTTGGACCTGGAAGCCTCAAATCCACAATCTTTGTCTGTGGGTATAGATTGATATGAATATAACTTTTTACGATACAATGACAGCGGGAAGACATACTTAGGTTTTATGGTTCTGGACATACTTCATCATGTTTGGTGGTCTACACACTATTGGTCTGGAATGAAATACCATCTGATGATTTTTCATGACGTGTTTATCTATCAGAGCGAGCAGCAGTACATCACAATATCAAATTGGCACTTGAAAGATCCATTATTATTTAAACACAACATTATCATTGGCCTCTTGTGCAGTTGAACATAACCTACTGGATCAACCTACTTTATTCTATGCATGAGTACATTTTTCAGAGCATCATATGGCTCATCTTTAATTCCAATATATCCAAATTAGAACAGAAAAAAAGGAGTGGCACAGCTTTTGGTGAAGGAAATGGAAATTCAGAAATAATCTTAAACTATATATGTTATAGGTATAAATATAATTATCCAAGTGTTTCGTCAACCAGTGGTAAAAGTATGCTTTCCTCTTCTGTGACACTGAGACACCTGCTGAGTCACTTTCAGGTCACATCTAGACTAAAATTATTGAGTACTGATTATATTAAACTTCTGGGAATTGAAAAAGGACAGAAATATGAATGCGAAAGATTTTTAGAAAATGGCACAGCCCGTCATGGAATCAATACTGTGAGATTCACAAGGTGTGTAATACATCTTGGATGTTAGAACTGTAACATGAAACGTGCAGTGGAACATCTATTTATGTCTATCAGTCATACTAGACCTGCTGTACTATTAAATCTTAACAGAATGTTCATGATATTGTTTCTGCCTTAAACCATTGAAATCCCAAGCCATAGAAAATAGCAACTAAGAGCATTTTATGCAATAAATTGTTGACTTGAATGGTGTTAGTTTTTGATACATGCCTTAGTCATTGTGTTGGAAAGCATTTTGAGACCCTCATATACACAAAAAAACAATTGTTTGACCCTTGAATATGATGGGCTTCTGTGTGTCATGACAGAACTTATATTAATAGCCAGTATATTGACTGTAGATACGGCAGTCAAAATTACAAAATATAAACTTTATTAACTATTTGTTATAAAAAAAAAATCATTACAGCTGTTTTCATAAAGGTTGCAAGATAGCTAAGGTTTGTGTGGTGATGCAGCACCAGATAAAAAGGATAACAACAGTAATGTCTTTAGGTGTCTCTTGTAGTGAGGCTGGACTCACTAAACCATAATTTGAGACAGTACTAGAAAAAAGTTTTTTCACACCCTTAAAATTTCACATAGTTTCCAATATCATCATGAAACATTTGCAGAAAAATGTTTTTTATGTTTCAAAAAATGTGGGTCCATCAGACAAACAGATGAAAGTTTTTTTGGTTTGTTTATGAGAAAAAAAGACTAAATTAAATCATTGACAGTTTCAACACGTTATGTCCTGGATGTTTTTCTGCTGAACCTTCCAGTTTTTACCTGATTTCAGTGACTTAAGAATGACTTTTTAAATTTATTTCTTTTAACTCCTCCTGGAACTGTCACCTTATCATGGTGGAGGAGTTTGAGAGCCATAATGATTCTAGGAGCTATGTTGTCTACTATGGCATATTGGTCCTAGGTTAAGAGTCAGACTAAGAACGGCTCAAAGACTGTTAATTACTGACATAAGCAAGAGTCTGTGTACCTGGCCTGGATGGTTACCGGGGCCCCACCCTAGAGCCAGGCCTGGGGCCTCTGGGAAACTGCCTGGTGGCCAGGCTTTCATCCATGGGGTCTGGCCAGGTCCAACCAGAACCAAGGACATGGACTTGTTACCTTGTGGGCCCACCACCTGCAAGGGGAGGCAGAAGGGTTCAGTGCATTGGTAGCAGACCAAGACAGGTGCCTTGGTGAGCAAATCCCCATTTGCAGTAGGTGGCTTTGGGAACATGGAATTTCACCTCTGGTGGGGAAGGAGCGGGAGCTTGTGGATGAGGTTGAGTGCTATTGAGTTGATATAGTCAGCCTCACCTCGACACATAGCATGGAACCCAGGCCCTTGAGGGAGGATGGACTTTGTTCTTTGATTGATTTTCCTCAGGGTAGAAGCGGAGGGCAGGGGTGGGCTTTTTGATAGCCCCCAGGCTCTCAGCCTGCATGTTGGGGTTTACCCCAGTGAACAAAAGGTTTGCTTCCCTGCGCCTTGGACAATGGACAGCAGTTGGACAGTGGAAAGAATACTTCAAGGAGCCCCTCAATCCCACCAACATGCATTCCAGGATGGAAGCAGAGCTGAGAGGCCAGGGGACAGTTAGACCGATCTTGGAGGCAGAAGTCCCTGAGGTAGGGAAGCTACTCCACTGTTGATGAAATCTGCTCTGGGTATCTCAAGGCTCTGGATGTTGTAGTGCTATCTTGGCAGACATGTCTCTGCAAAATTGCATGGACATCGGGGATGGTACCGCTGGTTCCCATTTTTAAGAAGGGGGACCAGAGGGTGTGCTCCAACTATCAGGGATCATGCTCCTCAGCCTCCTCAGTAAGGTCTACGTCAAGGTACTTTAAAGGAGCGTACAATCGATAGTCGAACCTTGAATCCCCCCCTACTCGGGGTCATTCAGTCCCTGTATAGAAGGAGTGAGAGTCTGGTCCATGTAGCCAGTAATAAATCGGATTGGTTCCTGGTGAACGCCAGGGCTGCCCTTTGTCACCGGTTCTGTTCACAACTTTTATGGATAGAATTTCTAGACCGGGGTGCCCAAATCAAGTCCTTGAGGGTCAGTATCTTTGAGGAAGGTTTTCCACAAGGTTTAGAAGTATGGGAATTTTTTTACCATTCCTCCCAGAAGCATTTGTGAGATCACACACTGATGTTGGATGAAAAGGCCTGGCTCTCAGTCTCTGCTCTAATTCATCCCAAAAATGTTCTCTCAGTTTAAGGTCAGAACTCTGTTCAGGCCAGTCAAGTTCATCCACATGAAACTCTCATCCATGTGTTTATGGACCTTACTTTGTGCACTGGTACACAGTGATGTTGGAACAAACTATTCACACAAACTTAGGAGCATGGAAATTTCCAAAATCTCTTGGTGATGAAACAAGAGATTTTGGACAATGCATCCTTTCCGATGGTAGGGTTTAGCTGTGGAAAAGCTATGCCACATCAAAATGCTTGTTCCCACACCATACATTTCATACAAAAAAAATGATCATCATAGCAGTACCCCCCCCCCACACACACACACACACACACACCTCCACCAATCACCACCAAAATGTTCCTTGTGCCAGTATTACAATTTCCTGAACATTTCTGCCAAATCCATCAAGAACTTTATAAGTTATCTTGGTAAAACATAGGAATACAAACAGATAAATGCCAGTGAAAATATAAGGTACTTATTTGAGCAAACGAAAACTTAGAAACCAATCAGTTAATACATCATTCTATTTCAAGAAGGTTCAATAAGTAATGTAATTGAGCACGACAGATATCACATAAAACACCAAATACAGTTTGTGCCATTTGAGTTAGTGGAAACAGATGATTGTATAGCAGTAACATGCTGATTATTGTCAAAATAATATCTTCACAGCTTCATAAGAGAATGTTTTTGCCTCTTGTCAAACAGCACAACCATTGTGTCACCAGCCATAAAACTTTGGCCCGTGATACTTGTGTGTATCACTGTATAAAGCTTCTGTAGTTCGTGTGTAGCCAGAGGCCGGCGCAGGCCCTCGCCTAATAGTCTACATAGCTCCACAACGACAAAATGATTCATTACCATGGAAACCACTAATGTGAGTCATCTTTTGAATAATCATCAATTATTCATGGAGCAGGGCTCTCAGACTGTTTTGTCTGCTTTGTAAACACCAACTAACTTACTGCTCTATGATGATTCCCAAAAGTGAAACAGTTGGCATATGTTTATGGTCAGTCTTTTGAACCTAAATCAACTCTCCTCTATTTAAAACAGTACAGGACAGGATATCTCCAGCTTTCATCTAGTCTACATCAATGACATTCAGTCAAAGGTGTAATACTTCGCTATGCAGAACCTGTGAACACAATGATCAGGATAAATTACATGGAAACACCAAACACTCTTCAGGAATCCCAAACACTTGTTTCATCAGTGGTGTTGATAACACAGTGTTTTCTGCCACCAAGGATCCTGGGAGTATTGTTGTCGAAGACCTACTGGATTGGATCTAGCATCAGTTTATTATAAAGAATCTTGCTGATCTCTCCTGTGGTGAGCACTTGGGACAGGTCAACTAAAACAGAGGATGAGAAATACAGCAGAGTATGAGCAATGCTACGTCAACACCATTGAAACATTTTGCCCTGGACAGAGGTCACCTATCCCCACTTCCCGATGACCTCTGACCTCTTGCTCCCAGCACTATGCTGCCAGTGGTGCCCCACCTATCTGTCAGACTACTGGTCTCAACCTCAAACAACACCACAACCATGTCACTGTCTGTGAATGGACTTTGTTTTAAGTAAGATAATATTCAAAGAAGTACAGAAAAAGGCTGACCAATCTCATCCACTGGAAAGTCTGAATGAAAAACAACTGCATGTATCATGCTTTGTAGATAAATACTCTGGGACAAGAGCCAAGGCAGCATAAGCCACAACAAAGACATTGTTCCTTACATGCTCCTAGGAATAAGAGGGATTTGTTCTAATACTTAAAGCCCAAGAGTGTTTTCTGACTTTTCAACAAGCGCCTGTGTGTGACTAGTCTCAAGCTGAATTACCCTTTCAAAATATGTTTTTTGTTTTTTCCAGCTCAGGGCCAGGATGTCTAAAGCAGATTTGATTTCTTTGTGAGGAGTGGGTGATTTCCTTGTGTATATAGAGACATGGCCCAGTTAGATAGCACTGTCTGCAAAGGCTGGAGTCAGGGCTCCTCAGCCTATAGATAAGAGAGGGACGGTTATGTGTTTCTGTGTGTTTGTGTGAGAGAGTGTTCAGATATCCAGCATATCTGAGCAGCCTGTTGAGCAGGACCCGGAACTGTGCGAAGCAAATAGTAACTGAAAATAAGGAACAGGGAATCAACAGCAGGATACAATGGAGCTGCCTTTGTATGGGCTCAAATAAGGACAATGGGAAAGGCTTTTAAACCTGTAAAATAATCTTCACAAATTAGTATAGTTATTAGCTGAAAACTGCTGCTTGTAAGCCTGTTAAATCTTAATGATGAAATCCAATGTTATACCTTCAACGAAAACATTATTTAAAAATTGTAATGTATGTGCTGCATATGTTATAAGTACAAATTTAGTTTTACAGCTGAATCTGACAGTAGAGTGAACATCCAACAAAAAGTAAATGTCATATCACAGTGCTAATGATCACTTTGAAAATTTACATTGTGGACAATGGAGAATAAATTTCAAAGTGATCCAGAATCCAGGATCTCTTCTGAATCTTCACCAAAATGTAATCAAATGGTCCTTGTGTCATTCCCAAACTATCCTACAAGTTTCATCGAAATCCATCCATAACTTTTTGAGTTATGTTGTACACAGGCAGCCAAACCAACAGACAAACGGCGGCAAAAACATAGCATCCTTGGCGGACCTTCTTCATTGGGGGGGGTCTGGCTTGGCAGAGATCTGCACTCTCAGAGTCCTTTTCTAGGTTCTGACTGTGATAATTCACCTAACTTGGTGGTCAAACCTGAGTGATAGATATGATTTTTCTTTATGGTAGATAAACTGAACCAGGAAAAACATCTGGAAATTGCTGAAGATTTATGGTATTTCATGTAACATGTTTTTCTGCCTGACTCCTTATTAAACCTGCTGGTGATTGGTGATGCTGTATCAGTGAAATTTCCCAGACATCAGGGACAATGAAGGTGAAAGCATTTGTTATGTATTTGATCTCTTCTGATAACACCTTACTGCCATACCAAACAAATTAACATGAGTGGAGGAATATTCCCTGTCTTCTACCACATGTTCTGTTTTAAACAGTACTTCCTCCATGTATAAACACCACATGTGTGCCATGTGCAAAAGGGTTAAGACATGCTTTTTTTCAGCATTACATAATAGTGAAATTAGCAGAAAATCACACCAGCAAACTTTAGTAAATCACATTATCCTTAACCTTAGTAAATCCCACATTAAAATACAAATAGGTCAGCTACAAAAGTAACTGTGTCCCAGCTTTTCCACTTTTAAGTTTTTACTGTGCCTCTCCATTTCAGTAGTATTTTTACACACACACACACATATATATATATATATATATATATATATATATATATATATATATATATATATATATATATATATATATATATATATATAAGAGCAAGCAGGGATTCATACTGGGGGAAAGTCTCAGTATATCTAGCCCAATTATTTTCACAAGCATACTGGATCAGAAGAATTACAGTTTCTATTACACTATCTATCCTAGTGAGGAATGCGACAATTTCTCATTATTATGAGCCAGTGATTTACAAAGTTAGGATAAGAAACCAAAGTGGGTTGCAAACCCATTTTTATTATGTTTAAGGAAAATACTTAATAGTGCTGTGCTATGTGTGCAATTGATTTTTATGATTAAAATAGAAGAAGAGCATCTTATTTCAATATTGGTCTGCTCAGTTTAGCAGATGCAGCAGGGATCTCTCTCTTTCAAACCTCGACCTGACATATGATGATGTTGAAATGAAGATACAAGGAAGATTTTTATAGATGTATATATTGGGGATTGCTAGATAATGAAGGCTTAAAATGAGTGAGACTACAAAACTCTCATCTTCGTTTATATGTACAGATGCAAAATTACCAAATTTGTGTCACTGTCAAAACACATGTGGAAATGGTAAGTAAAGGCTCTATCAAGCAACATGTTGACATACTACATTAGTATTGTAGTAGTAATAGCAAAATATACTATCGTAACATTGCATTTTTCTATGACTTACTATGTGTTTTACCAAGCATTGCATGTTAATAATCATTTCTGAAGTTATCTTGTTAACTGTGACTGACTTTACAACAGGGGTGCCCAAATTTTTATTTAAATTTTTTTAGACAGGGCCAGATTTGATAATGTGGAGATTATCAGGGGCCAGTAGCCTGGCAAACCCAGCAATGATATGAATTCAGACAATACACAGACTGAGCTTAAGCGTACCCGTACGCCAGTATCTCACCTCAAACGGCAATATGAAGAAACAGTACGAAACAAGACCCCTGAAAATGCATGTCCAAAAAAACAGACATCTATAACGGACACTATACATCTATAACGTGACACCCTATCTGCCCAGCTCCAGAAGGCAAAAGGAAATAACTGTAGCAATCACTTATCACATCGCTAAAGACATGGCCCCATTTATTACACAGTAGAGCAAGACCGATTTTTTTTAAAAGATCAAAACATTAGATGAACGATACTCTATGGCATTTTTAAGTTATTATATAGCCAAACAGCAATAATTATCAACTAAGCTTACTTATAATAATCTATCTATCTATCTATCTATCTATCTATCTATCTATCTATCTATCTATCTATCTATCTATCTATCTATCTATCTATCTATCTATCTATCTATCTATCTATCTATCTATCTATCTATCTATCTATCATGACATTATTACACTTAATGAACAGCTAAATTAATAGTTCAACAATAGTTAAATGATAGTTCAATAGTTAAGTATGTTGTTGTGCAAATGGAAACTATGCACATTTTGGATTAGAATTGAATAAAGATTTTACTTCATTTAAAAAACTCGAATCGTATAGAATCGTGATATAATTTTTTTTTTTCGAGAAAACCGTGATAGATATTTTTTCCAGAATCATGTAGCCCTTGGTCAATGACTGTCTTTTAAACTGCGCTATGACCAACCAGAGCAACAATGTGACGTATATAGAGCAAGGAAAACGAGTCTAAACTCTATCTCGTTGTTTTAACATCCTATAGGCTAGGTGAACTAATGTTATAACACCGGTACAGTGGAGGAAAAATATCCGTTTACGTACTGCGTAACCGACCATAGACTGTATATAAATTCGTACTTCTTCAACCCTGTCGTCATTGTGCTAAACCCGCCCTATAGTTACACAAATGGTGCATTGTGTAAAATTTTACCGGTCCTGACTGAGGCTCTATGGAGCGAGACCAACGATTCAGGCAAAAAAATAGTTTTTGCCAAGAGACGCGGGCTAGTTTACTAGGCTAAGGGGCCAGTGATCCCTTCTGACATTTTAAACAGTAAAAAAAAAATTTTTTTTTTTTTTTTTACATCATTCAAAATGTAATATTTTTAGTTCCACGTACAAATACACAAGACCAGCAGTTACAGGAAACTATCTTCGTAGGTTGCCATGGTGATAGATTAATTTAACTCACAGATTCTGCGTGCTCACTTCCTGTTAGCTTGTCACATGTTAGCATGTTTTGTCTGGTAGTATCTCTTTACATTGAATTCCTTAAACAAGGCAACAGTCTCTGGACAAATTACAGAAACACAAGTGCCTTGATTTTCAGCTTAAAGAACATTGTTAATTACCTTCTGTCGTGGAAGCAACGGCCTTCACTGTCAATTTTCCTCTTTTTATTTATAGGCGCCATTAGCGAGAAGGGTTCACGGCAAAGTCAGATAGAGTTAGAGTGGTGCTGCCACTATCAGGTCAAAGGATGAATTGCATTTTTAAACTTTTTGGATTTATTTATTGTGTTGGACAGTCTAAGCGCCCCATAAATATAAATATAATAAATTATAAAACTGAAGCTGTGGGCCATATGAATTCTGTGATTGGATTTTGGCCATGCCTGCTTTTCAACATGCATGCTAGTCCTTAATGTAGATCAGATAAAAAGTAGAATTTATTCAACAAAAATTACAATTAGAGCTATTTACAATTGATTTTTTATAAGCTTGGCTTTGATGAAGGTGCTCTTGGGGTTTTGTGCCAACAAAGGTTTGGGAAGTCCTTCTTCTGCCATTCTTCATGAATATAAAAAAAATGCCTACTGGAATTCTGAACATATTAAACAAACAAACAAACATTAAGGTCATCATTTATAAATATTGATTAAAGGGTGTAATATAAGCTCCTCAGCTCAAGAAATAGATCAATGGTATGATAACCATGTCAATTCAGCATTTTGCAGAATGAACCAGATGAACAGTAAAGATTAGTCACACACACACACACACACACACACATATATATATATATATATATATATATATATATATATATATATATATATATATATATATATATATATATATATATATATATATACATAGATACATACATTCATATATATATATGCTGAAAGTGCACAAGTGAAGACCTAGGGGAGGCTGGGGGACAGGCTTGGGTTATTGGGTCTGCCGTGTCGGACAGAGCTGGGACACTGTCGCCTATTGATCTGCACCCCTGGCACCTCTGTGCAGACTGTTGTTGAGAGCAGGTCTGCTGACCCTTTCTTTGGAGAGCTGAGCAGATTTGAGTGGTGCCGCAGCCCAGTGGCTGGGATGTGCAGTGAATACAGTCTGCATAGATAAACAGTGCCTTGTTTAGCCATTTCTTTGCCGCTGCTGAGCCTGCTGATAACAGTGGCGGGAGGGCAGGCGGCCTTGGCGGCAGTGGACGAGGCCTGGGGAGGCAGACACTCTGGCAGCAAAAAGCTCCCTTCCCACATCCCTCACACCCCCTGCCTGTCTAATCTCACCTCTTTTCTTTTCTCTCTTTTCACAGAGCAGAGCTCTGCCATTTAATTGCAAAGTAAAAGTGAAAAGTAAAGTATCAGGATGTCAAGCAGAAAGAACAGAAAGGGATGTTCATCCAAGAGACACTGAGCACTGGAGATGTCAGTAAGTACTGACACAGCATACAGGCACAATATTTCCCTTTGTCTACCAGAAAAACTCCTCACTCATGCTAAAAAAACATTGCAATGCAAGGCAAAGTTTTATTGGGTTATGATGTTTTGAAACCAACTGATCTAAATACCAGATGGAATTACATTCATTTTGGACACAGCAGGCCTCCATGTAGAGGTCTGAGAAACAAAGTTACAGTGTAGATAGGTCTACTGCGTGTTGTGCAGTACACAGTGGAGAGATGGGAGTTAAACTGCTCTCCCCCTCAACACCGCAAGCTGTCGTCTCATTGTCTTGGCCCGGCACCAGGCGCTGGAGTAATTGCAGCAGTGTGGCATTGTGGGGAATACTTTACATTCCTACTTTCACAAGGACGTTTTTCTTCTTTCCCTCCTTCACACTGCAACCTACCACAGATAAAACATGTCTCAAACTGTGCTGAGGCACTATCAATACAAAGACAATGCAGGTTTGTGTGGTGATGTGTGTGTCATAACCACGACATTCATGAAAATGTACTGCATATTACAGCCCCATGGCTGTGAAAAAATCATCAGACATAACAACTGATTAATGGAAACAAGTCATAAAGTGGCAGGGTGTGGTGTATAATGTGAAAATGTTTGGACAGCTTGTCAATAGCGTTAGGCAGTTTTAACAGCTGGTTCAATAATGAATGTTACAGAGAAGGTTAAAATCAAGTTGGACAGACTCCCAATTTTCCTTATCTTGTCATGAATTAAACTCAGCAGCATTTTCTACTCTCCTTTACTGATGTACAACATCCCCCCTACCATTTCAATTTATCATCTTTATCCTCAGAACCCTGCTGATAGCCCAAACATACCAGAGGATCAGCAATCAATAATGGGGGAATGTTTTGCTCTGAACCTACACCCCCCCCCCCCCCCCCTCCTCCTTTAGAGACCACCCCCCATATTCTCAACTTAAAAGACCACATCTGTTTTTAATATCCTTGCCTCTGTGTTGCAGTTACACAATCGTGATCAAGTGTGCTTTTTGAGAGGGAGAAACACTCACAAAAAGACAAGGAGTCATGCCAATACCAACACAAACATACACCCTTTTATGGCACACCAAAGGAATGAAGAACAAGATGTCACTGTGATCACTGTGCTTGTTGAAATTATCTAATAACATGTAGTTCGGATGCATGTTTATGCTTGAGGATCCTGTGGAATAACTCATTTGAATAAAAAGGAATGAAATGTGCATAGAAAATGTTGCCATATTGCCGATTCCTATGAACAAAAGCTTGATTAATAACATGTATTTCTTTGAGTCTGTAATAAAAAAGGAAAATAAATTGTCAACTGTAATAATACGTTTTATACAGTGTATCCCATAAAGCATTATTGACCTGGGGGACCACCAGGCCTTCCTACCCCCCACCCCACCCCCCCACTGGGGTAAACATAGAGATTTATTTATTTATTTATTTTAAAGAAATGTATACACGTTACAACTGACACTAACCATAATTTTAGCTTGAATATTAATCATGTAATGTCAGACTCTGGTCTGGCTCTGGATATAGATTTAAATATCTGTATAATAAAGGTGAAACGTACCCTTTACACTTCCTTGACATGTTTTCTATTAAATAAATCATAATCAAGCCTTACGAGGACAAATCCTTATTCTAATTACCCACACTGTGGATTCTGTCATTGACAGTGACATTTATTTATTTATTTATTAATTCATTATTAAAGGCAAATAAGGTGCACTTCAGAGTGTGCATTTTTGTTAGCAGTTGGTGTAAGTATTGTTAATAAATGTTGCATAATAACACAATAACATATATATATATATATATATATATATATATATATATATATATATATATATATATACACACACATATGCATATACATATACATATACATATACATATACATATACATATACATATATATATATATATATATATATATATATATATATATATATATATATATATATATATATATATATATATAAAGAATACAGTGCGACAACCAAAAATTAACAAATATGTTGAACTTAAATTTTAGAACTTATCTTGTTGTTGATTAAATCATACCAGACTAAAGCCTCCATATTTTTGGGGGGTCCACAGTTTAAAATCCACCTGAAACAATGATTTGTCTGAGTGTTTGCCATTGGTTGAAGTGAAGTGCATACAAAGAAATTGTGTAAAGAGCTCATCGATACAGAATTAGCAAAAAAAAAAGGTGGAAAGTACCCTTTTAGAAAAAAAAATCTTTATTAGTGTGTATTAGTGTGTACATGGCATTAGTGTGGAATGACCTGTGCTACTGTACAGACTCTTAGACTCCTTGCACTTTATCATTGCTGTGCACCACACTGACCACATTTTTTGAATAGATAACACTGGGATAGACGTGTAACGAGGAATTATCTGATATATTACAAAACTGGAAACATGACATAAGCAGGTCCAAGCTTTAAGGTCCTTGTGCAGTGTGAGCGCTATTATGACTCAAGATCACTTTACTTTGAGTATGGCTCTAGGATGTGTGCAGTTACTCTCAGTTGTCAGGTTATGACTACTGTCAAATGACAGTGCAATTTTTCAAGAGCTTGGGTACATCACTAGAGGGTTTCTATTTCCACAACTCTAAAACTTTGTAGATGAAATATACACCATAAAAAGATAGTATGTGACCATAAACAACAAGCATACAGACAGTCATTACAGGTATAACTCCAAAACGAAATTCTAAATAAATTTATATTCAAACATTTGTCTCCTCTTCAGACACCAGGACTACAGCAACTACATCTTTTGAGCTGTTTGTTCTTTCATTATGATCCCATGCTGGCATTCCTTTGGCTCACTTTACGATTGCGCCAGCTCAGACTGGCTCAATTTTCCCAAACAACAACACAACAATGTTGGTTTATGGAATTCTCTGATTCAGTGCAAACCCGCCATTATAATTATCAGTGCAATTAGCTGATTCACAGCATTTTAACACTGGGCCTGAACATACTCAGACATCTCATCAGTCACACTTAAAAGCCCTCCATCTCTGTGTGAAGCTGCACAGCACACACATAAAGGTTTTCTTCTTTACTAGGATGACTGCAAAACAGTTTCACAATATAGAAATAAATTAATAAATTATATTGTATGATGAATGTGTCACATCAATCTGTGTTTCATGTCTCATTTGACTGTCAGTGTTATGGCAGGCACATGCAGAGAGTACTTAAGGACTAAAGAATCTGACAAAGTGCAGCTCACATGCAATGATCACATTGTGCTACCAACAAATTAATCAGTATTGTAATAAAATGCAATAAAATGCATTTCATATATTGACAGACTGATCTGGAACCCATTACTTTTTCCTGCAAGTAACATAAGAATTTACAGAATGTTCTTTGAAAAGTCACTGTTTGCTTTGTAAAACTAAGCAATTAATACAAACAACACTTCCCTCTACAACTTCAGTAGACAGAATTCCTTTATTTCTATTGTACAAAATATTACAGTATCGTAACATATAGAAGAATATTCATTGAACCATGTCACATTATCAAGTTTGCTAATATCTTATAGTAATTCTTCATATTTAAAAATGTTTTCATGCTGAGTATCTACAATAAATTCTGATTTTAATTGATACAGCTGGGTCTGACTTGATGTAGTATGAGCTGCTTTCTGTCACCCAGGGTTCAGTTTTTGTGTGTCCTTCAGTGAACCTGCATTGCTGCCTCACATTATTCTCTATCTGATATTTCATGTGTATAGTCATGTATATCAGAGCCATTTGGAGTATAACTAACTTTATAAGTATAATTAAAATATTTAGAGATGAGAAGAGAAACAAGAATTGCCCAAACTTGTGGATACATGTTTTCACTTGGAACTGCAGTGTTTGTGGACCTCCCTCATTACTTGGGCACCACCTTTTTATTTTTGATCTTTGAGGTTATATTTTATTGAGAAAGCATAAATGACTTCTTTAGTAAGTCATTTAGTAGTCTTCTTCAAAGTTGCATCTGCAGATGATTATAGCAGTATGTAGTACATAAAAAATGATCATACTGGTCATCATCTCTCAGCATCACAGTGTCCACTATCTCTTTGGCTGTGATTCAACCTATACAACGCAAACAATGACCTGACCTTGATGATGGAGATAAAGTGAGCCTGTCACTGGAAGCCCGATGATAACATTTGTGACCTATGCCTCTGGCCACTTTTGTGCCTGGCTGGTGCTCTGCTGGTGCCATGCTGTCTTCTGCACACCAGCTGACTGAATGTTTCTTGTCTGTTTCTCACAACAGATAGCAAAATGTCTAGCCATCCTTGAATATCCCCAACACTGTCAACTCCACCCATATCTCCATGCATGACTGCACACTGTAAAGCAGTGAGCGCTTCCAGTGCTATCTGCTTCATCAGACCCTGATGATAATGTGGAGACTGGCGTCTGAGCTGACCAACAGCCGACGGGCACTCACTGTTCTGAAATAGAAATGTGTAAGAATGCTAAAATATCACACAAACTCAGCCTTTCTGTCCTCTGCATCTTTGATGATATTATTACATTATCATTGCTTGTTGAGAGAACAGATAAAACAGACAAGCACAGACTGCTTCATTCACTGTAAACCTGAATAAGTTAGCAGAACTCAAAAACATTCAAGGCAATCGATTGCTTCAATTATTTTAAGTTGATGAAACTTAAAAAATACAAGTTTCCAGAACTTAAAATTTAGATGCTTATTAAAGTATACTTAGATTAAAACATGACTTATTAACTTAGTATTCTAAGGTTCTGTCAGTCCTACTGGGAGACTAAGTCAGGGTTCAGTGTCTTTGTCCAAGGACACTTTGACATGTGGACAGACAGAGCCAGGACACGAACCTCTGACCCTTCAGTCATTGGACGATCCGCTCTACCATCTGAACCACAGCCGCCCCTGAATAAAATTGCTGTGTTTTGTGATTGTAATTTTTTTGGTGTGATAGATATTGGTGGTTATTTGGAGTGCTCTGAAATTGTATTTCAGCATCTACTACATCAGTTAAGATGAATTTTTTCAATGATCCTTATTTGAAACAATAGAAATAACAGTACAATATCATTCTCAGCATTTAATGACTTAATTCAACTCAGTTGTACCTCATCTATGTTTTTAAGTTATGTTCATTTATATCCATACTAGTTCCCCTTAATAAAGATATATTAGTTGGAAGTACTTAAAAAGAAGAACATGTTACAGCAACTGAATACATTTGAGTTAGTAGTACTATTACTGAAACTTTGAGTATTCACAACTGAATATGTTTAATTATTCTGAACATTCGGGTTTGCAGTGTAGGACTTGATCTCTGGCTAATGTTCAGTCCTAAATAAAATAATGCACAAAGGAGGACGTGCCTCTCGACATGTCTCCCTCTTCCTGATTTTTCTTCTTCAGCTGAAAGGTGAGGTGATTACAGTTCAGAGGTTGAGTACTGGTCTGCTGTACATGTGCGCTGCTGCTTCCTGTCGACTCTAAGTCTACTGGTTGTCTGGATGGGGTCACCACACAGGACTTTGTATTCAAAGAGAAGAACAAACAGCATAGACCTTGACCCTTGAAACCCTCCCCCACTCCCTGATGTCCTTCCAAATATCAATGTCTAAATCCTACATCAGCAAAGCTTATGTTCTCATATGGGATGTGTGAACAGAATGATGAAGTTAACCTAAAAAATGAAAAGTTAAAAATTATATCATATTTCAATATATTTATCAGTTCATAAAAATAAGACAGAGAATACAATTATATTAGGGAATCAATCTAAAGCAAATATTCAGAAATCTTTAGCTTTTCCGGCTGACTGGCTACTGTGATTGTAGCCATGCAAAGTGGGGTCAGTGGAGACTCCCAGTAAATGGCCGTGTCGCCAGTGCTCTCTGCTGCTGAGTCAACTGACGAAATAATGAACCACACAGGCTTGTTTGATTTCCTCTGGAGACAGCTGAGCGGGAGTCTGATCCACATACAGCCACGGCTCCCACTAACACAATCTGCATTACCCTGGCCTTTCGTTCTGTCTCTGACTGAGAGACAGCGTCTACGCAGGCCTTTTTAGGGTACATCTATTCACAGTGATTTATTGTAAATTAAAAAGCTGGGAGCTCAGTTGCACAGCTAAAATGCCCTCTCTGCCTGCTCATGCTCCGCACTGTCTAAATAGGATTCCATTTCCTTTCACATCCATTTTGTTTCTATTGTAGCAGACCAATAATTCATATAGAACAGTGTATTTTCCAGGGAAAGAGCTATTTAGCCTGGTAGTTTGCGGTACATGATAATCAGGCTGAGAATTATAGAGCTATAAAATATGACTGTTTTATATGAGACAAAAGAGGGGCATGTACATTCTGTTAAAGGTAGATTTTACAGTAAAATAAAGATTTTCATCAAATTCAATGCAAATAATTACAGGATGAGTCAAATTTGTTGTTTGGGAAGGCTTCTTTGAAATACAATAGGTTAGATATTACTAGGTACTTGTAATAAGTTATTAGTTGAAATGCCACAAGTAATTAACAACTTCAATTAATTTTTCACCACATTTGATTACATTATTTTTAGGTGGGCAATGAAGCTAAAAAGCCTAAAAATCTTAAATTTCAATCTACAATGTACAAATGTCTTATGACTTAAGCAAGAAGATAACACTAGTCCACCCACCTTGACATGGTCAATGCTTATATTCTACAAGTAAGCTTTTACCAAAAAAAAAAAAAAACCCTATATTTTTTAGCTAGTTCTTCAATCCAACTGCACATTCTTTAACAGTAATTTGTGACTGAATACATTTCTTTTGTATTATTCTAATGATTTACATTGTTACATGTAACTAACTACTCCCCAACACTGATGAAATTTCAGTATAAAAGACAGGATTACAGATGAGGGCACAACTATGAAGAAGCACATCATATCCAGCATTTTTCTGGGAAACAAGGAGGCTGGCTCGCATGCAGGCAGTCAGTGGTGATGTGTCTTGGCAGGCACAGATAGGGGCAGTGCAGTCATGGACCCAGTCATCATCATCTGGCCGCACATTCCTGCCCTATCTGTGCAGTAAACTGGATCTCCTTCTCGCTCTTATCAGCTGTCAGGAATTTTCTATCAGAGGCCCTCTTTCTCTCTCTTTCCTCACTATCTCCTTTGCTGTCTTATTCCGACTCCCTTGCTATTTTTTCTTTCTTCCTGTCCCTTCCTTGAAGCTGCAGAGCTGACACAGAGCAGAAACGGTTAATGGTCATTAAGATAAGGAAGCAAGGAGACGTCAGGCGGCTCCTAGGACAGGCTGGAACCCAAACAGCTCTGGTGCCTGCTGCGTCACTGTGAGTGAGAGGCCCTTGCCCCGGGAAGTGCCATTCACATAATGCAGTCATAACCGACATAACTGACACATTTAATGTCATTAAAAAAAAAATACAATACCCAAGTAATCTATTCTGCTTCTTTCTATTATGCCAACATTAAATAAACAAATGTCCATTTTACTTAACTAGGGAGAGCCTGTAGAATGAGACTTTAGTGTTTTGCTTTTCTCATCATCGCCTATTGTTCTCTGCATGTCACAGAAACACATTTGCTTTAAATAGACCAAGGACCAGGGTCACAGAATGTAACATTTTGGTAGCTTTAATGTTGCTATTCAAGTAAGTCTGTCAACAGTAAAAATGTAGATAGTCCACTTTAACCAGCTGGAGTTTCTGTGACATTTTGTTAACACTATAAACTCAACCTTTTTCTGACTTCTTGCATGGCTTCAGCTGACAATTTCAAAAATACAATAGCCTAAGAAAATATTTACATATGTATCGTATGTTGTACATACAGCAAACTACACTATTCCTATCCACATCTCCCAGTCCTTCTTGACTGTAATATATTACCATATGGTTAAAACCCATATATAGTGAACTGCTTTTGACTCCAACCAGTGAAAAGTTGGAGCTATTTCAGCTGCACATATGTTATTGGACAGCTCTATACAAGTTATACAAATAGCAGTCAAGTGACCATATTTCTCTTATTTCTCTTATGCTTATTTTACCACATCTATGTTAAAACAACAGCATAACCACTTTCTTCTTCTGAGGGAGAGGTGTCTTAAATGGATGATTTACAGAGGTCTACATTTACCATGTGCTTTTCTCATTATGTCCAAAACTGAATTACTATCCAACAACAAAAAGTAGAAGAGAAAATAATCAGACATGATAATACCTGCTCTCTTTATTATAATGTAGAATTACCGGTTTGTGTTCTTTATATTGCAAAAATAACATATTTAGCCTTTCAACACTGTCCTATACTTCCGATGAGCTTAACGAATAGGTTTTACACACACACACACGCTAAAATATTGCTGTTCATAACATTATCCTCATAATCCTGTAGTATCACAGGCAGAAGGGTCTCTTTTTTTTTCTCTCTCTCTCTCTCTCTCTCCCCCCCATTCACCCGGTATGATGACAGACCCCTGAGAGGGGCCCTTTGTTGGTAATTGAGCTTACCTCATTTTCAAAATACCAGGAGCCCTGCTGGATAATAAAAATGTGCCTATATTGGGGTGCATACATGTATTTCTGGCAGAAGCCAAACAGCACTCTGCACAAAAAACAGAGCTGTACTTGTTGAATTTGACCAGAAAGAAGGAAAAAGTTTTTTTTTTTTTTTTTTTTTTTTTTACAGTCCCTGACTTTTCATAGGTCAAGATTTTTTTTCCCCTGCTGCCTTAACTACAGTGGGAGAGTGGCCTTGCATGGAGCCTGACTAACTGGGACCTTCATAATATCCATCAGAGAGCCTGTAATTACTAAGACAGCAGTGCTGCCATCAGGCCACGCCTCCAGCACTCTGCAGGCTTGGTGGCCTGTAAACGTGTCAGCAACAAGATGTCTCCTCTTCACTGTTACATTTCCTTACACACAAAGGATGGTAGAAAACACTTACCAATGAATACAACGTGACTGAATTCTGACCTTTCCACAACAAGTGATGGCAAAGAGAATTCCTGATTTTTTTTCTCCCTTAATAGGAAAAGCCAATTTACAGTGCAGATATAAACTAATAATTAGAATGATAACTAACAAATCTTGACAGCTCTGTCACACCACAAACAACACTGACATATTGTAAGATGTGGCAAGTTACTGAGTTGGTTGTAAGATAAATCTTTGGTATTTTTGATGTTGGAACATCATTTTAATCATGGACTTCCACAACACCCAGCATACATTTACACACATTGTAGTGGCAGTCTTTCCTGAGTTTCCAAAAATAGCATTAAAGGCTGCAGACACAGTAATTTCTTTACACGTACGACATGACATCTTTACTTTGCTTTATGGTTCTTACAGACATAACTGGAAATACTCTTGTTAATTTGCCTCCTTTTACACCAAAAATATCACACTCTAAGAGAAAAATTTCCACAATATTCTCTTGAGAATTTGTTAAGCAAGTGATACAGAGTTGAAAGTAACTGTACACAGACACACTGGAACATTTTTCTCCTCCTTGCTCATACACAATCTCTAGAACTAACTATTGGCTATCTTACAATCACAGTGGAAGCTGGCAGACAAACGTCTTTGAAATGTGATCCTTGGCCCAGTCAAGGCCTGCCTCCCTCACCCTAATTGCAAGATTATATCCAGAACAACATTATTTTAACTTGGAGTGAGACAGGGGAGCCCTTTAATGCAAAGTAAATTCCTCTTGACTTGCTATTTGTACCAGTGGCAAAGACTTACTAACTTCACACTGCCAAATGAATGCCAGATTGTTTGACTGCAATAAACAATGACTGAAGTGTAAAATTCCTTCTGAGCCATTGTGAGCACAGCTAGTATCACAACATTAAAACATGACAGTTTTGTTTTTCATGGAAACATTGAAATTTAGAAAGTACTTGTTTGGCCACGTAATCTGTGGGAGAATGTTACTGGCAGTTAAATATGATATATTAGACTTTACTACACTGGAAAACTCAACACATCTTTACACTTTTGACTTATGAAATAAAATTCCTTCTTCATTTTGCTTCAATTACCAAAAGTGAGTGGCCTTTGAACAGCAAGTGAAACTTATCCGAATGATGTAATGTCAATTTGCACTGTAGAGTGGCATTTACTCCCAAGTGATTCTGAATTTAGTCTAAACAAATAAACTATTATCAGCGTCTTTTGTCAGATGTCAGATTGTAAACTGTCTAGGTTACTTCTATATTCATTTGAAGGCTAGCGCCGGACTGGGACCACAGCAGGCCTTGGATTAGCTTTGTTAGCGGTTTAGCTATTTCAGTGGTCATCTGGGTATCAAAAAATCCTAAACAACAGACAAAACCTTTTAAGTATTTGCTTAAACTTTCAATGCCCCATAATCATGCCAGTAATGACAGTGCATTTGCTTTGTCCAAACACCAGGGGCTCTGTTCTAAACACATAGAAACACACACATACACACAGGAATACACACACACACACACACACACACACACACACACACACACACAGAGCAGGAACAATGATTGATGTTAGAAATTACAGGCTAACGACACTGAGGCTCTTTCTAGTCATTTATATCCTCTAAACACATAAACATAAAAGGGCTATGCTAAAATCATATTCCATTTATAAACTGAAACAAACTATTAGCAAAATCAAAATGCTCACAACACGTGCAGGCAGTTGTAGGCAGAGATGATTTTTAAGTAATCTAAAGGTTAAAGAAAAACTGCATGATGATTTTATCGTCATTAATGCTGGATAATAATAATATTTTCCCATACATCATCAAATAAATATAGTAATGAGCAACACTTGTGTTTTACATAGTGTAGGGGTGCAAATGCATTTCAGTCAATGACAATATACAGATTTACTCTGCAGTTTGATTGGAAGACAAGTGGGTTTAAAAAAGGGGAAAAAAAGGGGGGGGGTTAAATATCAAAGGCTTTAGTTAAAAAACAACATTTACCCAGAGGGGAAAATTGTACAATTACCTACAATGTGCCAGACTGCTTGCCAGTTGAGAAGGAGGTCATGGAAAATGTACATATCCAACACAGAAAGAAGCAAAACCACAGTTACATAAGAATTCCAAAAGCATTGTCATTCTTAATTTTAAAAACTAATCTTTTCTTTGTTTACAGTACCAAGAAATTTTGCAGGCAGTCTGTGTGTTTGTGTGTGCAAGCTCATACAAGTAAGCCTCAATTCATGCATGGTCATTTCCCTTCTGTTGACTGAAGTGAGTCAGAATAAATTATAGTAACACAAACACACACACTAAATTAAACCCTGATGTATCCATCACACCGTCACCTCTGGCCTGTACACTGCATTAACAGTTTGAAGTCTGCCAAGGTATATAACAGTACACTAAAAGTATGCCTATTAAACTCTTCAAAAAAAAAAAAAATACAGATCATCCTGTCACAACATACTGCATGAGTGTGAGTGAGAAAACAGGACGGTGAATTAGCATTAGTCTTGTCAAAAGGTCAGGGTTCACATCGGGGGTAGAGTGGCACTATGACCACCTTGCTGGCAGTTGATGTTTGATGTTATTGGCTGCCTTGCCCTCAGCAGGTGAACAAACACTCAGCTCTGAGGAACATGACGCTTCTGGGGAGCTGATGCTGTCATCACCTGGAACAGAGTTAGAGGTAAGGCTGCTCTTAGAACAGTGTTTTCAGTGGAGGTCTGTCATTAATTAGGCTTTGTAGCCCTGACCCATAGAAATCTACAAAGCAAATCCTATACTGTATAAGATATGTTTTCTACATTAAAATAGAAATTCACTAGGTCTCTGGTATATTGTTGAAAATATAGTTATAAATGAATAATTATCTTCAATGTAATAGCAACTTGTCAATAGTGTTCAAAAAATAATAGGAGAGCACTTCAGCTGCACTGCAAACATTTATTTATTATTTTCACACTATTTTATAACATAATAATCCACTGATACCCTCCCCTAAAAAAATATCATTATTGATTTTGCCTTTTGTGTGTTTAATGACCATGCATGCCATTAAACTAATCTGTGAAGTAAAAACATAAGATATTTATATAAATAAATAAATAAGAATGAAATAATTGGACAAATCTACTGTGATCTCATCCATTGTTTCTGGACTGTTTCAAGCCAGGAAGTTGTGCTTGACCATGTTAGTTCTTTGGAACCATTGGCGATCATATTTATGGAAAAAGGTAGACCTTCTGAAGCATGATAGGTGAGCTAATGCACAGGCTAACTAACAGTAATAAAGTTACAGTAACTCAGACCCAACTATCTAGTTGACACCAGTCGTATTTACATTACACATTAGTTTTACTTTGGAGCAGCTACAAATATCTAACTGACAATGAGATAACATAAGTCAACTCATCTTTCATTACAAAGAAATGACATAATCCTCATTTCAGGATTACATTTATTTGTAAATTGGGGTCATAACAACACCCCCCCTAACACTACATGCTACATAACAATCTTATTAAATGTCATATTTTGTTATTGTTTTGACTGAGCAACATGTAGTTTTAGTAACATCACATTGTGTCTTGAAATTGCTCCTTCGTAATCTATTGTTTTTTGATTGTACATTTTACTATAACAAACTAAACTGATTTTACATGTTAGTCACAATTGCCCCATCTCTACAGCCTAATGACATTAAAAATGTTTCCAATGTGGTTATAAACAAATATAGCTACAGTATATGACACATAATTACTTTAAACATGCCTTAGCCAAGACTTGGGTAGCATTTCCTCTTAACTCTGTACAAAACGCTAACCTGAGACACATAATGTAGAACAAAGAATAAATCACTGAAGAGGCTGTAAATAGACCAACGAAAGAGTCATCCACTGCCTTGTTTGTTTGTACTCTTTCCCAGGCTGTCGAGAATCATTTACACTTAGCCTTTGGCAGCATCCACTTTGGCACAGGTTTGAGCTGGAGGAGACCTATAAGGCTATACAGGCTCAGCTCACAAGGAGATGAGGACATTTGTTCTCCACCCATCAACACTCAACATTACCCCACCCTGCACAGCACCCTCCTCTGGCTCATATCCGGTTAGCCTGGCCAAAAGGCAGATGTACAAAATGTTTTTTTTTAGAATATTAATATAGGGTACAGTTACAGATACAGTACAGGTAAACATTTTAAAAAGATGTCCTTACTGCCTGACTGCCACTGAGACTGTTTGCTATAATTTGTCTATTTTGTTATCTTTGTCACATAGTTTTATTCAGTTGCTACAGTAAATGTGAACAGTGACTGGCACGAATATTCATTGACAATAGCAATAGATTAATGAAGACTTGAAGACATTTGAAGCGCAGCTGCATTATTATTGTCTTATCATTCAACTTCCCACGTCTCCACACTCAACAATGTTAGGCCTATTTGTATGCGTAGTGCATGCTTATATTAATTATATTTGATTAATATTGATTATTAGACTATTGAATACTTGAATAACATTAATTTTGCAAGCTTGTAAATTCATATGTTTTATGTTGTTGCAGCAGCACCCCCCCCCCCCCCCCCCCCCCCACACACACACACACACACAATGAGTGTGAGCTTTTAGATGATGTGTTTACTGATGTGCTTTATCCAAACGGCCTCAGTTGGGCAGGTACTCAGCCTCCAGTCATCCTCACCCTCAATCTCACCCATAATGCACCTGGAGCATGGCCAGGGCTGCTGTTAATTTGGTCTCATTATTAAGTTAAATGCAGCGCGAGCGGCAGTGCTGGAGCTAATGAGCAGTGTAGAGCTGGCTGTGCTGCTCCCAGCCTCATGTCCCAGCCATTAGAAAAATTAGAGAGTGGAAAATGAGTCAAGGGTTGGGAGGCCTTAACTGAAGACTTGAATGAAACTGTCTCTGATCTGAGTGAACTGTACTCTGACAGAGAAGGTATAGATGTTTACTAAAAGTAGCCCCCAAAAAAACTTGTGGCAAAAAAAATACGTTTATGTCAGTCAACATAGTGACGATTAGAGTAACTCCATTAAAAATAAATCAGATGAACAGTGTTTGGAGGGTTGCTTTCATTTATTATAGTACATGCACCCTCAAATGTCACCTGTGACATGGCAACCAAATTTGTCATTGGTGCAACTAAAAAAAATTAAGATGGCACCGGTGTGACCAGTAGTCCACTTAACTTAGTGTTAAATATAATACAATAGCGCAATCAGAGGTAATTGTGACTTATAAGTCTGGTACAGTTTTGGGTCAAAACACGTGAATATTGAGATCGACATGTCCACTAAAGGTGTTTGTTGCAGCAGACACGTTAACGGTAGGAATACTGTAGTAATGTTCACCCAATTCAGATAAGAATAATCACTTACACAACCATTAGTTCGTCTGGAACTCACTGAACATTATTAGTGGACATCGCGTTTAGGGTTGTCAACCGTCCTTCAAAATACGGAATTGTCCCGTATTTTTAAAACAAAAGTACGGGTTCCATATCGAGCTGGAAAGGGACGCAATTTGTCCCGTATTACCGTGAGAATCAACACTCGTTATTAAAATGTCAATGGAATGAAAGACTACATGACGCCATGTAAGGAGTTTTACGGTACATTTACATCAGACTATATTTCCTGCTCTTTGACCAATGAGCAGACAGCAAACTCACACCCGCGGAAAACTTAAACAAAGCACTGCAACGCAAACACCTAACGTAATAATACTGTAATACCTTACTGTACGCACACACGCACAGGAAACAAATCGCTACAGTGAAAATGCCGAACGTAATAGGGAGCCTAAGTGACGCGATTCTATTCCCGGTCGATTTCCGGGCAATGGGGCCGAAGTGCCATAAAAATTAACGCGAGTCAATGGAGGGATAAAAGTAATTTTCTGGTCCCGTTTGAAATGTGCTACAGTTTTCACAATTTTAAAGATACATGTTCACATTGAGAAAGCACTCACTTTGGACAGGCATCCAAAGTTACGTTAGGTTTTATGTGAGAGTAAGTAATGGACTACAAGGTTCGTCTCACAAATATGACGTCACCACCAAGCCTCACCGTCAAACTCTTTGAAAATGGCTGTGACTTTGGCGAGCTTCACCTCCTTCTTTCAGGACAGGCAAGAGCATCAAACGTGGAGAAAACCACTTTAAATCGGGGCATGTGGAAAGTGGCAGCAACTCCGGGGGAGAGATAGTTGGTCGAGTGAGAGCCAGCATGCGGGACAAGCTCTCGTCAGCCGGGAAGCGGTAGAGGGAACATGTGGAAATGGTGTTGTGGTTACACCGGGGCACAAAGCACACAGGTATTTTCAAATGAAAAATAGAAAAGGCGGTATATGGTTTTGAAAAGTTTGCAGGAAAAGATTATGTTGTGACGTCAGCTATGCGACGTCTGATATGTAGTCCAAGCAGAGTCCAAATAATTACATATTTTTACACGCTAATAAATCACAAAACACGTATCAAAGAAACTCCAAACGCACATCATCGGTTATGGTTTTAATTGAAGTACAACAAATGTGTGATTCAGGGCATAAAGTAAAGTGGACCGGAAAGTAATTATTTTCTCCTCATTCACTCTCATGTTAAATTTTTACGAATTTAGGCCCAGTGGACCGACCGGAAGGGGCGGAGACTTAGGCTCCCTATTACGTATTGAACATACTGTACCCAATGCACATATACTGCATACTGACTTTGATAATGCGGAGGCCAATAGGCTGAGGTGCTAACACTTCTTACTGTAGAAATGTCTGCATGGGCCTGTAATACTGCATTGACCAGAAACTTGAGTGACTTACATAAAAAAAATATTTCTCAATCTTTCCATTGTTTACATAAAAAATCAAAGAGATGTAAATCAGATGCAATTTTCCCTAAAATGTGTTAGAATGCTGGAAATTGCATCTTAGAAATACAAAATGTTCTGGGGCCCATGAAGGTATTTTTTCTCAGGGAGTGAGAAAAAAATTCTCACTTCTACTTCCGGTCCATGGGTGCTTCGCTCGCCAAAAATTTGAATGGGAGTGAATGGAGCGAGTCAAGCTAAATTCTGATTCTGTTTGACAAGTCCTAAGAAAGTGCAAAGAAATATTTGATGTGTCATAGGCAGACCACCTGTTTTTGATGGGAAGCAAACGTGAAGTTAGGTTTTATGTAGGCTTAGTAAGAGACTACAATGCGTCGCGTATGTGACATCATACTCCACGCAGCTGTGGTGTGGAGTCTGTGGTGACGTCACATGTAGTCCAAATTATTAACAGGTTTTACTTGCAAATGAATTCGGCTGTTGGTTAATAGAAGGAGTTTAAACACACATCAATAATTATAATTTATTATGAGGTACAGTACAACATGTGTGTGATTCAGGGCACATGACAAACCAGATACAGGGGGGGCTTGATCTGCCTTTGCAGAGTCTCCGCTCTCCGAGTGCCTTTATAATTAGTCTGGGATTTCCATGTGAAGTTTTTTTTTTAATTACTTTATTAGCCAGTTTATAAAGCCAGCTTCAACTAGACAAAAAAAAAAACAGAAGGATGAGTAAGATTTCAAATATTCAGGCCCATAAATAATAATAATAATAATAATAATAATAATCATCATCATCATCATCATGATAATAATAAAAAGACCAAAAATAATAGAGAGATAGGAGCATTGTTCCAAAACGGTATTGTTTCATCACCATTTGTCACTTCTTATTGGGCTGGGCTAATTGGGGAAATCCAATGAAAAAAAGTTTGGACTTTACCTCTAAAATATCTTGTCAAAAATAAAGTGTGTGAAATCTCATACAAACGTATTCACTGATACTATCCTTCTAAGAGTTTTATTGTAAGAATGAAAAAGGACTTGGATGACTCAGGTTCATTCTGTGAAGGATCCCCAGAAACAAATGTACTTTTATTTTGGTTTTATAAGTTTTCTACTAAATTGTGGAACGATATCTTGTCAATACTATGCAGAAATGCTTATCTAAATCTTGAATTTTCAGGATTTTCAGTGGAGAAAGTGAACATGTAAAACTGCTGTGTTAAATGCAACATGGCCGAAAAGTCTTGATACACTTAACTTTTGTGCTGGTGCGGCTCAGACAAAAAGTTAGGTGCACCAGTGAAAAAGTCCTGTTCCATGACAAAGTGATATTTTAACAAAATGGGTATTGACACAGTACTGTGGCACAAAACATCAATTTGTCTATTTCCACACAAGTAATCAGTGTCTTGTTATATAGCAATGAACACTATAAAACAACATATAGAGTATTTAGAACAATAATTCTATATTCTATACAAACATACATACATTCTATATAAATTCTAATTTGTTTTTTCCATCAACTGCGATAGTACTGTAGTAGCAAAATGCACAAGAGAATGTGAAATATAGGTCATATATCACCACAGTACTGTGGCAACAGGAGGTGAATGAGTTCATGTAACAATATCCATGACTGGCTCTAGTACAAGTGCTAACATTTGATTGGCTCTGTGGCAATAGACAAAGCAATATTTTGGCAGCAGCCATTGCCATTTTTTAAATACTCTGGATTGTTTCAACATCCTTTTACATTATAATGTGAATGAAAGTGGCCTCTAGATAATACAAAAAGGAAACCCAATTCCTCCAGTAAAAACCAGTAAATAATGATGTGTTTACAGTTGAAGATTTAGTTTTTGCTTGTAGCTGAAGCACATTGTATGAAATATCATTTTTTTTCTGTTTAAATAAAAATAACACCAGAAAAGGAAGTTGTTATTGTTTTTAGCTGATTCAAATTTTTTTTAACAGATTGTTATTATCTGAGTTACTTACTTTCTAATTCTCAATTTTCCTTTTAATTGTACCCTGCTGTAGTACTTTAAGGTTTTTAGCTAAAAATGTCATTCTTAATGGGACTGACAAAAAAATTGTCATTTTTGCCAACACTACTGCTTCACCATACTTTGTCGCAAAGACTTTATTTAAACTTAAAAACACTGGTATTTTTGTCCTCTACACTGGATGTCATTCTCATGATGGTGCAATTTACGGTTCTCAATAGAGAACTCATGAAACCAAAATCTGACTTTTTTTTAATCATCACTAGAGCATGAGAGAAGCAAAAATTAACCAGAAAAATGTCTCAATAACTCACCCTCATGGCAAAACCAAAAATAGTAGTCAAATAAGTTTCCACAAATGTTGCTATGGTTCTCAGAATTCAAACAAACCAGGATTTGAAGATCTAGCTCTTTTTAAAGTGAAATAACAGGAACCTGTTTGGGATGATGTCAGGGCCTTCTCTCAATAGAAAAATTATTTCTGTCTCATGTTTAGTTCAGTGTTTTTAAAATTGCCCTAACTCACTTATTTTTCACAGTACATGTACTTGTCCCTCAGATCCCCCTGCCACTCTTCATCAGCTTTGTTTTCACCAATTATTTACAGTTTTCCCAAAAGTTGCAGGAGTTTGGCAGTATGTTCACACTTATTTTTTTACATGTAACAGAGTGTGGAGCTGTCTATGCTTCTCCCCTTTGAAGTTCCAGCTACTGCTCATCACCATGGCAACAGTGCTCCTGGGACTATGAAAATCACCAAATTTGTATAAATCCCCATGAAGCTTTGGTGCTACCGTCATGGGTTGAAATGTCCTTACACCCTGGAGAAGCAACCTTGGCTTATATGATTACCGGTATATATTTCAGAGCAAATAACAGAAACAGTAATCCCTTTAAAGTGTCTGTTAAATGTAAGAATAGAACGGTATTATGTCTACCAACTATGTAAATTCCCACTGTATATTCACACACTACTGGTCATTAAAAAGTTACAATGGTATGTATACGTGCATATTTGCATTTGCAACCACAGATGTGCTGTAAACACCTTTTTAGTATTGTGAAAGATGCTATCTGAGCTGCGTGGGTGGCAAAGATCCTGCTTCGGGGGAGCTGTGGTCACAGAGGAGGAGCAGGGCACTACAAAAATACACAAGCAAGAAGCAAACATGGTACTCAGCATATCAAGCGTTACTACACTTAGTACTTTCAAAGACTGGAAAAACGCTGATTTGTGTGGCATAAACTGTTACATGCGGCCACCACTCTGGAATAGTATCCATCTTAAGTCATCTCAGGGATTGTCTATCATCTAGCTGCTCAGTCAGGACCGTGAGAGACTCAGAAGGCTCAGGAGTCCTGTGTTTAGATGACTTTGAGGATTTTTCCTCTGCAGTCTTGCTAAATTGTCCAAACACG
The DNA here is from genome assembly GCA_020466265.1 of Siphamia tubifer. NCBI lineage: Eukaryota > Metazoa > Chordata > Actinopteri > Kurtiformes > Apogonidae > Siphamia > Siphamia tubifer. Next base: position 23,139,593 of record CM035788.1, on the reverse strand, counting down.
ACCACACTGGCATTCATTTGCACTTCATCCCAACACAGCTTATCTTGACCACACAGTGACAATGTTTTTCTGGGAGATACTGGGGAGATAGTTGGCCAAATCTTTGAAACTAAATCAGGAGCTTAGAGAGATCAGCAAGAGGCTCCATTTTGATATTAAAACAGAGAGAAAGATCAGTTCACTGTTTGGGTTTGGCTGAACTCTGCTAAGAAGAGAGAGCCTGAAGGAGGACCATAGTATGATGATGATGATGATGATGATGATGATGATGGGGAGGAGGAGGATGTGATTTAAGTTATTTCTACAATTAGACTGAATGTGTTTTGCTTAAGATTTATCTCAAGGGTCAGAGGTCGTAGTCACTGAGCTGTGTTTGAGTGTCTCATCCAGCCTCTTGTCTCTTTCTCTCTTTAGCTGCACTTTTGAATAAGCGTGTGTCTGGGGACAGTGTAAAGCAAATTCCTGTCAAAGTATTGTCTTCTTGTAAGCCTACTTCTGATGGCAAGAACTTAGCCATGTTTATAGCTGCGCAGGTTCAAAGAGAGGCCAGCAGCACAATGGAGCAGGGCAAGTTGACTGCACCACCACTGTGTGGGAAACACCATCACACACCAAAAATCAAAACAAAGACACAGAAGGGGAAAAAACTCTGCAAGGATGAAGGAAATTGACATTATTCCTTTACTGTTTTGCTACATTGAACTCTGCAAAAAACATTTCCTTGGCACAACAAGAGGTCCTGTTACACAATAATGTACTTTTAAGAAAGCTGACAATTGATATTATATTAACTGCTGGATCAGTTAAAAACATGCTTTTGTTGGTCAAAAATATTTTTCAACTCGCCTCTGATGAGTGTGTAGCCTATAAATAATTTTGGACTGTGAGCTGGGTGGGTAGATGGGACCATTAGGCCATCTATAGGGCAGTGTTGTCAAAACTATTACGTCAGTGTGCATGACACTGCTGACTGGTTGTAACAACTTTTACTTTATGTTGACTTCCCATCATTAGAACAGAAATCTGTGCATATTTGGCATCAGTGTAGGTGAAGGGCAGACTTGGACGCCACATTAAAAGGATAAAACTGGAGTTTTGGTTTTGAGTAAATGTTTGGCTAACCCAGCTTCATCACATGTCCAGCATTTAACTAAATAGTGTGCTGACATTGACCATCACATACAATAAAGGCAGCCAGTCTTCTTGTGGTGGCCTTCTCACCCCAACCAGCCCCTATGACCTGTCCTTCAGACCCCCCTCCAAAGCTTTAATCCAGCTAACCTTGTCAAAACCACCAGACCTCATTCAGAACAAGCAGATGACTCTCTGCACGCCAGTGGCCTCTATAAATAGACATTTCATTGAGGAGCAGCAGGCTGAATGGGAGGTATTGTAAACAGCAGGCCAGCCTAAAGCCTTACTCAGGGCTAACCTGGGAAAGTAATGGAAAGTGACATGCTGCAGCCATGAGGCACGCAGTACAATAACAGACTGACACCACTCTACCACTGTCCACTATCCTTCACTTCACTTGTACAATTTTTATCTCACATGTGCCAAAAAAGTAACCGATTTTTACGAATAGCAGAGGCTGGATATTCTTTAGGTTAAGTAGCAAAACAATATGGTTCATGTTTGTTGTTGTTTTCAAAATAAAAACTTTCTAGTGTTCTACGTGTCTAAACGATACAAAACAGAAGATATTTGCATAGAGATAAAAAGTCTCCTCATTCAACATTTAGTTTTTAAAGAAATTCTAAAACACTATCCTTAGACGACTAAAATAGTAACTTTTTCGTACAGACACCATGTCTGTGAGTTCCCTGATTTAGTGATCACTACCTCAGATTACTTATCCTGGTTTACATATTCCGGTTTACACACAAAACAGAGTAATATGTCAGTTTTGGCACAGGTAAACAGGTTTGGCATGTCCTCCTCAGGAAGAAAAATGTTTTGTGAACAGCAACTTCGAAAACTAGCTGACAACTCATTCAATCAGATGAGCTATTTAGAGAGGGCTGGGTGTATTTAATGTTGTCTCACAGGCGAGACAATTTAATCAGTGAGGCTAAGTGTAATCATCTCCTCAGCAAGTATGGGTCATTCTGATGATGTAGCAGTTCAGACTTCAATACAGACAGAAGTCTCAGGAATGAGTAGGGATCTGAAAAAGAAGTGGCACAGATGGTTGTCAAAACAGAGAAATGTAACTTTAATACAGAATAAAAATAACTGTCTTTTACTTTCACAGGTCTAGCATAATATAAGCAACACATTGATTTATATACAATTCACAGTTCATCTAGATATTGCCAGAGTATACTTGACTTAAATACAGCTACGTAAATAAAAAAAAATATGCATATCATAAAATATATAAATTATTTACTGATTACGATAGAGCAGTGGAAAAAAGCTTTTGAACAACTTTAAAATTCCACACAATCAAATTATTACCATGAAATATCTGGGATAACAAAATATCTAAATATACACGAAAGTCTATTTTTGTGTTTCAAAAGGTGTGGCTGCATAAGACATAAAGTGACAGATTGATTTTTCTGTTCTTGTTAACAGGAAAAAAATTACTAAAGTAAATTCTTGACAGTTTCAACATGTCATGCCCTGTTTGTGTTTCATTATCTCACTGAAACATCCAATTTTAATCTCAACAGACCAGAGCACATGCAGAAGTGAGCATGATATTGACTAAAAAGAGTGGATATACTTGGGGCATCCAAAAACCTTTTTTAATGGAAGTTATAGATTTTTTTTTTTTTTGCAAGCTACATATACCCTAATACAATGCAATAAATGTAATTAAGGCTCCAACAATCTGGCCAAAAATATTTAAGGGCAAACTAAAATACAAGATAAACATAAATAATGTATTAGAGGAAAAAAAACACAGTAAAATTATTTGTGATTATGAAGAATATAAGGAAGAGTAAACAAAAACAGTTTGTTCTAATGTAATTTGTGTAATAACTGTGACAAGTGGTGCTACTTTAGATGTAATTTTGATCTTTTTGTTGTTGTTGAGGTTCTAATTCACTGATCCTTTAGTATGCAGATGTGACAGAGAGACGCCAACCAAACCACACAAAGAGAGTGAGAAAGAATGAGTGTGAAACCGAGAGAGAGAGAGGCTGGACCATTTTTAAGCCACTCATTTGATTCACAATTCACACACAGATCCCAGCCAGGGGGCAGGGATTTTGAGGAGGAGAGATCAGTAGCCAGGCTTAACTTAAAATGTCAAATGCTTTACTTTGACTTCATGGAAAAAAGAAAGTTCAGAGGAACCGACAGACCACATGTTATCAAGCATTTTTCTCTCCTTTCTTGAAAAAAGAAGCAACAGGTACAGACTGGCACTTTGACAATGTGATGCTTCAGCCTGAAGGTTAGTGATACCTGATCATCAAACTGCCACCAATTAGAGCATTAGGAGAAGTCATTTATTTTGCCTATGTTAAAAATGGTGCTAAACTCCATGAACCATTCCCTCATGCTGCTGCTGAAATTTCATCCAGAGCAGTCCTGGCCCCACAGAGAGAAAGAAGGTTATTGAGGGGCTAGGTGAGAGAGACAAGGGCCCTGGAGACCATGCTCACCAGAGTTGACCCTGCCTGTTCAGGAGGTGGGGGGCAGCGAAAAAAAAACACAGCCCTCCATCATTTCTCCTATTTTTCCTGTGCCTCTACTCGCAGGCTGGTGCCGGGTACTCGACACTACAAATCCATTCTTCATGAACCCAAAAAAAATCTGTATGCTCAAAATGATTAGTCATGAGGGGTTAGTGAAGTACAGGAGGCCGGATGTGGTGACTGATGCCCTCCCCTTTTTCAGCATATGACCTAATGCAGGTAAAGGGTGATGCTCAGTGTAAGATTGCTCCCCTCTCTACAGCCCCACACCCAAATCTCTCCGTTTAGGTATTTGTTGAACCTCCAGGACTGAAACCACTGCCTGTGCAAGAACAGATTGGGTACTGGTGGTACACAAGTTTCCATGCCTGGTGGACTAGTGAAAGTTGGTAGAGCGAGTTGTCCAATGATCGAAGGATCGGTGGTTTGCATCCCAGCTCTGGCTGTCCACATGTCGAATTGTCCTTGGGCAAGACACTGAACCCTAAGTTGCTCCCAGTAGGGCCAGGCAGTGCCTATGTATTGGCAGCAGCCTTCTACTGGTGTGAATATGAGGAATTGTAAAGCACTTTGGGCACCCACTGGTGAATAAAATGCACTATATAAGTACAGTCCATTTACTAAGCAGACCTCAGTTCAGCTCTCCTGACTCCATAACTCTTACTAATACAAGTATGCATCATTTTTTCCAGATTATGTAACTCAATATATGCACTCTAAATCAACAAAACAACAAAAAAATCAACAGATCTAAAGTAAGTATTAACAATTTGGAACTGGAATTACCTTGAGAATAGAGGCAGGGAATATGTAGAAGAGGCACAGGAAATGTGTTTGCATCAGAAGTGTAGTGTTCAAGTGGCTTTTTCTGATTTTACCCACAAAAGATTATCAGTTAAAACATACTGTGTTGTAAGTACAATCTCACTCTCAAATTCATAGATCAGCCTTCACAACGAACACCAGAACCTGAATGCCCATCATAAAAGAAGGAAGGCAGGGCATAGAAAACAAGCAAAGGGGGAAAAAAAGCCATGCAAAAGTGCTTGAAAGAGTTCAACCTGTTTTGATAAACAGCACCCTCTGCTGCTCAGCTGTCAACCCAAACTAACCAACCATCCATTACCCCTATAGCTTTATGATAAAATCTATTCTAGCAATGGACAAGTCACCAGATATCAGAGGACTAGCACATCAAGATATATTTACATGGAAATTCTTGAAGTTGAACATCATAAGACCTTTGGGAACAGAACAGAAAAAAAAATCTATCCTTCTCTGTCAGTCTATTTATAAAGTATTGGTTAAACTATCTTTATGAAATACCAGTGTGAGTCATCCACAATGCAATAGTACATCACTGCCAAAAGGAATAATTAATCACAATATAAAGAGAAGAAATCTGTGAAGGACTGACCAATAGAAATGTATTTTCTCTCCTTACAAGCTCAAGCAGACATTTTACAGACATCATATGATGTATGAATGAAAAATAGAAGCCAATTGTGAATGCATTCAATTATGATACACATGGCCACTTTGGTCACATTTATCATTCTAATTAAAAGTAGTCTATAGTTCATCAGAATTGCTCAAGACAGATGATGAAGTATAATTCCCTACAATCAAGAGTGACGGCCGTGTATCAAGAGTCAATCCCAAACTAGGGAAGAGGATATTTCATCCAGCGGCTCTGCACAAGGCTCCAACAATAACACCTCCCCACTGAAAGGAAATTCCTCCGCCTTCACTGCTCTCGGCTGGAACACACAGCTCTCTTAATCCTGCTCTGGTAATGAGGTCATTTCACATTGTGATTTTCTCTCTTTTTTCATGCTAAAATCCAAATTTGGTGCTTGGTTACAGGAACAAACTCCACAGTTGATTTCAGTCTTTAATAAGAACTGTATTTACAAAACAATGAAATCTGATAAAAGGGTATATTTCTGTATTCTTTAGATATGCAGTGAAGTGGAAATGCAGGGACAGGAGGTGGTAAGGATGAAACAGACAAAGATGTAGTTAAGAGTTATGCCCTGCCAAAACCAACTCTGATCACTGCTCTGAAACCATCTGATTGCAGGAGCTACCAGTCTGGCCTTAAGTGGAAGTGACAGTGTGTCTGAGAGACACGTTACAAGTCAGAGGAAATTGGAGATAAACAGATAAAAGAATGCAATCTCTGCTGGAAGTAGTGAGGCACAGGGGGCAGGAAATAAACCTGTATTTAAGCTGATTACCCGAGTGGAGTCCCAGCCCCTTTCAGCAGCTCTGTACAGCCCGGCCTCACCACTACCAACGTTGTTAATTAGAGATTTGCTAAGGGGAAAAAAGGCAGCCTTGTCAGACTTGCAGGAGTGTTAGTGATGGCTGGCTGGAGGGGGACATGCAGAGCTCTTAATTGGGTCTGTATGCTGTATCGGTGGCTGGCTGGAGTGCTGGTGATGATTGCTGTGAGCAGGTGGCCGTGGTGGCAGCTCCATGCAGGCCGTCCCAGGCCAGCCTGTCTGTTCTTGTCAGGACCTGGAACACTGAGCAGACAGCTCTTGAGCCCTGCGCTCATTACACCAAGTTGCCCACCCTGTTGCCTAGCAACTCACAGACAGCCCCTCCACAACACTTCCTGACTGGTCCCACAATGTAACCCACAGTTGAGGAGGACCATTTCCACCGTCTAGCTTTGAAGACAGGCTCTAAAATCCACTGCTACTTCTTGAGTCTCCTTTTAAAAACAACTATAATGTTCATCCTTTGTACAACTGTCCATCCTGAAGCATTGTGTCAGTTCTAGAATATGAATGCTATGTGTGTTTCCACACACGCAACAGGACAAGTTAAGATCTTGTAAGCATTCCTGCTAAATCAGTTTCCATCTTTTTCTGGCACTTATCTTTATTTGAACTTTAGTGTAGCAAAAGTGGGGACGGGGAGGGAGCGTGCAAACACTGGCTTCAACTGCAATCCAGCAATCTAATCAAGATTGCAGAAAAACAAATGCACCAGTCTTTTCACATACTTCTTTCAAACAGTACAATGACTCTCCATGAAGTCTCTGCTGAATTTAATTTTATACTAATGCAAATGATACAACTGGATGAGGCAAGCTCTATTGGGAAAATGAAGTTAGCGATTGCACAGGGACAGTACTTTGTAGCTTTTTTCCCGTTAGTATGACCAAATGTCATCAGTTCACTTAGGAAATCTTTGTCCCAAGAGAACCAAGCATTTCTTTTGCTGTGGTTAGATTACTTTGGGCAGTAGTCAGCCAAAGTTTCATGATTCAATGGAATTTTGATGAATGCTACAAATGAAGTGTAAAAGAATCAATCACGTCAGGGTTTGACTGGACGGACTTTGGAAGAGGGCATGTGGAATGGTGCCCAAGCTGGAAAATGACAGGAAACAGTAGAATGACATCAGCCATGGCACAGTGAAAGGTCTGTTTAATGAAATGGAGAAATGAATGGGCTTCTTTAACGCCTTTTAAAACATGAAGTACACCTCGAGACTCCAGTTGTGAATTAAAAAAAAGGACATATTTCATGTAACCACAGAAGAAATTGGAGCAGAGTTGGAATTCAATCAAAAGCAACATCACCCCCTAATATGCAGTGACTAATCTGGCAGCAACATACATTATTTTCACTTTTCTTTTCTCTGAGTATTATGGCTTAAAACTACAATGAAACCCACTTTGTTTTGCACTGTGTTTAGGGTTTATCTGTATTATTTAAGTTGATTTAATCCAGTCAACAGTCCACTAAATGACGCACAGTCCCCACAGTCCTGTCAGAGTTCTGAGTGTAAGCTGTCCGGTGTTGAGAAAGGTCAATATTAAATCATAGCCCCACCCTGGAGCCTCTTTCTAACATAATAATCCACACCAGTTCTTGTCCATATTCTGTGGTGCTGCTGCTGCTGCTGCTCCAGTTACTGTAGCAGAGAAATCTCAATGCTGGACCCAGTTTACTAAACTAAGAAGCCCACGGCATGTGAAAGCTGAAAACCCAAAGGGCGATCATTTGTCACGGGCAGTTCGCACGTCTGGAATGTCTCAGTTTGTGCTCTCAGAATATCAGACAAGATGGGTGGTGTTCCTGAAGATCAGGGCCACTCTCGTGTCGGCCGATCAAAGTGTGCAGGGTTGGCGCTACAACGTTCGCACGCAGCTGCGTCTTCCCCGGGGTTGCACTTGGGCTGTGGGTGCTAGACCTCGCTGTGGAAGTGCCTGTAAATAAACGGTTTTGTCACTGTGTTCACACATTCCTTTAACCAATGGGCCTGCACAGTCTTTATACCTCTAACAGTTTAAGCTGCCATCCTCACAGCTGACTGCTGACATCATCTCATGACATGCACATCATGGACACAGCCCACACTGTAAAAAAAAAAAAAAAAAAAACAATTCTGGGAAGTTGGTAAATATCAACTCTGGAAATCAGTTACATTTTAATTATATAATAAAATCTACTGCATACTATTGGGACATGTTGAAGGAGCAGCTAGGGGGAATTTCCCAGCATGCATTGGGACATTTTGATCTGTTTTACAGTGGTCTGAGTTGATACGATATATTGTTAATTATATATAGCAGAGTTATGGTGCATTTTACTCTTATTTTTTTTTATTCATATTCTTCTACTCTAGCTCCGTGAGCTAAATGGCTCCATTGTCTCATGACACTATGTAGTGGCGTGATCATATTTGGGCGATGACATTTAATAAATATGATATCAAAATCTTTAGTTCTTTTTCTTCACATCTTTCTTGGGGTTAATGTAGTTCTGATATTAATACTTACTAGAGAAGGAATTTTTGGCTCTTTTGGGTGATCCGGACATTATGCTTCGTTCTTTTCAAAGGTCCCTTCAAAAACTGGCTCTTTTTATGTGTTTTATGCTTAAACTGAGTCCCCAGCATTTTCCCTTGGTTTTCCCCTCTCCATTAAAGCCTGATTTTCCCCCTACGTTAATTTCGGAAATGGACGTTTTCACCTGTTAATTTGTCCGTTGGTCAAGAGTTTAGCAATTCGTTGAGCTCTGAACGAAATGGAGCAATGTCACAGGAAATTGTGGGAGCAGTAGAGAGGCCGAAGTGTAACATTTTGGAATTCCACCCACGAAGAAATTTCCCGTTTGGATCTGGGCATATGTTAATTCAGGTCAGGTATCAGTTTTGCAATTTATGATTAGTTGCTGTACTGCTCTGTGTGGCTATGCTTTTTTTTTCTTTTTCTTTCTTTTTAACATTAACAGTTAGTCAATTTAACAATGCCATTAAAGTTATCCTTGAATGTTTGCTTAAAACTATCCAAAACCATTTGAAATATGATAGTTTACATCCCATATTGCCATGAATATAACATTTATCTATCAAAAGAACTGCTACTCCACATATTTAATGTATACAAGAACTATGTGTGTTTTGTAAACGACTCGTTATCGCCCCCTAGAAGATTTCAAATGCACCATCCTAATACGGGACCAACGGCAGGAACGGAAAGACGAATTTCGTCCGGTTCCGGAGATATAGAGCAGGCTTAAGGTGGATCCAGTCACTACTGTTTTTCCTTTGGCCCTGACTCATTTTCAATTCTAAATATTGTTTTCAATCTCTGAACAAACAAATGCGCTGGGAAGTTGTGTGATTTAAGGAACTGACTTACTTTTCATCTTCCCGCTGTTGACAGACATAGGACACCCTCCAACTGTCAGACCCTTGCTGCCCTATGATTGGTCAATTAACATTCGAGGGCGGGGAATACTCACGTGTAAAGAAGCGTGTTCTTTTACACGTGAGTATTGCCTATCCTGGAACGTTGATTACCCAATCACAGCGCAGTAAGGGTCCGACAGCGGGAGAGAGTTCTGCGTGATTTTCTCTCTCTCTGTCTCGGCGAAGGTGGAGCTTTTGTGTGTGTGAAATCTGACACCATAAGGGGAAAAAACAGAATGACAAAGAGTACGGATCGTCATTCATTTTAAAGAGCCGTTCAAAAGAATCGGCTCATTTGCGAACGTCACAACACTAATACTTACTTTAGTATCGACAATAAAAGTGATCTGCCCAAAACAAAATTAAATAGATGAGCATGTTCCTACTAACAATTAAGAGTTATTATTTTATGTATAATTAGTTGTGGAGTCTCATGGGATAATATCCCAGCTATATTAACTTAATATAGCTCTGATACTAATGGGGAGGCTAAGTCAGACCCTTCTACTTCCGGTCCATGGGTGCTTAGTTCGTAAAAGAATTGAATGGGAGTGAATGGAGTGAGTCAAGCTAAATTCTGATTCCAGTTGACAAGTGCTCTAAAATTCACATGATATTAATAAGAAATATTTGATGTGGCATAGGCAGGCCACCTGTTTTTGATGGGAAGCAAACATTAGGTTTTATGTAGACTTCGTAAGAGACTACAAAACGACACGTATGTGACGTCACACTCCACTCAGTTGTGGTGTGGAGTCTGTGGTGACGTCACATGCGCGCCAGGCGTGTAGTCCAAACTATTAATAGGCTTTACTCGCAAATGAATCGGCCGTTGGTTAACAGAAGCAGTTGAAAGTCACATTAATAATTATCATTTATTAAGAGGTACAACATGTGTGTGATTCAGGGCACATGACAAACCAGATACAATTTTAGCATTTTATTTCCCATTGAATACCATTCATTTTCCCCCAAAAAAATTATTGAAAAAAAGATACAAAAATAATCAATTTTGGCAGTTTGTTTCATAGCACATACATTTCACAAATATAAGGTGAAGTCAGATGAACATCAACTAAAATTGGTGCAAGTCAACTCATAACAGAACATGTACATTAGTGCTCCAATATAATAAATCCAGAACAATTTAAGTTAAATAAAATTAAACCTATCAAAATAAATAGTCGAAATGAAATACAGTACATATACAAGAGAAAAACATGGGTTTCACAAGGGGGGGGGTTTCAAATCCAGAAAGTCAACTATAAGATCTGCCCAACCTTAAATTAAATAGATGAACATGTTCCTAATAATTAAGAGTTAATTTTACTCGTATTTTATGTATGATTAGTTATGGAGTCTAATGGGGTATGTTTAGTGGATTTGAGCTTTTTTTTTTGCATTATAGCTGTTGAAATTTCTTTCCTTTTTCTCCAAAAAATTTCCTACTCAACCAAAGTGAATGCAAATCATCACTTTTATTGAGAAAATTCTATAGGTTTGTTTTTACAGTGCAATAAAACACTGGTGGTAGTTGTAATTGTATATTGCACAGACATTAAAGCCCATTTAGACAAATCTATTTATTATATCAGACTAAATTAGAAAATGCCACAGTTTTTATTTGCTCTCACTCTCATTTTATTTTAGCTTCTTGTTTTCCTTTCAGTTTAGTTTTTTTTTAAAAAAAAGCTGATTTTCTGGCTAAGTTTTATTGTTTCAAAGCTGAAGGTTAATTCTGTTTTGATTAATGTCAGTGTTATTTAAGACTAATAGGTTAATTGTCTTGTGAGGTTTCCAGATGTTGGAAAAAGTTTTATGCAACACCGTAAAACCATGCAAAACATCATAAATAATCTCAATGAAATGCATTCACTTAAGACAACGTGTTCCTGGTTAGGTTGTTCCATAAAAACCTGTACTAGGCTTAAATATAAAATAAACAAAGATATATTACTTTTGTTTTTGTAAACACAAAAAGCGCAGGTTAGTAGGTTAGGTTAGTTATCATTTTTAATAAAAGGGTTAAAAGGGTTGCCTCTAAAAAAAGCTATTTTTTCTTTTTAAATTTCGTTAGTTTTATTGACATTATTTAGATCTTTGGACAATATTTCCGTCTGTTATCACAATCTATTAAAAGTAAATATAACAAGAATCAAAGGGTACGTGGTCAGCCCCTCTCTGCCAATGGTGATAAGATAAAATAAATAAAGTGACATAACCCAGGAGTGAAATACCTGTTTTATGGTCTTTGTAAAAGGAATGCAAGGAATGCTTAAAGCTCTTTTAATATTTGCTTGGTACCAAATGATAAGAACTGCTCAATCTTTCACTAGGAAAACATCTGACTTATATTTACTTTGCTGATTATACAATGCTAGCTCGTCGATGCTATGGGAGTCCGATTACTCTTTGGAGGTAATCTAACCTTGTGTTGACGTTTAACTTTTGTCCTTGACATCAACACTCCAGACTTCCCGTTGCCAACTGCTGTTCTGAGACACATTTGACAACTCTGTCATTTTTCATGCTTTTGGGTTGTGGTTAATAGGGTCAAAAAAGGTTTTGTTTATTTTATTTTATTTTTTTTGCCTCACTTCAAAACATCTTTCAGCATATTTGTGGCCGGGCAACTGGATATGTGAAATTGAAAAGGCTCACCCAAAAACAGAAATGAGGCTGCCACCTTACTAATAGAGAATCATTATGAAAAAATGACAGCAGTGAAAAAAAACATAGTGGATTTCCTTCTGGCTGTTCTGACATTACTAGGATGTTTTACTTAAGGTACCAAGGGAGGTGAACTACACAAAAAAAAATGCACCAAGCTCATGAAAACAAGAAAGAGAATGAGGGAGTGAGAGAGAGAGAGAGAGAGAGAAAGAGAGAGAGAGAGACGAAAAAGGAAAATGTAATTAATCACACTACAGTCACTGGGCCTGGGCTGCTGGAGCTGTTCTTGAGGTCTGGGTCTGTTTGTCGGTCTCCAGAGAAAGGCCAGTGGAACAGGAATGCTGTGTATGGGTGGTCAATTAGTTTACAAATTTCAGCTGTGACAGAGGCATTCTCTTCAGCCCCAGTCCCAACATCCCTGACCAAACCACATCATATCAGGGCCCAAACCTCATGCCGTGATCAGAGGCATTCCCTGGGCTGCAACATAAAGAAGCTCACTCCATTTAGCCCAACCTAAATCAACAGTCTTTTACTGTGGTTACAGTGGATTGCCTTACATCCAGGGTCTGCCAACGCTTTTAGCCCCTTTTCAGTTTTCCATGCATCCGACATATTTCTGAGAAATAGACCTCCACCACTGTATCGCTCTGCTTTTTTACTTTCCAGGCATCACATCTTTCATAATCATTTTAAATTTGGCTAAATATACCTGCAGTGCTACAGACTGGTAAAAACTACAAGTCAAGTGTGAAACGTGAAAGCACCTCTGCTTGTCATAAACAGGGTTATCATAGTAAATAAATTTAAAAAAAAAATCTAACTAAAAAGATAATATAAAAAATTCATTAACTAATACATTCACTAACTGAAATGCAGATAAAAATTACAATTACAAAAATGAAAGACTCCTCATTATGTCTAAAACATGATCTCTCAGAAACAGTTTGACAGAATGTTGCAAAGTTGGGCACAAATTATCATTTGGATGGAAGGATTATCTCAAAACACTTTAGTGGAGATAATAAATACTATGGTGGAGGTAAAGTAGCTTCACATAACGTAATATTCTGTTTGTCAGACTCAATAAATTAACATTTAATTCATAATCCCTGAAAATCTAAAATTAGCACTTTTAAGTAAAAAAGAAAAACAACAGTTCTGTGAAATGAGAAATGAAAACTACTTAAGTCCTCAAAAACTTTCTAAAGTCAATTTAAACTAAAAACAACAAAGAATGGTTATTAGATACAGAACTAAAAATGAAAACTTCTAAAACTTTAAAACTGTAATATCACTGTATGGCACAGAGACAAGAGTGTCCTGAGTTACTAAAATACTTGACTTCTACAACACTAGCTTTGACAAATGAGGACATCATCATAGCTGTTGTCCCACAGTGTACACTTACACACACATATTATACACATAGTGGTGTTGATAGACAAAAACCACACTGTGGATCACACAGCAGTGCTGTGGTTAATCTGATGAGTAAGGCTATTATCAATCATCCTCATGTGATCCAGTGACAGCGTGCCCACTGGGATTAAGCAGATGACTGATAATCTTAATATGAAAGGTTTCAAAGTTCAAGAAGTAAGGTAAGACAGGTCATTATTCCACACCATTACTTACATGGTTTATCAATTCTTGTATAACATGATATATGACCAAACACTGAATGGGTATATTGTTAACCACATAATGAGCGTATAAGGATTTGTACATGTTCCCGTTATACAGCACCTGAGTATTCCTATCTTTTAGCTGTGTGTACGTGCAGGGGACTGATTACAGTCTGATTACATTGGTCCCCTGCATGTGCGTGCCAATTTGCATGAATATGTTTGTGTGGGAGTTCAGGACAGGAAATGTAAAGGTTGAGGTAGCTCCTTGGAAACAAAGGCTCCGGCATCTCCACATGAGCCCTTTCCTTTTAAAGGCGCCCGAGGCTCCAGTCCACATCACTGTAATGTTTAAGTGGGAACATCCTGAAGCTACCACCCCCACTTTTCCCTTTAGCTTTTACAGATGGCCTGACCTATAGAACATCAGTCTTCAGATGTAAGCTTCCAAACAGTGGTAAACACTTAGAATGGAGGCTTATTTCCTAACATAACTGAAAAAGGAAATACACATTTGACAAAAAGAAAAGGAAGAGAGAACGACTAAATGTTTCAAATCAGCTGAATAGGTTCAGTGTCTAAGTTTGGGAGGATCCATGGGGACTAATTGGTCGAAATGGAATATAATATTCAGAATTATGCTAGCTTTGGTGTACAATTATCTTACAACAGAAATGTAGTTTTCATTACATTAGAATGGCTCATTTATATCACAGCAGGTCACCCTTAACAGAATCAGCCATATTTCTACAGAAGCTTAGAACTGATTTCTTCTATTTTCAGTTCCTTATCCAATGACAACCAGTGATATTACCATTACTTACTATGTCTAAGTATGGTTAATGCCCCTTTAACTAAAAAGCCCAGAAGGGAACCATGAAACACTGACTTAAACCAGAAATATTTGTGGAAGGTGAGGCAAAGGGTAGTAGTCATTAAAAACTTTCAAACATAAAATAAAACCAAATCAAAATGAATGCTCCAGATGAAAATACTACTACTTTTAAGGGTATTCTGTACATTAATTACATAAAAATATTACCACCAATTTAAAAAATACTAACATACACAAAAAGTATGAGAATTATTAGAGGAGGTGTTTTAGGTTTTTGAAAAGTAGATCCAGATACAAGTAACATTCTTTTAGAATTGTATCAGCCCTTTATGTACATTGTTCCTAAACTACAGATAAACAATGTGAAATGTTGCCCATGATGATGATCCCTAGAGATTTGCCAAACTCATTGACTTCAGTTTTTGCTTACAATCTTACAATCTGGGCTTTACTTCACATGCTGCATCTTCTTCATCCTTTCTTCTTCTGTCTTCATCCTCTTGTGTGTTTTACTACCCTCACTGAAAATTGAGTCATAACTTCCTGACGGCACTGTTCAAAGGTCACCCACCCCACTACCACCCACCCTCCTTTCTCTTTTTCACTCTGCGTTCCCAACCCCCTTTCCTCCTCGCCCTTTAGCAGGCCCCTCTTCCAACACTGCATTCCACAGACGGTGGGAGCACCTTCAAACGCTGCACAAGCATAGCTGACCACCGCTCACAGCGGCACGCAGGGTGAGTGAGCCCCTGCCTCAGCTGCCACCAGGCCTCAGCCCTGCCAAGGAGATCTGCAAAGAAATTGCAATGTAGCAGCAACAGAGTCTGCTTGATGACAAGGAGAAAGCAACTGTGGCTGGATAGGAGCAGAGTGATAACTGTACAGTATTAGCCACCTTCAAGCTGCTGAAATCAGCTTCAAATAAAACCCTCATGCCTGAGTGGGTCCTCACATGTCTTGAAGGCTGACAGCTGCGATAGTAGGGCACAGGCCTCAGAGCACCTTTTCATCTGACCCCCAAATCCTGAAGGGCTCCCCTGCACTGACACACAGCTCTAGTTACAGCCTCCCAAGGCTCCCTATGACTTGGCACTCAAAACAATGATGTTCTTATACATGGTCACATACCACAACACGGAGAATGTACAGTGTTGTAATGAATGGTCAATTAATCAAGTATTTAACAAACACAAATTAGTCACATGGTAGGGCTTTGGTAAAAACTGGTTTGATACTGATCTGAAGAATCTATTTAAGTCTGAATTGAAAGAAGAGAGTGTTTATAGCATGATTTGTGTGTTTGAAATGAGTAATGTCTTTTTGGTTAAAACAAAATTCTCTAAATCATATAAAATAAAATGTATTGCAGTGGCACATAACTGTTGTGCCACTGTGTGAATATGAAAAAGGGACAGCAGGGAGTTGGATTGTCAACAGAATTTGATTTCAAACCTGTATCAAAGTCAATTTTATTTTCAATTTCTTCACATGCACTGGTCACACAAGGAAGGATTTGATATTGTATTTCTCGATATCTCACACATAAACAAGACAGACATTGAAGTGCAAGACAAAGCAAACATGACGGTGCAACTCTACAACCTATAGTATTGATAAGCAGCATATGGTGTATTGTATATTGGCATGGCCTGGTCAGATCTTTCTGGTTTCTATCTCTGTCATAGACATTCACAGCATCAGTAATGTTGGCATCACAAGACAAATGGTACCTCTTCGCATTCTGAGAAAAAAAAAAGACAGTGTACAGTATTAAGTTTCACAAATGAGACAAAAATAATTTTTGTTAAATAAAATTAGATATAGTGACTTGCTTGTATACCAAATAAGATGCAAATAAAAAAAACCTAACTAAGACATATTACACTGTTTCAACATGTTATTTGCAAAATAATAAATAAACTCATAAGATTCTTAGTAACACATAACTATTAGCATATATATATATATATATATATATATATATATATAGAGAGAGAGAGAGAGAGAGAGAGAGAGAGAGAGAGAGAGAGAGAGAGAGAGAGAGAGAGAGAGAGAGAGAGAGAGGGAGAGAGAGACAGAGTGAGAGAGAGAGAGAGAGAGAGAGAGAGAGAGAGAGAGAGAGAGAGAGAGAGAGAGAGAGAGAGAGAGAGATAAAAGTGATAAGACATTCAGTCAACTTCATTGAAGAATTGCTGTTTTCGTCTGTGAGAGCACAAGCAGGTATGTGTCTCCTTTTGGCGGTGCTCCAGTTGTGCCTGTGTGCTATGATTATCACTACACACATCTGGATGGACTTAGTCAAAGAATCCTATAAAGAACCTAATGGGCTCTTTTAACATTTTTTGAAGGCTGATTAAGAGCTGTTTCAGATCTTGTTCACATCAATGAGTTCCATCTGTGATTTATTTAAGTTTTACTGAATTCATTATCTACTTTACTTGCATGCTTTGTAGGAAATACGCTAGACTGCTAAATATATACTTATGGAGCAGGTCAGATATGTGGATTGTGCTCCATCACTGTCAAACTGAGCATATAACCTAGTTTTTTCTGACAATGAATATTCATGACTTGTACATTCTTACAATTTCCATACATAAGTATGCAGATTTTAAAAATGTCAGTGTAATATGTCACACCATCATGAGAGGGATATTTGCACTTCTTATTTATACAGACATACCAAACACACACTTGCTAAAGTAGCTTTTAAGGCCTGTTTAGCTTCCAACAGTGTGACCCTTATGTTTTATGAGGGAGACTAACACCATGAACCACATTTGTTACAAATTAGGTTTCCTGGCGCCATAAAGTTGACACCTGCAACATCAAACCTTACTTTGGAAAGGAAACGGCAAAGATAGCAGTGAAAAAGACATGAATATAAAACATTAAAAGTATAAGCCTTACTTATACACTTCCCCACCTGTTCACCACTACCTGCAAGTGTTGTTTGTAAATGCATCCGGCTACATTAAATTAAGTTTATGGATGGACCTGAGAACTGACCTACATTACAAATACTAGTAGAATCTCAAAATGTCTAAACCTGGCTAAAACCCGGCTTAATGAAAAACAACAAAGCCGCCTACTTTTCCAGACCAAATGTACACATAAGGGAAAATACTTTCTTTCACCACGAGATGGCGCTAAATTGAATTTGTGTCAATATTGAATGTTGCCTTTACGTGCCATACCAGAGGTAGATTTTTTCCGTTTCCCCCCCATGTTTCGCAAGCAATGATTATTGAAGTTTATTTCACTTAAATAATTGATAATTGACATTAATTATAATTTAATATAACCAACTGTTATAATAAAACAGGACTTTTATTGATCATTTGGTAACCTTTTATTCTATTATTCATTGTTTTAATACATAAAGTTAGACAGAACTGACTTTCATTTTGTGATATTTTTATTCATTCTGTTTCCAAATTAATTATTTTAATATGTTTTCAGTAGTTGGTGTGTTCATATAACTTCGGCATAATGAAGTTTCAATAAGTGTTAAAAGTTCCCCATGCACCTTAAAGCGGAACAATACCGGAAGTGATGTTATATCCACAGGAACAAAACTTTAGCCGCTAGCGCGATAAGCTAATTTTATCTAAACAAAAGGCTGTCCGTAGCATTTTACCCTGTTTTGCCATGGGCAGGCAACATTAGACATAATCGAAAAAGAGGTAATAATCACAAAAGTGGGTTAATTCTTGCATGGATTAAGACAATGTGTTATTTTTGTCTAACGTTCCTGCTATTCAGACGAAGTGTTCCGGTAGCACCTGGCTAACAGAATAACACTTTGTTGACCATTTTTTAATGTAATACACCCTAACAATTTTATACTCCAATCACATCGTATCTAAAAGAAAAAATACAAGTTGCGTTTTAGCAACCTTTAATGATCAGTGGGGGCTTTTAGGCACACTTTGGGTCTGGGTTTGACATGTAACGATTTTCTATAATTTTATACTTAAGATAGCCTCTTGTAATCATTACCGTAAATAATATGATAGGATGAAAACGTACAAATATTGTCTTCATAAATCTAACTAGTAATGATTATACTTCATTGTAAAAACCATGGCCACTTGGAGGAAACATTTGCACTGTCACTGACCTGAATACCTATGTGTGTTTCAGTGTTGAGGTATGGTCTGACTGCCGTTGTACCAGTAAAGATGCACAGCCGTCTCCAGGAGTTGAAGAAAGAAGAGGAGACCCTCCTCAAAATCAAAGTCATGCTACAAGACCAGCTCAACAGGCTGAAGGTGAACAGAAGGCCCTCAAAATATGAGTTTGTTTTTATTTTTCTGGCACAAATTTGCATTACATTTACTTTATTTTTCAGTTTGAAGAGGGTGCCTTGAAATCAATTATAAATGCTCAAACAGATGAAGGAGCTGCTGAACAGTCTTCCCCACAAACTGAAGTAAGTGGCTTTGTTAGCTATCAAACTAAAGTGAATCAGGACACATCTTGCTAATTACACAGAGATTACAAGACATTATGCTATTATTCCACTAGGCATACCTTCACAAACTGATGCACTGAAACACCTAAACGTAAACATAGGCTCATAAGCTGTGAATAGAGTGTTGCACTGTGACACTGAACTTGTAAGGATAGGTAATATGAACCTCATCTGGTTCACAGTAATCTCATTAGAACTACACTCTTCATACAACAATCATAATTTCCTTTTCTGAAAGGGTCTACGGTGATTATGAGACCCTCTGAAAATAAGCTTTCTATTGTGTTGTATGTTATTCAAATGATTTTGTTTCTGCTATTCTATCACTCTTGGTATTACATAATGTAACATCACCTCTGCAGTAGTACTTTTCATTGTAGTATTATCTTTACTCAATTAGAATAAGCTTGACGCATATCAATGCATGCCTTTCCTTGTCTCTCTCTTTCTCTTCCTGGATGGACATTCTTGTGTCTCTACGATCGCTATCCAACTAAAGTGTAATATGACTTATTGTCCTATTTTAGTGTTTAATCATGTTTGTCTTTTGTTGATGTGTTTTAACTGCTTTTGTTTTTCTGCATCATGGCCAGGGGACAACAGATGAAAGGGTTTTTTAATCATGTGAAATCATGTGTTTTATGAAATTGTATTGTCCCCTTTCAAATAAACTAAACCTAAAACAAGAAAAGTTTAGGCGAAAAATCAGTGTAACACAAAGCTTTTAGGATTGCCTCATTTTCACTAAGTTCTTTGAGCATACAAAACAAAGACTATAATTTTAAGAGCTGTAGGATTTTTTCCTGTATCCTATTTTTATGAATGTCATATAATCTTCATCCTTCATACTTTGCCACAGATTCACATTAACCTTGACGATGAGAGTGAGATCAATCAAACCAAACTTCTACTAAATGCTGCTGTAGATTATGATATGGAAGAGGAGGAGGAGGAGGACGATGACGAAGATGAGGATGAAGATGAGGAAGATGATGAAGATGGCTACAATGAGCTTGAGTTTGTGCCTGAGGGTGACGAGGAAGAAGAAGATTACTATGATTAGTTTTCTGGACTTTAGCATTTCAACCATCAGACAAGAAGTTCTGTTTACCTGTTCACCTGTTTGTAACTATTTGAGGTTTAATTTATTTGGATGGAGTGCCATTTGCAGTCTAAAATGTGTGGGGCTAACAATATGCTCTTCTTTGCCTGATATAAGGCACAGTTTCAACCAGCTTTATATTTCATGTGTCAAACTTTGTGAAATGCAGTACAGCAGTATTATTAGTTTCTGAGCAGAAATTTACCTGAGAAAACTTCAAAACTAGATTTTGAGTTGTGTCTATTAGCATAAAGTTTATGGCTGGGCCATATATAAAGACAGTGTTTGGATTCTGTATGAAATGTTAACTGAAAGCACAAAATAAAATGTTTTGCATATGATTCATGTAATAGTTTTTTTTTAGGGGGGGGGGTACTTTTTGCATATGCAAGTCAAATAGATGGTCAGAGATGCAAAAATGTATACTTCGAGCGTATAGATACAGTATTTGTGTAACTACCTTATTTGATACTGAATAAAGGTATTAACATTAAATTATTGTCCTAAACTGACCTGGACGAATGGGTAGTGCAGTGCAAACACTTTTGTCTAGCAAACCATTCAGCATTTTCCAAACAGCTAAAACAATACAGTGAGCCTCACAATAAGACCAGCTTTCAAACTGACTGCTCTGGAGAAGGGTGGTGCTACGACAAGCTACATACAATAGAGACTGTGCACATAGATATATACAGCGTTTATAATGTGCTGTTCCAGGGGGGCTCCCTTTCACCCAGGAACTTAGGCTTGGTGCACACACTTGCTGCAGATGTATTCGTAACACACAGGTAAGTAAAATGTTCTAACAAGGAAGGATTATTGAATGATGATTATAACTAAATATGAAATGAAAACCATAATCAAGAAATGGATTGCATATATTTTATATAAACTAATGAAAGGTCAGATATAACATTTTAAATCTATTGCTTTTTAATGATGATATCTTTACTTGGTACCCTTATGTATATAACCCTCCAATAGCCACTGCAAACTTGGATGAGTAACTTTGAAGACTGAAATGCAATTCAATGTTCAAAATAAAAGAAATGGAAGTCAGCTATTGTGACCAAACAAACTGGGTCACTAACTTGACAATGCAACAATCAGGATGTTTTTTTTCCACGAGTGCTGTTATGTTGTATTTTTGGAGTAATCTTATTTCATTGTGTTTGACATTCACTCTATTTGTATAAAAATGTCCATCCATTGTCATGTAGTTGTGCACTGTAAATATATCGACCTCTCAAACATTAACTTTGCTTACAGAGGTGAAACAATAGTTTGTATGGGTTCTGTTTGCCTCAGCAAAATGAGCTCACAGTCCATTGAACTTCAACAGGGGCTTTTGGCTCTGCATTAGGCACACAGGACCCCCCAGAATGCACCATTCTGGAGGTTTCTAGATTGTTTGATGGCAATTTATCCTGGTTTAATCTAGATTTCTTTCTGTATTCTGAGTATTTTTTTAGGGAAGGTTTATAAACATGTGTATGTTTGTATTATTTCTGCTCCAAATCAGTGTTGGCTCAGTAATAAAGTGGTGCTGAACTATTCCCATGTGGTTGCAGAGGTCAGTGAGGGACTGGAGCAGAACCAGACAGTAACTGTGCTGCAGGCTCAGGAATACCATGCTGTCCCGCTGTGCATTCAGTGTGTGCCATGTGTTTATGTTGGTGCTGTGTCTGTCTGCGGCTGAGGACTTCGACTGGACAAAGAACGAGCACGGCTCCTTCTATTATGGCACTTTTCCAGCTGGTATGAGCCACCAATGACTAGTCTTCAGTACATAATTCAAGACCAACATACTTCCTGTGTACATTTATTTTCAGCAGTTAATTCTATTGTGACTATAAGTGCAGGTAATCTGACTCAGAGATGATTGGTTGGTTTATTAGGATTTTCGTGGGGTGCCGGCAGTTCAGCCTATCAAACAGAAGGAGCCTGGGACAAAGATGGAAAAGGACTGAGCATTTGGGATGTGTTCACCCACAAGAAAGGCAGGATCCAACTAAATGAAACAGGGGATTCTTCTTGTGAAGGCTACTACAAAATCAAGGTGTGGTCATTACAGTAGGCGTGGCTTGAGAAACAGCATGGGTAAAGCAAATCTTAATAAATAACATTGTGCATATGTATTATACAGGATGATGTTTCTTTGATAAACGAGCTGAAGCTTAATCACTACCGTTTCTCCATCTCATGGCCAAGACTCATCCCCACTGGCATAAAGTGTAAGTAACTGGAGTTATTTGGGCTTTTAAAAAATCTGAGTTAATTGAAAAGCTGGGGAGTTAACTACATTTATCATCATTTCCAGCTGACCACATAAATGAGAGAGGAATACAGTATTACAATGATCTGATTGACCATCTATTGGAGAACAAGATCACTCCCATTGTCACCCTGTATCACTGGGATCTTCCACAGGTTTGCATGAAAAATCTACAATTTATCACCTGTTCTAACAGCATTCTTTTATACTTAAAGTTCTTCTATTATTTCATTTTCGTAGGTCTTGCAGGAGAAATATGGTGGCTGGCAGAATATAAGCATGGTTAACCATTTCAATGAATTTGCTAACCTGTGTTTCGAAAAATTTGGGAACCGGATAAAGTACTGGATTACCTTCAACAACCCATGGGTACGTTCTAAACAGATAAACTCACATGTGGATTCATTATTCAGAAGGATATCAGCAGCAATGCTCTGTAATTATTTTTTTTTTTTTGCTTCAGTCTGCAGCAGTGGAAGGATATGAGACAGGTGAACATGCACCTGGACTGAAACTGAGAGGAACTGGGGCATATAGAGCTGCTCATCACATGATCAAGGTACATAGAAGAATGTAAATATACGCAGGTGTGAAAACCATCGAAAAATTCATCATTTTAGCTGAAATATAAATTCTGCTAACATATTGTTCATAGGCACATGCAAAAGTTTGGCACACATATGACACACAGTGGAGAGCAAAACAGAAAGGTAAAGGTTACATTTTTGAAAATGATACATTTAATTATTTTGGGTATTTGGTGTTTCAGTGAGGAGAGCTGTTATCTCTCCTTCAGGTATGGTTGGCATCTCTCTGTCCGGAGATTGGGGAGAGCCAGTAGATATCAGCAACCAGAAAGATATTGAAGCAGCTGAGAGATATGTTCAGTTCTATCTGGGCTGGTTTGCCACACCTATCTTTCATGGGGACTACCCGCAAGTAATGAAAGATTTCATAGGTAAATCAGATTTCAAGCACTTAATCTCACAAGTATGAATCACAAGGGAATCCAACATTAACATCTTGAACTTTCTGGATATAGGAAGGAAGAGTGTCCAGCAGGGCCTCAGCACTTCTCGATTGCCCACATTCTCCCCCCAAGAAAAGAGTTACATCAAGGGTACCTGTGATTTCTTGGGAATTGGTCACTTTACTACTCGCTATATCACCCAAAAGAACAGCCCATCAAGCCGAAGTACCAGTAGCTACTTTCTTGACCGTGATCTGGCTGAGCTGGTTGACCCACGTTGGCCCGACCCTGGGTCTGAGTGGCTCTATGCTGTGCCATGGGGTTTCAGACGTCTGCTTAATTTCGTCAAGGTGAATCTAGTGTGTTTGTAATTTGCCATAAACATGATTATGATGAATCTAAAATGAAATTGTAAAACTGAACTCATTTGAAATGTTGCACTCCTTGTTACACGACACCTGTAGTGTGTATATAACATTGATTTGTCTTCTTTTAGACTCAGTATGGAAACCCAATGATTTATGTAACTGAGAATGGAGTATCCGAGAAGATGCTGTGCACAGAGCTGTGTGATGAGTGGAGGATACAATACTTGAAAGACTACATCAATGAGATGCTAAAAGGTGAAAAAGTTAGATATATATGTGAAATGTGCAAAACCTACAGAGAATTATTTTTTTGTCTCTCAAATGAATGTTATTATTATTATTATTATTGTTGTATTGATTATTGTTGCAATTTGCACATGTTCGAAATAAATCATTCAAATCAAATCAAATCAATGTATTCAATTTTATGACATACAGTATTTTATTTTTTGTGTCCATCAGCTATTAAAGATGGAGTCAATGTAAAGGGTTATACTGCATGGTCCCTGCTGGATAAGTTTGAGTGGGATGAAGGATTTTCTGAAAGGTTTGGTTTGTACTATGTCGACTTCAGAAACAAAAACAAGCCACGCTATCCCAAAGCTTCTGTTCAATTCTACAAGCGCATCATCAGCTCCAATGGATTCCCCAATCAGAGAGAGGTAAGAGCCATTTCCTTCAGCATTAGGTTTACTTTTTTATAGAATTTGATATGTGATTGTATTGTCCAACCTACAGGTTGAAAACTGGAGGAGGAAAGCTGTCGAGACCTGCTCTTCTAGCAACCAGCTCTTAGCTGCAGGTGAGTTTGACGTCAACATTCCTGCTGAATTCAATGTCATTTAACACCTAGCTGGGGTAAACAAATAAAGATTCTGCCCTAAATATATAACTTACTAGTAGAATTTAACTCATAAAGACCCAGTGTGACTTTTGTGTCAGTTCCTAAATTAGTTTTTCACTCTATTTAACGTTTTGTAAGTGATTTATTACCGTTTATGATGTCCAGTGATCAGTAGTTTTTTTCCTAGATTTCCTGATCATTATTTTCATACAGACTCAGAATAAAGTCAAAAGTCATCACATCAAAACAAAAAAAAATGAAGTGAATTTTTCAGTAAAACATATTAACTGAACATAAACCCAGTGTGTCCATCCATTGTCACTGATCAAAGTCCACAGGTTTCAAATCGATGTTGTAGATGACAATGTTTCTATGGTAACTATGGAGCCTCTGACTGTCCAAATGGGTCATATCTGATGACCATGAAAAGATGACAAACTGTATTTTAAATCAATTATTTCCATGCATTGATAGAATTAGTGGGCCAATGGGTATTAAACAGTTTCGATCAATGGATGGTTTTGGTTGACAGTGAATATTTGAGTCTTTATGGGTTAAATGCAAATAAAATGAACAAGGAATTACAATTTGATTTTAATGACTTGCTGTCCTTTTAGCAGCTCAGGAAATTAGTAGTTAAAAATGATTAAGATACAAACCTTGAATTTAAAAAATCTGAGACATCTTCTTTGTTTGCCCCTCCAGCTAGAAGAAAATCCAAGGAACATGCCGAAATGCCAAAGGTTTGGCCAGTGCATGATGAAGTGTAGAACTTAAGGGTACATGTCTTCAGTGAATATGTTTTTGATATTTTGTGAGTGTGCGGTTTTAAATCTGACTAACAGAATCAGGCCTCTGCAGACTACTTGCTTGAAATCATGCTTTTCTTGCTTGCAGTGTGCTACAACTTACATGTTATAAGTTTTCTTCAATTTAATTTGCAACAGTTTCTCAGCAGCTTTGACAGAAACTCAATAATGCTAAATTATCTATGGACTCCAGGGAGTATTTCACAAACTAGGATTAAAATGGTAATCAAAATAAATAAATAAAACAAAACAGTACATTTTCCTGAGACCCAGCAATGCATTTTTGTCCTCTGTAGGGGACAAAAGTTTCAAAGTTTTACTTAAAAATAGTGTTCAATGCAAAGGGCATTCAATTGAAAAAAAAAAAAATCCAAATAATTAAAAAAACTGTTGCATTATGCTTTTTCCAATCAGTACCATTGTTTAATGTAAAAAAAAACAGCAAAGACTTTCACTTTCCTGGCTATGTTAGTAGCACTCTGAAGTGAAGCCTAAATGTGATGTTGCTGCTGTTGACTGGTTAAAACAAAAGCTGTTTCATAGATTGTTTTTTTGGGAGGTGGAGGTGGGGGCTATGGTGCAGATGCTGCTTTCTGAAATATTGCCCAATTGCTGCATGCAGTTCTCAAAGGGTTAAAGTGCCATTAATCAACTCTGAGTCTCTTTTTTTATTAGAGGAACAGCGGAGTACTGCTGCCAATATTCTAAGACTTATACATGGTAAGGAATCACTCACGTTCAATACAAATCAGATGGATGATTTTATTTAGAGGAAAAGTATTAACCCTTTGAGTGCTGTGCTTCACTGCTCGCTTCATAAGCAATATCTATAAGACCAATGCTTGGGAGTTGTTAATGCGTGTCTGTGTGCTTTGCAGACCCTCTGACCAGCCACATGGAGATGGTAACTGAGATCGTTGTCCCTACGGTTTGCACACTATCGATTCTGCTCAGTGCCATTTTCCTTATGTTCCTGTTGCGAAGACGGAACTAGAAAGGATCTGTTTTAGTCTGCATGTTTACAATTACAGACATCAATATTCAAATGCACAAAAACAAGTCATTAGGATCAAGTATATGTAATATTGTAAGAACATTATTTATTTAGTGGATTGGGAGTGAAACCTAAATATGTTGTGAAAAATGAATTTCAAACTATTTTACTAATTTGATGTGCATACAATGCTTACTGTAAAAACACTGGTTCATATAGCTACAAAATAGTAAATTCATGCTCAAGCAGTGTGGATGGACATGTAAAATGTTGGATTTTCTCATTAAAATATTGCTGTGAAATATTACCAGTTATGATGGATAGTACTTTGTTTCCTTTTTTCTTTTTAAAGTGAAAGTTGCTTTGAAAAAAAATAAAGGCAGCAACATTTGTAAAGCACACTTCATACTGCTTCACAAAAATGGAAGAGACAGATTAAAGGGACATAATTACAGATAAAACATAAAAGCACAGATCAGCCCCCCACTGATCACCACCAAACTTTTATCACTTGTTCTTTGTGTCTGTATCAACATTTACTGAAAATCTCAGCTAAATCCATCCAGAATTGTTTTGAGTTTTTGCTACGAATCACCCCCCACCCCACCCAAACACTTCCAACGATCACCAAAATGATCAGA
Source organism: Siphamia tubifer (assembly GCA_020466265.1). Lineage (NCBI taxonomy): Eukaryota > Metazoa > Chordata > Actinopteri > Kurtiformes > Apogonidae > Siphamia > Siphamia tubifer. The sequence goes on along the minus strand of CM035788.1, from coordinate 23,112,609 downwards.
ACATTGTCAGAAGAGAGGCCTGTCCGACACAATCAGAAAAGCTATTCCAGGGTTTAACTACATGGGACTGAAATACAGCTTTACCAGGTTTAGTCCTGACTCTGGGCTCCAGTCCCTGATGTTTTCCAGGTATAAGATGGTTCGGAACCAACATGCCACAGATGTACTTTGGTGCTACACCATGGACAGAGTTCTACACAAGCAGAGCAGTGCTGTTTTAAAGTCTAATCTCTGAGTGACAACAAGCCAGTGCTGAGACTTGAACCCAGGACTATTTTCTGGTTGTAGTCAGTTGTATAGTTCTTGATGAACTGCAGCTGTCAGTCAGAAGGCCATTACAATAGTCAAACCTGCTGGAGATAAATGTATGAATAAGTCTAAGCCTGGTTTAGGGAGCAAATCTTTGATTCTGGCAGTGTTTTTGAGATGGTAAAAGGCTGATGATGTTATTGACTAAATGTGGCTGTTAAAGTTTAGGTCTGAGTTCATTATTATCCATAGATTTCTAACCTGATATTTGGCTTTTAGAGATTCCAGATGACCAGTAACACTTTCTCTGGGTTTTTGTGGCCAAAGACATGACTTCAGTCTTTTCTGTGTTAAATTGGAGATTTTTTTAATCTACACAGTGGCCTGTTGGAGCCAGTGATCGAGTGAGTCTGCGGGCCCATGTTCACCTACTGTCAGATGTGTGTGGCCATAGCTCAGGAGGTGGAGTGAGTCTTGAATCCCATTCTGTCCTAATCACATGCTCTTGTGTCTTTGAGCAAGACACTTCAGCCTCTTTGCCTGCAGAGCTGCTACTCACACTGGTGTATCAATGTTGAGTGGTGGTCAGAGGGATTGTAAACCCAAATTAGCAGTCACAGTTCTGTTAGCCTGCCCAGGGTAGCTGTGGTTGCATAAGTAGTTTCCCACCACTAGAGTGACAATATGTGACTGAATGAATAATGGATCCACTGTATGTGCTCCGAGTATGCATTAATATAAAAGTGCTATAGAAATCTAATCCACAATTATTATGTAAATCTGAGTGTCACTGTGCATAGTTGTGGTAGGATGCATTATAACTATGCATTAAATCACCTTTAAAATCATATGATCAAATAAGAGCAGCAAAAGTCTGAGTAATGAGTATATATATATATATATATATATATTTTTTTTTTTTTTTTCCAAACAACTGATAAGACAAAAAAAAAACACATTTAATTGATAATCATGTCTGCGCTGTGTAAATTCATGAAATGCTGTATAAATTCATGCAAAATTTATATTGCTGCAGTACACCATGGTGGAGAAGAATGCTGGATCCTCACTGTCCCCATTAATGGTTTCATTTGGGAATTCTACAAAAAAACAAAAAACAAAACAGAAACTGATTTATTGGAACAAGTACTTGCAGTAATAAAGTGTGTCACTTAGTGCAGGGCATAAAGAGGACCTGTTTCAAAGATGACGTGATCAACCAGTGGTCTGTCACTGAGCTGCATTGATGTCCTGACCTCACGAACACCATGACCACTGGACACCTCGACCCCCCATGCAACTGGATGATCCCTATAGAGAAAAGCAAAAAAAAAATACAAAACACTATGAACCAACAGCCCTGGTTAACATGTGCTTAAAGTGACGAATGATAAAGTGCAGCTAAAATACAGTTGTGAATTCAGGAAAGTGCACAGAGATGATACATGATTCTGAAAACTGAAGGTAAACAGAGATATGTAGCCATGAAAATAAGTAAATTAAAATTTAATGTGCTACATTTTGAATAAACACTTTCTCAAACAACTTAGGCAATGATAAAACACCCTCTCATTACAACCAAACACAATTGTGTATTTGTATGTATGCAGGCAAGAATGACTCAATTTAGTTTTATTTATGTAGCACAAATTATAATACACGATTATCAAGACAATTCACAGGCTTAAAACTGCAAAGTGTGGAAACCCAACAAACCCTCAAAGAGCAAGCCCAAGCGGACAGTGAGGAGGAAAAACTAAGCAGAACTACAAAACCATATTAAGTCCATTTCATTTCCTTACTTCTGGTATAAATGGCTGATGAGAGCAGGCTTGATTGGCAGCTTGAACTCGTGGTCCTCATCATATGGGTGTGTTTTGTAATGCTGCAAACATGATCTATGAGATGAACAGTGAAAGGAAATATTAAAGTGACTCCTGTTACATCCCAGCCTAGGATCCCAACCAGGATGTACATGATGCTCTTTTCCAGTTGTCTCCCAACCCCCCAATTACAAAATGCTAGTCTGAAAATCAGTCCAATTTTTTTTCCTACTACTCAAAAAAGATAGGAGAGTACTCGATTAAAACAACAAACAAAAAGTCTTAACTCCTAAAATAACTGCCAAAATTTTTTTAATAAATACAATAAGCAACTACAACACCCTGAGCCAAAACAGGAGAAAAAGATCAAACAAAAAGAGCCACTCTCCTGTGTGTTAACAACAACAAAAAAAAACAACACATTTACAAGGCACAACTATTACAAGTACATACAACACAAAACTGGCTTTTAAAAAGCAAAAACAAAACAAATCAAAAAACAGGACCACAATTAGAAGCTCAGAGAGAGCATGCTGCTAACTTCATTGACATTTTTAAATAGCAGCTCATTTGGGTCCTACCAATCAATAGCTTCCTGTAATGCATGGGAAATAAAACAGCACCTTTACAGAGCTGGTGGAGAAATGCACCCACACAGAAACAGAAAGTATGACCCATAGTTATAACACTGCTATAATCAGGGTTCCTACAGCTCAGGGCAACTTAACTTTAAGACTTTTTAAAAACTTTTTTAATGCCATTTGAAATTAAATTTAGGACCAAATTAACAATGAACCAAAATTGAAAAGGGAAAAAAATGCCATATGAATTAACTGGGGGTAGTTTTACCTAACCACTTATTTTAAATAGAACATGACTTTTTGGTCCAGTTGCTGCTACATTCATGAACCATTTGCATCAATATATAACACACCATATAAAACACACACACTTGTAAAAAAACAAAACAAAACTCTATGTATAGCTAAAGGAATACTACACTCACAGAATGATGTCCCCTCATTTTCTACTCACCCTAAATTATTTTTGTAATAGCCTAAATGTTACCAAATACTTTTTATTTCAAACATAAATCTTATTAATGTGTCCAAATTTTTAAGACTTTTAAAAATTTTATTTAAGACATTTTAATGCTGATTAAGGCCTTATTTTTAGAACAATTAATTCAATGCTTTTTAAGACTTTTCAAGGATCCATGGGAACCCTGTATAATACAATCTGAAGCAAAAGACAACTAATCACAATTGACTGGAAACAAAAAATTGCATTACTGTGTCAGAAGGAAGAGCCGGTCGTAAGGCAAAACCAGGAATTTACTGCAGGTCACTATTATTTCCAGCAGATGGTGCAGTTTTCTGAGTCGAATCACTTGTTCCTGCAGATCAACCTCTGTGCTCAGGTAATAATACTAGAACATAAACACATCAAAATCAAGATCAGACATGAATCTCAAAAGCTTCAGCATGTGAAGATATCTGATCAAACAATTACAAAAAGATATATTTAACTAGAAAATTTCACGCGGCCCTCACTGGACTGATGTGTCGAAACTCTGATCCCATTTAAAATGATTGATACAGTAAACAAATTGTAAAATAAATACATGTATATATAATAAACAAAATGTTTCTCATGCATAGAGAAACTATGTGCTGATATAATGTGTATGTGTGTACACAGTGGCGCATATGAACATGGCCATTAACCCTTGAGACCAGCAGATTTGATGCCAGTCTAGAGGAGATCAGGCTATTTGTAATGTGAATTTGAACATTAAAGTGGTCATGTTTTTACTGTTCTGTCTGTGAGAATGTAACAGTTGAATTCTGGGATAAAAACATTCCCTATTTATGTGAATTTATTTTGGTTAGATGGTGTACACTTGAGTTGTACTTCAGGTAGGGATGAAAAATATATTGTTTTAGCAGATTTTATTTGTCAAGCTTGGGTGAGAAGACTGAATAATTTATTTTAGACATTGCAGGAGATGAAACTGTAGCTTTGCAAGAAAATGTAAACAAATATTTGACCACTGCAGTATTGTTTTTAGTGTCTTGTTAAGCTTTCAGGTTTGGACACTTTATTTGCATGACACAAATAAAACAATCAAACTCAGAAAAATATAGCCAGTTGGAAGTAGTTTGCTTTTGCTTACCAAGTGGTTTAAAGTTGTCAATTCCTCACCTTCAGGAGGAAAAATGGCAAGGAGTTATACCTTACAACAAAGACACAAAGAATAATAAATAACACATGGGTTAGTGGAGTTACCAATGAGATAATTAATATAGTCTTTTCTCATTTTGTCCAGACCCATCTCAAGCAGCATGTGGACAGGGGTGCGGCCGGTAAGGGACACTGGGTCAATCTGCTGATGGTAGGACTGCAGGATGAGTTTGCTGAGGGAGCTGTTGCTGTCTCTGTGAATCTGGAAGAAGTGAAATAAAAGAAGTGAATATAAATATTTGTTCCATTTGAGAACCCCCCCCAGCTCACACATCCCTTACCCATGGTTTGATGTCACCGTGTCGTAGTGCCTCAGTGACCATTCTCAGGCAGTCTCCAATGTCTTGATATGATGTCACACCTAACAATGAAAAATGTAGAAAGACATTGTCACTACCAGAATGTCAAAGCATGTGAACTCTATGTTCTTTGATACAGAGACGGACTCACTCTTCCTCATTCGAACCCACAGTTGCTCAACAAAATCCAAATCTCCTCTTTCCAACAGTGAGTTGAAAATGGGAGTATCTGTCTCAGTCTTGAGCTTTTCAGTCTATAAGAAAACATAAGAAGGAAAGAAACCAGGGAGCCATCACATGTTTTTATGAACATCGCTTTCTTTTTTATTAATATCTTACCTCAGTTTTCACTGTCCGGTCCTGCAGAGTCTTTGCTGCACTCTGTAGCTCTAGGAAAAAAATGGAAGACAAAAATAAACCACTTATTTACATTTAAGATTGAATCAATTATAAGATGTCTTGACTGTTCAAAAATATTACCCTCTATGTAAGCCTTGGTCAAATCTACAGCTGAAGTGCTTTCTACAGGTTCCATCCATTCAGTCTCTCCAGTTCTCAGACCATTTGCAAGAGTCTGAAATGACAGAGAGGTGAAAGATTTGTTGATTCTTTATGTTTATTTATGTATTCCTACAGTTATTCTGGAATAACAGTGGGACACAAACCAGAAGAAACTCCAGCTCCTTGAACATCTCAAACATTGGGCTTCTCATGTCTCCACTGCCAACTTTGATATTCTGTGTACAAACAACAATGACCAATGCAAGAGTCACAGTGAAATAAAAAGGTCTTCTTTTCTCTTGTTATATTCTTATTTAAATGCTACTGAATACTGTACATGGAAAAAGTAATAACTGGTACCTACCAGTGTTGATGTAGAGGACAAGGGAGGGGTCTCTAGAATACTCTCCACATGATTCCATTTAAAATCCACAGTCACACTACTATGTGACTCAATTGTTGTGCTTTCCACAACTGTGGAGCAAAACAATCTGTACCTGGCAGTGCCTTTAATCACCATCTATAGACATTTTATAGATAGAAGTAAGTAAGGAAATATTCATTCAGACTGCTCAAAACTGAAAGTGCACACTTACTGCAGATGGGTGATGCCTCTTCTTGTGCTCTTGTTTAAGCTCATCTATAGTCATGAACAAGTTTTTGTCCACAGTTGAATCTAGCAAAATTTAGGATACAGTGAAACAAATGAAAGAAACATAAGTACACAGTAGTTATGAATCAACAAATTTTGAATAGGTTTTTGACAGCAGAGTGCAGAATCTAAGCCAAACCTTTGCAGGCAACAGAATACAATTTGGCCCCAGTTACGTTATTGCCCATGGAAACCATTTCTCCTCCAAACCAGGTTGTTCCAGCTGGGTCAGACATGTCACATCGCACCCACAGAGGATGTAAAGCAGAGCCATTTTCCACAGCAGACACACTGGCACTTTGAGATAACATGTACCATGACAACAGCTTCCTATAACAGAGAAGACAGGCTTGATTTTGAACAGTTAGACTATGGCATCATTAACACGGTACATCACTAAAAGGTTACCTTGCTTGGTTAACTGTAAGTGGCTGTGGTCCCAGTTCTGTCTTAAATAGCTGAGTATCATCACCATCGCCATCAGTAGCATCAGTAGCATCAGTAGCATCAGCATCACTGCAGTTTGAGAAATCTGCAATTTGTTCATCTGGCTCACTGATTTTAGGTCTCTTATGAAAACAAGAAAAAGTTGTGATGTATATAATGAGCTACAATTTGAGGGAATTTGAGAGGATACACAGTAGATAGAACATAGAGACAACCAAGAGGCAGAGGAAGAGGAAAATACGTAAGGGCAGAAGGAAACATAGAGCCCAGGATGACAAGGAGCAGGACCAGGACCAGACACACGCTGGATAAGCAGCAGAGTGAGACCTCCTTCTCAGTCGGGACCACACACCGGAATTAGCCAGTTATCTCCTGAGCGCCGATCCAGGCAAATAAGCTCCTGCGGCCAGCGATCTATAGGGTCGATCGCTGTACGGACACACGACGTGGCGGCGGGAAACTGGTACTTTTTACCCACGGTGATGACACGTTGTAAAAAGAAAAAATAATAAAAAAATCATATTTTACTTTTTACTAAAGAAGGGTTCGGTGCCTCCAACAAGCTTAAGTACTACTGCTCTACACAAACCTGTTTGTCCCAGATGCCCATTGGTTGTTTTAAATGTCATCATTGTCATCACTGTTCAGGATTCAGTCTCTCTAAAACAGCATAGGATAAACCATTTTATAAACTATAAAACTACATTTGTCAACTATAGGTTGGAGTGCCCCAGTTGCAAAGTGTTCTACATAGGAAGAACTAAACGACGCCTACAAGACAGACTGGCCAAACATAAATATGCACTGGTAACTTAAAATATCCTATGGCAAGACATTACATGGAACACCATAATAGTGTTCCATCTTCTTTACAGGCTGTTGGCATTGACCACATCCCATTATCTCTTAGGTGGGGTGATAGACAGAGAGCGCTGAATCAGAGAGAGACTTTTTGGATAGATAAACTACAGGCTACTAAGTATCCAGGATTAAATGATGACCTTGATTTTAGTGTTTTCCTCTGATTTTTAATGTAGATTATTTATTTTAGAATTTTTTACTCTTTTACTATGTGGTTGTCTTTCTCTTCTTGTTTTTAACTTGTTTGTTGTTGTTGTTTTAGACCATGTAAAATTTTATTTTATGTCTTATTGACTTTTTTAAGGATGACACCTGGTGGAGGTTTTATATATTACACTGTTTTTTACACTACACTTTTTACCTCATGAGCGCTGCAATGTGGAGGCTTGTGATTGGTTAACACTTTTTGAAATACCTCTTCCTGCTTTGTGGCATGTCTGACTCCATGATGAAGGCTTTGATGTCGAAACGTGTTGGGGTTTTTATAGGATTTTATAGGTTTTTGTAACCAAGCTAATTTAATAAAGGCTTTTTAATTTTCACTTATAAGAGAGTGCCTTGGAATTTTTTCTTTTTTGTCTTGCTGTTTTCCCCATCCAATAGAGCACCTCTAATTATTATTGCTTATTTTGAGTCCAGGTAGCACTCCTTAAGCAAACTTTTTTAGGTTTTCTACTAGCACTTGGGATCTGCCATTGAGGAGCAACTCCACAGTTACAGTTGTCTGTGTTAGACCTTTGATCTTTACAATCTCAAGATGGAAAACACTTTTTCATACTCTAGAGAAGAGGGACAACAGATTATTACAACATCACTACTGGATGATTTACCCGGTGGTGAGTTATCCAGAGCTGACTTACAAAAAGACTTTAAAGAACTGAGACACCTATTGGAGAAAGACACTAGACTTCATTTGAACTCAGTGACTGTCAGATTATTGGAGGAAAGAATACATCCCCAGAGGCCTGAGGATCAAAAATGTTCCCTTCCCATGGGGGAGATGACAAAAAACCCTTCAGGGATAGGTGGGAAGCCATTCTCAATAAGTGTTCATCAGGTTTAATGCTCCTGATGATTGAAGAGTTGAATAAAGACAGAGAAGAACTCAAGAAACAGACTGCTGACGTGAGAAAGACAATAGAAGGACATCCAGCTACTACCATTAAACAACACCTTGATGAAAAACTAAACACCGACCTCATAAAGTACATTCAAAATGTTAAAGAAGATAAAATACGGAAGTTACAGAGAGATGCCACAGACTAATGAAGGCAAAATATATGGTTTGCATAAAAGGCCACAGGGGAATATGGATGCAGGGCTTTCTACAAAGACAACACCTAGAACAGTCTCCTTTAACTTCACCAGCAGTGAAGAAGAGGACAATATGTTGGTACCTGGAACTGAGACTACTCAAGATGATTTCTTAGAATACGCAACATACACAACAGAGGAGGCAGTACCTGGAGATGAGAACATGGGCGTGGACAACACAGAGGGAGAGGAAAAGAGCAGAAGGAAACATAGAGCCCAGGATGACAAGGAGCAGGACCAGACACACGCCATAATCAACATTTCAGGCAAGAACCTGTCCAGTGAGAGTATCCGAATCCTTTCCAAAGGGCTTTCCTTTGCTCCTACCCACCCAGCCAAGCAATTTGATACCAAGATTGACCCGTTTCGATTCTACAGGAATCTCAGGACATGGTACAAACAAAATACCACAACATCAGCAAATTCTACTGCTACAGGTCAGTCTGATTCTTTTATTAGTGGTGGTCATTTTAGGCTCAAATCTATGTTTTGCCCACTAGTTCATAATGCAGCATTACATATGTTTGCCAAAAAAGTTAACTTTGATATTGACAATCTTTTTAATAATAAGAGGTCTCATAAGCAAAGCAGCCTTACCCACAAAGAGAGAAGAGCATTGGATGCTCTGTCCAGCAATGAAGAAATTATAATTAAAAAGGCAGATAAGGGAGGAGCTGTGGTTGTATGGGGAAAGGACATGTATGTGAAAGAAGCTTTGCGTCAATTGAACAACACAGAGTTTTACCAACCATTAGCTTCTAATCCAACACAGACACTTATACTGGAATTGGGGAAAATGCTATCGGAGGCAAAAGACAATGGATGGATATCTGAGCCTGAATTTAGGTTTCTGTTTAATGAAAATCCAAGAATGGCATCTTTCTATATTCTACTTGTAATCTAGTACCTGGCCTGTAGACCTGCTTGCAATTTGAAGTTGGGGAAATTTCTCACTTGAATTGAGTTATTGGGTCCCTAGACATGAAAAATCACAGAGGTGCTCGACCGCCATAGTGCCACGAACTTCACGAAGGTCAAATCAAATATGGCCGCCATCCGCCATGATAAAAATCCAAGTTTTTGGTTTCTGAATGTATATGCACATGTAATACATCAATCTAGACTAATTATGGTATGAGGAATTCATTTCTGATAATGCTTTTATCATATTGGGTGATTTTTTACCTTTAAAAGGTCAAGGTCAAGGTAATTTTTTGCCATGAATTGCACCATTATTAGGAGTAAAAAACAGATGCAATAAATGTAATTGGGGAGAAACACTGCTAACTCCATTGACTAACTCTGAAGCAGATGCCCCACCAAAGCATTTTCAACTCATAACATTAGCTAAGTTGGTGCTAGCATCATAGCTACCGAAATCGCTAAATCCATGAATGATTATGATATGAACTGAAGAGTTGGCGAATTTTCATGATTACACATTTATAATAATAATATTTGCTATCGACATGTCAACTTCTATCAAGATGGGAATTGCATTGATGACATAGCCTATATGCCAACATTGGAAATAACTTTGTATTGCACAGTTGTTGAATAAATTAAGAATTTTATATACAAGATTCAACCGAATTGTTTCATGAGGAAAATTGTGCATCCATTACCTCTCTACAAACAACATTAAAATCTAGTACCATACATTAGCTCTGATTAGTGAAAATTGTCAGTCATTCTCAAGAGGCAACGAGGATCACAAAAACCTAGTGGCTAAAAAAAGTCTCAGTCTGAGGTAACTGGTCTCAGTTAACCGACTAGGGGCATTCTTTAAGTGTCGGTAGGGAGAGAAGCTAACATTCTACATGCACAATGAGGCTAGCTGGCATGCGTTACACATAGGTGGGTACACGTGGCTACAATAGAAGATTCTATGTCAATCTTTGCAGAATTTGACTGCATAAACTACCTTCATCATGGTTCATGGTATCTTGAACAAATTAAGGTGCTAGAGTTCACACATCCTGAGCTCTACCGACGCTTTTCTGTAGGCCAGTGGGTTGTGCAGGATCACCCTGGCTGGTTTTGTGCTGTGGGAGGTGACATGAAGGTCGACCAGACCATTCAGCGAGTGTCGAAGGATCCTGGAGGTCACTATGTATTTGGAGCCACACAATGCAAATGCTGTAGCAGAGTTTGACCTTTTGTTCCATGAGATTGGGATGATCATCGACATCCTCAACTTTCTCACCAACAACCACACTTTGAAACAGACAGAATGCCATCTCCAGCATGCACTGAGCACCACTCGCCGCCTTACATTCAAAACTGTTTCAAAACTGCTGGATTTTGTAATAGAGCGGCAGAATCCATACTCAGTGGCAGTAAGTGTGCCTGTTCCACTGCACAATCTGCTCACCAAGCGGGCTGTTGACCGAACTGTTGCTCCTCGCTTGCTCAACTGTCTCCGAAATGGGAAGCAGATCTACAGCTCGTTCAGGCAGGAGAGGCTAGTTGAAAAGGCCAAAAAAATGAGCACAACTGTATCAAAGAGAAAACTACCTAATTTCAATGAACAACCACAGAAGACACCGGCAATCAGTGTGAAGGAGCAGAAGTTAGTCTCATCCAAAGACATGGCCAAGGCACATAGGTATATGGATATTGCTAAGGAGCGGGGCATGAGCATCAGGCAGATACTTTCTCATGATGTTCATTCAGCATCTCCTCTGTTTGATGGTGACCTTCCAGCTCATGTCAATAAGTCAAAACTTGTCAGTGAGATTGAGCCTCACCTTGATCTTACCCAATGGAGCCCTAAGTCTAGTTATGCCACTCATATTGTGGTAGACTTCATGTCAAAGATACAGCAGATGCCTCTAGCACAATTCCCTACTTTAGGTGCCGTCATCAATGCCATCATGAGCTCAACATCATCCCTCTGTCAAGAGCCGGAGTTCATCTATCTTGTACTAGATTCTTACATTGAGACGTCTCTGAAGGAAGGAGAGCGCTTGCGACGTACATACTCAACATAATTGGCATGAATAGACACACACCCATCCCTCAACAACGACAAGTTCTGGGCATCTGAGGAGAACAAGCAGAATCTCCAGCTCTTAGCTCAGGATATGGTGTGTAATCGAGCTAGTGGCAATCCTGCTGTCATTGTCAGTTCTGTTGTCATTGATGATGAGGTGCTACCAGCAAAGGCAGCCAGTGGCGAAGAGATTGAGGAAGCTGATGCCAGGTTGCTGGTACATGTAGAGTGGGCAGTTTGTGTAAAGCAGTGCAAGAGAGTTGTCGTAGTCTCCAATGACACAGACACTTTTGCCTTGCTTCTGCACTACAGCCCATACTTCCAACAACTTGGAATGAAGGAGATCTGGCAACAGTACGGTACTGGTGAGAGACGGCGGTTGCTCATACTCCATCAAGCTGTCTCTCGTCTTGGAGCATCACTGTCAAAGGCCGTGATTAAAGCACATATCCTGACTGGAGAGGATTGTATGAGCAAGGTGGGAACTAAACATGCTGCTCTGGCTTCTGACCAATACTTAGCCAACTTTGGAGAGGCCTACACCTTGACAGAGCAAGATGCAGTGTTGGCTGAGAAGTATTTGGTGCATGTCTGGGCTGGGGCCAGAACAACTACAACGGCTGAGACATTTGATGACTTGAGGTTAGAGACCTACACCAATGGAAGCACTGGAATTGATGCACTCTCTCCTACAAGCAGTGTAGTCAGAGGCCACATCAAAAGGGGGCTTTTTTGATTCATACAGCATGTCACCTGCTTACAACAAGCAGTGTCCCCAAAGTGAGACAAGAGCCCACAGAACAGACAAGAGCCCACAGAAGGAGCACTTTGGCACACTTTTACCATCGAAATGTCTCAAGCCCTTATCACCAAGTCTGATCACAGTATGTAAATGTGCAGGTAAGTGTGACAATCGTCGATGTGGCTGCCATGCGGCTAGAGTTACATGTACAGTATTCTGCCATGGAAAAAAAGACAAATCATCCTGTAAAAACCCATCTCACTGACATGCAAGCATGCATACAGGACACTTTCAGAGAACTCAGGGATGTTTATAGTTATGTTTCTGTTTATGTTAGAAAAAAATAGAATAAAAAAAAAATAGAATAAAAAGCATCTTAAGAAAAAAAAAAATCTTAATCGAGTTACAGAAAAATTATGTTGACATTCACATTGTAGTGAAAAAATGTTCCTTAATGTTAAACACTAACAATGACAATAACAATGAATGTTAAATGTTAAATATCAGATTTACTACAATAGACTTCTTGCATCTGTTTTTATTCCTTATAATGGCCAATAATGACCTTGACCTTTAAAGGTCAAAAATCACCCAATATGATCAAAGAAATATCAGAAATGAATTCTTCATACCATAATTAGTCTAGCTTGATATATCACATTTGTATGTACATTCAGAAACCAAAAAGTTAGATTTTTATCATAGCCGATGGAAAGTTTTGAGGCACTTTGTGAAGTTTGTGGCACTGTGACGGATGAGCACCTCCGTGATTTTTCATGTCTAGGGACCCACTAACTTAGTTCAAGTGAGAATTTACCCCAACTCCAAATTGCGAGCAGGTCTACAGGCCAGGTCCATAAATGTCTTGAGAACCCCCCCGGTAGGCCTGTGATTTCTGGAAATTAAAGCCTCACTGAACCAGTATCAAAGTACATTGACTATTTCATTAAGCCTTTTTTGTCTTCACTTCCTGCTTATCTACAAGACACAACAGATGTTTTAAACAGACTGGAAGAACTGCAGAATATTGACTGTGATACTTTTCTTGTCACAATGGATGTGGAAGCATTGTACACTAATGTTGTACATCAACAGGGTCTGGATGTACTCTCACACTTCTAAAGTAGACGTCCTGTAAATGATATGCCACCAACTGACTTTTTACTTTCCCTGACAGAATGAACCCTTAATAATATCTTTATTTTCCAGGACAAGGTCTTCAAACAGACCAAAGGATGTGCTATGGGGGCATGTTTTAGTCCTTCATATGCTGGCCTGTTCTTGGGTAAATGAGAGGAAGATGTTGTTTTAAATATTGACCAAAATGTGTTTTATAAGTACATAGTGTGGTATGGGCGTTATATTGATGATCCTTGTCTTTTGTGGTCAGGTTCAGAAACCCCATTAATGGAATTTCATGCATTTCTTAATCGTATTAATCCAAACATTAGGCTGTCATTTGAGTAAAGTAAAGAAAAAAATAATTTTCTTGACCTTTCCATCTCTAAAGATGAACAAGGTTGTTTACAAACATCTGTATACAGGAAACCAACAGACAGGAATACCATTTTACATGCTAAAAGTTTCCATCCTACTTGGCTTAAAGACAATGTGCCTTATGGACAGCTTCAAAGGGTGAGGCGCATCTGTGACCAAGATGAGGTTTTTGAAACAAATGCCCATGAAATGATGTGTAGGTTTGTAAAGAGAGGATATAAGAACACCTCCCTCCAAAAAGCCTATATACAGGCTAAATACATGGACAGAGCATCATTACTGAGAAGAAAGACAGCTGTACAACCAAAGGATAGACTAATATTTGTCACTAGCTACAGTACTGAGGCAGAACAAATTAAACTGATCATCAGAAAGAATTGGGGAATCATTCAGAGTGATGAAACACTAAGACACATCTTTCCTGACCCTTCCCCTGTTAGTTTTAGAAGAAGCCCTACCTTACATGATAAACTTGTCCATAGTCACCTGAAACCAGACTCCACACAAACCCGTTTGTCCCAGATGCCCATTGGTTTTTTTTAAATGTCATCATTGTAATCACTGTTCTAATATTCTACAAGCCCAAACTTTCCAGGATTCAGTCTCTCTAAAACAGCATAGGATAAATCATTTTAGAAACTGTAAAACTACATTTGTCAACTATAGGTTGGAGTGCCCCAGTTACAAAGTGTTCTACATAGGAAGAACTAAACGACGCCTACAAGACAGACTGGCCAAACATAAATATGCACTGGTAACTTAAAATATCCTATGGCAAGAAATTACATGGAACACCATAATAGTGTTCCATCTTCTTTACAGGCTGTTGGCATTGACCACATCCCATTATCTCTTAGGTGGGGTGATAGACAGAGAGCGCTGAATCAGAGAGAGACTTTTTGGATAGATAAACTACAGGCTACTAAGTATCCAGGATTAAATGATGACCTTGATTTCAGCATTTTCCTCTGAGTTTTATTGTAGATTTTTAATGTAGATCATTTATTTTAGATTTTTTTTACTCTTTTACTATGTGGTTGTTTTTCTCTTCTTGATTTTAACTTGTTTGTTTGTTTGTTGTTGTTGTTGTTTTAGACCATGATACTGACTTTTTTAAGGATGACACCTGTTGGAGGTTTTATATATTACACTACACTTTTTACCTCCTGCAATGTGTAGGCTTGTGATTGGTAACACTTTTTTAAATACCTCTTCCTGCTTTGTGGCATGTCTGACTCCCTGATGAAGGCTTTGATGCCGAAACTTGTTGGGGTTTTTATATGACTTTGTAACCAAGCCAATTTAATAAAGGCTTTTTAATTTTCACTTGTAAAAGAGTGCCTTGGAATTTTTTCTTTTTTGTCTCGCTGTTTTCCCATCCAATTGAGCACCTCTACTTATTATTGCTTATTTTGAGTCCAGGTAGCGCTCCTTAAGCAAACTTTTATAGAGACATGTGTACTTTAAGAGAGAGACATGTATAGCATTGAATGACATTTTACTTCTTCTTGCTACAGTGCATATCAAGGTCATTGGTGTATGGCAAGAGAACCAGAGACACTAGGCCATAGGTGGGAAATCCTGGATGTTTTAGATGTATCACTCTTCCATCACACCATTATCAGGCTTCTGCAGAATTCTTGATAATGAACTGATCATTAATTGAATCAGGTGTACTGCAAGATTCAAATATCTAAAACATGCAGGGTCCAGGTGTTGTGTCAAGATACACATCTCCGCAAGGAATACTTTCCTCTAGCTGCAAGGAACATAATCCTAATTTTTAATCGCATATTGTAAGGTTTTTCCCCACAATATTGTGACTTCTTCTTTCTTCTCATCTAATTTTCAGCATTTTTGTCATTATTATGACTTCATGTTTCATTATTATGACTTTTAGCTCTTTCTTTGTATCTCATAAATGTGACTTTATCTCATGGTTTCGAGTTTTTATATCATTAATTATTTATTTTTTATGTATGACAGCCCGTTTCCACCACTGGAGAAAAATAAGTCATAATTATGTGAGGAAACGATGGTCCCAACCAGGGGAAACGATTGGCACAACACTGGCCCTTGAGGTGATCATCAGGATTGCTCGCCCCTGCACTAGGCCAAGTCATTAATGCGTTTGTAATTTAACCTCATATGCATCTACATAGCATGTAATAAGAACTCACTACTTTTTCGCAGATAAAGACTGGCTGGTTGCTTGGGTACACGTTCAAAACAGCAATTTCGTCTCCGTCCGTCTTAAAGATTTGGATGTCATCCTGAAAAATATTTGACATTAACAGTTTGACAGCTGAGGCGGCACAAAATAAATAAACTTGTACAACAAAATTAGCCCACCTTAAATATGCATGGATCACTTATTCCGTCTTGAATAGATCTATGACCAAACAGCACAGCAAAAGTCAAACTTACTTTGGGAAAAATAATCAGAACGAAATGAAAAAAAAAAAACGCCGAATAAACATGTAACTGATCTCTGGTATGAGTTATTAAACAGTTTGCTAACTATCTTTGCTCCAAGAAGTAAACTTACCGGAGAACGTTAAAAAACTCCTTAGCATCAGATAATATTTTCGAACACATTGCAGAACAGATGTCTTCTGTCATGTAACGGGTAAAAAGTAGATTTGATAATTTAACGTCTACCAATAACAATGCAAATTGCTAACAACAGACTGTTTAGATGAACGATATCCGGTTTATATTTTCGACAGTCGCGCGCTCATTCAGAATACTACGTCATGGGGTCATCCCTTTCCGGTCAGTGAATTTATTACTATTAATTTGTACTAAAAATCAAAAGCAAGTCAAATTATATGTACAATAATGAAATTATAAATAAAAAAAACCAAAAACAATATTCTATCTAAAAATAAGTAATTTTGAAAGTTCGTCGCTATCATATGCGTCTTCCGCCAACATAGCGTAAAGTAGTCCCTGTTATAGCAGCGAACTTTAGCATTGTTTTTGTCTGTCCTGGGATATTTAACCTTAAATACACCTTTAATACTTTTTCTGATTTTATATGCACGGTGTCACTTGTTAATGTTAGTTGAGAAGTGACTAACCGTGTAAATACTGCTCTCGACGGAAGTTGTATCATACTAGCGGAGGCATAAAACGATAAGGGAATTTCACCAACTTCCTTTTTACTGTGGCCGCCATACCGTGAGGAGCGTGGTTCCCGGCGAGCCGAAAACTTAAACTCGAAAATGGTGAGAAAATATCCTAATATCACTGTCAGCGTAGTCCACAGTTCGTAGGTTATAGTTTGCTATGTGTATACATCAAACAAGCAAAGACACGTAGTCTTAGAAGACGTTCTTTCTGAATTGATTTGGCTGTGTTCGTAACCTGCCGGATAGTGAAGCTAACACGAGGGGCCATTTTGGAAAGGCAGCGATAGCAGTTAACTATAGTTACACGTGTGGCTGTTTCTTTGGTAGGTCAGCTAACTGCTAGCTGGTGGTATGTGCAAGAAACTGACCCGTAAATTGTATTACTCTCGAAAACGCCATTACAAATTGAGGCATGTTACTCTCATCGGCGTCATCAATTAAACAGTAAATGGATGTGGAGACTTTATAATTGCTAGGGAAGTCATGTTAGCCATTATTGTGCGACGTTGATGCGCATAACGAGTTATAATCTAACCCCAATAAAAGAACAAATAATACTTTTATGTAACCCAGGTAATTGGCTGATTGGTGGAATATGTATAAATATTTAGATTGTATTTGAGTGAGGCTAAATATTTATCATAGGCTAACAACCTGCAGTCGTGCGTGATGCTAAATACGTATAATAGGCTAACAACCTGCAGTCACATGTATATATTGTTTTCACAATCACCTGTAACAATTTGACAAGTGAGATAGAGTTCATGTTAAGTCTCTTTCTAAATCTATATTTTTTCTTTTAGGCCTGTGCCCGACCCCTGATCTCGGTTTATTCCGAGAAAGGAGAATCCTCAGGCAAAAATGTTGTCATGCCTGCTGTGTTCAAGGCTCCAATTCGTCCTGATGTTGTGAATTTTGTGCACACCAACATGCGCAAAAACAATCGTCAGCCTTATGCAGTCAGTGAGCTGGCAGGTAAGCTGTTAGTTTTGATGAAAACCTACATAAATGTAAACTAGTGACTATGACTGAGTGAGTCTTTACATCTCATTCCACTGTAACACAAGTAAAAATGGTGTTCTGAAACTGCAATGATGAGCTTCCACTTCGGTCCGTGTTTTTGAAACTGTGTGATATTTATTGAAGTTCTGAGTCCAAGCAACACCTTAAGTTCATCCATGATCTATTGACCAAAAGTACATGTATCCTGATCACTTTAGTGATGGAGCTTTATCTGTTGATTGAAGTTGATGTGTAAATCTGTATATTTCAGGCCACCAGACCAGTGCAGAGTCATGGGGTACTGGAAGAGCTGTGGCCCGTATCCCCCGTGTAAGAGGTGGTGGAACTCACCGCTCTGGCCAGGGTGCCTTTGGAAATGTATCCTTTGTGATCAGAATTTATTTTTAATGACGAGGAATTTATATATGCTTAGTAACTTGCAACAGAAGAGATTCAGACTGGCAATGATGGTGTAATTTGCGTCCGACTCTGTGATCAGTGACAGAATGCCTACTGTCATATGCTGACACAGTTGGCTGACGAACCTCAGAACTGAGCAGGTCCTGAAGTCTTAGTTTCACTTTGTTAGTTGCATAAATAACTTAACTCTGGATTAGATGTGTCGTGGAGGTCGTATGTTTGCCCCCACTAAAACCTGGCGCCGCTGGCACCGTAGGATCAACACAACCCAGAAGCGCTATGCCATCTGCTCTGCTTTGGCTGCCTCTGCTATTCCAGCACTTGTGATGTCCAAAGGTAGGCTTCTTAAAAATAAATTTTTCTCAGTTAAATGGCTGTAGTACAAAGCTTCCACAAAAAAAGGGACCATTCAAATGATAAATCGATGCTTTGACCTGCAGGGAAATATTTTACTTGCAATGATGGTGTAATTTGCATCTGACCCGGTGAACAGTGACGGTTGCCTGCTGTCATTATGCTGTCACAGGGTTTTGACGATATTTAATTCTGAGCAAGCTGATCATGGACTAGATATTGTAATGTCAATGTAGTTTACATGAATTTCTTTGGCTGACGTGATCTTGTTTATCAGGACACCGCATTGAGGAAATCCCTGAGGTCCCTCTTGTGGTTGAAGACAAAGTTGAGGGCTACAAGAAGACTAAGGAGGCAGTACTCCTGCTGAAGAAGCTTAAAGCCTGGAATGACATCAAGAAGGTAACCTAAAATACAAATAGTTATGGCTTTAAACTATGTAAATACTCAAATCAACAATCTACCCAACTTGAAATGGGAATAGTAGTGATAAAATTTCACTTGCACAAAAAGATAAGTTTGGCACTAAATAGTGATAATTGTTTTCTCTGAATTCTTAGGGAAACATGAATGCCTCATAAATATGCCTAGCAGCATTGTAATTTTATATTTAAATACGAAATTAAACTTATTCATACATTTTCAGGTTTACGCTTCCCAACGCATGCGTGCCGGAAAGGGTAAGATGAGAAATCGTAGACGGATCCAGCGCAGAGGTCCATGCATCATCTACAACCAAGATGCTGGTGTCACCAAGGCTTTCAGAAATATCCCAGGTGCGTCTGGTAAAATGTAGAATTTAGCTTTGAATAATTGTTTGCGAGTATCTAAAAGTACACATATAGTGCTCTGTGGTTCTCACCGTGAAGAGGAATACGATTAAAGTTGTGTATTTTACGGAGGTCTATTAAATTATGACAATGTGATCTGATGGTTGGTTTTTATATACATGAAAACACTGAAACATTTGTGTCTTTGAAGAAATGAGTTGTCTACCAATGAATATGTAATTGTAATGCAGGCATCACTCTGCTGAACGTGAACAAATTGAACCTCCTGAGACTTGCTCCTGGTGGTCATGTTGGACGCTTCTGCATCTGGACAGAGAGTGCTTTCCGTAAATTGGATGAGCTGTATGGCACCTGGCGTAGACCTTCCTCTCTGAAGGGTGGCTACAAGTGAGTATTTGAGCTCTCATCCCACAGTAGCACAAATAAAGTTCTGAAACTGCAATGATGAGCTTCCACTTCGGTCCGTGTTTTTGAAACTACGTGATATTTTTTGAAGTTCTGAGACGAAGTATCGACACCTTGAGTTTACAGACTTAAATATGGTTCATATTGATGGGGAAACTAATCAGTATGCTTCATATTTCAGGCTACCCATGCACAAGATGACCAACACAGACCTTAGCAGGATTCTGAAGAGTGAGGAGATCAAGAAAGCACTCCGTGCTCCAAAGTAAGCTATGGTCCCTTCTTTTCCCTCCCAATTTCTAAAGTCTTCAACTTAGACCTATGATGATGTTCCACTTCAGGTCCGTGTTTCTGAATCCTGATTATATGGAAGTCCTGAGAGATCCCTGAAGATTATCTCAAGCATTAGTTTAGCAAAAGTTTAATATTCATTGAGTCTGTATTCCAATTACAGTAAGAAGATCAACCGCAGAGTGCTGAAGAAGAATCCTCTGAAGAACTTGAGGATAATGCTCAAACTGAACCCATATGCCAAGACAGCAAAACGTCATGCCATTCTCCAGCACGACCCTACAGTAAGAGAGTGATAATTGAAGCTAACAAATTGTGTAGTCCTTCCACAATTTCTAATGTATTTTTTAATTTTGTCATTGCAGATTAAGGCTAAAATGCTGAAGTCAAAGAAGAAGCCTACAAAGAAGGGAGCACCCACCAAAGTGAAAGCCAAGGCATAAATCTATTCATTAGACTGGAGTTCAGCAATTAAATAAATGGTTTCACACGTGTCAGACTTGTCATTCTTTTTATTCACAAGATGACCACAACAAATGTTGAGCTTAAAGGACATTGGGTGAAGAAGAATATCAAGCACACAGGTTAAGCAGCATTTATCATTTAAATAATTTGATCATTAGAAAAGATGGCTTTTTAGGCAGGCTTTCAATATAGCCTGGAGTTCGATAGTAAATTTCAGTTGGCAATTTGGTTTGTACACTAAATATACAACTATTGATAACACAACTTTTAATCATTTAAGTACTTTATATAAACAGATGCATAATACAAATCAATTCATCAAGAAAACCTTGGGATGCAGTGATTGTTGAAGCAGAACACTTCACATGGCTGTTCCATGGGTGGGTGTGACGGGCTGGTTGAGTCCAATAGTGCTGCACAACCAACCAGCAAAATCAACCTGCTCTGCCTCGGACTGCTTGATAAAAGCATGCACCTGAAAAAAAATTGAATAGTAGATAAAACATGAGAATTAAGCAGGGAGTGAAAGAACTGAAGAATACGCTTACCATCAGCTGTTTGAGGTCTGCTCTTTCTGCTGGATTCTTAATCAAACTGCAAAAAGACAATTGTGGTTTAAAGTGCATTGCTCTCACTTGTCACTAGATGGCAGAATGACATTTTGATATTCTGTATCAAATGGAACCTCCAGTACAGTGTATTTTCTACATACATACCATTTATTCACAAAATCCTGGAATTCAGCGCTAAATATTCCAGGCAGCTTTGGTGGAGGCTGCAGGTGAGAAACCAGTCAGTAATGAATAACTTGTAAAATAAACGGTATTTCAAACGCCTACAGATACATGGTTGAAAACACTCACCTCATTAACTATGTAATCGAGAAGCTCAAATATTGCCATTGGAGGTCTGCTGTCTGGTCCATATGCTTAAAAAAAAAAAACTAGTCACTAAAAGTAACCCATAGTTTATGCCTGATAATTAGATCATCAAAAATGACAGTTGGCCTATGTAATAAAATAATAACTTCTGTGTGTATTGTGACAAACAGAAAAAAATGTGAAATGCGTTAACTTTTGTTGGTACAGTGCCATCATTATTGATGTAATAACTTAAGTGATTTTGATTATCAAGAAAGCCATGGGAAATGGATAAATAACATCTGTGAAATTTAACTTATGAGCTATTTTTTATTGCGATCCTATTCGTCCAAACAAATATACCTTTAGTTATACAATGAACAAGACATTGAAGAAAACAAGGAGTGGTCTAATATATTTTTCCCCATGATTGTTTTACAAAAGTAAACAATTGTTTAAATGTATACACATCTGAACACATCTATCCAGAGTAAATATTTTGAACTATTGAGTAAAATCAGGATAAACTTACAGCTGCCTGGTCGCCCAGGAGGCCGTGGCTTTGGAGAAGACTCGCTGGCGGCTGCTTCCCCTTCCACTGGGATGCCAAAAATCTGTTCCAGTTCCTTTGCATCAGGCGGTGGGATGGGGAAGCGTCCAATGGCCATTTCGACCAGGGACAGACCCATGCTCCAAATGTCTGACTGAACCGAGTAATGGGTCCCTTGTAGACGCTCTGGCTGCATGACACACATGCAAATATGTATTACTGTCTTTTGTATGTACAAAAAGACATGGCACGATAGTTTTGCTATTAATTATAAAGCAGCGGTCACAGATCAAAATTACACATGGAGCCTTATTTTAGATTGTTACAAAAAACATTTGTACAGTAGAAATTATGTAATGTCTGGGCACCATTGTTTCACCATCTGTGAATCTGTGAAATTTGAAGTTTTTTTCTCTGTATCTAAATCCAAGTGTTGGATGCATGGGTAGAGTATATTCAGAATACTACATAACATAAATAACATTAAATGAGACCCACATATGCAAATACAACATACTTGAGAATTTTCTAGATATTTGTTGAATATCCAATACATTAAGAAATTCAAGTAATACATTAAGTTTTGGTAAATGTCAAACTTGTGGCCTCATTTACCTCCATGAGTATGTGACAGATTTGTCTCAAAATCAGGATAACGTGTCATCTCGAAAATCTGATAATGCTATAATTAAAGGCTTCATTCTGAGGAGATGAGGCATCTTTTCTTCAGTCCCGATTGTAAAATAAATAAATATATATTAAAAAAAAGTATGTATTCATGCTGCCTGACAAGATCGACACTCAAATGTTACATTGCAGTAAAGGGAGAATACATTTCAAAGTGATCCAGAATCCAGGATTCCTTCCGGATCTTCACTAAAATCTAATTGTATCATTCCCAAACTATCCTGAAAGTTTCATGGAAATCTGTCGATAACTTTTTGAGCAATGTCATACAAGGTCAGACAGACAGACAACCACCAACAAATACATAATCTCCTTGGAAGGCCTCCTTTCATTCCATGGCAGACCTTTCATGACCTTAGCGGAGGTCTCTGAGTGCTTTTCTAGTTCATACATTTGTCTTTCAGATTCATGCTACACTTACCCACTTGTTATTCTACTTTTAAATGATACGCTCACACTTCAACACCTTTAACTGCCTGTATGTCTGTATATACAGTCTTTTCAATCTGAACCTGAAACGCTTTTTTTTTATGCATTTAATAATCTTTACTTTTAGCTGTATTTTATCACTAACATACAGACAGACAGATAAACACTGGCAAAAACATAACCTCCTTGGCAGAGGTAATAAGAGCATTGGGGGAAAAGCAGCTTGTCCACTTCAACTCACAGACATGTAAGAACGTGTGCCCACAAAGGAGTTGGCCATGGAGTCTATGAGCTGTCCGCTCACTCCAAAGTCACAGAGCTTGATCTCACCACGGGAATTCACTAGGATGTTAGAAGGCTTGACATCTGAAAGAGGGACATACAGTATTTAAGGGAACACAGCGGGCAAGTATTCAACAGAGAACAGCAAGTGAGCACCATTGAACCAATTGCTGACATTGTGATGCTTTGTTTATCTCTTTCATACACACAATTGTTTTAGTTGATATTGCAAAATAAATTAAAGAGTTGCTGACCTCTGTGCATGATTTTATGTTTCTCTCTCAGGTAGGAGAGCCCTTTAATGACCTGAAAGGATACAACTACACATCAACATAGAAAGTATACAGGACATTCAGAAGTGCAAAAGAAAAGACAAACTAAATGTCAGTTCCAAAACAACACAAATATAACCATAGAGTGAGAAGCAAAGTATAAAATTTGTGGGAGAGGTGTTGGAGCTACCCACAGCGATGCTGACTTTGCCAAGGATCTGCTCTGGGATCTTGCCTGCTTTTTTCAGCGACTGGTCCAAAGAGCCGCCATCCTACAACAATCATTTATTTAAATTAACTTAAAGAATGAACATGAAAAATGTCTTCCATAATTTAGGTAGGTTTCCAAATCAAATGTGTGCCTAGCAATGGGAATTAGAAGCAAAATTGCACAATTTTCAGCACAATCTGTGGTAATTAAGGAGTTTTACCATGTGTTCCATGCAAATGCTGATTTCCCCGTCACTGTAAAAAGCCCCGTAGAAACCCACAATGTAGGGGGAGTTACACTCATGCAGCACCTGCAGCTCTCTAATGATCTGGTTCCTGATGGCAGGTTTGATCTCCAGGTGAATTAGCTGTAACATATGAGATGTATGGGTTGTCATTTTTAGTGAAATATTACACACTGGGCAATTGTACATAACAGCAGAACAAAATAAGACACAAATGCGTGGTTAATAGTTTAAGAGAATAGTCATATAAAACATGTTTTAATACAAGGCGTGATATGGCGTGATATGGCGTCTAAATGTGACGTAATTGGTCCATAGGTGTTGACCGATCTGACGATGTGAATGTAAAAGAAAATGCCTGATTCTATCTTGTCTGAATCCTAAGATATTACCACTGATGTGTCTTAGCTGTTGACCTCTAGTGTGACCTTGACCTTTGACCTCGATTGCTGAAAATCTAATGGGTTCTTTCTTCACCCTTTATCTATCATTCCTGAAAGTTTCATTAAAATCCATTTAGGACTTTTTGCGTAATCCTGCTGATAGACAGACAGACAAATTTAATACCTCCTTGGCAGAGGTAATAATAATAAGATCAGGCTTTGGTTTGCAGATCGGTCTTTTCCTGTAAATTCCACAAAGTAGATCTTTCACCTGAAGCTCACATTTGTCCTAATAACCAATTTTCGATGATATTTCTATGTTAGAACTTTGGACAAAAAACATCAAACCACAGTGAGAAAGAAGTGAAAAGTTAACATTTGGCAGTATATAAATACAAATTTGATTGGTTAAATGATTTTCTTTCTTTTCTTTCTATTTGCTTGATTTATGTTCCAACTAGAAAAACCCTTGGAGAGTGCAGACCTCTGCCAAGGCACACCAGTCACCACCAATATGTAATCATTTCTTCCTTGTGCCAGTATCAACATTTCTTGAAATTTTCATCAAAATCCTTGTATAACTTTTTGAGTTATTATGCCAACAGTCAAACAAACAAAAACAAACAAACCTCAGATAAAAGCATAACCTCCTTGGCTGAGGTAAAAGCTGATTTTCAATTAAAGCTCCTCCATTGGATAACTTATAATACTCACAGAGAAGCTGAAATTGATACAGTTTTTCCACCAGGGCTCAAGTATATTGGTTTCTCCTTGTGGAACTAATAAACAAATATCTTATTGTTTTCTATCTATGATAAATTCAAACAAATGTGTCCTAATTATCATGTTTGGTTCAATTTATTTCAGTTTTATTTTTAGAGTCCAATATCACAATAATGTTGTCTCACAGGGCTTTTAAGAGATTGTTAAACTGATTAAATAAAAGTCACAATGAAACTTTGTTTGCAGATCCAGTCACATCGAGTATAAAACCATAATATCCCCTAAACTGTTTTTTTGGGGGGGAATATAATAATCTGTGTTTAAATTACTGACAGCAAAAACCCAATAACAAATAACATGTAAAAAATAAGAGCATATGTTGCAGGAAAAAAACAATGGTCCTAAAACAGAATCTTACAAGGTCATGTTGAAAGTGTTTTATTTGTGATAGTGGGACAGTTTTATGTCATGTCTACATTAAATCATAGATGGTCTCATTATTTTAAAACTTGTTGAGCACAAAAAAGCAGCACTGAAAACAAAATCTCCTTTATATTCTGTAAAAAAAAATGGTGATAATCACACCTATCTGACGCATCGATGACGTATAATTCCGTCTGTTTATGGTTGAGATTCTATAGAATAAAACAGCTCTGCAGTGTGTTCATCATACAGTAGCATAACTGCAACAGTTTACCTTTCTTGCCATAATCAGACCAGAAGGACGATGGGAGACCTTGAAGACAACTCCTCCATTTCCTGCACCCAGCTCACAGATCTTTTCAAAGTCATCATCCTTCAGCTCTCCCACCTTCTGCTTTTGTGTCAAAAAGGCCTCGAGGCGTTTCCTCTGCTGTTCATCCAGTTCCAGTTCCTCTAATTTCTTCTGCAGTGCCTCCAAGTTTGTTCTTACAAAGAGAAGTTTAAAAACAGGCAGACGCAAGGATGAGAATGACAATTAATACATACATTATTAATCTAGACCTGCCTAAAACAAGTCCATTAAGATTTTTTTTTAAGACATTGCTTCAGTCCATGTTGACATCATCGTCTGGAGTCCAAAAACTCTCTTTACAATAATAATAATAATAATAATAATAAAACTAGAAGCAAATGCGGACTCTGCCAAGGACCCCACCAACCCAATGAAACACATCACTATATATTATGGAATAAATAGACACATCTATGGAAATTATTACAAAATGAAAAGTAGGTATGGAAGTTTTTCCCCTCATTTAATGCACCTCTATAAGGGCACAGTTGGTGTATAAAGCACACCTAAAGAGTACTGGATTGGTTGCCATGTTGGCTGTAGCATAGCATCATCAATGGTGTCACTAGCATCAGTGATCTTTAGCTTTAGGTAGTTGATGTGTCATATCTTTGTGCCATACATAATATCCCATAGAAAGAAATCCAGGGTTGTGATATCTGGTGAATAAGGTGGCCAGGGCATCAGGTTTGATTTTGGAACCCACCAACATGCACTCCCCAAGGTGGTGGTTCATCATTTACCTGGAAAGTGTTAGTTGGTTGAAGGTTGTCCAGTTGAACTGTATTAAAGTTTTTAAGGTTAAAGTACTCATTTGCAGTAACTGATCTGTCATTGATGAAACATGGACCAATGATTCAATTGTGAATGATCTCACTATGTGATTAAACACTTTGATAATCACTGAGTACATAGAACAAACCTGATTAACAGATTTATCATTTGGTTTAGTAATATAGAGTTTTTAAATTGTAGAGACTTAAAGTATGTCACAGAAAGCTGCAGAGAGGAGATGAATACCACAGCCCAGGCTCAGAGGAACAATAGGCACCAATAGAAATTTTCTTCTGATTCTGATGTAGTTCCTTTCACGGCACTGTTGTCATGGTGATCTAGTACCTTGTCACACCAGTAGTGGAATAAACTATTGTCCTTTAACACTGTACATATTGCATTAACCACCTCTTTTAGGTAATGAGCTGTCATATAATTTAAGTAGATTAAGTCTTTTTTTTTAATTTATATCTCACTGTTGTTTCATTGTACCTTTAAGGACATATGTTGTTTAATTCTGTGATATTTATAATTAAAGCTGTTATTGTTTTAAGTCATTCACTTATTTTATATTTTAATTGGTTTCATTCTTTGCTTAAATTGCCTTCTATGGTTTAATCATTATTGTTTACCACAGTTGTGATTGTTGTAATTCTGTCAAGTACTTTTGTAGGTTTTGTTGTTAATTAATTGGAATTGATTGTGTGCAAGTGTTGTGTTGCAGTGTTGCAATAAGGATATTTCCTTAACAGTGAACAAGTGAATGAATATATAAAATGAAATTTATATATTTCATTTTATATGATTTATAGTAATTACACTGGACAAAAGGACACATTCTATCGACTACTCATTGGACTAAATTACCCATATTGATTCCAAACCAGGAATCTGGATTTCAATAATGTCAGCATGTTAAAAACTAACTTTCCAGTCTTGTATCAATACCTTTCATTCGGTATTCACATTCTGAATACAATATGAGCTAAATTGATCATGTTTACATATAAACATGAACATCAGTAGAACAGTAGTAGTTCTACAGTAGTAGAACAGTAAAACTAATAAACCAATAAACCTCAGAAGTAGAGCCCATCAGCTTAGCTCAGAACTGTTCCATGTCAAAATGATCTTGATGAAATCATTCACCATACTCATCATTTATATAAATTATACTGGGTGTAAAAAAGTCAAGGTGGGAGTGATGGAAAATAATTTTAGTGACCTTAAACTCCACTTATTAATGGTAATCTGGGTCCCATAAATGCTGTACTGCTTGCAATGAATCCCAAACTGTTAATACTAGAACACTGAACTTTAAGATGAATATGAATTCACCAATGAGTTCTCAAATCTGGGCTCCAAAGACATTTCCATCATTTTCACCTGCACTTCAATCATTATCCTGATGTCATGAATGCATTCTAATATAAAATGTGTCGTCAGTGCATCTAATTTAGATAACATCAAGTATTTTCCCCCAGTCGAAAAATTTACTTTTATTATTTGAACATAGTCAATCACATTAATAAATATTATAGTTACTAATATTATAACCTTTCAAACAGTGTGTTTGTGTGTGTTCCCATTAGATGGTCATACAACAGATGTGTATTTTTATTTATTTTTGTCTATTCTTTTACAGAACAGAAAACAAGGTATACATGCATATTTTTAATGAAGCTTCATGCTTCATGCTTCATGTAAATGTAATTTTGTTAATTAGCGATGTGATGTTCACATGTTTCAAATGTGTGAAGTGTTATTATCTCAAAGGCTTCTCATCTTTCAGATACTACAAAAATATGGTAATTATTTTTCCATAGTTTAAGGGCCACTCTTCCTGATTTGCACTATAATATGCTTCTGTGGGGATAAAAAGAATATTTGGTAATCTTGCTTTTTTTTTTTTGGTTTGTTTTGTTTTGGTCTTTGCACATAATCATAACCGAGCGGAGAGCATCTAGAGTACACTCTTCTCTCTGCTACTCCACACACAGCAAACAGAGGGTTAAATGGTTTTATTTTTGACAGCAGGCCTGCATATCCATGGAGACGAGGTGCTGAGTTTGAGTTAGCTGTGGGTGGTGTGGGCGTTCTGTTGAGAAGGGCTGGAGGTGGAAGAGGCTGGAGATAGTGAGCAAGAGTAACCGCCTGAAAGTTACTCCACACAATACTGTATGTGGGGGTGACTACAGTAGCTGGAGAATACAGTGATTCTCTGTGTGTGGAAGGAAGCGATTATGATTGTGTTCCATCCACACAGCATTCAAGGATAGCCACTGGGCTTGAATGCACCACATAAAACACTCCTGTAGCTTCATTTTAAAATGCTTGAAGATGACATCGCTGTTCTGACAGATATGTGAAAGATGAACATAAAAATATGTATTTTCTTCTTGTGTTTTTTGCCTACTTTGGATTTTCCACATTTTACACACTAACACATACTGCACTAACAGTAATTTAATGGACTGGAAAGAACACGATTTACAAAAGACTGCAGAATTAGACATGGACTTCCATGACATTCTGGAAAAAAAACAACAATTTATCACCAGAAAAAAAATATTATGTTCCTACACTTCCATATTTCTTCAAAACATCCTTTGATTTCAGCAGAAAAATATGAGACCACAATTTAGTTAATGTTTTGTTTCATTAGCTTTTATCCCTATTTTGGGTGCATTCATTATAATTTATTATAGCTAAACTTAAATATAGTTTATTTGTCATTGTTATAATAAGGACAGAAATTAGTAATTATTTTCAGTGTTTAGTTTGCTGAAAGGGTAGTTTATTCTTGATTTTTTTTTCAGTTTTACTATAACAATCTTTCAATTAGATTGGAGCTTTTATGAACATCTACACGATTAGTAAATAAATGTAGAAAAAATAACAAAATTTTACTGAAAAATGCAGTTTGAAGGAAATAATATTATTATGACTGGTTATATATTGACTAAAAAAAAAATGCTTGAATGTAGATAAAAAAAAAAATAAATAAGAATACAACATAAAATAGTTACAGGTCTTTTACATCACAGAGTAAATACATCAGAAAGTACTGAACTGTTAGAAGGTAATCTACAAGGAACAATGAACAAGCACCACTGAAAGGTTTATATGGGTTAATAATTAATTTCTTTCTTATTTAATGTCTCACTAAACAGAACAAAGCTTTTCTAAAAGATAAAAGTACTAAGAAAAATCAGATCCACCTCATTCCCTAAACAGTAAAGAGGCAATTACTGTCCGGATGCATGTGGTAGTGGGAACTGATCCAGCAGTTTAGCAAATGGCCTGAACAGGTCTATCCAGAACAGGTTGTTTTTATTTGGTCTCAGATCTCCTTTGATAACATTACATGCTTGGCAGCGCAGTCGTCCAATGGCTGACTGCCATTTCAAGCTGAGAAAGCATCTGGTGGGCTGGAATGGCTATTCCTTCTCACCGCAGTGAAATAGTCTGGTCTGAATGGAAACACACACCACCTGTGCTTTTACAAGTGGACTATCCTCTATAGTATAAACTACACAAAATAATCAGAAACACTAGGTTTTTAAGTACAAGCTAAAATATGATATAGATATAATATAGTATACTATGAGATACGGGAAAAGCCATCTTAAAACATCAAACGCTGATGTTATAAATCAAACCAGATTTAATCTAATGTGAGTCTTTCATGCTGTTCATCATCTAAACCAGGAAGAGGCAGTACCAACCTGTCAAGAAGAGGTATTACTGTAGCACTATATACATAAGACTCCCAGGTCAAATCCCATAGCAGAACACTACATCTAATGAATGTATTAAATTTGACTTCTATTTAAGGATGGATTTTGTGCTCACTGTCATTACAAAGGCTCATGGAGTGGCTTGAATATAACAGAGCTATTGTTAATGTTATTAGCAGCACTGGGAAAAATGGTCTAAAATGGTATATTGGGAGGAGCTAAGGTGTTCCACAATAACAATATTAATCATACATGCTCCATCATCCACACAGATGTCTGTCAGAATCAGAAGCACCTGTCAGCATGAAAATCAGTACATACCTACTCCAATAAAACTGTACTGTTTTGTTATCTGTAAATACTGTTAATCATTTGTACTGTTCTACTGTATAAAATATTTTTTACTTAACCATATAACCAGTGTTCTGCATTTATTTATGTACATGTTTTGCTATCTATTGTGTTGTGTGTGCTTTTATTGTATGTTATCTTGCTGTGCTGTAAGACAAATGGCCTTTTTAATGACAATAAAGCTTTTAAAGTCAATGTAAAAACTCCATGACATGATGTTATGTGATTTGTACTAGGCATATGACCTACCTACCTACCTACCTACCTACCTACCTACCTACCTACCTACCTACCTACCTACCTACCTACCTACCTACCTACCTACCTCTATCATAAGGCTCTGATTTATGATATACCATGAAACTGTGCTCCTGCAATTATAGCTAAATGAACTTGGCTTTGACATTTTAATTCAGGTCTAAACATGAAAACAGGCAGCTGTTGTGATACAAGTGTGTTCAGAGAAACTTTGGACCATTTCAAACTGCCAACTTTGTTGCTCACTACAGATTTACTGCTCACATTGGTCTATCTCATTGTTTGGCTGTTCACATTAATGGTACTCCTAATGAGCAGCTCTGAAATAACTGGGGTGTGCAAAAAACCCCAACACAAATATGATCCCTTCAGCATGTTGTTATAGTAAATATTAGGGTTTGTCGATACGTACATTGGTGGATAACCCAAGCATTTGTGATACATTAAATTAAGAATTGTTCTTAAGTCACTGATATCTGTCAAGTATTGTTCCCTTCTCCAAACCATACACATGCTCTGTGCTGTTAAAGTTTTCAGCAGAAAAACATCCAGGACATAACATGGTGAAACTGTCAACAATCCCCCCCCCCCCCCCCCCCTTATTCTTATGAACAATAAACAAAAAGAAAAACATATATTTGCATTTGATGCAGACACATCTTTTGAAACCAAAAATATTTTTATGCAAATATTTCATGATATTAGAAACTGCAAAATCTTAGGTGCGTGAAACATTTTTTCCACTACTGTAGGTGAAACTGTGAAGAACAACTCTACCACTACATAAGTGACAAAGTCGAACCTTAAGTGACATGAATTGTAATAAAACACTACCAAAAAAACCCAACAAAAAAATACACCTATTTACACTATTTGCACGTCCTCCCCGTGTCTGCATGGGTTTTTCTCCAGGTACTCCAGTTTCCTCCCACCATCCAAACACATGCACTGATAGATTAATTGGTTAATCTAAATTGCCCATACGTGTGAATGTGAGAGTGAGTGTTTGTTTATATATGTTCAGCCCTGAGATGAACTGGCGTCTCATACAGGGTGTACCCCGCCTTCACCCACTGTAGCTGGATTAGGACCCAGTGACCCTTTTGACCCTAGTGAGGATAAAGCGGGTTCTGATGACGAGATTTACCCATATGGAAGTAGCCAGAACCTGAACTGAAAAAAAAATCGGACTCCGTGTGTTTTTGTCGCTACTCAAAATGTACTGAAAAACAGATCTGAGTTATATGTGAATGAAAAACTTGGGCCACATGCACGTTCAGTCTGAACAAAACTTTGGGGCCTTCCAGAATGTTCATCTCCTCAGGACTGAAATAAGACTTTCTTTCCTTCTCAGTTTCATGGACCCATATTAAATAGTCTTTGGATAGAAAGTGGTTTAATGCTCAGTGGCTTTTCTGTCACAACACAAAGGTGCAGGGCATGTACACACACACACACACACACACACACACACACACACACACACACACACACACATGGATTGTGAGTTGTCATAGTGGAGGGAAGAAAGAAGACCCATCACTCCACAGCTACAGCTATTTCCAAATCTCTGGATCACAGCTACAGAGTCTGACATGTTGCTCCTCTTTGGCCCGCTACAGCTTGCCCGGAAGCAGCAGGAATGCACTCGGCACCAGCCAAGCATTGCGTCATTAACAACTACTACCGAGCAAAGCAAAGACACAGCTTGCCTGTTTAACATTATTATAGTACTGCTGACCCTCCGGCATAAAAGTAAGAAGTGTTTCAACATCTACAAATGTTTCTGGGAAATCCTGGAAAAATGACAACAAACATGTTAACATAGATGCTAAGTTATTCTATTCAGTTTTAATCACTACATGACATTATTCAAGTTGTAAAAATGAGCACCGTAAAGTTTTAATGTATATCCTTTTCAGCAGGTTCAATTTTATTTCAGTCCACGGATTAGTTTCTTTTTCTTTCCAAAACCCTGAAAGGGTACAATGTTTTCAGACGTATGATCTAATGATGAAACAATGAAATATTCCGCCTCAACAACACATTTGAAAACCAGCCATCACAAGGGATGACATGTTATGTAATAATCTTTCTTTTTTTTTTTTTTTTTTTTTTTTTTTATCTGATCCAGGCTCTTGAAGGATGGACTGGGCTCCTCTCTAAAGCACCATGTCACAGTAGTTTAATATCATCATTACTGTGTTTTACGGTGCAACTTTCTTGATGCACATATACATTATTGAGCTTACTCTCCTGAAAAAGGTCAATCTCTGACTAATGATCATCCACACACTGAGTTGAGCGAGGGTGCTTGTTGTTACATGACTGTGAACAGACCATCTGGGTTTTCTGTCTACTGGTTTGAGCAACAACAATAGCAAACAACTGTTTCCATACTTGGTGTTAGGAATTACATAATAATGCTTCTTTGTTGTCATCTTACACTTCTTTATATAATTTCAAAATAGAATAGTTTTCCATAGAAATATAGTAGAACTGTGCAGTGAAAAATGGAGATTTTAATCAGACCAAATTATTTATTTATATATATATATATATATATATATATATATATATATATATATATATATATATATATATATATATATATATATATATATATATATATATATATATATATTATTAGTAATGAATACTGAAAAAACCTGTGTTCCATAAAGCTGAAATAAAATATATATATATTTTTACCTCTTGTGATATCATTTATTCTTGATCGATAAAGACTCATTATGTAATCACTGGATCTTGTCAAAGAAAAAAAGGAATGTGTCTGAAAACAAATGTATTCCAACTTTATGGACAACATTTGGTTTAGTTTCTTGTGTTTTGTGACAAAATTCAAAATTATGACTTAGGCCATTATTTTAAGAAGGTGGCAATATTAAATATTAAGCTAATATTACAGAAAAGTTGTGGGATCATGGAGACAGAGAGAAGAATAATGTGTCTGAAAACAAAATGATCTCTTCTTTATGGGCAAACACCTACCTACCTAGGACTGCAACGACTGCAACAAGTGACAGTTTGCATGGTTATTTTCTTCATTCATTGATTATTTGTTTGGTAAATAAAATATTAGACAAAAAGGAAAAGTGCCCAAAATAACAACCTAGTTGATAAAAGTAAAAAAAAAATTATATTCAATCAGAAAATGTGTACATAAAATCTCAAAACAGTCATGAATTGAGTGGATATTAATGACTGCAGCTCTTGACTTTTGCTTTTTCCTCTCTCTCTCTCTCTCTCTCACACACACACACACACACACACACACACACACACACACACACACACACACACACACACACACACACACACACACACACACACACACACTGGTGCAGTGTCATCGTAATGACTTGAAGTATAAGTTTGCACATAAACTGTGCAGATGCTGATTATGTTGGAGGCTGTAGCAGCTGCCAGGGGCTGGTGTCAGACTGTGAACATCAATGTGTTGGAAAGTACCAGCGTCAAATACAGATACAGATACATCATCCCACTGACGAGTCTGTAGCAGATGGACGCAAAACTCACTCTGTGGCTCCGGTTCCGTTGATGGTGTTTCCATCCGGGATCGGGTTGAGTTGGATCGGCTCTGGCTTTCTTCTTTTCTGCATGTTGGTGCTGGTGGAGGTGATAACACAGCTGCACAAATGAGAAGAATATGGACGCAAACCCACAGGGAGAGGAGCTCTGCTGTCAGATCCGCACGGACAGAACTGTCGATAGTGTCAGAAAAAAAATCACTGTTCTGAAGATCTGGGGAAACAGGAGAACTGGGATTCTTCTTAATGGGTGGACGTGAATGATCCTGGACACGAAACGTCACGAAAATATTTACGTTCGTCTTCCGGACAGCGTGGTCGTGCTTGGGACAGCACCCCCTCTGCTGGCGATGTGTGGTATTACAGAAGAGTGACACAAAAATTGACAGGATTTTAAAAAAAGTATTATTATTATTATTATTATTATTATTATATTTAAAAAAAATTTTTTTTACACCAATTCTAATCCTAATGTAACACTTAAAGACCTAGAACTATTCTTGAATATTCCTTTCTCAATATCTAACGTTTGCTGGGATTTTATCACCGTTTAGATTTGTATTATCCTATGCATTTTGCATTTTTCAATGGATTGGAAGTGTTTTCTGTTGTTTAATTTACTCATGTTAATAAAATCTAACACTAAAAACATACACTATTATATCTGAACAGAGAAAACTGAAACTGAAATAAAATGTGTCACTAAAAGAACATATATACAAACACCTAAAAAAACTACTACTGCATGAGTCAAACTATACGAGTTTGGTTAGCACTCATGCCTCATAGCAAGAAGGTCCCTAGTTTGATTCCCACACCTGACCTTTATGTGTGGAGTTTCCATGTTCTCCCCGTGTCTGCGTGGGTTTTCTCCAGGTACTCTGGTTTCCTCCCACCATCCAAAGACATACACTGATAGGTTAATTGGTTAATCTAAATTGTCCATAGGTGTGAATGTGAGAGTGATTGTTTGTCTATATATGTTCAACCTTGTGATGAACTGGCGACTCATACAGGGTTTACCCCGTATTCACCCATTGTAGCTGGCCCCCACCGACCCTCATGACCCTAGTGAGGATAAGATGACAAGACGAGACTATATGAGTTTTAGTGGTGAGTCAATGTTGTAGAAGATAATGGTGTTTCTCTGCTCACCCCGAAGCCTCTGAATATCCAAATATCTAATGTTGCTTAAAAGCTAAGAAGCTTTTTTTTTTTTTTTTACCTGAGTTACTTCAATGTATTAATAAGAACAGTGGTTCAGAAATTATTGAACATTTTTGGCTGAATTTTGCTATTGTAGGCTGGCTTGGCCTTTAAAGAAAAGGCAGTAAAGAGGGGGGGAAAGTACAAATACCACTTATACAAAACTAAATATGCAATAATTATTTTTGCAAGTATTATCAGCTAAATGTATAAAGTATGGAAAGTGTTGTGGTATTATTGTTTGGTGAAATGGTCCATCTTTGGCCACTATATACAGTGATTTTAGATCAGTATTACTTCTGCATTAATGTGCATGTTGGATTTTGGGTTGAGCTACTTTATATTATGTTGGAGTGTTTTCTACAGCAATAGATCATATCCAATCAAGTCATAAAATGTTTGTGCTATATGACTGTTTTAAGGTTGACCTTGTAACATCTACCCAGGGGCTACAGATGAAAAATAGTCTTTTGGCTTGCTCTAGCACATTTACAGCAGGATTTATTATTTATTTATGCGAACTGTCCCTGTCAAATATACCAGCAGAATAAATAAAGTAAACAAATAACATTTCTGTCCTATGAGAGACGCATCAACTTCACAAGCTCAGAAAAAAACACCCTGGTTTTCAGCCTTGAAATGATGTATTTTCCAGAGAATTTAAGATGTTTTTTTTAAAGATTTTATTTACCTTAAGAAGAAGTAACTATGAAGATTCAATGGTTTTTAAAAAATGTGAACGAAAATTAATAATCGGGAAAAAGTGTAAGTGCCTCAAATGAATTAAAACACTTGAGTAAAATTTGGTTGCTATACATTCTATTGCTGACACACTTGTGAACACATCTCAACATTATGCATGTATCAACAGTTAAATATTATGCAGATGTTTTGTTTTCATGATCACATCATCTGCTTTTTCTTGTGTGTTACTCTCATCCTTCCACATCCCATGTTACTGTTTTACCCAGTTTTATTTATTTCAGACTGAAACTACAGAGCATTCAGTGCCTGATTTCATCCTAGAGCAATACCCTCCACTCGTTTTTTTTTTTTTTTTAGAATTAGCATCATTTATTAGTGTTGACAGTCTCTGTGGCTGTTCAAAGATTAAAAGAAGATGCTGGTGATTCTGTTTAAACTGTCCTCTTGGTGGGGCTCATGTACGCACTTGAAATACATGCACATTTGTTTAAAACTGTATTTGAAATAAGAAATTGTTGATGAATGTCTAATTTTGCATTGTCCATTATGATACAAATTTAGGTTGAAGGACATATCAGTTAAAAACACAAAAGTGATTTTTCCTTTTGCCTTTAAAGCATCAGGATTTGTCTGTTTTTTTTGCTTTTGCTCTGAAATATGTCTAAATTCTTTGACTAATTCATGGTGTCTTGTATTCACACTATGTTTATTGTATGCATCAAACAATAAAATCAAATTAAACCTAATGATAATGTTTATATGAAATAAACATTGTATATTGTTGGTACACTTATAATGTGAGGATTTCATATAAATATATATTTACATGTATCCAGGGGCTGCATCCCATTGTATCATCTCTTACAGCAAACATGATCTTTTTATTGCATATTTTATGGGCTGTATATACACGATTTTACAAATATTTAGATTCAGATTTCAGATCTATGCTTTTTGACTGATTGCAAATGAGTTACTTACTACTACTACTACTACTACTACTACTACTACTACTACTACTACTACTACTACTACTACTACTACTACTACTACTATTACTATTACTACTACTATTACTACTACTACTACTACTACTACTACTACTACTACTACTACTACTATTACTACTACTATTACTACTACTATTACTACTACTACTACTACTACTACTACTACTACTACTACTACTACTACTACTACTACTAATAATAATAATAATAATAATAATAATATCAAACTAGTAATGGATTCATTGGTGGTCCATAACCCCCTGCAGTGTTTGTCAGCTGTCCACTATCTCTATCATGAGTATATGATCTTAAGTCAAACCTGGAAACATTCATTTTTACAATCTGCTCTGGAGTTTCAACACATTGTTCTGAGTCGTGCCTGTTTTACCAAAGACGTCTTGCTGCCAAAATCATGTTTTTCTTCATAAACCAGGACTGACAGTGAAGAAGAATTGGTTGTATCCTATCAGTGGCTTGTAGACAGGAACTCTGTGAATTTTAAGTTGCTTTTGACAAATTAGATCATGGCTACCTGAGCATATCAGACCTGACAACAAACCTCTCATATCTGAACTGTACAACATTCCTGCAAATGTTGCCCAAAATGAGCATGAATACTAATAAAGACTCAGGAAATAATTTGTAGGATAATAACAAATTATCTTTATTGTAAAATTCTGTTCATATTTTTTGCTACACCAATTAGTATCATGGTCTAACATAACTTGAGCATCTAACAAACTGTACAACCGGACAGTTCTGACTTTTTTCTCCAAGTTTTGGGATATCTGAGATCCCCATACTGTTCAATAAAGGAATAACATTTGTGCTGTTAACTGTGTTCATATAATAAATTACATAAAATAAAAACAACAACATTTATTTCCAGAGGCAGTGTCTGTTACCCCTGATAATCGACAGACTCTACTGTCATCACACTTTATGAGGGTTATTTCTTTGTTCAGAAATAACTACAATGAAAACTGTTGACAGTGAAGTCTGTGGATTATCCAGGCTAACAATGACACTGTTACTGGAAAAGCTTTTTTTTCATACCTTTCATTCACTCAAGGCTATGAACATCAAACTAAATGGTAAAATAGTTAAAAAAAAAAAAAAAAAAAAGAAAAAAAAAAGGTGGAAATATGGAGAAAAGGAAAATCTATTTGTCAATTAAACAGGCCATTACTTTTCACAAGAGAACACAACCAGTTATTATGTACCGGTAAACAAATGAAAGGTGATTATCAAGCAGGAACATAACTGGCTGCTGAAAAATGGAAAAGCAATAGATGATGAACTGTTATATTCATAAGATGGACAGAACCAGCAGTGGCAGTCCAGAACTCGAGTAACCTTCCAGACGTTGCTGTACCATGAGATGAGACACAAAAGGAACAAGCTCAGATGTACTGATGGAGTACAAGTAGGAGGGCTGCAGAACTAGACTACACTATGTCTTGTTTGATGATGTGGATTTGTTGCCTCATCCACCACTACTTTGTTTGGGGAGTCAGGGATTTGTGGCCAGGGATTACAGCGGGACACAAAGACAGCTTCTGAAGCAGCTGATAACAGCAGACAGTTGCTCTTATTGAGACGAAAGGCCAGCAGACAGGGTCCCAAACATACAAATCTGTCCAATAACTAAGACAGGAATTTAAGCAGAAGCTGGGGCAGCTGTGGTAGGACAACACAAGAGGCACTGCTGTCAGCTTGTGGATATGCTGTTTTACATAAATAAACATATATTTAGCTTTTAAAGTGATTTGGGTTCTTTTTTTTTTTTTGTATTCCATCCTCAAACCATGCTCAAGGAAATATACTGCATAAATAAAATACATTTTTCCAAGTCTTGGTACATTTTCACTGAATTTGATACCATTGTCTCCTTTACCTTGAGTGTTGTCCCCTTAGACAGGATACAGTCCATGTACAAATGCAGACTGACACAGTGGTTCTGGGTTTTTTTGTTTGGGTTTTTTAATATCACCCAACATTGGTTTGGAGAGATTATTGTAATCAGTGTGTGTGTGTGTGTGTGTGTGCAGAGACATATCATGCTATAACTCAATGAATATCAGATTTAGTTGACCAAATCTGATAAAATGTCTTTGTCTGTTATATTGTTGTTGTTGTTGTAGCTACTGTTGTATAATGTTGGTGTCTATTTCAGTCAGTGAAGACAAACTTCCCCATGGGGACCAATAAATTAAATCGAATTTAATCTAATACTTGAGATATCACCATGAAATTACATGGGCATATACATATAGCTAATGCAATGATCCATTTGAGTAAAAGTCAAAGGTCAAGGTTGTATTTAGCAGAAAGGTCAAAATCACATTATTGGCTCTAATTTAAGACTAATCATAAAAAGCAAAATCTAAATAAAAATAGAGGTCTTTAAGACGAGATCACAGCGCACTACATGAATATGATGAAAAAAACACACACATACACAAATTCATAAAGAACAATGCAAACTCCATTAGTGGAGGAATTTTTCCAAAACAAGGAACATCTCTAGCAGAATTTTCTTGCAGATTTTTTTGTGGTATAATGAATTTCATGTTTCATATAGGACATAATGTCCCGTGGCCACTGGCAATGCGAAGGTGGAGCTGTGCCCTTCTGTTTTGTCAAGATAACTCAGCAGCTAATACAGACGCAGAGGAAACAGTGTCTTCTTTTACTTTCAGGCAGATGTGGTTCATCTGGATCGCAGCCAAAGACAGCACACAGAGGACTCAATGTGAAGGCAACCAATTTTGGATAAAGTATGGAAAACAAAAGTCCAAAACCCATCTCAACAGAGCAAGTAGTTTCAAATGATTGAACACTATACAAGTGTTTACCTCTGGGAAATACTGTAGGTTTGGTTTAGGGGACATGTACAGTTGTATGGTACTATTTGCAGTTTTCTCCCTGCCTGAAAAAATATTGTTTGTGTCCAATCCTGTTTCCAAGCTGTTCCTATGACAGTTAACTGCAAAATGGTGCTTACCCTTGCAGCACTAGCAGCATCATTGATTCTGGTCATTCTTTATCGATGCTCTATTGATTCCTGATCAATTCTTTGTTCAAAGAAAGTTTTCAGTGTCAGTGCATCTGTTTTATGATCTCTGAAGAGTCTGAACACAACACAGAAATGGTACAAAAGAATAGAAGAAAACACACACACAAAAAACAATAGATAAAAGCATCCAGATAATTATTTTTTTCTTGTTTCCAGCTACATTTATGTTGTGTGTAGTATTGTTCTATGCCATTGTTTCATTCTGGGATCAATAAA
This sequence comes from Siphamia tubifer, assembly GCA_020466265.1. Taxonomy (NCBI): domain Eukaryota; kingdom Metazoa; phylum Chordata; class Actinopteri; order Kurtiformes; family Apogonidae; genus Siphamia; species Siphamia tubifer. Next base: position 23,071,796 of record CM035788.1, on the reverse strand, counting down.
TGACTCTGATAACCTCAGAGGGACCTGATTCCAACAGCTCAGACAATTAGGAACTAATTCTTGACTCAAACAAGTATTCAGAAAATGTTTAATCTCACCTTTATTTTGTGCCAATCTCAAGTTTCTATGACAACCTGTTCTTGAATTAGAGCCAATAATGTGATTTTGACCTTTCTGCTAAATGCGACCTTCACCTTTGACCCTTTGAAATATTAATAATTTTGTTATATGTAGCCTGTATGTGTGTCGGTGTGTGTAATATGATAATATATCCAGTATTGATCCACTTATAATGTGATATGTCTATGCTTGACACATACAAATAGTGTTACAAAAGTAAGTTTTGCAACATGTTACCATTGACCTCCAGAGATCTCAAGAACTGTTCGTGATAACACCAATTACAAGGATTGTAGAAGTCTTCATTCTGCATCATTTGGTACCAATCTGAAAGTTCTGTGACTCTTCGTTCTTGAGTTATAACCAGTAATGTGATTTTGACCTTTGACCTTTCCCCAAACGGATCATTGCATCTAATACGCATTAGCTATATGTATATGCCCATGTGATTTCATGGTGATATATCAAGTATTCATTGAGTTATAGCATGATATGTCTCTGCGGACACACACACACACACACACACACACACACACTGATTATAATAATCTCTCCAAACTAATTTTCAGTTCCACCCTCAGACATTAGGTCTCGCTATGTAATGTGAACCTTTTAGGGTAAGTTACAGTAAGGGGGATATGCGAAAGGTGGTTGTTATTTTCAAATGTACAAAATTGGTGAGAAACTATTTATTTTGTTGACTTTTTCATCAGTCTCCTTTTAATTGAGGACAGCGTGATGAAGGCAGATGTGTTGACTGGTACAATAACCGACTACAGATCTGTTCAGTGTTAAGAGCTGAGCTGAGGACTGTTCTCAAATCATGTGGTGCAAATTAAACCTGCCATGGACACCTGTAACATTTTGTGTTTTATTTCTTAATTACTTGTCATGTGCTTCCAGTTACCGGTCTTTAACAGACTTGCACTGAGGCTTAATTTAGGGATGAGACTAGCTATGTTCTGCATATTTAAAGACAATCTGTGTAGAGCAATGGACCAAAGCCACACCTAAATACCAATTAATTACTTCATATAGAAAGTGCCTTGAAGCTGTCATTACAAACAAAGGCTTCTCCACTAGTAATGCATTAAATTCAATTAGTATGTTCAGTGCTTTTTCCCTGTTTCATTCCCTGTTCCAATTTAATGCACATAACTTTATTTTCAAATGGACTTTGATGTTTAAATTTTTTTTTCGTGTGGAATGTTTTAATTAACACCAAAGTCTGATGAAATTTCACTTGAATAGGTTCATTGGAAATACAGTATTGGAAAAAAAAAGTCTTTGCACAGTTTCCAATATCATTACATATTTTTCAAAAAAAAATGTCCTGTTTCAAAAGATGTGGCTGCATTAGACAAAAAGATGCAAATTGATTGATTTATTTTTTTCTTTTGTTAATTGTTTATAATAATAATAAAAAAAACCCCGGATTATTGACAGTTTCAACATGTTACATCCTGGATGTTTGTCTGCTGAGCCATCCAGTTATGACCTCAACAGAACAGAGCATGTGGGTGTGGAGAAGGGAACAATACTTGGCACATTTCAGTCTCTTAACATTTTTTTAATGCAATATATCACAAATGCATGGGGTGTTCACACCCACTGTATATTTACTGTGCAAAATATTATTGGTATTGTATTTACTCAACTATATAAAAGCACTCAGAGAGCACAGACTCCACCAAAGCAGATCAGACCCCTTTCACCCTCCCCACCTCGTGGACCTCCACTGATCGCCACTAACATTTAATCATGTGTACCTTATGCCAGTATCAACATTTCCTGTAGATTTCAGCCAAGTACTTCCATATTATTTTGAATTATCTTGCTATGAACCACACACATGCCCCTAGCCCCCCAATCACCACCAAAATTAAATCATTTGTTCCTTGTGCCAGTCGCAACATTTCCTAAAAAATGCAGCCAAATTCATCTATAACTTTTTGAGTTATGCTGCACACAGTCAGATAAACAAACAAACAAACAGACAGATAAACGCCATCAAAAACAAAACCCCACCATTTGTTTGTGGAGGATAGACTTTGTAGATTCACAAGAATCACACATCTGTGTCCTAAGACATCAGCATCAGTTTAACCATGATCACACCTGACAAAAATGACACACAGAATGTCAGTTTTTTTTCATTTTCATTTGTAACATGAAATAGACCCAGATTGTTTGTTGTATGGAAAATGACCTAAATCTCCTTATGGTGGGTTCATTATATAAGCCATATTATATTATTATGGAACATAATGATCACTGCAGATATTTCATTTGATTTATGATTATTTAATGGTCAGGCTAATGATGTTCACTTTTCTTCTTTCTTTTGTTCTGATAAAAGAATAAAGAAAAGTATAATTATTTAATGGTCAATTAAGAAACAAAAAAAATAAATCACTTGAAACCTTTTACATATATTAAGTGTCCTTATAATTGCAGCCACCCCTGTATATTTGCAACATATCACAGGACCCAAAAAAAAGGTTGTGGAAATACAGATTAGTCAGTTGTAAAAGTAAAATGAAAAAGATTAAACAAAATGGACATGACACAGAAGATAAAAACAATATAACAGACACAGCAAGACTGAAACAAAGTCAAAGAGCTGAAGATTAAAATGACATAAAAAATGCATCAAGACCAGAATGATGTAAAAAGCTGGAAATTATATAAAAGACATATAAAATGACTTATAAAATGGACGGTGTTCTAATCAGTGAAAATGCAGATCAATGGCAATTTACGACATATTTAGAGATACCAATTTTCTCTTTTGGGTTTCAAGTTGAAAAGCTTTGGGAAATAGTGCTTTAGATAACTTGAAGTCTTTTAAACACTTTAGATTATTTCAGTAGTGTTTTACGTAATTGTTGCTTATGAGTCTGAATAAGAGCAGCATTTAATACAGTACTCTCACCTAAAGGGGAATTGACCCAGGATTAATTCCCCTCTGATAAAGAGATATAACTATATAATTATATAGAGACATATAGTAAGATGACATCTTGTGCAAGAAGTATGAAAACTTGATTTTTTTGGTTCTTTTATTTTCCACAGCAGAGTGAAATCCAGTAAACAAAGATGATAATAAAACTGTGAATCCCCCCCCCCCACACACACACACTTATTTCCAAAGTCAATTTTGTTGCTTGCATTTAATCCTCTTAAAATAAAAATAGCACTAGAAAATATTTTTTTGCTTTCTTTGTCTTCCCACGTCACATGGAAAAGAGACACATCATAACCAAAATTTACTTTACATTTTAATATGCAACTCGATTGTCTTTTGAGTTTTTTTCCCATAATTTATACAGTATATGTCAACATCGTATTTCAATTCATTTTTTTTGTTTGTTTTATCGGTTTCATCTTTCTGTTTGGTTTCTTTCTCCTTATCTTATCTTTCTCGTCTTTCCACCAACCACCCAGATACCCATCTACCCAGAGTCCAGTTCTATCAGAGCTTTTCCCAAATATAAATGAAACATTTCCTCCTTGCTGTCACCTTGGGCTTGATCGTGTATTATTTATGGGATTTCTTTTCTCTATAGTATTTTTTAGGCTTTAACTTGAACGTGTAAAGTGCATTAAAATTATAATCTATTACAGTTAATGTTTTTTTAAGTAAAACCTAAATGAGTTGAATTGAATTTAGCTTTTTGTTCACAGTCAGGGGCTTATGAGAAATTAGCCTTTTAAATGTCTGACACAATAATGGAACCTTTAAAAATCTGTTAAAATAGTCAATCTAGTTAGTTGTATAATCTGATGAACTCACTATAACACAACTAAAACTCTATAAATCATGCTCTAAATGCATATCTTCCTGAGAGTGAGCAATGTATTTTTATTCACAGCTTCACTGTAAAAAAATCCAATGAAAAGGACATTATATACATATATATATATATATATATATATATATATATATATATATATATATATATATATATATATATATATATTAAATGCATCTGAAAAAAAGTTTCATTATGCTGTTTCCAATTAATGCAATTACTAAATGGAAAATGGCAAAAATATTGACTTGCTGGATGTCAGGACAGGAGGATATCACACATTTACTACAACTGTCTGATACACTTCAAAACCACGAACAAACAGTGACACTTAAACTTGTGGAATTAGAATCCATAGAAACACTTAGTACATATAGATCCTGAACAATCACTTAAATAATGAAAGAAATTCTCATTCTGCCTAATCTGACTTGATCTTTTTTCTTGGTTCACATGAAAACTTGAAGTGTTCACCCTTGCAGAAAAATATAGGATGTAATTATGATAATTATACTGTTCCAGGCAATTTGCCTATACTTACCTCTTATAATGCTGAGTGTAGTATCCAGATATGGAAGACATATGCTTCATAGAGTTGGAAAATAAAACCTGTTCTTCTCATTTTCTCAAACGTGTGTAACAGTGTCCAGCTCTTAAATTGTCATTTTAATATTTCAAAGGCACAATAAATAATTAGAAGACATTTAGTGGTTTTGTAAAGGCATATATGGGGAGAACTAAGCTATGCTAAGTTTTGCTTTCTTTTTCTTTTTTTTAACTTCTCTTTTTTACTCCACACACAAAAATATCTGTACTTCTTTTATTTTTTTTTTATGTATTTCAGGAAAATTGTTGATTATTTTTGTTTTGCATCATTGGATTTTTCCTGGCATCAACACTGATTCCAGTCTAAATGGATGGGACGATAGCAGGTTGAAATGATCCCTTGGTGTATCATATCACTCACAACAATCACAGCAAAACAAACACAGAGAAGAAAGCGAGGCTGGGCAGGAGGGAAAATATATTATGAGGTGATGAGTTCTGGTGCTGACAATGAAAACTGATCTCCATATTGCTGTGATATTAATAGTTTTTGATGTGGTTTAACATTAGAAAAACCTTTGCATTGCATTATCTAGGAATATGTCCTCCCTGTTCCCCCAGTAAATCATCCTGTTTTCCTTGTCTGTGTATTGGTAAAAATTATTTAACTAATACTTTATATATAATTAATTAAACATATTAAACTCAATTATATTTAGGCCTTGGTTAAGATCTATCTCTTTGAGTCTTCTCATTGTCATTTCATTATGTTAATATCACAATCATAGTTTAAAATCAGTTACAGTATTACAAAAATATTTCAGCATAAGACTACTTTTAAGATTACAAAAGTCACTTGTCAGAAAAGTCCAGTCTGAGTGTTTTGAGCATCCATGACCCAACAGAGGCCACGAGACACTAAAGGGGGAAAGCTCAGACACATAGTATATAACACCTTTCTGTCCACCACTCCTTCTTCAGATGTTATCTGTCCGTTGGTCAGCCCCTGAAGGTGCCCCCCCCCCACCCCATGAAAGCTTACATTGTGGTGGGGGTTTTCCTTTTCCCCACAATGTCACCTCTGCCTGCATGTAAATTGCTTCTCTGTGATCACTTTTACAGTCACCTTTAGAATCCAAAAAGAACATTTATGTATTAACTTTTTTTATCTCTGACATTATTGTAAATTCTACCACATCTGTCTTCCTAGTAAACTTCAACCTATCTTCCACCCAGAACCATTCCTACCAGCTACCCCACATTTGTCACTTCTCCTTCACTTTTGGACTAAAAATAATAAGAGCACTTCACCCTTATCTGTGTTTGTCATGTGTGCATTTGGGTTCAAACCTATTGTCTGACAACAGGCATCTGAGACCTGTCATTTGTCAAATTAAATGGGTTTTAATGGTGTATGAACTTCACAGAAGATGACAGTGTTTCACTTTTATGATGGAGTCTCTGAAAATCCAAATGAGTCATCTCTGAAAACCATGAAAATCCAAGAAACTGCAATTTTACATGAATTATTTTAATTACTGTTAGGGCTATTGGTTCAGAAATTATTTCATATTTTAGATCAATAAATGCTTTTGGTTGTCATTCGATGTTTAGGTGTCTGACACAAGTACGGTGCTGTGCAAAAGTCTTAGACCACCATTAGATTTTTTTATTCTAACAATGTATGACTCAGTCCCTGAATCAATAAATCAATATACCATTGAAACATAAAAGAAAACAATCTAATCTAAAATATCACCTTCTTAATACAGAGTAAATAGAACAGGAGTACAATGTTGCCCATAAAGGTGGAACAAAATATATATTTATATTTTTATCTCTTCTCGTCAAATGATAGTTTTTTTTATGTCATAATAAGTTATTTCTTTTTAGTACAGTGACATAAAATGGATGAGGAAGCCAACAAACATTGTAAACAATGTCATCTACTTTTGATATTTCAGAAATATGGTCTGTTCTGGTTTGAGTCCTGGTTTGTTTGTTCATCTCTAACTCCAGCTCTGGTGTCTTACTTCACCTGGACACTGCAGCACTGACCATTGGCAGCAGGCCTTTTTGTTTATTTTCTTTACAAACCTGGGTTCTCTTATTCACTATAGGTGGCACAAAAGCCAGAAAGAAAGCTATTGAACTGGCTCTGTCCTGTAGCTTCCTACTGGAGAACACTACGTCCATTTGAAGGTCTACTGGACACTGGGCTGCTATGGAGGATGAACAGGAGAACAAGACTAAAACTGAGTTCATCCAACCTTTCTAATGTGGCCACAGTAAATGTACCAGCACCTATGGTTTTAAAAGAGTCATATCATGCAAAATACACTTTTTATTATAACTTTTTATTTTAGTTTTTTCCACAAAAATAAAAATAAGGGCAATACATACACATATATACTTACACATACATATACATATATATATACACAATCATATATACACATACATATATATATACATATACACAATATACACACACACACATACATACATACACATACACACACCAAAATACACTTTTTAATGTTTTTACAATACAAATATGTGTTGTCTGTGTCTGAGGAGACCCTTAAATTATGAAAATAAACATAAACTCTCCTTTTCTCCTGATCTATTTCTTGTTGGAGAGGGGATTCAAATACTTTGTTTTGGATTTCCTATGCTTTACACATCACACGCATAGATTCATTTGAATACCCCACCCCACCAGCTCAGCTAATCCCACCTGGTCACAAACACCTCTGCTCAGACTCACAGATTATTCTCTATTGGTAGCCCTGCTGTGCGTCCAGTCCATCCAGGTCTGACCCAGGTTGATCGGACAGGCTGGTCCGTGGGCGGCACCATGACTCTGGTGTCGTAGCTCCTCTGGCCAGCCTGGGTCCAGACGAACTACAACCAAAGGCATACTAGGGTTGTTAATGGACCAGGACCCAAAGGCACTTGGTCCATTTTGATTCTCTCCAGCTGATTTAATTTCATCTTTGTCTCTTTTTCTCTGCCTCAACTTTGTCAGGTTCCATTTCTTTCTCTTCTTCTCTCGGTAGAATGTGGAAGAAGAGGTGGAGACAACTATGGCTCTTTCACATGAAAGCATGAGGGAATGAAACTGAATGTTTTTGCAGGTTGAATAGGCTGCTGTATCTTTTCATCAATGTGATGTTTTGACCAGAGCATGTCCCAGATAGGTCACTGAAACATCAGGGAACTGTGTTAACTTGTGGAAAACAGGCATGATATGTCCCCTTTAATACGGAGTGTTTTGCTTCTTTAACATCAATAAAAGAATGCAGTCAAGATTCCCACATTTGGGGAATTTGCAAGCGTCCACACCAACCCGGGTGCAATGGTTGAGCCTTACCCTGGGTGAACCACCTTGTTCATCATTGTTTCTCCCTTACTGGGTCAGTATCATCAAATGATTTTGACAATGTTGTTTATTCTTGATCAAGTGTAACTAGGAATTAGTACCATTTTATCAGGTCAAAAGTGATTACTGATGTGTGGAATGAGTCAGAAAACTACACTATTCCACCTTTCTGGGCAACAATGTATTTGGTAAGTTGTCCCTGTTTTTTTGAAAAACATGATAATTATGACTTAGGTTATTATTTCAGAAAGGTAATAAGAGTAAATATTAATGTTATAGAAACAATATGAGATAATCTAGAGAGAAAGAAAGATAAAAGACAGGTCATGTGTACAGAAAAGTTTGGGGATGTTCAGATTTTTTGAGAAAATTTCAGGACAGTTGAACCAAAATGTAGAAAGTGGAATGTATTCATTCCAAAGGGACAGCACACTCAATAAAAAAAGGGGGGAAAAAAATAAATAAATAAATATATATACCTGGGTCTGTACCTTCACAAACCTTACAAATGTGAATAACATGAACAATCATGCCCAAATGTCTTAAAACAACAAATAGAAAATTTTGCCTGTTACTTCTTGGTTCAATTAGATTGGTTTAGTTCCCACCCACCACCCACTCAAACCCACACCTGATCCTGAGAAGTAGCACACATTCTTTACTCCAGCAAAGGTGTCAAAGTCATTTTAGTTTTAGGGCTGCATACATCTTAGTTTAACCAATAAAATAAAATAACCTATAAATGATGTAAAGTCAAAACTCTTCTTTTTGTGATAAATGTTTTATTGAAGAATATACAAAATACATAAACTTAAAGACATTTTTTAACCCAAACCAGCAATATAACCAATGTATTCTATTCTTTTTAACTCTGTAAATCTTTTAACTTGTCCTTCAATGGGGGCGGGGTCTGATGTAAAGCACTTTATGCTACATGCACCATGTATGAAAAGTGCTATATAAATAAAGCTTGATTGATTGATTTCATTTAAATAATACTATAATGCATCAGAATACATCAATTTGTTGCTCTTTATTCAAATGCATTCTTTGGGTTATCTGAAATACATATTAGAACCATACAGTATGTATGGGATATATTTTGTCTGTAAACTATGGGACACCCTGTAAATACAACTGAAGCAAAAAATGTCAATGTGTAATTTAACATTTTTCAATCAAAAATACAGGGAAAAGTTTTGATTTGACATCATTACCTAGATTATTTTGTTGGTATTTTCTTGGTCAAACTAAGATCTGGACTAAAACCAGTTTGACACCGACAGCTGGAGCTACTTCTCACACCTCTGGTCAGGATTAGGTGTGGGTCTGAGTGGGTGGTGGGTGCAGCTCAACATCCAGCGCACCCCTTCACCCCCTCCCTCCCTCCCTCCCTCCCTCCCTCCCTCCCTCCCTCCCTCCCTCCCTCCCTCCCTCCCTCCCTCCCTCTCTCCATCCTCCTGACGTCATCAGAGTTTAAAGTGGGCCGCGCTTCACCCAGAGAAAGAGAGGAGAGAGAAGAGAGAGGCAGCATCAGCTCCTCTCATTCACCTGAGTTCAGACCGTGGCTCCGTTTCACTCCACATCACTGTAAACTCCTCCAAGTACCTGGGCTCTGACTTTGTGCACATATGGAAGACCTGGCTACACACTGGACCTGCTGAAATCTGTTTAGTCAAAGGCGATAACTTTAAATCTCAAGTCTTCTAGGGTGAGTTCAATTGCATTTTCACTGAAAAATCGACCAAAAAAAAAAAAAAAAAAGGTTTGATTTAATGTGTACAGGAGCCTCATGATTCTGCAGCAGACATGTCACCACCAATAGGGAGTGTGTCTGTGACAGTCATCAGCTTCGTTGATGTTGAAAAATAATACATTGCTTTATTTTTTATTTTTATTTTTTTTTTGTTTGTGTTGGTGATAAGTTGGGTCGCAGCTTTCCTACGTTTGGAAAGAGCTACTGTTGGCTGGTTGACGTGACAAATTGTGCTTTCTATTTAATTAGGCTATTGGCGAGTCTATCCCATGGAAATGTATGTGGTGTGCCAAAGAAAAGGGCTGTATCATCCCGAGGAGTTTTATAATCTACTGCAGTCATGTATTGTTTTTGAATAAGCCGCATGTTCTGCCAGAAAAACTATTAGTTTGAAGATCCAGAGGTTTGTAATGCAGTGAATACTAATGATTTGGAAGTGTGTTACAGGATGCATAAGAAGATTATATGAATTCCTCCAGGACAAGTTTCAATGATCCATGCAGCCATATGGTTTTCTTTGCAGTTTTAAGGTTTAACAACAGCTGTAAGTTTCTTGACTGAAGCTTATCATGCTTGATTATTTAGTTTCCCTGTAAATGTTGCATAAAACACTAATATTGCACACATGGAACTGCTTCATAGTCTTTATTTATGTGAGTCTCAAATGGATTTCCTGGATTAGTATTTAAGATAATGTTTGTCCTTCAAAGTCAAGGATGGTGAGGGAATTCAACAGCAGTGATGAACATTTTAATTCAGTCTAGACAGCATATAACATGTACTGTGCTATGTCGTATTTGAGCCACTAGATGACAACAGAGTGCAAGCAACAGCAGCTGATTAAACTTGCATTAGTCTTTTAGTCAATGAGCAGATCTGCACCATGGTTTAATAATGGAATCATTACTGGTGTTGAGATCCTTTGTAGAAAAATAAACAGACCAAGGAGCATTTTGGAAAATTAAAGATTGTTATCAAATATTGTCAGATATATGAACTGGACACATATTGCACTTATTTTCTCTCTCATTTGACACTACTGGAACCCTACATTTTGGTGCCTACTGTTTTTCTTTCTTTTTTTTTTTGCTGTTGGAGCTGCATACATTGTAGCTCAATCTCTGCATGGGTTCCCTGCATTATAGCCATTTGTCATAAAGTCATTTATCATAAATGGAACTTGGCACTTGAGCGATGCAGGTTTTATTTTGACCTGGAGACTGATGCATGTGGCATTTCCAGTCCTTGCATAAGCAAAAAATTAAATCTGCATTTTGTTTATCCTAATTTGATGACATTATTTATCAAGAACAATGTTTTTTTTTCCTGTAAATTATAGAATGTACAAATTTTATGTTCTAATTTTCATCCTTCACATTTTATTACACAAACAAATAGATAGACAACACATTCACGTACTAATAAATAACTTGAATAATACAATCTAACTTTTAAATGATTCTCCCCTTTCATGTGTCAAGAGGTTTGATCCTTAGTTGCACTGTCAAAGGTATTTTTTTCCCACTTAAACAGATAATTGAGTAAATTTAGACTAATAATGCAAGCTAGTAATGCAAGCTGATGTGCCACTTTCACATTACAAGTACTGTAGAATGTGCATGCATTTTATATACACTCCAAATATATCTCTTTTCATACAGGTTAACAGATTCATTAGCCTTTGTAATGAGTATTTTAATTCCTTTTTTTCTCATTTAAACACTTTAATTCAAATAAATATTTGTCAAACACTTGTTATATTACTACATTTATTTGCAGAATCACATTGGTCACTTACAGTATTCACTGTGAGCCTCAGTAATAACATTTGCTTGAAATTACTGCAATAGTTATTTCCCCTCTTAATAAAGTGGATAATTATTACAACTTCTTTTCTCTAAGTTTCTATTTATATCATCTGGTGGGTTTGAAGGCTTAGGGTTGGTTCAAGCTGTGATTTAATACAGTTATTTTATTTATTTATTTTTTTTTTTTTACCAATGAGAGGTCATGCTGTCAGAAAACAAACTCAGTTCAGCTTCAGTGGTTTCAGCTCTCAGCCAAGGACAACATTTACCACTGAGACACTGTGAGTTTTGACATTATTTAATGAGAAGTGAGGAGACATATTTTTGTCTCATTTTCGAAGCTCTTTCAAAGCAAGGGATCTTTCAAGGGCACACGAGTGGCTTGCACATTGGGTAGAGTTTGTGTTTTTGTGTGTACTTTACAGTCTAGTAAAACCTTTCAACTGGAAATCCTGATGATTGCCTCGATCAATACATTTAATTAGTGCTGATTAATGAGAGTGTATGGCTGTGGATGGCTGACAGCTTTCTTGCTTCTGAAAGACGATTCTATTGGCAAATTAGGACTGAAACACTTTCCATGACAACAACAGTCACTTATGATGTATATTAGAAATAATGGAAGAATATAAAATAAATGTGTGATTACAATGCAAGTCTGCTGTAGTAGATGCACATATACATTCTTTAATTTTTCAGTAGATGCAATTAGTACGTGATCCGCTATTGGTTTAGACTCATGCATGCAAGGTTAATATTCACTTAATCACAACTAAATTAAAGTATGTGGGAACATTAATCAGCTCATATATTTAAAACCATTTTTCCCAAAGGCCAGATACGCTGTTGGTCATGTGAACAGCAGCATATGCACTATGTGTTGTGAAGTGTATTCAAAGATAACGAGTAGGTAAATTCTGTTTTGGAAGTCTGCAAATCATAATGGTTAATTCAATGTTGTTGTTTTTTAACTTAACACTAATATTAAATGCTATATATGAACACTTCAGCAAGCAGCATTTTCAATATTTCATGGCTGTGTTTGATCTGAAGTTTGTTGTTTCTTAAAACTGGTGTCAGAGCCCTTCAAAAGTAAGAGTTCCAATGACCTTTATTCTGCAAATTAAGCTGTTTTTGCTTTGTGTTGACTGATAGATCTTATTATTTCAGCAAAAGTGCATTGAACATTGAACAAATACCCTGGAGCCATAGAAAGTACATTAGCAAAAGTTAATGAAATATATAGAGGCAGGACCTGGACTTTACTTTTGAAAGCTGTGGCATTTACATTATCAGGTCAATGGAGAAAAACTAAAACACTGTATCTCAGGATACACTACATCTCATTTCTTAATTCCATATGTAAACATTAAAGCAGCTGTTTTTTTTTTTTCTCCAACTACTATTTAATTTCTGCAGGTGGACACAAAGAGAAAATTATGGTCATACATGTCGTGCATCACACTAAAGTTAAAGTGCTATGTAATGCTAAATTTTAAAGGCCACAGGGTTTCACCCTGAAAACAGCAAAGCTAGCTGGCATTGAAAAATAAGAAGAAATCTGCAATTTAGATTCAGCTTCAATTCTATGTTAGCTGTCCCAAAGGTCTGACCATGTCTGCATCTGATTATGCTTGCATGCATTTAATTAATAATTCGACAATGCATGGCATTGATGTCGGTCAGCCAACACTCTACAGGGGAATAGATTGCCTGAGCCAAATATCTAGCCACAGCCTCCTAGCACAGAGCAAAAACGATGAGCTCAGGCAGATTTCAGATACAGGAGCTCCAGCGTGGAGCTGTGTTAATCCCCCCTCCCTCAGGTACAGCGACTCCTGGGGAGAAACGCCATGGAGTACAGCTCACCACTGAAGCTTGGCCGTGTTCTGATTAATGCACTCATCAGTTCTTTTCTTGTTTGTTTTAATGACAAGCATGTCCCTTGTGGGAATCTGGTGACTTTTTGCAAATACTGCTGATGCATCTGCCTGCACCTGCCACTTTCTCTGACTTGTTTTCTGAAAAGACCGCTGCCATAAAGACCACATCTTTGGACATGACTAGACTGTCAGTTACAGAACAAGAAAGCATACAACACATTTTTCACCAGAGATACAGGAAACACATACGCTGAGGAAATGAGCAGCGATATGATCTCAGCATGTTCGGATGTGTTGTGCTTTGTTGATAAGGCTATTATTCATCATTACAGCTTCAACAGCAAAACCCATTCTTGTCTCAGGCATATGATTTTTACGCAAAATTTACTCGCTCCTTTGCATTTGCAAATGAGTGGTCCTGATTCTTATTGTTAGTTAATATGCAGTGTAAAAGTGTAGACTGTGGAGAAATCATATCAATCTGATCATCTGATGTTTTTAGTAAACATTTTAGTACAATTCAAATATTGCCATCATTTAATATTTAAAGTAAATTTGGCTGTCCTCTAGGAGTGTATGACTATGACTGAAGTCTGTAAAAAGGTTGTAATTTATTTTGTTCACATTGCTGAAAATGATTCAGAGTGCCTAAATTATATAATAAAAACTGAAAAAAAACCTTTGTATTAAATACTTGTAAAAAAAAAAAAAAAGAAAAAAAAAAAAAGAAAAGGTTAACAGTTTGAGACCTGAATGAATTTTTAAAAAGTTTATGTAATCCCCTGACATAAAAAATGTTGAATTTATTATTTTGAATAATTTTTTTAATCAACCATCAGATCTAACAAAAGACACATCCAGTGTGTGGGTTTTTAAAGATAAATAAACAAACTGAATTAGCACAGGTTTAACCCTGATATTAGCAGAAAATGTAATTACCATGAACATGGTCTCCAGTGGTCACACGGTTGTTACGTAGGTGTTTCGGTGAAGTACCAGTGTGAGCACTGCATGTCTCTGTGAGCTCGCAGACGTGCTAATTGTGATTCACATTTCATACTATACAGTTATTTTGCAAAATGATCTATGATGGATGATTACCATCCTGATAAATGCAGACAGAGAAGAGTTGTGGTCATGCCACATTTGGCTGCCTATATGTGATTGATGATTAAAGTGGACAAATGACTCTCAGTGCTCAACTGTCCATTAATAGTGTGATGCCTATTAGAGTGTGATACCTTGCCTCTGGCACCTTTCAGGGAGGGACCTCATCATAGTATTTTTTTCCCTTCTGTTTCCTTGTGTGTACATGTGAGTGTGTATTTCTTGGAGTGTATAAATAAAATCATAGTGTAGCTGATTTCTGTGGAAGTGAAATTTGCTCCAGAAGCAGAGGTGCCTTCCTGCATACGCTCAGCTCCATTGCTACATCGCATGGATCTCTGACTTATAACATATTACTGGCACAGCTCAGCCACATGCTGTGCTACTCGTGTTTAATAAATGTTGTAGATGCATCTTGCATCCTGTACCATCAGCTCCAGTGAGTAAAAGCTGGCCTTTTTCCAATGCCCAGTGATGGATCTTTGTGTTATCAGTGAGGCGCTTTGAGCCCTATAACATAAAGCCATGCGCTTATTCAGCACCCGGGTACCTAGCTTGTGATCAATGGCCGGCAGTCAGGACAGTGAATGAAGCACAGATTGAACCACATCTGGGATTTGGATTCTGAATAAATGCCCACTCAACAGGGGCAACTCATGAATAATACACCAGTCACCAAGTGTCCCATCTCCCCTGGCCTCTCACAGGTGATGCTTTCACACTCAAACTCATCTAGAGACCAGAAGGTCATGGCAAAAATACTTGGCACCACCAGCCCTAGCATTAGGCCCTGACAGGGTGGGGAGAGTAATGGAATAGAGGTGGGGGGAAAAAAAACACAGTACAGTTTTTCACCAGAAGGCTTTAATAGCTTTAGTTTATCTTAATACATATGTGCTCCAAACCCAAATCAATATGGTCTGCAAAATACTCATACAAATAGTAGTCCCCAGGGTCAGAGCAAACTCTGGTAAAATCAAAAGCTTTATGATGTGGTGGGCTTTCTTCTTAGAATGGTTTACAGATAGACACACACTGTTAGAACTGGTTACTTTCTGAAAATGTAAATACGATATTAAGGAGCAGGGAAATACTTGATCAGTGTGATCACTTGTAAAGTACCATTAGACTTCTAAACCTGTGCATAACATAGTTTTTGACGTTTTATAGATAGAAAAGTTATTGTATTCAATTATTTGTCGTGGATTAAAGTTGTTTGCTGTAACAGTATTGTTTATTCAAGGAGACATTAACCTGGTTATGTTAAGGATACAAAAAATATATAGTTACAAAATGACTGGAATGATCTCATAGGGGGTGGTTTTTAATCTGAGTGTGAACAATTGTGAAATTAGCGAGTTTAATACAATGTGTTTGTCTTTATATGTTGACATAAAAAAAAGTAAAAACATTTTTTTTTTTTTACCAACCTCATTCATTTTGTAATAATTCAGTAGAATTTATGCTGCTTTTATTTCTTTCTTTACTTATTTCTTTACTTATTTTTTTCTCCTACTCCTGTTCCAATTGTGGTTGAGTTAATTGTCTGTATTTCACATTGTGTTTAATCACCTTTGGACTATATTAAATACAGTATATCACTGATTATATAGCAAATGTAGTGACCAACCCCAATAGTGAGGATTTAAAAGCAAAAGAACACAGGGAATGTTGTTCTTTGGTAGTAAACACCATATTCTCATGTGATAGTGCGATTGTTAATTTGAGGCAACATCACAGTATATAGTATTACATGATATATATTTTAATATACCTGTCACTGCAGAATAATATTTTTCTTTGAGCTTTATTATTATTATTATTTTTTAATATATATATATGTTGTATTGTGGTGTTTTCCAGTATTGTGATATATGACACAATTATATGCCTGCATTACAAATTGCAAAGAATAAAAACACAAGATCAACATTGTAACCTGTAATGAACCAGATGATTTATTTATAGTCCATTTTTGTGCAGGCGTTGCTGTGCTGTGTTGTTCATTTTTTTCCTCATTGGTTTTTCTAAAGTCAGTCTTTTTCTGACCCTATGTGTATTTTAAAAGATACACTTTGGCTTCATTGCAGAATGTTATGTCTTTCGTTGTCCACATTCATCAGCCAGTTTGAAAAGAGTCATATGCACTCTCTTTTTGCTCATTTTTTTAATGCATTCTGCCTAAGTAGGTGCATTTTACTCAAGTGGATTCAAGGACATTTTTAAGGGTCGTAGTGGCAAAAATTGGGCATGCATCCTTAATGCAAATCCAGTTGATGGAGCTCATTTTAGATCACCTGGTTGCATGATGGCCTTGCTTAGTGAGCTGCAAGAGCATATTTTGAGATTTAATAATCATGATGGTAAGTCATTCCTCCTTCAGTCATTGACTAGTGATAGAGAAGGTTAATGTGTTATACTACCATTAATCTAGAGAGGGGTATAGGGAAAAAAGCTTTTAGTTCAACATAAAGAGTTAATATGTCCCTCTAATTGTTTTTTTTTTAGAAGAAATTCCACTTAAATGTTCACATGTACTCCTTATAAGGGCTCCCTCTACTCATTGATTTTTGTGACTTAGCAGTAGAGTTTATCCAAAGCTTGATTGATGATTAAAATACCAAAGCTAGAGTACATACATTTACTATGTGCTGTAATTATATGGTAACACTGAGATAGAGTGTTAGAGTAATGTGAAGTTCAGTACTTTAAAAAAAAAAAAAAAAAAAAAGCCACGCTCCTTTGAGATGTCTGCACAGAAAAAGCAAGGTGCATCCAGGCGGAGTGGCTTTTCTCTTCCTCGCTCCCCCTGTCTGCTTCACACACCGCTTACCCTGCGACATTTGGGACGAGTTTCTCACTGCTTGGCTTCTCACATCTTGGACACTGACACAAAATAAATGAAGACACAAAGAAGACACAAGGTTCAGAGTTGGAAGGGTTGGTGGCTGAGGTGTGAAACTATTGGGGTGTAAAATTGCCCTGGCAGCCGTGCTGTTGTTTCAGCATTTCATGGAGAGCTGCTCAGCTCATGTCCCTTCTTGCTTTGCTTCTTTCTTCCACCGTTTTCATTTGTTTTTCTGTCCACACTTCCCTTCTGTTGAATTTGGCTGGAGCTCTCCCAAACCCATAGCTTCATAAACTACAGTAATAACCTGCTGCTTATTATGCGTGATTGTGTGGCTCTACTTTCTTGACCAAAGCTGCAAAGTAATAGAGTGACTTGGTTTTGTTCTCTGCTCAAAATATTCCTGGTGGGAGAGAGCATAGGGTTCAACAGACTAATATTCAGATATTAATTTCTCATAAGATGCCCAACTGTTCTTCAGCCGCTTTCATTACTAGCAATCAGTCACAGGGTGGTTAATTGCTTATGTGGGGAAGGAGATCCTTACTGGTGCGAGGAGGAGGCTGACTGGTGCTCCAGTCTGGTGGCAGCAGGAGGCCAGAGCCAGGCTGTGGAGAGACAGGACATACATAGCAGAGGGCATTGCAACACATTTGGTTGTCAGTGTGATGCCTGGGGTTTGTTATTAGATGCATGGGGTGAAACATAGTGCCTATTCTAGCCAGTGGGATGAGCTATGTGACATCAGGCACATTGTTATTTTGGTTCATTAAGTGGTGTTGTTTCACTAATGAGTTTTTTTTTAATGGAAAATGTAAGCCTAAAGCTGGTAATTGGTGACATGTTTATGACTTGACTTACTGTGGGTTTGGTGTGAATTAGCATCCAAATCCAATTAATTACAAAAATGGCAATAATGTTTGACACCAGAAAACCACAAGAAAAACACAGGGCAAAGTTGTGGCTCTACTCTATTATCTATATTTGATGATGATGTTTATTCATATTAGTTTCACATTTTCTTCTCTTTCTTTGAACTACTTCTGAGCAGATGGCTCGACTGACTCTGCTGCTTCCCTCCCTCATGTCTCTGATTCTACATTCATAAAGCTAACGTTAGACTAGATTAGTTCCTCTGATGTCCATGAAGTAATTTCTCATTATTGCCTGCGGTTGACAGTGGGCAGACTCCTGCCTGGGAGCATACAGGACAGGATTTGTCTGGTCTGACAGCCTGCAGAAAGTCTTTGTGCCGAGAGTGAAAGAAATAAAAGTACGAGCAGAGCCTTCCTCCAATGGGCTGTGTCTGGTGTTGGCCTGCCCTGCGGTAAGGCAAGGTTATTCAGATGAAAGATGGTGTTAAGATTAGTGAGCCCTGCCCGAATGCGTGGACGTCCAGCATGCCGCACTGCGTGATTTATGAGAGTCGTGATATCAGCGGTCGCCACATGAATAAACCATGCGGCCAGAATTAAGCTCCTGTTAAACGACGCACAGCATTTTCCCAGGTGCTTCGGCCTCCAAGTGGAAATCATGAAAGTTTTGTTGTTGCTTTTGTGTTATAGCTGTTTCATGAGACCTCTTTGTTGATGGTCCACCGCTGAGGAGCTCTGAGTCTCTGAGGGGTTTCTTACAAAAATACTGTCACAGCTGAAAACTGAAGCATTACATGATGATTAATAATGATGTCACTTGACTGTAATGAATTGACTTATGACTGTAAAGTGGTTGTTCTTTATGTTTTTCTGTCGGGCAGAAAATCTCCAGGCCCCCCTCAAATCCCAACAGTACTGTTGTAATAGTGATGCAATTTTAACTTTTATTGAATGAAACATCAATATTTTAATACTCATTTTCATTTTTCCTTGAATAATTCCTTGTTCAAATTAAAAAATAACTTCGATTTTTTTCTTGAACAAAACGTATAAACTCGACAAAGGTCCTCGTGATACAATATTTCTCCAAATAAAAATCGGAAATGTGCAATTATCTTACAAGTTATTATTATTATTGTAAATAATAATAATTCATAATAATTCGTAGTATTTATTTATCGTTTTTTTAATTGGAGCTTTATTTAATCAGATACAATTCAATGGAGATTGAGATCTGTTTTACAACCAAGGCCTGGCCAAGAGATCAACAGCACATGCCAAAAAAGAAAACAGGTTTTGCGGTCAGGTAGTAACAATAAATAAAACAAACAATAATAATATTGTAATAACAGAAAAGTTAGACAGTACTTTTTAAAGAGCAGTTGATAAAGTGAAAACATTTTGTTGAGGTCAGAGCATTTTAAAAACACAGGCACTGTCTGATTGACTCTCATTGTCTTATCATGAAGTTGCATTTTTTTCAACAAAGAAATGTTTGATAACAAAGATGAACATTTTAATAATGTCAGTGGCTGAAATGAGCCTGCTTTCTTTGCATATCTCATAAAATTGAAGTTCAAACTGTACAAAATGTATAAAAACAGAACCATTGCACATTTTCTTTTGCAGTCCAATCCTTGTCCATTTTCTAAACCTAAATTCTTTATCTAGTGACAGTTCACCATGGGAGCAGATTATTGTACATCCATAAAATGAGTCCAACTCTAAAACATTAATTCCACCTACTACATGTTCTAAACTGACGAAAGAAAAACCAACACTCTGCTGTGATCTCATGCCCCCCTGGCAAGACTTTGCCCTCCCTTCACTCAACAGGGGACCTGCACCACAGTTTTAGAAACACTGCTGTAAAGTAACAATAGAGTCAGTCAAACAATGATGTTTGATGGATACATACAGCTACATGTGTCGTGTTTAGACAAAATGTTGCCAAAAATTTCAAAAAGAATTTAAATAGTATTGAACTCACACCAAGTCCAAGATACAAAATGCAGGAGCTGCTGTTGATAAAGTAAAATAAAAAAAAATACCATTATAAATGACGAATTGTAATATTAGAGATACTGAGGTCTATAATTTACATATTCTCCATCTATAACAAAACATGCTTGCAGTAGCTGGCATTGCATAATCCAGTGAAAATAAAATGCATAAATGAACATTCCTACTAAATTCATGACTCAAATTTAAATTGCAATCTGTCAAAAATTATTTATTATAAAGTTTGTTTTTAGATATGTAAATATAAAGTGTGATATATTTTTGTTTGATTACCGCCTCAACTAGATTTAGAAATGACACCATGTGTAACCTGAATTGAGAAGAATGTAATTAATTCTGTGTGGTGTGAATAAAACAGTTTTATGAAGTCATCATTGAGGTGTTTCAGTTCAATACACCACTGGAATAACACAGAAAGTCTAATTAAAATATAAGAAGTATATTTTATAATATGCTGTACCACTGTTGACCCACTGTAATAACAATAAAGTTTATGAGGTGCTGTGGTGACCAATAGTATCTCCTGGGAAACTGCATACGTATGAGTGTGGTGTATGTCACTAATAATATGAATTTTCTACATCAGTCTTCTGTCTTCCCTGTCTATCTTCAGATTGTAAAATCATATGCAGAAGCTCAGAGCTGAAATAAGATGAAGTTTTCTTTCCTGTATAAAACAGTGTGCAATACAGTATGTCTTTCCTGACAAATGAGAAACAGTATTGGCCATAACCATAACTAAGCAGCACCATGGTCATACAGTCTCCAGTCTGAGATTGAGAGATTTTGAAGTTAATCCTGAGCTGGATCATGTCAAGCTGGCATTCCTAATCACTGAAGTGTAATAAAAAGTAAAGTGCCCTGGAGTGCATTTTTACTGAGATCAGGTGTAAGACATCGCTGTCTTGGCTGCACTTCATGCTGTCAGCATTACTGAAATACCCATAAATGCAACAATAAACAGCCTCTCGGGCAGTGTGACTTCAATCCTTTTGGTGCCAGTGCATGTGTTTCGTCTCTTTAAACTGACATTTATGTAGAAGAATAAAGGATATTGAAAGAAACTAAGATAAATCACAATTTGTAAGGGTACTTCATAAAACTGAAAAAGGAATCATTAGTACAATTCTAAGTGATTTCTAAACACAGTATTTAAAGACAGCCTGTGCAGTCAGTAAACAGAAATGATGTAGGATTATGTTTTATGTTATTCTGATAGGTAGTTGCCCCATTTGTCAGAAACCAGCATGCCCCCTGACAATCTGTGTCCTGGCCTCTGACAGAGTAGACACACAGGGCTGAGGCTGAAGCTGGGGCGAGCTGTGTCTGTGACGCACCACACCATGGCCTCTCTAATGAGGCCTGACTCTTAATGACTCCCAGCCCCCAGCAGCAGACAGAGATGGCCAGCAGTGGAGCTTATCTCATTGGCACTCTGTGCTGCGTGGTTACACCTGTAACCTTTAGATCACTCCAAATTAGATTGCTCCAGGAATCATTCAGTAGTGATTACAAAACAGATTGAGGGGCTGGAAGAATTCTCATAAAAATTGTATATGAGCCTTCCATTTGAATTTAGAGGAAGCAGATTGTACAAAGACATATTGCTCACAAAACCCCACAACTGATCAGGCATTCTCTCTGGTGCTCCAAGCAAGATTGTAAAACCAAATGATATTTCTGTTGACTGCTTTCCATTATGTAGGTGTAAGTTAACACAACTAAGACAAAACTACGGTTTGTATTAAATGAGTGCATAGGGTAACCAGAAGAGCCTTCAAA
This sequence comes from Siphamia tubifer, assembly GCA_020466265.1. Taxonomy (NCBI): domain Eukaryota; kingdom Metazoa; phylum Chordata; class Actinopteri; order Kurtiformes; family Apogonidae; genus Siphamia; species Siphamia tubifer. The sequence goes on along the minus strand of CM035788.1, from coordinate 23,049,849 downwards.
TCAGTTGTAATCCATAGATGAGAACTGAACGTCTGACTTATGCCACTGGGTCATGCAGAGATTCATTCATAGAGGAGTGCAGGTCCTGGTCAGCCAAGGGACAGGCTGTTTAATTGCATAGCACTTTCATAAGTCACACATTGAGGACACATGACTTTAATCATTTAGATGTCCATGCTCATACAAGAGGCAGCATGGCTCAAATCCTCTATTGCCTATTCAGTTATTATTCAAACTCAATAGAAATGTTTTAATGAATTCTTTAGTACAGGGCACACATTTGTATGTCTTTAAATATAGGTCAGATTACATATACCATATACCACCATATCATCTGTATTTTATTATTCATTTCATGACTGTCACTGCAGCTTTATAGGCTGTGGCTTATTCAGCCGTGAAGAGTATATTAATTATAAAGTTTCAGTTTCATGGGGCATATAAAGAAAGATTTGGTTTCTACTATACATTATCTTTTCTACATTGGCTACTTTGGTTTCACAAATTGGTACAGTATATGAAGGTAACAATTATTAATAGTTGCAGAATAAACAATTAAACGCATGCAGTATCTCACATCTATGATAAATTATTGTATTGACACTGTACCCATATATAGGGGGATTTTATTTTATTTTTTTACTATTTTCAGAATGTTACAGAGAAAGTGTGTTGTTAATAATTAACTGTCAGGTTTTAAGTTAGTATCTGTTAGTAAGAAAGGTGGGCACAGTTAATGGGGGTCTTCTCTCATTACACTCTGCACAGCACTATGTATCCGATCTAATGGAAAACGGTGTTATACAATTTGTTTCTTACTGAAGCCTTAAAGTTGTTGTTTCAGCTGTGTGACTGTATGACAGTATATGGAAACTGCATCTCGCCTCATCTGGTGTAGTATATCACACAGTGTTTATATCTGTGAAATACTATTTTATCCAGAATCAGACTAAAATAAGAGTAACATCTGTATACTTTGATAAATGTTTACTGTATTTTCAAAGATTAGCTTATGTAATTTCAATTGTTAATTGAAACATATAATAATAACATTTTAATAATAATAATAATAATTTTGCCCATTTCCTCTTCTGGGTAGAGGTGATGACTTTGTTCAATCAAAAATAACACAAAATGCTGTCTATAATTAGAGTAAGGGCTATCTAACCATGCTATATGATATATAATTGTCCGATCAAAATTAAAAACCCAATGTTTATTAAATAAATTGTTAAATATAGCCTCCAGATGACTGCTTTTCAGTAAAAGTACAATAATTGTTGTGACATTATGACTCAGTAAAAAGTGAACAGTGACATGGATGATGGTGTTTGGATTCACAGGTCCTTATCTTCACATGGACAGTTTCAGTCCATGCTCTGCCTCCTAATTTGCTCTTGTACATCCCTCAATAGTCTAAAAGATGTTGCTATTTCAGCAGTTTGTCAGCAGGATCAGATGCAGCAGCACAGCAATTGAGAGGTTTTGTAGTCTCAGTCATCAAAGAGGTGAGAAACAGGAAAGAAATTCATTTAGGATGAATAAGGTCTCTGGGGGACATTTTGAATGGTGCAAAGTGAACATGTTTGAAGTCAAAACTGAGACAAACTATTTTTGTGGATGTGGGCAGAAACAGGAGGGAGGAGTATAGAAGAGCCTCGAGTGATACGCATCATATTGATAGGACATGTCTGTTCCTTTTTCTCAATTTTTGTAAGCAGAATAAACAATGAACAGAAGTCCACTAAATTCACTGTCATCCAGAGTGGATGTATTTAGTCTCTTTTCTATTTTGGACAATGTCAAAATGTACACTGACAAAAACAACAGAAAGCTGTTCAGACACGTCAGAATGTCAGTTAGATATGTGTCCTTGGTATTTAGATCTGTAGAGTCACTAAGCTGTTCTATGAGTACATGCAATGCTGCACAGAGATATTTCTGTTGGGTTGACTGTGACAAGGTCAGATTTGCCACTAAACTATACATGTAAAACATAAAATAGGACAAAAGAACAGAATTCTTCATCAACCTCAGATAGAATTTCCCACTAAAGTCTGTCAAACCTCTGATGTAATTAAGCATTTAACATACCTGTGTTCCATGGTAATTAGAAAACAGGATAATCAAGTAATACACATGAGCAGTTTGTAATAGTTCCATTTTTTTTTTCTGACAAATAGTAATATTATGCTACTATACCACAGAAACTGAAATTCCTAACTAAAGCTAAGTGCTTTGTTGCCAACACTCATTAATTTAAACCAGTGGTTCCTCGAGGACCAGTGTCCTACATGTTTTAAATGTTTCCCTCTTCCAGCACACCTGTTTCAATTAATGATCAGCTCATCATCCAGCTCTGCAGAAGCCTGATAATGATGATTTAGGAAAATTAGGAGGCTTCCAGGTGTGACGGTAGAGGGAAATATCAAAAACATGCAGGATACTGGTCCTCAAGGACCGGATTTGAGAACCACTGATTTAAACCTTCTAAAAACAAGAACAAAGCTCATTGTGGTTTCTCTATTTCACATCGTAATTTTTTTTTACTTTCTTTTTTTTTTTTTTTTTTTTTTTTTATCCCAATCTTTTTTACATAATTTCTCTCGTCATACGAAACCGCTTTATCCTCACTAGGGAGGCGGGGGTCACTGGGGTCCTAATCCAGCTACAGAGGGGAAAGGTGGGGTACACCCTGTATGAGTCACCAGTTCATCTCAGGGTTGAACATATATAGACAAACAATCACTCTCACATTCACACCTTTAGTTTAACCAATTAACCTATCAGTGCATGTGTTTGGATGGTGGGAGGAAACCAGAGTACCTGGAGAAAACCCACACAGACACGGGGAGAACATGCAAACTCCACACAGAAAGGTCTGGTGTTGGATTCAAACCAGGGACCTTCTTGCTGTGAGGCACAAGTGCTAACCACTGCACCACCGTGCCACCCCACATACATAATCCCCATACCCTATCCCCATCCCCGCCTCACATGCATTGACGATTATGTCAATAATTGACATAATCTTCTGATCAAAATGTTGAAATTATTCTTTTGATAATAATAGAAATTATGTTGACTTTTTGTTGCAATAATGAAGTCTCAGTGGAAGGTTTAATGAAACTAATTTCAGGCCCATCTGAGATCTGTGAATGATCTTATTTGTAAGTACAATAGACATAATGAGTTTTTCAGCTTGTGCCTTGATGTCCATCTAACTAAGAAGATTACATGCATAAGGAAAATGTTGAATTATTAATTCAGCACTTCACAAAAACAGCCACATTATTTTGAAGGACTCATGTTGACATCTTATTTCTGATTTCACAACAAATGAAGCACAAAAGAATTCCAACCTGTCCCTCTGACCTTCTGCAGGGGAATCATTAAGAGGAGAGCTGTGATTAAAAACATCAATGTTCTGTTCACGCCTGCATTATCATGCAATAACCCTGTTGTAGGCTTTGTTAATGAATACAACTAATGTGATCTTGTCACAATGTGGACAAACCACTCGTAGAATTTGAAGTGTGAACACAGTTCATTGTATCGACTCCTCTTGAGTTAATGTAGGCTTTTATTCCTGTGACTAACTTACGGTGTCTGTGGATACCAGGTAGGAGGACACTGCAGAGTGGAATAGAAAGTGTGTGGTTGGGTGTGGAGGCTGCACAGAGTAAATTGGCCTTTCAATAGCAGCTTTTGTGAATTGTACCCATGTTGCAAGTCTTGATCCCATAAGAAATTTATGAGTTTGTGTGTGTGCGCATGTGTGTGAGAGCAAGCATGGAAGCATGTGTCTTCTGTGTGTCATCATAAGCTCATTATTTTTCTTCTCTCCCACAGATCTGCGACCTGTCATCACCTCTCCCAGTGAGTGTGTGTGTGTGTGTCTGAGCACAGCAGCACTTCTGTCACTTTGTGCTACCAGAGCTCCCTCAACATCCACAAAAACACCCAGGGACCACAGACTGTAAGATTAGGTGAGCTTAAGGCCACGTGCCTCTGGCTATTAGATCTGTCACTGTCTCTTTTTTCAGGGGCTCCGCGGCACTTACTTAGCTTGCAGCCATCATTATAACAACCCTAAAAGTCACTGATTCACTTAATCTTGCCACAAATTGAAGATAATCCTAATTTCTTATCACCTTATGGCTTGTGTGCTGTAGGTTACAACTGTGAACCTCTGGGGTTTGAAAAATGTCACACGACAATATATAAGGCATTCCCCCTGTCCAAAGCCATTTTCAGAAATGACTGAGGGTCATGGTCCAATCACAGCAGCAATAAAAGCTTTCTAGTCAGTAAAGCATGATCCTTGAAGTATTTAACAGGATTGTTTCACAGAAGGGCCTGAATATGAAAGCAGCTGTTGCCTGTTACATGTGTGTATCTTGATTAATTATCCTGTTAAGGAAATGAACATGACTTTAACCTCTGCCTGTTCAGATGAACTGCTACTTAGAGCAAGTGGACAGCTGATTGATTTTCTTTCACATGTGGGTGAACTACATATGGCTATCAATGTGGAAGATTAGCTTAACATGTGAATGCCTGTGTTATTGGATACAGTCACTCAGAAATATTGAACACATATTCTTTAACATGCCGAAACACATGCAGGTCACGTGCAGTCTCATGTATGTGTGCATGTGTGAACTACATTTGAGCTGTGCAAAAATATATAGATAAAGTCATATTTTCCTGTATTGACTCCAGTGCATTTTCCTTTCATAAGTCAACAAAGAGTACAATTTATGTTTTCAAAGGGGTATATTAGTGACCTGAGACAGATAGCTGTGGGGGTTATTCTATCAAGTGGTGCAAACTGCTATCAGTAAATGTCCTATCTTCTCTTTATTTGTCCAGAATAGGATGTGCCTAAACAATAACGTATACAGTGTTTTCAATTGGGAACGGTTGTCTTGAAATATAACCTTCTGAATTTAAACTTCTGAGCAAAATAAAAATTTCCATCTGGATTTATCTCTTCAAATACTGCTGGTATAATTACTGCATTGATGAATTGTTTTTGCAAGAATTTATTTAACCTAACTGATGCCGTGAGTAGCTTCTCACGTCTGAAACATCCATCAGGTTGATAGAGAGCATAAAGATTGGAAGATGCCAGGATTCATCAGGCTCAAACTCCGGAAGACATTCAGGGGAGATGAAATATCACTGTCACATATGAGAATTCACAGGATGTGTTTAAGAAGACTTTATACAATGGTCCAATTTTCCCATCAACCCAAGATCTCTGTGAAAAATGAATGCAGGTCTGCATAATGACTTCTGTAACCATGTATATGTGTGTTGCTGGCATTGTCGTTACTGTTTTATGTTTTGATCTGTTTGAGTGTCCATATGTTGTTGGTGTACTTGTATTGATAACAGGCTTAAGGTGTGGAATTGTATATTTTGTCTGTCATATTTTATTTTTACTATTTATAAAAAAAAAAGAAAAAGGTTCAAGTCATAAAAAAATCTAATGCCTGGGTGCAAATAAATATTTTGACATTTATAGTGGCATTGCATAAGCATTGTTTGGTGTAAACAATGTCATAGTAAGTGTGTCCTGTAATCAAAGCTAAAGGCAGCCTGACAAAAACACTGTTTGTATCTTTCTGTGGAATATGTTCATCATATTACTGAAAAAAAGTAGATTTTAGTCATATGCTAAGATAGTTTTTTGTTTGCTTTTGTGTTTTTGGTCAGGCAATTTGGAGGAAAATGTAACTTTTAGTAACATCATCATGACTAAACACCACTATTCTTTACGCAAGCAAGATTTTGTTTTGATTGTGCAGAAGATTGAGTTTTTAATGTGTGTTCGACTCTTCAGAGATTTACCTGCAAACCATGTGCTGACTAGCATCTGCTACACTGAGTCAGTCATGAGAGTTTCAACAGTGCTATGAAAATGTAATGTTTAACTGTATATATGATACAATATAGTGTGCAATGGGATGATCTTAGGTGACACCTTTTATTTTTATATATTAGCATTTTTGTCGATGCTAATTCAGTGGAATAGATGACAGGTACTGATGATACTATTCTGACATTAATATCAGGTATGGTGTATGTCAGTCATTCATGTGTCATCCATACATAGTTTATCTGCAGTAGTGATTTGCTAAGGTTAGACCTGTGCATGTGCAGAGAATCCATCACTGTCATGTCTGTGGATCAAACAGGTATGCTCTTCGTCTTACCTATACATCTAATGAAATAACCTGCTGGTCTAAACAAATCAGCATCCGTGTCACTGTCGGAGGGACTTTTAATCTCTGTCGCCCCTCACTGAGCTCTGTTTCTGAAGGTCTTGGGGAAGGAGACAAACCAGAAAAGAAAATCACCTGTAACATCCTTTGTATAATTCTTGCCTTAAGCCTTAAACACCTAAACGGCTACTGGTGACCAAAAACATTTATTGATCTAAAAATTTTTTAAAATATATTTTGAACCAGTAATCCTTTTAATACATTGAAATAAAATCTGCAGTTTCTCAATTTTTTAGCAGCATCCATCATTTTCTGCAACTTTTATTCACCAATAAATCCCATGTAGTTTAATCACTAACAGTGATTATAGACACTTATTTTCTGTTCAGTTTAATGATATTTTATATATGATGATTAGGTTTTTCTTACATTTTGATATAATACGCCTTGAATTTACTCTGAGTTATGATCAGTTATTTAAATGTAGGAAAATACCTGATTTCACTGAAAAATATTAAATACAGAGGCTAATATGGCATCATAATAACTGGTGCTAAATCACTTAGGAATGGTTAAATGTTGAGAAAAAATCTATTTAGAAGTCACCATAAAATATTTCTAGGTCTTTAAAGGTTAAGTAAATAAAGTAGATGATGTAGGTCTGAACAGAATAATTTATATACTGTAACAACGGTAAATATAACCGTTTAACCAAGTATAACCATCTGCTTATCTTCCTTGTTCTACTCTTAGAGTGAAGGATGGGGTCATCTTTTGTCCTGCTGGCCCTACTCCTTGTTCTGAGCTTCAGGACTTTTGTATGGAGCCTCAATCCAGATGACCCTAACGTCTGCAGCCACTGGGAGAGGTGAGCTACAATCCTCTTGTGTTTAACCAAAGGTCAATCCTGCAACTTCTTCAATGTACCAACTACAAATTCTCTTAACCAAAGTTCCAGATCTATTTGCAAAGTCCATACAGCATTATCGATCTGACACAGCTCAAGTTGCCAGGCGCTCAGAGGGGGGAGGTGTTGCAGCTTCAGATGAAATACGGAGGCAGATTGATCAGTGTACTCACATCCCAATCAATCACTGCAGCCATAGAGCCTGAATAATTATTAGTTGTTCTTGGTAGTGTCATTTATGAGAAATAAGCAGGAATAATTTCTGTCTTGGATGCAAAGGGGAGGAAAGAAAACTGTGAAGATATATTATCTGGATTATTGCCTGACCAAGGTGAGGATACTTAGGGATCGCGGTTTCACCTTGTTGGCATCAAAATGAATTCCCTAAGGGGTTTGTGTTCATAGCTTTGAGGTCCTTCAATATCCCCAGACTGCCACTTGCTGCATATATCACTAACATGAATCACTGAAAAGGTCCTTTCAAGTCCTTTCTTTGCATATCAAAGTTATTGTATTACTTTCATTGAGACTATAACCACTGACAGGACCTATGTGCTGTTTTATTTTTTTTCCCTAAACATCGATAGAGATGTGCATTAAAGCAGTTTTTACATTTATATTCAAAACTACATCCGCTGTGATTCTCACATTGTCTTTGCTTTTGTTTTTTCGTAGCTATGCTGTTACTGTTCAGGAATCCTATGCTCATCCGTTTGACCAGATCTACTACACCAGATGCACAGATATCCTCAACTGGTTTAAATGCACAAGGCACAGGTAAATGTGGAGAAGAACCTTTATTTGTCCCTATTATTTATTTCAACTGTGACCTTTATCGTCCCCCAAAAAATCACAGTCAGTTCACTGAGGGCAATAGTAAATGTGGCTGACAGTGAAGGTGTCAGAGTCCGGATGCCTTAGAGTGTGATCATCTCACAGTAAATGTTTTAATTACTCCATTAAGGTTTATAGCGGGCATCCAACTAAATAAGCTCACTGAGAGTCACCTCCCAAATACTGACTTTTATGTGGTGGGTGTTTTTCTTTGCAACATTAGAGTCTGGTTCCAACCAGTTTATATGTAAAGTGTCATCAGATCATTTTTATTATGATTTGGCGCTATATAAATAACATTTGATTTGGTTTAGAATAGCTTTTCATTTCTAATTTCTGTGTTGTGCTTCTACTAACACATCAAATACCATTAACTAACTTATTTTCTTTTCTCTTATTTAATCAGGGTAAGTAAAACATATTTAGGTTGGAAACAAAGGAGAACATTGAAAAAAAAGCTTCATATAGAATAATGTAAAATTTGGTAAAGTATAAAGCAAGACTGTGATTTTTTTTGTCATATTAATATAAAAAGCCTATAATGAGACATGAAATAATTCCCCCATTTTCAATAAAACAACTTTAATGTAATATATATTGAATTAACCCAATTTGCATCTTTTATGAACGATTACTTAGTGGTACAGTTATGATAATAAGTGGAAGATGCTCTTATTTATTACATACCTAATATTCAATGAAAATGATTGTCTTCCAAATATTAAATTCAAGTGATTTTATAGTTAACAGAAGAGTCTAAATTGCTACTTAAAATTGGTAACAACTTACAGGTTTTATTCTATTTTTGCTAATAAAGTCAAGGGCTGTATTTGGAAAAAAAAAACAAAAAACATTCATTCTTTTATTTAATGGTCTTCCCATAAAGCTCCAGGTAATGTAAAATACAACTGTTTGAGCTTTGTTCTCAGGAATAACCACTTCTATGTATAATAATGTATTGCAAAATAAAACACAAAATGAAAATAGACTACATTTCGCATCCAATCTACTTATTATTACAACTAAAAAATAAAAACTTCAGCTGGAATTTGGTCAGTTTTGTGGAGCTAAAAAAAAAAGAAGTCTCAGTGCTCAGATTAAGTAAATTACTACTGAATATACTATAATCTTGACTAATAGGCTCATTAATTAAAATTTAGGTTGAGAAATGACACTTCTGTTTTAGGACAAACAGGAAAATATGTCATGTATATTATACAACTTTCTTCCACCATCCATATGTTTTCTTGCCCTTCAGCAAGGGTCACTTTTGACATCACGTAGCTGTCTCGGTGTGCCTGTTTTTCCAGGATCAGCTATAAGACGGCTTACCGGCGGGGAGTGAGGACCATGTATAGGCGCCGCTCACAGTGTTGCCCTGGTTACTTTGAGAGCGGAGACTTGTGTGTCCGTGAGTATCTTTTTTGTTGTTAAGCGCTTTGTCCTCAATGATGACATTTCAGGTTATGTCTGCTAGACATTTAGAGAAAAGAAGTAAATATTAGGATTGATCGTGATTGTGGGTCGGCGTGTAGATAAAGTCACAACTCCCCACTAACTCCACCGCCACCCCTCCTCCTCCTTCTCCTCCTCCTCCTCCCCCAGCTCTCCTCTGATCCCCTTTAAAATGAATAACACTCTTCCTCTGTAAGCCACACACCACCGTCCATGTGAATTCAGTTTAAGATGACTGAGCAAGACTGACTGTTTTACACCACAGGCTGCTCCTTGCTTTACTCTTCTACCAAGACTAATTTAATTGAAGTTGTATAACAATGAGAGAAATTAACGAGCCAAGATGGTCCTAGTTACAGAGTCAGTATAGCACCTCCCATAAAAATGCAATGAAATTCAATAACATAAAAAGAAGCACAAGTCCTGAAAATTGGACTTTAACAATCGGCTAAATACTATCATTCACTGTCATTTTTATTGCTTCATTAATGGCTGCTGATATCTATTTTTACCCGTACGTCAAAACTGAATATTTTTGCATTTTGGCCAAATAAAGACAGAACGTATAGCTTCTGCGACTCACTTTTCTTGATATTCTCATTCTAATGTTTTATTCCCTTTAAATAAGATTAGAATCACACATTAATATTTTCATAGATCTTCTGTAACATGAGGGAGATACTGATACAGCGACTCTCAGTGTGAGTATGCTCTCTGACCGTAGCCGAGTCTGTTCTTGTCTAAGCTTCACTAGCCTAGGGGCAACAGATCACTGGGAAGTCAGCCAGCAAAGAATAGGAGCTGGTGTGATTATCTGGGGGTCTTGAGGAAGGAGGCGCAGTGTGATCAATAATGTATTTATTAACTGTTTGACTGACAAAGGTATTTGCTCAGTAATCGTCTGTTCATGGTGGTACCCCAGTCAATTTCCAAACTATGAAGTGTTGTCTGAAAAGTAGCCAACCCAGTTCATTACAAATATATGTTGTTATGATGTCATGTCAGACTGAGAGGGAAAACAGCTCCTAGTACCTATAGCCTTTCTCTGAGGTGAAGTGGGGAGACTGACTTGATAGGGGCCGAAAGGGCAGTTTTGTTTTCTGCTGCCTTTGCAAACTGTTTCACCCTTTTTAATCCTAGCACTCTCACTACCAGGATTAAGAGATTTGTTCTCCCAAAGCTGTTTTGCATGCAGTGACAAAAGGGGGCATTATAGAGTAAATCGACCCAAAATTAACTCAAGTCGTCTATTTCAGGACACTTTGTTGTTTACTGAATGTAATTTATCCCCCTTGTGTATTGTTAGTTTACAGTAGCTTTCTCCATGAAGTTGAAATCATTAAAAGTCAAAAACTGTTTCAAGTATTTGCCTTTTAATCCCGCCTGCGGTTTTTCATATGGTGCCACATAAACACAGACATGAATCTGGGGATATAAGGTCCTTGAGCAAAACCAAAATAACCGCACAACACACAAAAGGGGATGCTCTCGACAGTAAATCTTAAAGAATGTTTTTCTTTGTCGTTATGTCTTTGTGATTGCTTAATTATCTCAGAGCTCTTTAAGATAAGTTAAACTTTGATCTTTTCCTCTTTAATTAACACTTGAAGTTTCTGACTAGGGGTCTGTAGTAATTTGGTGACCTTTGATCTGTCTTAAGTCATTACCTTAATCTGGAACTAGCCCATGCAGAGGATGTGAAGAACTCATTTCCCCTCTAATAAGAATGATTATTACAGTTGTACACGAGTAAGTCAGAGGAACTCGCTAATGACAACAGCTTGTAATATCTTCAGGGGCTGACGGGCTCTGCAGCGTTATGAGTCCCTCTTTCTGCAGAGCTTTTAGACCAGATGACTCCCGCATGACTCTTGCCTGTCCACTGGTGCAATATAATTCAATCCTACAAAATAACTTTGGTGGCAGAATTAGTTGAGGGTTTGATAAAGTTTCAGGGAGCAGTACACTAGCGTGCTTCACATTTGAGTTAGGATGATCAGTAGATGATGAGATTTCTTTCCCAGAAAGGGAGCCAGTGCCTTTGATTTCTTTTTCATTTAAGCTTTGTTGCATTTTTTGTAATGCTTCAAAGACATACTTTTAAAATAAACCATCATCTACTTGCTAGATAGAGCCATGTAGAAGAACCTTTGGAGCCATATTGCTTAGATTGATTTAGCAGTCAACTAAATCCCTTTTTTTTTTTTGCTCTTTTCTATCTGCACTTTGTCTGCAAATGAGCACGGAAACACACTAAAATCCTAAACAAACAAAAATGCACAAGTCTTTTTCATTCAAACTAAGCTAAATACTTTACTTGGAGCAGAGACTACAAAGATTTATTTTTATCAGACATTTTAAAAGACTGGGCAAGAATATTAAATTTATTAACACTGCATGACAATCACCAATTAGCTCCATTGTTCCCTGTTCTGATAACACCTCTGCATAATGAGTTAGATTAGCCTTTTATCTAGATGAAAGACTCAATTTTCCAACAGATTCCTTAGACATGAGTTAAGCATAGTGATTCATGAATTTCAATTAAAATGAAAGACCTACCTCCTACTTTATTATGCCATCCCTTCAGTACACCGGTTCAGATCTCAGGAGAAGGCTGTGCTTTATCCTTTTTCCCATATTCAAAACTTCATCTCCATATTTCTTTTTTTCTAAAGGATGTGACACATTTGCATTTTCCCATTCTCGCTGATCTGAATTTGCTGATTGAAACTAAACGAAATCAACTCATCATGGTGACATTGAATTTGTCTCCTCTTCCCTTTGAATACTGTGCATAGTGTGGACTCATTGATTACAGGTAGTCGATCTCATACCTTCGTCAGCACAAATGTTGAAGCTCTTCCCCTTTTCTTTTTGCTGCCTTACTGTAATTAGACATTTTTCTGCCAGAGCACTGATGCTCAGAAATCTGCCCTGAATTATCTTTCAATCTCTGGTTTACCATTTTTGCCTTGGGAGCATTTCTGCGATTAGCAGCGGCTTGTGGGTGTTTGGGATTCACTCCTCATTCTCCTCTCCCGCTGCATCTCTCCCGCTGGCTTGCGGATCCTAATCGAAGCCTGATTGAGTGATAATCTATAGTAGCACTGTTCAGGCCTGCAGCCAGCTCCTGCTGACCTCTCTGCCTGCAGGATGAGCACCATATTGTTTGACAAAGGGCTGCAGGATTGCCTCAGGGTTTGTTGTTTAAAAAAACTTCACAGATGCCGCCCTCCTGCCCTTTTTCACATTTGACCAAGTCACAAACCAAGTGAAAAAAAAGAACACAAGCAGAACCTGGATGGAGTGTTGACTGAGGTCTGATCAGTTAAGGGGTTGGGAGTCTGTCTGTTCTGCTGTCCTTGGGTTGTGTATCATCCCTCCACAGGCCATGTTAGTGTACTGCTGATTCCCATCAGGCGGGGTTTCTCACTCGTTCTATTGGCCTGACGGTTTCCTTCCTTCCATAGATAAGAGCCCGTCTGTCTTAACCCTGCTGGCCGGATGACCTTGGCCGTCTCAGATTTATTCATGCTTAAGTGCCTATTTTTTGATACCTTCCTCCTTGCCTTCACAAAAAAACTGGCACAGTGGCAAAAACTCCATGTAGGTCACTTTATTATCCAGCTGAACCAAAGTTCCAACTTGTGAACCCGCTCCCAAGAATACTAATGTATAGCCAATCAATTGGGTGCTGTGTCGCTCAATATGAATGATCAAGAAAACTGCACACTTAGTAAACACTGCAGTGCCTGGACATTCTACATTAAAGCATCACTGTATGACAAAGCACTGGCTGATCAAATTAGAGGGGATTTACAGCTTGTTCCTTCATGGCTCAGTGTGCTGATAACAGCTCATTGTGCAGAGTAAAGCTATGTGATAAACTGAGATGTTGACCAAGGATTCAATCTCGCAAGAAATCATTTACACTTGTGTCAAGTAGGGGAGATGGATGTTGAATATGTGTGCAATGGTTAAGATTTAGTCCACTGATGGTATTAGGAAGATATTGAGCGTTCACTTTCATGGGCCATTTTCTGTTAGCTGATATCTTGGTAGATTTCATTACGCTGTTTCCTGATGATTCAATGATATTTTACACTTTATTTGTGTGTGTGTGTGTTAAGTCAGTTATAAGTGCACTGATATGGCTATGTCTCTGTGTTTCTTAGCTCTGTGTACAGAGGAGTGTGTCCATGGTCGCTGTGTGTCTCCAGACACATGCCAATGTGAACCTGGATGGGGTGGATTGGACTGCTCCAGTGGTGAGTGCTCTTCACTTCTAAACCTACAATTAGTCCTTTAGTCTCATTTATTTCTAAATGGCTTTCACAGTCACTTAGTAGAATTTGCTGTGAATCCTACAACTGTTTTGCCTCAATGTACGTCTATCTCAAAGCTGCTTAGCTTTGTATCCTCTCTTCTTAGCAAACACAGCCAATGGAACAGGTAAGTCACAATGAATTCATTTTCATTTGCTGGAAGTGAAAGTGATTTGCTTGATGAATATAGCGGATGGATGGATGGTTGCATCCCCCTTGTGTCTACCGAGCTCTCTGTTATGGTCTTAATCATGATTAGACTTGTGCCTATGACTTGTTCCGTGGAATGATGAATCAATGCCAAGAAACAAACCATTGTGCTGGCCTTTCTGTTTACTGGGGTTACCTCAGCTCCCAGAGCTGTGCTCCAGGAGGAATGGGAGGGTGGAGTTAGACATATCCATTCTCCAATCAACTAAATGCTAGAGCATCAGGTCAGACAGAAGGATAGCATCTATTTTCTGATATTTATGTCTGAGAGAGAAGTAGGGAATGTGGATAGAGGATATTTTCCCAGTTCAGGACAGTCATATCAATGCTCATGACCCATTCACTATTTTCTGTGTCAATATTTCTGACCCCTAATTTTTTATTTCAGCTCCTGTTAGTATTTAACATTTATTGGGTGTTGCATATTTAAGAATGAGTAATGGGAGCTAAAATCATCGTAGTGTTATTTTACAGATCTATGAGTTTTCATTAGCAAGAGAGCCATTCCGTGATTAGCAACTGTGTGTAAATCAGTTGGTCTCGATGTAGTGCCGACCCACTGAAGGTGGATTCATGGGCATAAATGACAAGGCTGTATGGTTTGCTGCTGCTGCTCACTCCTCCAGACTGGTGAGGGTCCAATGGGGAGGATGTGAGGTTCAGGGCCCCCAGGGACACTTGTCCCACTCTTGGTTGGTTAGTGCAGCCGTGTGCGCCTGCAGGTGCTGGGCTAATCCACCTTATTAAAACAGACTTGATGATTGAGACAGAGGCATTATTCATAACTTTAGATTTCCATACCAGGCATGATTCCAGGCTTTTTCATTTACGAGCTTTCATCTGTAGAAATGAGGAATGCGTGCCAATTTTTAAATTAAATCTGCCCTCTTTTTCCTTCGTGTAAATGGTTCAGCATGTTTTTTTTTGTCTTCACTGTAAATTTTGCTTTCACCCTGCATAGATAGGTGATGTGAGCTTTAGCAGTCTTTACATAAGTGAATTCAACCATCACATTATTGCTTACAGTACATGGGCTGAGAAGCACACATTAACATCTATTCAGTTCCACAAGAAAAAAAAAAAATCAATGCTATGAGTTGTTTGCTGTTTATTTTACTGCTGTTGGAGTTGAAATGTTTGGGCTCCCAGAAATGTCAATTATTGCGTGTGATAGTTGGTACAAGGGCAGAATGAAGTGGTCACATGACAAAGGACGTGTGAATGCGATAAAGAAGTGTGTTGCCCAGGCTTGGAGAAGAAGAGCTGCCGTGGGATGCTGAGGGGCCTAAAGCTGAAGTGACAGCCTTTCAGCTAGTGATCTGGAGCCAGATCAAAGGCTTGGGCCTCGTTTCTGGAGCAGCACCCACCAGGAAGCAGTTTTTGTATATGGGTCAGGTGGTGAAAATAAAGAGTTGGACTGTTTGTGGCCAGAAAAAAGAGGCGATAAGGTGGGAGAGATTCACTAAGTTATGGTTGGGGCTGAAAAAAGATATAGGAAGCATTCACCTGCTGGTGTCCACCTGCTGTAGTGAGAAAACATTTTATCCCCTCCATCGGCCTGAGGAAATTGTCCCACTGAGACCAGACCTGACCTGTAACCTGTCTGAAATCGTAGGGTGCCTCAGATTCATCTCAAGGGCACACTGGTAGATGTAGAAAATGGATCAAAAAGCAAACAGGATGCTTGCTGTGGACTGTTGTTTGCGAATATTGTCTCGTTCTACATCTATCATGTGTGGAGTTTAGGTCTTATCCCAGAGGAGTGATGAATGATTAACTGTTTCTGCAGTTTGTGCGATTGCTCTAATGCCTGTGTGTTGTATTTGTGGAACGTGCTCTTGAACATGTTTTTCTGTTCTTGTGTCATGACATGATTTTTTGAGTTTTATTTTTTTTCACCGAAAGCTCAAACCATTAAAACATTGCTGTGACATGTACCTGCTAATGTGTTGGTTTGGTTTTGATTATTATCTGTCCTTTGTTGTGCTTGTGTTTTGTGTTGCTTTGCAAAACATCCTTCTCCTTTTTATATTGAAATGCACTTTATTTGTCTTCTCTATGCCATTGTGTGTTTTTGTTTTGTCAGGGTGTCTTGAATAACAACACTGTTCTCAATAGGATTTTCACAATGTAAATAAAAAAAAAATGGCTGAAAAATATTAAGCTCAATAAAACGGGGACAGCAGCAATTTTTTTTACAAAGGCAATTCAGATAGATGGAGCTCTGCTTATGGGATTGTACAGAATGTCTTTAGTTATTTTAGTCTACAGATGTACACCACTGAGTTTTGCCAAAGTAGTGATTTTATTGATTGCACTTTGCAACAAATGTAGTATATGTTGCTGTAAAAAGAACATCATGGTATGAAATAAAATAGAAAATCAAATCTTTTTTTGTAGAATATTATAACTTTATTAAATAAAAACATATAACGTTGTTTTTCCCTCTGAATATTATGAGTTTCTTGGATTTAAAAGTAGATTTTGCTCTTCTAAAGTTGGAGAGAAATATCCCAATCTCCTTGCCTCCACCATTTCATACTTTGCAGCACTTGTGATTTAATCCCTCTTGATGAACCTGTCACACGGGGTCAGACTTTATGCTACAGTAATAACAGCTTTCAGATAAAGATAATGGTAAGGATAGACGTTGTGTATATTTAGCTATGACTGCCTTCACATGTACTGTAAAATATTAGGTGCAATGAAGCACTATCATTGATTTCATATGCTTCAGTCAGATAATAATATGTTTCAGTGTTCAGTGAAAAAAATGTGCATAAATCCTGGTCTTTTAGTACTTTTCTCTCCCGTCTGCTTTCTTGGAGTTTACTTTATTATGGTGCAAATGTTCGCCCACATGTGGAGAGATGCTAAAAATCAATGCAAGTAAGACAAGTATCTGAAAGTCTAAGGAGTAGTTGAGCTTTGTTAACCGCAAAGCATCCTTTGTGTTCTAAGAAGAAATCTATCACACTTAATAGCCAAATGTAATGTGGTTGGTCAGCCGTGGTCTATGAGGTAACATATTCCTCCCTAATGTATTCAGATGGGAAGGCAGCCACTTCTGAGGGTGCTACACACATGGTTAAGTGATGAATGTGGCCTATGAATGCTTATTTATGGGATACTGAACGAGACAGGGAGACTAAATATTACTTATTTTATGATCATTATAAATTTAAACTATACACAATATTCAAAGTATTAGCAGAAATTACCTCGGTATGTTTTTGTTCTCATTTTATTGTAGTAAGATTTTTTTTGGGATACTGAATAATTGATTGTAATATCATGATCACATAGGTTTCAGCAAGCACCCAATTTTTTTTTCTTGAGTTTTATTAGATGCTCATTGCAAATGACATTGCCTGAACTAGCACAGATGCAATATGAAAGAGCAACCAGACTAAAACTGTGCAGTTTGAAATCATTCTGGTTTGAAAAACACTCTTGTGAGGACTCCCTCTGGCACCCGTCGACAGTATTTACACATTATTCTCAGAAGTGCATCTAAGCCAGATGGTTCCTCTCCAATCCCACAGCAGCAGGACATTGACATGCATCGCTGTCAAAGACCAAGTGACTGTGAATTACACAGACTGGGATGGAGATGCACATAGATTTAGTCTTGCTCGGTCCATCACTTTTGATGTCTTTGTACTTTTTTCTCAAAACTTATCTATAAATTAATCCTAAACATAGAGAATTCATTATTTCTGTATGCACGTGTCTTTGACTGTTTACGTATCCATGATGGCCCCTAAAGTGTAATAAAGTGAAAGATCGCATATAAACTTTTAAAAAAGGAGTCTAAATCGATTCAACTCCTCATTACACAAGCATGTAAAGAGAGACATTTTGGGAGACCTATAAATATTCTAACTGTTTCATTCTGAAGGGGGTTCCTTGCTGCTTGTAACTGTCAATGCCGACTGCCTCATTCATTTTAATAGATCAAAGAGCCCTGGCAATGGTATTTCTCAAGGGGACAAATGATGGATGGATCTATAGCACCGAGTGGAGCTCAGTTATTACTTTATACTGTATGTCTGTTTGTGCATCCATGAAGCTAAGCCTCTGTTGACAAAGCTTTGTTTCTGCTGGGCTCACAGGGAGAATTGCAGCCAGTTTATATACAGCCAAGTATGTGATGCTGTTATTTATTCCCCACAGGATGGAGGTTTACACACATAGAGATATTACCTCTTTATCTAAGCTGATTGTGTGCCGATAAATGGGAGGAAATGGCCATTTAAGTTTGGGAATAAGTGCTCATATTGGTTTTAACTGAACAGTCAGTGCAGTTGAAGCTCTAAACAGGTGTTTCCTGAGGTGCCTCAGACTTATCTTTCAATGACTCAGGTGAATTATGTTAGGTGTAAATCACTGCCAAGACTTGATCTGACTGATGGTGAATCCATCAAAAGAATTATGGCACAAAGAGGACAGCTTCTTCTTTACTGCGTCACACCCATAAATATGAATGTTGATCATAAAGTAAATATCAGTGAGATATTATGATTGAAAGCTGGCTTCATAGTTTGGAAAGGTTTTACATAAGCACACACAGACATGTCTCTATAAAATTTTTTGTAACTATAAGCCCTAGTCGACGAGTATGCAGATTGACTTTGCCTGGCTCTGAAGATTTTTTTGTACCATCCCATTAAGCTGGATTTATTGTTCCCCAAGAGCTCACTGCTCCATTACCTTTGGGAAAATGCCTAAAATGTGTGTTTGTGTGTGTGTGTGTGTGTGTGTGTGTGTGTGTGTGTGCGTGCGCGCGTGCATGCATGCATATAACCTATGCAACAAAAAGCTTCAGCGTATCATGGTATTTCATGGTGATGGTTAGGATGATACGGTAATTTTTAGCAGCACAGATACAACATCCAGTCCCGCTGGTCATTATCACTGTGATGCTTGTCATTAGTCAGTAAGAGAGAGAGAGTTAAGAGCTTCTGAAACACACTAGCCAGCTCTGAGAGCCTGCATAGATGGTTTGATTTAATAAGGACATTAAAAAGCCTTATCTCCTGTCCTTAAGAGAAGGTCAGTGTGTCTAAAATAGCTGAAATGCTATGATAACAGTTTAGAGAGATAAGGTATCCCCTGAATACTAATACAGAACAAACTGTTTTAGGTTTGTTTCACAGGTTGGAAATCACGCTTGATTTTGCGGTCCACTGCCATGTTTATGTAGTTTATTTCTAAATATTCAATTGATTTTCATTGACCACAGCTTTTGATGACCTCTTTAAACTTCAGTGTGTGGTGAACAGTATTTTAAAAACCAGAATTAGAGTGACGTAGTGTTAAAAATTATGTAAAAAAATAAATAAAAAAAAATAAAAAAGGAGAGTAGATTTTCTCTGCTTAGTCTTCACTGTCATATTATCTCACTATATTGATCAGTGGTTCATCTACGTTTTAGCCTGTGACCCTTTAGAGGGAAGCAGTGGTTTTATAGGTTTTGTAGGGACCCCTTATCACAGGTCCTCTCAACAGTGAATAGGTTTTCTGAACTATTTGTTGCTATAGATTTGTATGAACATTTCAAGATTCCTAAATAGCCAGAACTATATTCATTTATAATGAGAGAGATCGGACAATAGAAAAATAATCATTGTGTGGCATCATTGTTTTTCTGTCTTACCTTATTAATGATCTCATTACCCTGTAACTATTTGCCAGTTCCAACCACTTAATTAGACTGTGTACACATTCAGAGTGTCATGCATTTTTCTTTTCAGAGCCCTTGCAAACTAACTCATATTGCCCCTCAGGACTTCAGATTTATGACAATTTTAGTCACAATAATAGCTTGAGGTATGACTCTGTTTTAGTGGATCATCACATCCCTTTGGGTGTTGCATTGCAGTGTCCTTGGTTTGCTTTGGGAGTGGGAGCATATTAGCAGTCTTTCTTAGATCCTCTGGTGCACCTGCAATCTCCTGATGTTTAACCCTGGACTTCATTGGAGTGTTGCAGTGATTACAGGCCGTCCTGAGGGACATTGATTGTCCTGCTCCTCCTAGGCAAGCCCCACACAATGCTGACGAATGAACTCGTGGCCCTGCCAAGTCCAATTAACTGTCAGTGCCGCATCGACGAGCTCCTCCGTTTGTTGAGAGTGAAGAAAAACAAACTTTTAATCAAATTTGCCTCCGGGCCCTAGGGTATTTGGGGTTGTATTTTGCATTCTACTGTGTTCTGCCTCGCCTGCAGTTGTGCCACCCTCTCAGAAGGTTATATTGCATGTTGTTTGTGTGAGATAGCAAAATGCCCTGCACCTGACATTAATGGTAGCTCTATCTTCACACTGTCGCTGACTGATGAATCATCCAGTACTAGCATCTGAATATTATACAGTCACAAAACAGAATGACAAAGGACTAGGAAGCTAGGTCAACTCATATAAAATTTATTCACCCACATTGTCAGTGTTTTCTGTAAAAAAAAAAAAAAATACAATGCTTTGTTCTGTGGAATGGAAAATCACAGCAGAGTGCTGTGTATCTTTGGTGGGAGTTTATTGCATTTTGTCACCAGAACATGCCTTTTCCTTGATGCTTCAGTGCACACCAGTGTCTGGAATATCTATAAGCACCTTTGACTACTTGATCAATAAAACCTCTGGTTACAATGTTGCTGAATAGTTGTTTTTTTTTTTTTTAAGGCATTAACATCTACACAAATACCCTTTGCTAATTCTACCAAGGTCGAGATAAACAACTCTACTCTCTCCTGCTCTGATTAGAGTAATGCAGACATTAAAAGCCCAGAAATTCAATTAAAATGGTAGCTTTTGCCACAGAGGAAATTGGAAAAGGACAAAATGCAACGAGACGCTATCGCAGTAGAGCGTTCGAAGTAGAACAAAGATGTAGCCTGGGATCTAAACATTGACAAAAGGGCATCTGGAAGATAAGGATCAAAGGGAAATTTTAGAGGAAATGTAATGATTACCAGAAGCAGCAATATATATCCATGATCTGTCTTGCATAGAATCTGTTCTCAAATTAGTTGCAGAGTAGTACAAAAAAAAAAAGATCCTGTACTGAAGTTGTTGTCTTGTACACAGTCACTAAACAGTTAAGTCTGAGCTGAAAATCAGGCCTATAGGACTTCAGCATGTCCTGTAGTGTGCACTTCATTAAGACCTTTCAATTGAGTTCAGATGGATAAAAGACAGAAAATGCTGACTTTCTGGTTCAGGCACCCCCACCCTTAAAGTGATGAATCCCCCCCTGAGAAATTAGATTTGCAAAGAAACTTGACACCATGTGATTCCGTCAGCCTCGTGCTTTAAACATTGGCCTGTATTATAATTCTGAGATTCACTTCTATACCAGGAATACTGTATGAATGACAAAATCGCCCTCTGCCACTGAACAAAAAAAGGGTTAAGGTCCATGGATCAATATCTCCGGTCCTTGCTCTGACTCTGAAATAAGGTTTTGGATTGAAATTTTTGTCTTTTGTCCTCTTGCTTGACAACTTCATTCTAATCAAAATTGACTGACGATTGCATCTTTTGTTTTGCTTGTTTTAAGTATTGTAAATGTTGCTCTTTCACTCAAAGTAAATGTCATGAGGACTGAGATTCATGTCTCACAGACAAATACTGGATCCCTGTGCTCCTCTCGGATGGTTTGATTCATTTCTTAGCTGTCTCTTTAATGTAACTACAGTATTCCCTCAATCTCTTTCTCTCTCCCACGTACACACACACTCACATATAAGACACACACTCACTCACTCGCACAATTCTCCCTAAGTTGCTGTTGTATACTTTTCTTTTCTTTTCTTTTCACTTTGACTTTGAGAATCGGGGAGAATAATTCATGGGCGTACTGAGTTTCAGAGACTGGAAGAACAACAGTGCTTTCAGAGCCAGTGGTTCATTTGAGATGAACTCCAGGATTTCCTTTTCTTTATGGAAAAGTCTCCAAAGGGTCTACATTATCCTGGAGAGATGGTGGTACAGAAAGAAAACCCCTTAATCTACAATTTTTCTCAGTTAATCAAAGGCTAGAGATGTTTTCCTGTTTCTGTCTCTTTATATTGTACCAGCTATCTACATCCATCCATTGCTCTTCATAACTAATTGCACATAATTCACTGTTGTGACTTTCAAATGTCTACTTTCCTGATATTTGAATATTTTGCAGCACATAGTGCTCATTTAGTTGCCTATTAAACACATTGCCATTGCATGTTTTGCCCATTTTTAGATAAGTACCAATGAGCCAGCAGGATTGTTAAAACTGGTATATATCCTGTTTTTATTTTATTTTATTTTTTTATTTTTATGTCTTACTTGATAGTTTCCATCACTTAAATGCATAGGAGTGAGTTATATGATTACACACCCAAAATGAAGTAGATGGAAGCTAGTTTAAATCCTTTCCTCCCATAATATAATAATATCAGTCAGTTTGTTGGCATAACTGGACAGACAAGTACAAACTTTCATTAAGATTTATGGCTGCTTGATGGCCATTTGCATAATGTGAGATCGTTAAAAAACAATTATCCTTGTGTTTGTGTGTGGTTCTCTATTGTTGGGATTCATTTGGAAGGTGGAAGGGCGTACTGATTGTCCATCTTTAAACTAAATCATGTCTATATTTACAGTGAAGGATGTATCCATATATACCATGACATGTTGCACAAAAAATACATTCTAACACTGTTGTTTCCGAGTCAACAATGACAACAATGTTTGCCGATAGAAGAGAAAGAATTGGTCAAAAGCGAACACGCACATAAAAAAATAATAACTTTCTGCATTTGCATTCATACACGTCTCTGTGTTGGTCGATATGCTTTAGTGCTCTTTGACTCCAGTTTGATTACTTTTGTGGCAAGGTACCTTCAGTCTCACTCTTCAGATTGTTTTCCTCAAAAACTGATATACTTTTAAACATTCACTGCAAGAAGGTTTAATCTGGGCCCATGTTAACATAAATCTAATGTTCTTCCTCTTGGTTCACATGCCAGTTCAGTATTTATTTTCTATCTTCTTTTTTTCAATGGTGTTTTAGATTCTGAGTCATGTAACTAAATAATAATCATTTAACTTAATCATTAACTGTCAATATTACTGATATATTACTTCCGCAATAATATATTGCTGCTAGATGAGCAGAAAAATAGTATTTTTCTGTGCAAATTGCATACACATACAATACTTGTAACAAAAGAGTGTCTGGAACTGTACCTCAGCAGAAATCAACCAAAGATATTAAACAAGCCACAACAAGTTCATTACTTTTCAATAATCCAGCAACAATTCTTCCCTCCAAGACCATATTCACATCTGTCTAAACCACACTGAGTTTTGAGAAGCAGTGGTGCAAAACCCACAGCCACAGTCATGCAGGCTTCCCCATACATCCTGGAAAATGATTGACTAATTTTCTTGACCTGGAAAATGAGGAAAAAATGTTGAATGTTTTGGAAATAGTTAACTTATCCTTAAAAAATTGGTGTCCTTCCCCCTGCCCTGTGTGTGCCGAAACTGAGGTGAAACAAAGGAAATAGTTTTTCTGTGATTTATTTTTAGAAGAAGTGCAGGAGAGAAAGTAAGGATGAAAAGAAAGTTATGTTGTGTTTGCATTATCCTATGATATATTTGTCATAATTATTTTTCATAGACAAATTTCAGCCATAGACTGTGCATAAATACTATAGAAACAATATGTATAAATGCAAGTTACAACTGTAAAAAAGAACATTTCCAAAGAATGAGGGGGAATGTATTAATGTATGATATAAGAAATTGTCTCTGCCGTGGAATAAAATGTCCTGGAAAATTATTTCAGAGAAAGAGTGGGAATCCTGTCATGGAAAAACATGTACAAACTACAAAAGCACTCTGAGAGCGCAGACCTCCACCAAGGCAGACCCCCCCCCCCCCCACACACACACACACACACACCACCACCACTAACAAAGTCTAATCATTTGTTGACTTCCCCATTACCACCATACCCTGAAAATTCAAAAAAAGAAAAAAATATATTAAAAGCAATATAGATATGATTCTTAAAATCAAATAGGCTGTTAATTTAACATTGTGGTCTTTAAACAGCACCACATTGATTTTCAATTTCCAGCGTTATTTTCTGAAAATAATAGAAATTCATAATTTTTTTACATAGAAATCAATTTTTGTTAACATACACTTCCTGTAAAACCTATAGCTGTATTTGATTTTATTATCAACCCCCCCCCCCCCAAAACAAACAAACAAACAAAAAAAACAAAAACAAAATATTATATTTTCACTTACAGTTTTGATGTTGTAATTTTACAACTTTTGGTGTTAATTATACAGTAATTTTTTTTACAGTGTGTATATATTTAGAGTTGAATTATAATCAATAATAATTATATTGAGGCAAAAATAAACATTACTTGGTTCCAGTTTTTCAGTTGTGCGGATGTGCTTAAATGGTTTTACAGTAATTCAATATCCAGGAGTGTACAAGAATGAAATTAGCCTTGGAGAAACAGCAATGCACAATTTATACCAATTCATGTAATAAATAATTGGGAATATCTATTATTATTTAATAAAAAATATAAATATACAATTATTCTGTGATTAATTTCTGGATTAATTATTCTGTGATTTTTTTTTTCTTTTTCTGTCTCTGATGTAATACCTACTTTTACAGTAACCACGCTGGTGAGTTGATCCATTTGCCAGTATTTGACCTCTAACTCAGAAGAATTCCAACAATAGAGACAGAAAAAAGCCGTAAAATTGTTGTGGGTTTATTTTCTTTGGCTGTAAAAATTATCCATATTGCAGTGTAGAACTACTTAGTGTTGATCATATTGCATAACAGTCCCTAATCTCATGCTGAGATGAATGGTTTATATTTGGTGAAACTGAATGGACTGTGCAGTGAGCAGTTCCAGAGGGTCCTGGTCTGACAGCTGCTGGATGTTATGATGTTTATAATGATGAGGTTTGTAGTCCGACTTGCTGTACTGGTGCTAATTTATTAATTAATTTATTTGAGTTTTTCTGTTTAGTGGTTCCCCAAACAAAACCTGCTTTTCTAACCTGTTATTTTCAGAACAGCAGCTTGGCAACTTGGCATCGATAATTGATGTCATGTAGATGTGAGTACAGACTGATTTAAAATCTCTTTCATGCCGGCACCAACTGGTAGCAACTCCTAGATTCACCTATGACTGTCTCTGTCTTTTTGGAGAAAAACAAATGACAAATGACAGTGGGGCTCAGGGGGCTGTCAGTGGATTTTCAGTATTTTAAGGGTTTAACAAATGTTTTGTGACTAATATGCAAAAAATATAATATTCAGGAAGCTCTAGCCTTTTTTTTTTTTTTTAATGTTTACCAATGTGAAATATATCAAGTGAAATACTGATACAAACACGTTACCACAAGAGCGTGAAATACCAGAGTCTGATGCAGTCTGGGCTAGTGATATGCAGATGGACAATGAAATATCAGATCTTTACACTTTATAATCTATTTACAAATCAAAATATTTTTGATATTTCGGTTGTTTGAGGTAATGTATATTAGAAACACAGTGCAAATACCTAGACTACTGGGATGTTGTCCAAATGATATGTGACTAGTGGGAGCTATTTCTACGACAGCCTGGGTAAGTGTGTACTGAGTCACACTTGTCAGTCAGTTCTCTCCAGCCCTGAGCAAACTAGCACTGCCGTACCTGGGAATTACTGCCACTATCTGCAGAGAGAGTCACCTTAATGGTAGGAGAAGTTCTGAGCAAAACACAACAGACTAAAGGGGAAAACAGTAAATAAGAATGTCCAAAAATGTCAGAAGCCCCTTTTACACAAGACTTCTGTTATGAGAATATTTTGACTTTATTTTGAAAAAAGTGGGATCATTTGATTCTCCCTTTGGTCCCCCCAAGGGTGCAAACCATGGGGACCCTGGAAGAGCCAAAGACCCCCCCCCCCCCCAGATTGAAACCTGAGCTCCCCTTGACAAAAAATGTAGGAAATTTTGAAGCATACCTGCCAACATTTGAAGATCGGAATCAGGAGATTTTTTGCGTCGGCGGTGGGTGTTGCATATTCAGGTGCCATAAGTGAGCAAATGTTGTTTTTATGATGATAAATGATGGTAAAGTGATATGTCATTAGGTTCCAGTGCATAATTAAATACTTTAAGACAGTTTTTTATCCAGAAATATAATTAATTTTTTTCAATGGATGGCATGTATTATTAAATTCTTTATTATTGTTAATGTTAAATTCACATTAACTTTATTAATTTATTCTACCTTTAATCACACACACACACACACACACACTCATTTACATGTCTGATGATGACCAAGTTTGTAATCAAGTAAATAAAATAAAAAAAGATAGGCATTCCAACATTAAAAAATAAATTAATTAAAAATAATGAATAAATTAAAATAATATAAAAATAAAATGAATATATAAGTAAAATAAATAATAGTTTAGTTTATTTGAAAGGGGACAATGCAATTAAATAAAACACATGGTTAAAAAAACCCAGAATTAGCCAGAAGGCTAGATTTCATCAATAATATTTTTTAAATAATAAATGAATACATAATGAAAAAATAGTAATACAAATCTTATAATTAAATTACATTTTAAAAAAGAAATTAACAAATAAAAAAAAAAGTAATTACTCAAAGGTGTCATTCTGCTGAAAACCACTTTTCTACGCATCCTTTTGGAATCTGACGGGTCACCCTGAGTTACCAACACATGCTGCCTTTGAAAGTGGTTTGTCACCTCCACTGGCTGCATACCGCATTCACAGAAAAACAACAAGAGGAAAGAGCCACCTAGAAAAAGCAGGTCCATCACAGATAGCAAGAGGAGAGGGGGGGGGGAGTGTCCCTTCATGCATTCTGAGCCAATCAGAGACACCTCACCACCACGTATGGACACGTATGAGGAAGTACCAGTAAACTCTGTTGTTCGACCTCAAGTCATTTATATACCATCAAAGCAATCTGGACATTTTTAAAAAAATAGAACCAACACACAATGTATTCAATAACAATGGAGAACACAGTAATATTCATGAAATAACGATGAAATGACAGCTTTAATATTATTATTATTATTATTACTACTACTACTACTAATAATAATATATTTAAAAAGATACAATTAAAAAATAAATAAATAACTTCAAAAATACATAAAAAAAGGAAACTCCCTTTCACACTTGAAAAATACATGTTTCGCTTTACACCTGTTTCCCCCATACTTTATGGGGACTTCTGTAAAAAAACAAAACAAATTAATGTATTTATACGTCCACATAATTTCTATTTTACTAGTGGGGACCTGAATTTTGGTCCACATAGTGTCAGAGATCCCCTTGTTGTGACTGTATAAACATATCAATGTCCCCATAAAGATAGAAATACACATACATACACACACACACACACACACACAGTGACAGATATATCCCCTGGTTGGATTTAACTTGACTGAGAATCTTCAAACATAATAATGTTTTGCGCTTTCTTACATTAAAACTGAGCTGCCATTGTTGGCATGTGTGTGTGTGTGTGTGTGCATGTGTGATAATGCCCGGGGGGAAGAGTTTCAACCTGTGCACAGATCAACTACGCATCTATGAGTTGTCAGGTAGTCAACAAATGGCGTGTATATGTTCCATACATGATCTGTGTCAAGTGGAGAACATCAGCCAAATGATATGTCTGCAGATTTAGTTTTTGACGTTCAGACCTAATAATTATGGGAGATTACCAGGAGAAATTACAAAACAGGATGGGGGTGGGAGATGGGAGTGAAATACGGGAGAGTGCTGGGAAATACGGAAGTGTAGGCAGCTATGTTTTGAGGGGACTCTATAATAATGACAATAAAGTTTATGTTTGCCATATTTTTTTGTTATTTCAAATATGGTGTACTGTTGCCTAAACAATTCTTCATTTATTTAATGTATGATTCATATGACTGCTCACAAATTCACTGCTGCCTATGTAGCGGTCGTACTCCTGCGCTGTGTTCTTTTTTTATGATGATATTCACATAGTAAAGTCCGGACCAAGGTTCGGACCAGAACCGTTTTTTTTTTTTGCCTTTTCACACTGCACTTATAATCCGGACTTTATTTAGTCTTCATTCACACTGTATTGAATCAAGTGGATGACGTCATGTCATCAATGCGTGTACAGCGTGCGTCTCTCTATACTCGACCCTGATTGGTTAGTAGATGAGCGCACTAGACTGTTGCAGGAAATGGACCAAGTTACTAGTTTTATGAGTATTTTCTAATTCAGTCTTTATACTATCATCCGACCAAATTTCAATGAAATACCTGGTTTCCTCGTCTCCCCATGTATTCCCGCGACTCATGCTTGGACGTTGACTAGATTCCGCGCACGTGACTGTGACGTAATTGGTCCGATAGTCCGGACTTTCCTAAACAGACCTTTCACACTGTGCACCAGCGAACCTTGGTCCGGACCGAGACTACCTCCTCAGCTCGGACCAAAGACTCGGTCTTTAGTCCGGACCAAGGTTCGGGGGAGCATTCACACTTACAATAAGGTTCGAACTTTCCTGGAAAGTCCGGATTTTCTGAGTGCAATGTGAAGTTTCCAACCACCCGTTTATTCGCTAGTGTACAACAATATGAGTCAATTTTTGTTGCAGCAGCACACACACACACACAGGTCTAGAGAACAGCCACGTGCTACTGTTACTATAACTTTTTAAATATATATATGAACATATACAAAACATAACTGTACCTGGTGTACAAAAATATGAGTCAGTCTTTGTTCAAGCAGCACATACACACACACGGGTCTGAAATTAAATGGAGGGAAAACCGGTTAGCTAACCAAAGAAAAAGAAAGTAAGTAAATTTTTTAAAGAAAAATAAACCCAAACAGTCGTAATTATTATGAAACCAAATTTATAGCCAATTACGAATGAAAATACACATTTAACAATAAAAACTGAAGTAATTTTTAGGCCAACAGCGGCGTTTGTTGGAATCATACACAACTAGAGGACGGCCAGGTGCTACTGTTACTATCCTCTGGGTTGCATGACCCCAACAAGCAGGGCTGCTGCGTTCAAAGACCCTTGGAAAATACAAAACTATTTGTGTGTATGTACTATTGGGATGGCAAGATGAATCAGACTACGATCTAATCATATCTACTGTGACTACTGAAGTGTGGTAGTGTTGCCAGTTAAATTCCTCCTTAGACCTACATTAGGTTATATCCAAAATATTATAAAAGGAAGCAAATATATGCCAAAACAAATGTTTGTTTCAAAACGTCTAAGCTTTTCTGTTAAGGTAAGGCCTGATTTGAACATCAAAAAGCCTAACCATGGCTTTTATATTGTGTATGATAAGTATTATGTGTGTGTGTGTGTGTGTGTGTGTGTGTGTGTGGGGGGGGGGGGGGTCAAGGGGAACTTTGATACTATGGGGACCAAAATTCAGGTCCCCATGAGGATGATGTAAAAATAATGTCTTAATCTGTGTGAAGCAGAGGTGGGGATTTCCAGGTCCATCAAGTCAAAGTTCTGCCATGTATTGGTTCAAACCTGTTCATTGAACCAGCCCATTTTGATGAGCACAATGCCTCATCCAGGTAAATGGGATAATTAGTGGAATCACCTGTGTTCAGTGAACAGGTTTGAAGTAATACATGGTAGGACTTTGACTTGATGGACCTGGAATTACCCACCTCTGGTGTGAAGTATGCAAAAACAATTAAATGACATTTTTTCATTTTTACTATCAGAATATATATATATATATATATATATATATATATATATATATATATATATATATATATATATATATATATATATATATATATATATATATATATTTATGTGTGTGTGTGTGTGTGTGTGTGTGTGTGTGTGTGTGTGTGTATTGTATCGAAATATACTACACCATGGTCAGTCCAGAGATACAGTCTTTGCTAGCTGACATAAAAATTCGGATGAGACAACACAAAAGAAATCAGTTTATCAGCAATTCCCTGACACAGAACTGTGCGTTTCATCACCATGACAACCAGGTACTGGAAAGTCAATACCATCCTGTAATTGTAATGGAAATGCTACTAAGCTGAGCCAGTACTAGTGGAAACATGGCATTAATGAGGCTCCATTATTATTCATTATTTACACTGAAATCAGCTGTAAAATGAGTAAAACTTGTAAGAGAGTTTCTACTCCATGGCTGTGGCCATGTTGGAATACTCCTTTGGCTTTGTTGTGGAAATCAGTCAATGGGGCCAAAAAGGTGGGATTACAATCTCACCTTTGTAGTTGGATCTCATTGTAAAAGTGGCTCACATGTGATACTTTTGTTGAAGAGTTACATATTCAGTATTTTCATGTTTCATGTTAACACATTCATGTAGCAAGAATTAGTATGTAAATTGTCATTCTCACAATAGTTATTACTATTAAACAATAAATACTCTCATGCCTTGTATTCTACTGGTCTACTAGTAATATGTTAATGAAAACTAATGAAATGTTACCACATGTGTTACTGATGAAAAATGCTGCTTGGCTTAAGTTTCCAAGACAAGTCTTATGTCAAAATGTGAAAATTATTTGAACTAACAAGAGACTAGGTTTTACTCCAAAGGAATATTGGTCTACTTCAAAACACTATCTATACATTATGGTCCATTCACTTTACAGGTTCTTTCTAGTGGAATATTTAGAAATCCATTGTATACATGTACATAAACCACCATATATGTGGAATAACACACCATCACGTATATTAAAAATATGAGCTAACCAACACTTTTGTCTTTTGTAGAGCAGTGTTCTTTATAAAGTTATGACTTTGAATACATTATTTTTATTTTTAGATTTTCCAGACATTAAGTGTATTTGTACAAAGTATCAGTATTGAATCGGTATTGCTGATACCAGCCTGAATTTCACACTGTATCGGATGGGAAATAAAATCTGTTGTATTGAAATTGAAATTGAAATCTGTTGTGCTCTGAGCAACTCAAGTGGAAACACAGGGTAAAGGTTCAGCTATTGGACAGTATGTCAAACTAAATATATGTAAATATATGTATATTAAAGACATATTACACATTTTAAAAAGTTCCTCAGCAAATTCCTATTTAAAATTGTATTGTCAAATAATGAAACATTTTAATCAGATTAGTCACATGGTTGCTGTGGATTTATTTTTGTTAATCACAATTAGATATCTTTCATTTTTAATTCATATTAATTACGTTTCATTTTTCCAGACTCAAAAAAGAAGGGACTATGCATTTAACATGTTTATTAAAAACCTTCAGTGATTTCATGTAAAGAACTTGAAACAAATGTTCAGTCATGTTTTTTTTTTGTTCTCATATTACCATCTAGAGGGCCAAAGTACTGTTTAGTGTCTTTCATCATTATGATTCTGCCCATTTGTTCATGCGTGATACTACCTCTACTTAGACACACTGCACATTGCCAGAGACATTTAGAGTCATTGTGCTCTGTGGACGGATTAACTGCTTTAAAATCTTTAACCAGATTAATCATGATGATGGATTAATCTACATTAACATGTTGACTTTGAAAGACCTAATTATATTCCCAAACAGAGTTTTAGGGATATTATGTTTTGTTCCAACCACCTCTGCCACCTCCTTTATGTGTATGTGATGATGTAAAAAAATATTCAGATTAGAACTTCCATGTTTTCCATATCAATGAATATCATGGAGAGGAAGAACTGATCTGATTTTGGATATATACATACACACACACACATATATATATATATATATATATATATATATATATATATATATATATATATATATATACAGGGTGCGATTTATCAAAAAAGAGGGCGGAGATGCTTCCATAATAACATAAATGAGGCTCAAATCACTAAATGAACATTTCAAATCAACAGTTTTCTCCAATGGCACAGTTCATGTGGCCTTTTCTGTCATCAGGGTCCATGGTGTTCATTTGCTCATGAATGGGCAGTGCGAGAGTGTGTGAGGGCACGGTACGGTGGTGCACCCAGGACCAGGGTTCGGTTCTCTCTGAGTGCAAAAACTGAGCACATGAGATCCATCCCCAGACGGGCCACATTCAGAGCGTCGAGCCGGTGGTAATCAGGTTGGGGAAGTTTGCCACCCTGTCCCTTGGCCCCCCCAGGGGGTAGAAGGTGGCTAGGAGCTTTACAGCTCCCTCCGCCTGCACTTCGCTGCATGTGAAGTTCCTCTTTCACACATTTTGTGTTCACGCTGTCAGAAAGACTCATAGACCACAAGATGCAATGGTGATGTGTAAAACCAGAGGGGGAGATGACCCCCCCCCACACCCCCAGCAAATTTCACCCAGTATATACACCCACTATATATATATATATATATATATATATATATATATATATATATATATATATATATATATATATACATACATATATATATATATATGTGTGTGTGTGTGAGGTCACGTGGTAACGAGCGGCCTCCTCGTTACATATACACACTGTAGTATATGGTTTTAACCACATTTCTAACACTGTGTTACATGTATGCTTAGTGTCACATGAAAAACTCCTTGTGTGGAAATGTTTATACAATATGGTTTTATTGCTTAATGGCTTAAAGGCTTGGATTTTCAAGGTCTGTGTCACTGGAAAACCACAGAAGTTACACCGTTGAAATGAAGGTGGACTAATTACAGAAGCTCCAGCAGTCGAAGCTTTATGTAGTTTAGTGGCTCATCTATTACCAGCATTTATGCAAATTCAGCCAGTCACATTTCTCTAATTGGGCTACATACGGCACAACAATAGTCTCTCACACTACAACTTTCCACTTAAGTAAAAGTCATTGTAGGTGAATAAACACACTATGATTTCATTATAGTAACTAAACACAGTGAAGGCCGCAAGATGAAGTTGGTTTTTTTTATTTGATGTAGATTTTGTATAATATTCTCTTTCATAAAGATTTTTTTTGAAGAATCCCTACATTTATTTATCTCATCATCTGAGATTTCAAAGCTGATTCTTATCAATGAAACAGTTTCTTCTGCAAGTTATTTATTACTGCATTTGTGATTTTCAGATTAAAGGAGTTTCTGTTTGTGTGTGTGTGTGTGTGTGTGTGGGGAGGGCTAGTTATTAATATCTATAGGCAGAATGAGAGGTGAGGCACAAAGCAGCTTTAATGTCATTACAGACATTTTTAATAAAAATCACCCTGAGGAGTCTCGTGACTGGGATGTTCCTATTTGTATGATATGAATGTCCATCAGTCTCAACTATGAAATCCCACCCCTTCACATTGACTGATGCTGCCCCATGGCACTTTGTACTTCATCCTAATTAGAATTAATAATTGAAAATTGGAAATCAATATGTGCAAATTAAGTGTGGTAACAGTTGGTTTTATCAGATTGACACCATTTTTGAGCCCCCACATTGTTGGCCTCTGACCATTACTACTGTGTGTTTCTAAGATACAGTGGGTTTATTTATGCTCCAGTCACTGTTTTCTTTTGTACTACAGATAAACGTCCACTGCTATTCTGATTGCATTTTTGTTGTTGTCCTGTGGCAAAAGAGAAAAGGGTTTGTTTTCTGCAGGACAGGGTGAAGGGTAAATTATTAATTGGATGGAGCAGTGGGCTGTGTAGCAATTTGCTGATCCAGAAGCTTTCATGAGCCGTGTCAGGTTCTGTAGAACAAGTGACTGGTTTACTGCACTGAGGCGAAAGCATCTCTCACAGACTGCTGGTATTACTGCTCAACATAGCTTTTTTTATGAGAAAAAGAAGGTGTTCTTTGAAGTAGCGTTACTTTGAAGCATTTGTTTTAGATATGATGGCTTGGCCTTGTCTGTCTTGGTCCACCAGAACCCTCTTTTAACCATGTTAGTCCTCAACTGAAGAGGAGTGGGCTGGCACCTGCAGGCCTCATATTGATCCAGGTTCACATCCTGAATAGAAGTTGGACAAATGATTAGATCCTACTTGGGATAAACAACCAGGGCAGACTTTTTAATCAGTAATGCATAGTCTTAAAAGAATTAAGGTATTTACTCATTAGTTTTGCAGTTCTCAAAAGGCAGTTGTCAGATCTTGTTACTTCTTATCCAACTTCATTGTAGTATTAAGAGGGAGCATACGGTGCATAGTGAAGTCAAAAGACGTGGAACTAAGCAGCTAGCTCTGCCCAGTAAAGTCTATGTTGTGTTGCAAGATTGGTCTTGTGCTGCTCTTCCCTCAGGGGACTGTGAACACACAGGGGCTCAGCAAAGATGAATTAGGGCAGGACAAACGACACGCCCAGCAGCAGAAGCTGCAGCGTGCTGTTAGTCCAATTCAGCAGAACTGCCCTCATGACTATTGGCATTTTCTTCTGTATATTTAGAAATTCATTTGTCAAGTTCATGGGGATGTAGCTAAAGTCTTTACTTGTCATGTCTGGGTTTTTTTGAGGACTAATAAATAACAGTGGAATAGGCGTCAGCAGAACATGGAAGAGACAGTATAGTCTGCCTGGTGTTGTATTGGCAGATTTTAAAGGCACAAATTTAACAAAACTGAGAGACATTTATCACTCATTGCAAATTTACTCAACAATCATCACTTTCTCTCCAGACCCTCATTGCTTTCCTGCATGCTTTACACTCTATTAGTCTGCATCATTGAGTCAGGGAGCTGTGATGAATAGCTGAATGTTGCGTTAGGAGATATTCAATAAAAGTCTATTACAAATAGCTCATATTGACTGAAGAGAAGCATATTACATATTCTTGTGTCAGCTGAATTGTAGACATAATTGTTTCATTGTTGTATTAAAAATGATTCTTTTAAGATTTAAAATCTCTAAAGAAAGGTGTCGGATTCATACCGTTTGCAAATAGCGACTTGCACGTATTAATTCTGGTCATGAAATGTAAATTTGAAGATGCAGATCTAGCAAGGAAAAAGGGAACAAAGCTAGATGTACAAAGCTTGAATCAGACAATATAAAACTCAGAGGTGCACTTCTCATGAGGAAAAGCTGGAGACTCATCAAGACAATGAGTCACGCTGCTTTGCTTTGCCACAAGCTCTGCTAAAGAGTAAGTGAGGAGAAAAAGGCTCTCAGGAGCCACAGCATTTTGCCTCCTTATGTCTGCTATGAGTTAAGTTATTCCTCAAGTGCCAACAGTGTGTTAATAATAGTTATGTGACAGTCAGTGACTCAGGCAATAGGGAGTGAAGGTAGGCTGGGTGCCAACATTTCCAATAGCAATAATAGGGTTTTCCCAGTTAAGAGTTGGCAAGAACGGAAGCAACTGTCTGCAGCAACAGCATCTAGTGGCCAATGTTTATACACGTCTAGTCATCATTCTTAGTGAAGTATGCATTTGCTGTGTATGTAGCAGAATGAATAAAGTGGAAATGGAGAATGAATTAACTAGAATGGCATTTGAATGCTGGAGGATATTCTGTTTGTATTTAAAGAGCTCAACTCAGGCCCTCATTTTGAATTTAGCTCTGAGAAGCTTATGGCAGCTTTCAGTGGCACAGACATCCACTCTCAGAAAACAGTGACAAACATTTTGCTGAAGAGGCCAAGTTCAGGAGAACTTCTGAATGAAGTCAGCTGCTGAAAGCTGTTTGGTTTTAATCTCGTTGCAGCAAGCGCCTGATCATGTAGACTTTTGAGCACACTTCAAAGCTCAGCACCACCATGATGGCTCTCTCAGCCCATTCTTTGGACATCACCTTCAGAAGTTAGTTATCTGTCCGCACCCCTCAACCTGATCTGTTTTGTTCCAGTCAAGGGGATTGGACCCAGCACCATGGGATTGGACGTTTCCCTGTATGTGAGGTTATCCACATTGCAACTGTTATGCATTATGAGCTCTGAGAGTCCAGGCTGTCCTCTGGTTAGGCTTACTGACCTGCACCACACCACTTAATGGGTTGGATTGCAGCTTCTCTAGTTTCAGACTTGTGTGGGTTTCACTGCCTACACACCAAAACCCACTGGGGGTCCTCATCACCTCACACAATTTATCTGTTCTCTCTAGAAGCTGAAGCCTTCATGATACATGCTACTTCTCTCTGCTGTTTCTCTCTGTTTTTGCCTGCAGCTCATCATGAACTCTGACTCCTTAATCACAGTTAAATGCTGTCAGAGCTGGGAAGTGTGAGACTACTGGGTAAAGTTTGAGAACCTCTGTGTAGGAGAGAGACAGCGAGATAATGGGCTTTGCTCTCAATGTGCTAAGGCCTCTAACTGCAAGCTAAAGAAGGTTTAAAACTTCAAATGGTAACATTTGTTGAGCTCCTAAGCAGTAAACAGTCTGCAAATTTAGCACTAGATAGATTTTGGTCATTTCAGTTTTTCTTTGCTGCTCTGGGTATTTTTACTGACATCAAATTTTGATGTATACATAGAAAAGTATAAAATGTATGGTGCAAGTTGGTATGGTGTGAAACTGATTCCAAGTGATGATGCCTCTTGTTATATAGGTGGTGCTTGTTGTTGTACTGCACTGAGGGAGCATGGAGAACTGAGAGACCTCAGATGAGTGCTTATAGACTGCTGAACCAAGTTGCAGCTAAACTGCCTATCCATTACTTTGGTTGCCCGTACACTCTTCAGATTTAATGTGCCAGGGTCGTTTGCGTGGCAGCAGCTCAACCTTCAGGGAACTCATTCATGCCAGACTTGAGGCCAGGAGCAGATTAGACCAAATCAATGTGAGCCCTGTAATGTGGCTTCTAGTCTGTCCAACTGCAGAAGCAATACTACACTGGCTCAGTGTTTCGGGACCCCCTTCAGGGCAGACCTGTCTGTATCAGGGAATGGCTGATCATCTTCCTGCTGGGTACCTGGAAAAACAGGCTTTAGTGCCGACCATGAAACAGGGTTCATTAACCTCACACTCACGATGATCACAACTCTGCCAAAGTGAGCATAGAAGAAGGTAGTGCAGTGACTTTGCATTCACAATTGAGTCTATGATGATGTGGGAATCAATAGGGGAATATTCACCGTGCTGGTTGCTAGATTTCAAGCTGGGCTTTTATTAATGTGACGCTGTACAGCTTCTGCCACTGCAGCTGACAGAACACCACACAATCACTTGTAAATCACCAGTAGATGCTCTAAAGAACAATTACCTTAGTGAGAGTGAAGACAGCCTGTTACTCTAGCTCAGTACTGATTGTTCTTTCACATAAAAGGTAGTTGTTCATTTAACCTTGAAGATTAGCTATTTGCCTGGAGTTTATGGGACTTATTGAGTTTTTCTAAACAGGCCTGTCCCCTGTGAAATGTGGGAATTGCTTATTTTACTGCATCTCTCCTTTCGGTACCACTTAGTAATGTCATTGAGCGATTTACATTAAGTTGAGTAAAGCACATATATAACTTAACTAATTTTCCCAATTGCCAATATTACAATACAGCTGGAAAGAGTAATTTTGTAATAAAATGTTATTGAGGGATGGCACCTCTGGGGTCTGTATTTGCACAGTCAACACAGAGGATGACCACTCATTCATCCACGTGTTATTCCATTAAATGAAGCTGCACTTTTTTTTTTTTTACTCCAAATCCAATACAATTAGTCTGTTAAAAGTAGATTTAGTAAGTTTAAAAAGTGAACAGTTATTCAGAGTTCATAGTTTCAGTGTCTCTAGTACCACAGGAGTTATTCTCCTCCGCTGGTCATGTGTGACGACTGACTGCTGAAGTTGCACCTGAAAAATGTGTCAAAAGACCTTGAAGTAACTGTTATATGTGACAACACCCCCTGTTCCCTGTGTTCTTAATCTGCATCCTCTTCCTCTTCCATCTTGTCACTGGAAGGTGTGAACAGCTTGCACATTTGCTTCCTTGTTTTTGACGATGAATTTCATGGTGTTATTAAGACCTTTCTCTGAGACAGCCTTGGTATGTAAACATCACTTGCACTCAGTCTGGTAAATCTCTCTTACTTAGTAACAAGACTCTGTTTTGCACCTGTCTGATCATTTAATTTTGCATGTTGATGATACTTGTCACTCACTGTATGTACTACAAAAAAAATTACAAGTTAAACTGTATGAGTAAACCTTTCTGACATTAACACTTGGTCAAGGGACTGCATGTGTGATATTGATTTAGAGCAGCCTGTTGTACTGTAATACAAGAGGTTGTTTGTAGCTCATTGTTTTACTACAGTTGGAAATTTAGTTTGGAACCTGCTTCACCAAAAAGACATAATTTTCAGTAAAGGGACTCTGACATATGTGAATTATGCATCCTACCTATCAGAAAAAATAAAATAGAATTATTGAATCAATTGAACTGAATTAGTGTTTAACCAACATAGCTTTTTTGGGGGGGGCAATACCGTTTTTTTGTTGTTGTTTTACAACAGTCTTAGCTGTTGACCATTATTTCTAATGTGGTATGTCTAAGATGATATTTGGAGATGATACTGGGGTTTTTTTTGTCTCTCAAATGATAACAAATGTCAGAAAATATTCTTTACTTACTATTACAAAATAAGAATTGTGACAATTAACTTAATTCATTCATTCATACATTATCTGAACCCGCTTTATCCTCACTAGGGTCGCGGGGGTCACTGGGGGCCTAATCCAGCTACAATGGGCGAAGGCGGGATACACCCTGTATGAGACGCCAGTTCATCGCAGGGCAGAACATATATAGACAAACAATCACTGTCACATTCACACCTATGGGTGATTTAGATTAACCAATTAACCTATCAGTGCATGTCTTTGGATGGTGGGAGGAAACCGGAGTGCCCGGCGAAAACCCATGCGGACACAGGGAGGACATGCAAACTCCACACAGAAAAGTTTGGTGTGGGATTCGAACCAGGGTCCTTCTTGCTGTGAGGCACGAGTGCTAACCACTGCCCTTAACAAATATTATTACACTAAAAATTTTTTTTCAGTGTTGACAGCAGTATCTTCAAGAACATAAAGGTGTTGTGAAATTTACCTGTCAGTAAATCATGGGAGTGAAAAAAAGATCATAGCTACAAGAAAAAAATCTGGATGAATTCATCTGGATGAATTAATCCCACCCAAATGCATAACACGACTAGCAAAGTTATCTCCCTGGTGGATCTTCAGTGGATCCAACAACTAAGTAAATATTCAGCTTGAAACTCAAAATACATCTATCGATAACAAATCTCTGTCTGTAGTGTCTGTTTGTCTGTGGAACGCCTAACACCTGCACAACTCCACCAAATTATCCAACATTTGGCGGGTGACTTTCCAGTACTATGGTGGATTGCAGTGCAAACTTTCACGCCATTACGACAAACCACAACAAAGATAAACAAATTTCATTGCTCTTTCTAACATTGCCACTATGAGCACTGCCGTGCACATTGCATAAGTCTATGTGACGACGAAAACAGAAGACACAAAAGTGGCACCTCGTCTTCATTTTTTTATCCATGTTTTGACGAGCATTTTCAGGAGGAAATCCTTGTTTATTCGAAGATGCAACAGTCAGCGAAATACGTACCAGGCCGCTAGGTGGTACTAGGTAGAATGCCGACTTGTCCTTTTCTGTTTTTGACATATGTAATTGTACACCCATCTCTTTTAGTCTATGGTATGCATGTAATTTCTGTACAATAGTTGAAATGACTTTTACCTCCACATTTACTAGAGCTGCTAGTGCAGCTTGAAGATGTGTGGGATCGAGGTGGTCTGACATGTTTGTTGCTGTACCTGCTTGGCATATGAATGTAACGTGAAAGTGTATGTAACGTGAACGTATGTGATGTAAAGACGCATGCAATGTGAACATGTTGCTGTTTTGACCAGGGTTTCCAAACCCTGGTCCTCGAGGCACACTATCCTACATGTTTTAGATGTTTCCCTCTTTAAACACACCTAACGGTCATTATCATTCTTCTGCAGAGCTGGATGATAGGCTGATTATTTCAATCAGGTGTGGTTGGAGAGAGAAACATCTAAAACATGCAGGATAGTGTGCCTTGAGGACCAAGGTTTGGAAATGGTTTAGATAGAGATGCGACCCAGCACGTCTTCAATACGCCCCACTCTGGAAGGAGAGAGGCTTCAGATTTGTGTGTATTAATACCCCGATGGCGCCAGCGCTGTGTAAATGAAAGACTTCAGAGAAAATATGCTATTGTATCATCATCATCTGTGTAAATGGCCCCTGATTTGTCTACAGCTGCGCTGTAGTGCATTACTAATGTCAACTAATTGCTGTTATGGGCTTTCACAAGGTCTCTATGACATCACAACTGTGCTACACGCCGCTAACAACTTCAGTCCCCCCTAAGGAATTTGCAGACATTTTTGTCTAACACTAAACATCTTGCTCAGAATCAATTTATACATGTAAGGTATTTGTAATATCGATAAAACAGAAAAATGTTCTGTCACTTCTGGGGTGTGCCGTTTTTGTTGGCCAGGAAGGCTCACAACAAAAACAAAATCCACAACACAAATGCAAGCGTAACGGAAGTGAAAGTATTTTTTGACGCACCACCGGAAGCAGAATTACCATAGTCACCGTTAAGCAGTTCTTTCGTGTAAAATTTAAAAGGAACGTTGAAATGAAAAGTTTGGAAAGTAAGTAAAAGTATTTATATGTTTTTAAATTTCTTTTTTCATTTGTAAATGTATGGTTTGTCACTGGCTTTGTAGTGCTTAACGGTGACTATGGTAATTCTGCTTCCGGTGGTCTGTCGGAAAATACGGTCACTTCTGTTGCAGCTTTCTGTGTTGTGCTGTGGCTTTTTGGTGTGTTGTGGCGTTTGCATTTGTGGTATTGGTTTTGTTGTGAGCCTTCCCGGTCACCGTAGCTGTTGGACACCTATCATATCACTGTACAGTATGCACAGCCGTTTTCAGTACAGCTGTACTCGTTCATAAACCACGTATTCTTCTTCTATGTCAGATTCACATTCAGACTTTATAGTATTCATCCATGGCGCTCGTGCCACAGTGCGTCCACGGACCTCTTACCAGTGTACACATTCGCTAATCCGCAGTGCATGTTAACGTGGGCCTATAGAAAAAAAAAACTTTACTCAAAGAAAGAGAAAAACTTTTAAATGCAACTCAGTTATATTCTATTAAACGGATCAAATGTTATCACTGCAAATGTTCAGTAACTGATGCATCATTCCAAACTTTTCATCCCCTCAGTTTCTTGACTGATGCACTCCAATCATGCATGTCAGTGTATCTATATATTTTCTCTATATTCTTCCAATCCCTAATTCACAGTATAAATTTGATACAGATATCTCAATATATTCTTCAGGTAATATGATTATGTTTATGAATGAACAGACAAACTGACTTACAGATGATAAAATGATTACAAAACCCCTTCAGCCAGAAGTTGGCTGAAGAGTCTACTTATATTTTTCATGTATTGGAATGGAATAGAGTGTAATTCATGCATCACGCATGTTTACACTTTTATGTACTATATTGTTCTTCCTGTTTATTCTTTATTATACTTTTCAAATGAAGTTTCAACTTCACACAAGTGATATCTTGCCCACACAAGTGATATCTTGCCCATTTCTGCTGTTTACATGACTCGAGCTACTCAATAGTCCATGGTGGCTGTTGTGTGATTTGTGATGTTTCCTGTAGGAGACAGATGGTGGTTGTAGGAAGGACAGTCTACTACACCCACCCACATGCAGTGTGAGGCCTGGCCACAGACTTAACAGGAAAAAAATGTTGTCTTAAAATATCTTTAATATTACGATATATGCTTTCACTGATGTCCGTGGTGCTGATGCAGCCCCATACCATCATAGATGCATGTTTTTATTGATCACAGTCTTTTCCATTTTTGAATCTGATATCAGTTTTTCCTGAAAACCACTTAAAGCAAGAATTTGTCTGACAGCAGATATTTCCACTATCTTTTGATTCATCTAAGATTAGATTAAGACCAAAGAACCTGTGGTTTTTCTGCACAGCATTGATATAACTTCCTCCTTTTGTATTCCAGTATGATATTTCACTTGTGGATATAGCACAGGATTATGTTAAATAACACTTTTCCAAGTATTCAACACAGACTTGAACCAATATTATATGTTTTAGTCAGTTGAAGAACTATTTTTTTTTTAAAGAGCTTTGTTTTCAACAAATGTTATTTTGATTGACAATTCTCTCAGAAAGTCTGGCAGAAGGCATCAGACCTTGACCCATCTTTGCAAACACTAACACTGTGTCCTAAATGGAATATTCCAGTAAATCCACTTAGATTTGACAAACTGTGTGTACTACCACACTGTATAATGTTGTTACTTTCACAGTAAATAAAGTTTGTGTTATCTAAAAATAGAATTTGAATGAATGCTGCATTACCATTTCCACATAAATGTTACCTGTTTCATGGTTAATCAGTGGAGCACTACCATAGCATATCTACTCATGCACTAAATTTTCAGCTATGACGTGTCACAATATTGAGTAATTTGTATTTGAAAACATATTTTTTTGCATTTTTTTAATGACGATGATTTTTGATTGGGTTCTTACACTGCACTTTATTTCATTGCAAATAACAGTGTGAACACAGTTATACACTCCAAATATTACAAATGTTTCATACCTATTCATGAACCCGTCACCTGCTAACCAGTAAACCTGCTATTGCAGTCTTAGAAAACAGGATTATTTATATATTCTATGAGCTTTTCTTATCTTGTCTCTCCCCCAAGTTTCATTTTGAGTACGTTGAGGCATCAAAATTTAAAGTTTCATACAGTATTATGAATGCAAATTAAGGTAGTTAAAATACAGAAAATGATTCTTTGTACTTTTGCCAGTTGCTTCAAATGAATTATCCATAGAATTGAGTGTGATTGCATTGGGGAAAAAGGGAAGC
This sequence comes from Siphamia tubifer, assembly GCA_020466265.1. Lineage (NCBI taxonomy): Eukaryota > Metazoa > Chordata > Actinopteri > Kurtiformes > Apogonidae > Siphamia > Siphamia tubifer. The sequence goes on along the minus strand of CM035788.1, from coordinate 23,006,916 downwards.
TGTCGTGGAAATGAGAGCACAACAGGTCAGTAAGCTGATTAATAATAATTAGTACACTGCTAATTTATTCACAAATAATTCGATTTTGTTGTTCACTTTCGAATGACAAATAATACACATATGAGAGTAGCCAACCAAATTGTCTGATATTGTTGACATAGACCATCCAATATACACTTGACTTATGTTAAATTAGTTAATCTGATTAAAGAGCACTATTGTACAGGATGAGTAGTATGGATCTATCTATCTATCTATCTATCTATCTATCTATCTATCTATCTATCTATCTATCTATCTATCTATCTATCTATCTATCTATCTATCTATCTATCTATCTATCTATCTATCTATCTATCTATCTATCTATCTATCTATCTGTCTGTCTGTCTGTCTGTCTGTCTGTCTGTCTGTCTGTCTGTCTGTCTGTCTGTGATTAATTAATTAATTCATTATCAGAACACATCTTGTGTTCTTGCTGTCCATGTTGTCTTTTTTCTGGGACACAAGCAGGTTTAGTTGACGGTACATAGTGATGAATGTGTTTTCAAACCAACACTGACAGGAGACATGAATTTCGTTCTGCTGTGATGTTTAGTTTAAACTTTATTTACCTTGAAGAAGCATAAAGTCTGATTCAGAATTCTAATCCTGTCTGTGTGGACGTTGCATGTTCTCATATATATATATACATACATATATATATATATATATATATATATATATATATATATATATATATATATATATATATATATATATATATATATGTGTGTGTGTGTGTGTGTGTGTGTGGTGTATGTGTGTGTTGCTGTGAAAATGAGTGATTGTCTGACATTGAAATGGATAGCAACATGTGAAGGGTATTGTTTTTTGCTCAGGGCATACATGTATATGTTTCTGCACCCTTTGACCTTAAGCTTGAGAGAAGACAGCTAACGAATTTGAAGGATCAACTGGGCTACGGGGTACTGTATTTTTGTTATCGTGAACAAATCCCATAAAGAAACAAAACCAGATTTTGCTGTGACTCACTTTCAGACTGCTTTAGCCTGGGGCTCTCAACCCTGGGTTTATTGGTTCCTAGAGAAAATGTATACTTAAGGAGGTTCAAACCTTTCTTTTTAATGTGAAAAGAATTTGAATAAAATAGGAGGGCTTGTATTTTTTAGCAAATGTTACTGAGATGAGTTCATTGGTCGGTGTGATTGTGTGTTGCAGCTACAGGGTGGTGTAGAGGGGAACAACTTAAATGATGCAGTTTATTATTTTGTAAATTATGATTTAGTAAAAATAGATGTTTGACAGGACAGTTTTAAGGCAGAGATGAGATAAGGTTTGATGTGGAAATCACAAAAGCTGCAGTGTTTTGAGGCTCACATTTTTTTTACGCTGAAAATAGTAAGACTAAACTAGGAAGGTAAATTATAAAACATAGAGCTAGGTAAGGTATTCCATCAGGGGCGTCAAATGGGGCCAACTCCAGCCCACCAAGGGGTTTAGTCCACCCTGTGGGTTGAATTTGTTCGTTTGTTGTCTACCGCTTTATCTGGGTCCGGGTCATGGGGGCAGCGGCCTCAGCAAGGCAGCCCAGAATTCCCTCACCCCAGCCACCTCAGCCAGCTCCTGCAGGAGAATCCTGAGGCATTCCCAGGCCAGCTGAGAGATATAATGCCTCCAGCATGTCCTGGGTCGGCCCTGAGGTGTCCTCCCGGATGAACATGGCCGGAACACCACCCCAGGGAGGTGTCCAGGAGGCATTCTCACTAGATGCCCGAGCCACCTCAGCTGGCTCCTCTGGACATGGAGGAGCAGCGGCTCTGCTCTGAGTCCCTCCCACATTTACGAGCTTCTCACCCTATGTCTAAGGCTGAGCCCGGCCACCCTACGAAGGAAACTCATTTCGACCGCTTGTACCTGTGATCTCACACTTTCGGTCACGACCCAAACCTCATGACCATAGGTGAAGGTCGGAACGTAGATTGATCGATAAATCGAGAGCTTCTCCTTCTGGCTTAGCTCCTTCTTCACCACAACGGATCGGTTTAGCACCCGCATTGGTGCAGATGCTGGCCCAATCCACCTGTCAATGTCCTGCTCCATCCTTCTGTCACTCATGAATAAGATCCTGAGGTACTTAAACTCCTCCACCTGAGGCAGGACCCCCCCCCTGACCTGGAGAGGGTACTCTACCCTTTGCTGGCTGAATTTGTGAAATGCAAAAATTACATTACAATATTAACAATTATTTTATTTCAGGTTCCACCTTCAGATCAATTCAATCTCAAGTGGGTCAGACCTGTAAAATATTATCTTAACCTGTAAATAATGACAACTCCATCCTTTTTTCCATCCATTGTCTGAACCTGCTTTATCCTCACTCGCGTCACATGGAGCCTAACCCTCCTACTTAAGTCGCCAGTTCATTGCAGAGCTAAACATATAGAGACAAACAATCACTCTCACATCTATGGGCAATTCAAGAGTAATCAATTAAACTATCAGTGTGTGTCTTTGAAAGCCAGAGTACCTACACAGACATGGGGCGAACATGTAAACTCCACACAGAAAGGGCCTATCGACTGGTGTTTGAATCGAACTCAAGGTCTTCTTGCTGGGAGGCACAAGTGCTAACCACTGCACCACTGTGTCGCTGACTCCAAATGTTCCTCCTTCTAAATATATACATTTTCATGCTATTTTACTGGAGGCTATTTATATGAAAACAAATATTCGATTAAAAATATATGAAGAACCTGAATAAATAAGAACAACCTGAAATGTATTAAGAGAGGTCAGTAAGTTTTTTATTTGTAGATCAACTTTGATCTCTAAGTTATAATGCACATGTGGGAATTATAAACAGAGGCAGAATATTGTTAAAGTTGCACATATTTTTCTTATCAAATTTCAGGGTTTTTTTTAAGTTACACACACATTGTTTTAAAGGACATTTTGTAGATGGAAATAATGTAATGTTCATCCCTTTCATTCTAAAACATAGAGGAAAGTTTGGAGATGATATTATTTATGTATTATTATGTTATTATTTTAATGGTCTGCCCCACATGGGGTCAAACTTGCCTGAATGTGGTCCCTGAACTAAATGAGTTTGACATACCTGCATTACATACAACACATTTGTCATTATGATGAAGTCGTCATCACCATTTCAACATTACCCCGGTTTTCACACAGCCCCCCCAAAAAGAAGTAATTAATTAAATAATTAAAAAAAGAACTTCTTTTACCAGGAATGCCCAGATAACAATGGTCTGTTTTATACAATTAATGAAACATGGAATAAAAATGGAATTGGCAGCACGGTGGCAGAGCTTGTTACCGCTCTTGCCTCACAGCACAAAGACCCAGGTTAGATTCCTGGACCGTGAGGGCCTTTCTGTGTGGAGTTTGCATGTTTCTCTCCCTGTGTTTTGATGGATTTCCTCCGGGTGCTCCGGTTTCCCCCATCACCCAAAAACATGTTTGTTTGGCTAAAAATCCTCCAGTCAGGTAATTCTGACCATGAGCCTGGCTCTACGTCTGGACATGGGCCCTGCCCATGGCTGCCCACTGCTCCTTAGAATGATGGGTTAAATGCAGAGGACACATTTTTTTGTACAATTGTATGATGACAATAAAGTACTATCTATCTTAAAATGAACTTTTCAGCAAAACCACATAATAAACTGAAAATAGTATACTTACACTTTCATTCTGAAAAACAAAGAAATCATTTCCAGTCACATAAGTGTGCTTGTTTTGTTTGATAAAGTGTTGCAGATGTATTCAAGGGTAAATGCTGCTTCATATTGTCTTTTTTTGTTGTGTTACTGTGTGTCTTATGCCACTTCTCCCTGTGCCTGCAGGCTGTGAGAGTGACTACTGGGGACCTCATTGCAGTAATCGGTGCCAATGCCAAAATGGGGCTAAGTGTAACCCCATCACAGGTGCCTGTGTCTGTACTGATGGTTACCAGGGATGGCGTTGTGAGGATCCCTGTGAGCATGGGTACTATGGCAAGGCATGCCAACTACCCTGCCAGTGTCTCAATGGTGCCACCTGCAACCACGAGACAGGAGAGTGCATCTGTGCACCAGGGTACACAGGGGCTTTGTGAGTACCAGCAGCATATTTATTCCTTTGCAGTTTTCTTTGAGGTGTCTACAAAAGCAGAAAAAAAGAAAATCCATAGCTATTTGTTGTTCGTCTGGGTGTTTGTTGTAAACAACTGCAGGCAAATGCAGGTTATAAGTCTGAAACATCTGACTTTTGACTCTTATGGTGACAGCTGTGGAGAACGTTGCCCCTCCGGTAGTCATGGGCGTCAGTGTGAGCAGCGTTGCCCCTGTCAAAATGGAGGAACGTGCCACCACATCACTGGAGATTGTTCCTGCCCTTCTGGGTGGACGGTAGGTCACACAAGCGAAAGTGGGAAAGAAAAGAAGAAAAGCGGGCTGGTAAAAGAAAAGAATATTATTGGTGTTCTGGAAAACACAATTATGTCTCTAATGTAGTCGTTACAGCAGAGGCCTGTACACTGAGAATGTGGACCTCAGGATCGATATGTTGTGTTCAATTATAAATGGAAACCTGGGATTCTCTAGTCTCTGCAAGAGAAAAGCAAGTTATTGTAGTTTCTAGCTGGGATTTTTTTATTTATTTATTTTTTGCTGTCTTAAACTGCAGTTCATAAAGTAATGTCATATTTTCAGTCACATACAGTTAACAAAAAGTGTTTCTTTAAAGACTTTAATAAAGAAGTTTAAAGTTCAGAACACAGCACACTCACATGTCTGCTCCTTTTTTCACATGAAGTCTGTTTGTTCTGCAACACCGGCCAATGTTACTAGAGTTACTAAAGGGGGAAGAATCTCAGGCTGAACAGCGGGACAGGGCATTTGCTGATAATTTACTGTCATCTTATTCAAGAGCCACTTATAGCCTGGATGTCCACCAGATCGCCAGCGACCCCTCTAAGCATGATCATAAACCCCTCCCTTGCCCACCTCCCACAATGTTCATGAAGAGATAAAAATATTAATTGTGCATGCTACATATCACAAAAAGGCTTAGATTCTTTATGTTTTTACTATTTGGGTATTTTTATGGAAATTCTAAACACAAAAGAACAATTATTTATGTTCCTTTAGATGAAGTCAATTATGATTTAAGGAGCACTGGTTAGCAAACATGTCCTTCTGTACAGGTCTGCAACCTAATCATGTTTAATCACAAATTAGTTAGTTATATATGAACTTATTCCTATGTATTGAAGAAGCATTGTCATTGTATCAACAGCGTAATTCAATTCCATTTCAGCAAAATGTACTTAGTACAGCTCTGGACTCTGGAGGGTTGGAACATTTAACATCCACATTTAGTCATGAATTTTGTTAAATATTATTCTGATATTTATTACAAGGAGCTCAGTAACGTTCATTTAACTCTGCAACATTTTCCGTGTTAAAAAAAAATATTAGAATGAAATCCAACAAAAGGCAGTGTGTGCAATTGTCCAAACATTAATCAAGATTCACCATAAGGATGAAATTTCTTATTTTTCACTCCTGTTGAGTTTTATTTATGAACAGTGTGTCTCATTGCTCTGTGCTGGCTGTTTTTCAAAGGGTTCAGTTTGTGCTCAGCCATGTCCTTTTGGCAAGTATGGCATCAACTGCAGCAAGGACTGTTCCTGTCGTAATGGTGGACTCTGCGACCACATCACAGGGCAGTGCCAGTGTGCAGCTGGCTTCAGCGGACGCAGGTACGAGAATGACACCGCTGGCACACTCACTGCTCTATTCTAATGTGTGAAAGCCACTTGTTAAGTACTATGTGCAAACTTCTGTACTCCTACTTTGAAAATAGGTCACACAATGGCATGCTTTCTTGATATTAGTATTTAATGCAAAGGGATGGTTTCATGCCGACAGTTACACATTAACCGTCACTCAATGACCTATTCTCTTTGTTGACTTCCAAATGAGGTGCAAACCTGACTGTTCTTTAAAAGAAAAAGGAAAATGCGACAATAAGCTCACACACAGGCATTAATAAATGCCCATTAGTCCATTTGAAGGTGGGTTGTAAGCTTTTAATAGAGACGCAAATGTTTAATTAATCTCGTACTTCATTCCAGTCAGCAAGGTTTCCGTCTTGAGCCTTCATCCTCCTCATTCCCAGCCTGTCCATTGATCTCACCATAGGCTACATGCTGTTTGGATTCTGCTCATTAATTATAAGTAATGGGCTTATATTACGGTCTCATTGAAATCCACAGATCTTTTAGCTCCCCATGCCTGGCAGAGCAGCCCAGAGCAGCCTGGGTTTATTAGTTCAGCTAAAGCAATTGTCTCTAGGATGGAAACACTTCCTCGACAAGACCTTTCCTTTACTTTATTATTTTGCAAAATTGCCCTCATTCATTTTGTCAGTGGCAGGCGAATTAACCTGCCAGGAGTAATCTGAGATTGTGTTAGCCCCCACCTTCTCCTGTCTAGTATAATAATACTATTGTCCCTGGATAAAACTAACGCTGTGGTAATTTAAACATGAAACATAACTTGCCCATTTTACAATGTAAGTGAGCTATTTGTAATAGCTTTGTTAGACTCTTGAGATTGATACTTCACCAAGATTGTATAGTCAAGTCAGCTTATTTAAGTCAAGAAAAATCCATTTTCACATCTACCGTGGTGCTTCATGTAGAGAAACTCCACAGTTATTTGAATTTCTGTGCTTGATGACGATTACTAACACTTGTCCAACCCCTGTGGAGATACTGATGTTTGGACTTCTGTAGCGAGGGTTGCTTTTAGAGATTCCCTGTCATGTAATTATTCAAATTGGACCATGTCACCTTTGGATTTTACAGCACAGTTTTCAAATGAAATATTTATTTTGTAAATGTTGAAATAAAAAGGTGATTGATAAAACATAGTTTATATAATATGTTAAGACTGTCAAAACAGCTACAGTTAATTTGTTCAAATGATATGTTACATGTAAAAAAAAATGCTACTTAATCCCACACCAATCAAAGTGTTATTAATGCCCTAAAAACTGTTAAATGACTTATTTTTCTATAAGCCACCTACCATTTTTTATGGCTGCAATAAGCATGTATTATTTATTTGTATATATTCTATGGATTCATTCTTGTCTGTATAATGTTTGAACATCAAATATTTTCTGATAATTCTCTGTTTCCCATAAGACTGGAATAACTGTGTTTTCAGACACATTCACATTTCAGACATATTCCTATTTATTACACATCAGTGCTCACCTTTTACCAGGTGCACCTATTACATACTGAGTTCTTTATCTATCAAAAATAAAAACTGTCACAATCATTTCACTAGAAGAGATCGATATAATTTATTTTGATTGTATTAAACAGTGTGTAAAACAAATGCTATTCTTGTAAGTTTGGTGTTTTTCCCAAATTAATTGTGTCTGTTTTTAGCTGTTGCTGGGGGGAAAACATGTATAGTTACCTTTGTGCATATTATAATTCAAGTGGTCTGACATGAAACAAGAAGTATACCTACTCATGTGGACTCTGTGATGCAGACTATTCTTAACCACAGGTGTATGCAGGCAGGTAGGGAGGTTAAATGTGGTGACAGCTATAATTACTGATTGCTAAACCGACTTGGTCAGATTAGAGTCTGCTGCTCCACTCGGTGGCTCAACACAGAACCTCAGAAAAGTGGTTTCTAGATTTCTACAGCAGTGTAAATGGCATCAGGTCATGTACTCTTTTTTTGTCTCTTGATTTTGATAGAGAAGAGAGAGCTGCAGAATGAAACTATTTTTCCCCCTAATTTTCTGTACATTTTTAGATTCTGTAACTTTTCAGTGAATTGACTATTTGTCTGTATAACGTGGGCAGAGCTGACCTTTTCCCAACATATGTAATGATATCAGTCTTGTTTTTAACAATGTGTTTGACATTTGTAGACTTCCAATTTAAAAGATATGCCTTTTTCCTCCAGGTGTCAGGATGACTGTCCAGTGGGCACCTATGGTCCTCAGTGTAACCAGAAGTGTGAGTGTCAGAATGGAGCCAAGTGCCACCATATCAATGGAGCCTGTCTGTGTGAAACTGGCTTTAAAGGCCCTAATTGCCAGGAGAGATTTTGTCCTTCCGGGCTATATGGGCTCATCTGTGACAAGTACTGCCCTTGTAATACCAGCAACACAGTAAGGTAAGTGAGTCATCAGTGAAAGGCCACACACAGCGTTACTCTGACCGAGCCCTGAAGTAAAGCCCTGTGTAGCTCCATATGCATAAAGACTTCTCAAACTCAATTTTGCTTCATCTTAGCTCTAAATCAGCACTCACTCTGAAGTCTGCGCACCTCTTAGCCATGTCATCCAGTTAGCTTTTAATCGCGACCTTTGCTTCATTCATAATTTCTCAGCAGCATCCATAGTTAATGCAATGTTAATGCTCTGATTCCGGCTGGACTTGGGCGCCGACTGTAGAAGTCATTACAGAATGAAGGAGAAAAGGGACACCTCATCTATCTGAAACAAGCACGTACTAGACACATAGATGGATGAATCGCTGTTGGCGCAGACTTCACACTTTGACCCTGCTCAGAAATGAAGTGTTGATACTCTCAGTTTTGCTTCTCCTCACTCCTTTTGTTTTTTTGTTGGTCCATCTCTCTTTCTGATGATGGTGTAGCTGCCACCCGCTTTCTGGTGAATGCACCTGCTCTGCGGGATGGTCAGGGCTGTACTGTAATGAGACCTGCCCGCCTGGGTATTATGGAGTTGGATGCATGTTGCCTTGCAGCTGTACCAACGGAGCTGACTGCCATCCACTCACCGGCTCCTGTATATGTGCCCCTGGGTTCATGGTGAGTCAAAGAGTAGCTTGTACCTATTTCATACATTATAAATTTTTTTTAATCTTATTTCAATATTGATATTGTTATACTCGTGTGCTTTATTTTGCATGTTGATATCTGAAGTCACAATGTGAAATGGTAGATTAAATTAAATAAAGATCCAACTCTGATCAATAGAACAGAGAGGAAAGAATGATAAAAAAGAAAATGTGCAAAAAGCAAAACAAAAAAGTATGTAAAACTAATTTAAACTTTTTAACATAGTTTGTGAATGTCTATGTGTCTAAAGTAATTTAACATGCTGACATTTTACTCATTGCTTTAGCTTAATCATCTACTTTAATTGTGGAGCATCAACTCTTCATTATGCTGTTCGTTACATTAATTTTTCATAAAAGTGTCAGGTTAATTGTTATTGTAACCTTGCTCATTGTAAGCTTTGTTATACTTAAGAAAATTAGTTGATCTACTTTATAATAATGATATAAGGGGATGCTGTTTTGTACAGTGTCTGTAATATAAATCAGACCACCAGGTGTGAAATAGTTCATCCTTCGTGTGTCTGAGCTTTGCTTATAAAGGTTGTACCCAGGATTTATGTGACATGTTATTTGTGGCAGTTGTAAAATGTTTGCGTCATTGCAGTTGTAATCCTCTGGACTTGGTCCCAGTGTTACTTAGAAGCTTTTTATACATATACAAGCAGAAGCAAGGTGAGGCTTTATTCCCACCTTATTATGGATGTGTTTTGTCACCATGAAAGAACATCTAAAAGCAAATAATTTTTTTTTCAACAGGACAATTCCTCACAGACATTAATAAGCAGTAGCATTTGTTTCGGAGTGTTTTCCAAATCTCCCTGGCATGCTGTTATATGTGACACAGCAGAGGCAAGGTGAAAACAAGCTTGGATCTTTATGTTGCTTGCCCAATTTGGAGTAAATTGAATCTTTGACCTATGTACATTTGGGCTTCCTTGGTTTGTGTTGCCACATTGTCCCCTTTTACAACTGTCAAATTAGTTGGGTAACTTCAAGCAGTTTTCTCATTGTATTTCTTGTCTTGCAATCTGAAGTTACAGGGCAACAGAGACTGAGAGGGTACATTTCTGCCAACATTACATTTCAGTGGAAATTGCCTGTGTCTTACAGCGGGCCACTGTGGTGAATTGAGCTACAGAGCAGGGCCACAGACTGTGTCTTAATTTGCTCCACCTGTTCTCTTTGGCGGCTGCTGGGAAGGGCTGCCAGATCCATTAAACAGACCTAGAGGGCAGGAGCTGGATAGAAAAGGATGCAGTCAGATGGGAACAGACACACCTCATATGGAGGATTGGTGTGTTTGTGTCTGTGTGTTTGAAGGAGGAGGTACACACTCGTGGTAGTTTTTTGTTAGTCTTAACAAAGCGGCTGCTGTGTAAACAACACAGATGGTTTGCTAGAAAGGTAGAGCTGTGGCTCGCAGCTCATACCTGTTAGTGTGTAACTTTTTGTCACATGCATGATCATTATCACAGAGTGAGTCTTTCAAAATATCACTGATGATGGCACTGAGGGTATGATTGCTGCTGAAGTCATATCCCCAGGGGACTAAGCCTCCCTGCTGCATCTTTGTTCTGGAGTCCCATCGGGGGGCAAACCAACCAAAGTGTTGGAGCAGACTGAGCTCCTGCACGCTTGATTTAGCGCTAGTAATTGGACATGCTCTTTTTGACTGGGACAAAGTGATTACATGTTACCTATTCAGGCATTGTCCCTTGCAATCAGCAGCATGTACTCACGGTAATGTTATTTCTGCACAATGTCTATACACTGATTCTGTTAATGCTGATGTATCGCTGATAGACCTGCATTAGTGATGCTGAAATGCATTCTATTCTGCCTTTGGATGCAGTGAGAACAAATCATTTTCTCCACCTCTCAGGACTTTCTAGCCTCATCAAAAGGTTCAGAAGTTCATTTTGTGCCTTGCTGCATGAATTTTAAAGTGCAGTCACTCATCCAGCAGTTAGATGAACTGCTAGGGAGTGAGACTGATTGGTAATTAGTGGTGCCATTTGCATCTAGTCTCAATGGGCACCAGGCTGATCAATGTTGTGTCAGTGAGAAGCATTCTGGTAAAAATGCCCTCCAAATACATTAAGATACTAATAGGTATGAATTTAGGGCCTCAGCCAAGGACGACCTGGCTGCCTCTTGGTGTCTCAGGTCTGATCGCTGCCTCCATTGGCTGTGCAGTTATGTAAGGTCCTGCTGCTCTCGTGCAATGAACTGACAGCCTGTGTATTAATAATGATTCTCCTCATACAGACTTCTTTCCTTCTCAGCTCAGAAGGAATATGAATCAGTCAACTAATGAGGGAGCTGCCTATCCCCTCTTGAGAGCAGACCAACCACTGGTCTCAGCACCATGAGGGTGAAACCAAGTGGAATCCGATGCAGCCATGGATGCAGTAAAATCCATGTGGTCATTTGTGGCTGCGTGACGTTTTATCCATGAGTCCAGTCACCAGTAAATTGCCTCTGCTCTGAAGACAGCATGAACCCACCCCCTTTTCAACCCTGGCGGCTGGACAAGCTTCTCTCCTCACTTAACTGTAACTGAACTGCTATTGTTAGCAGTCTTGAAGCTGTCATTTTCAGTAGAACAAAGGTTATTGCAACCGATTGATAAAAATTTTATTCACAGACAGATGCTTTCATGTGGTGTACAGGGAGGAGGGATGTTTTAAGATGTGTGTTCTGCCCCTGGCGTCCACTGGCACATCTCCTCCTGCCTCCTGTTTAAACTGAGTTCAAAATGATAATGAGAGCAGTGAGCAGCCAGCAGTCCCCTAGTGCTCTGGTGAACGAAGCTAGAGCCACTCAGACTCTCTGGGCCACTAATTGGAACTCTAAATCATTGTGTCACCTGTCACTCAAGAGGAGGCTTGGAAGGGAGAGTGTGGAAATCCATATAGTGGCTGTGATCTCCTGCTTAGGGAGGGATGACACTCGTGGAGGTGGGCTGTTCTCACCCTTTAAAGTCCAAAAATCTTCAAGTACTCCATGTCCTTTAACAGATAGTCCATTTTAATGCAATGGTAATGTCCTTAAAAAAGTACCAGCATGGCTGCCAATCTTCCTTTGGTTACTTAATTATCAGGAGGCTGCAGCATCGAGTATTAGGAATGTCCCCGCTTATTCTACCTTTCCCTTCAAGCCCACTTGAAATCTAGACAGACCCCCCCCCCAAACATCACAGTCTGCTCTGATTGGTCATGTCTGTCTGTGGAGCAGCAGTCCATATCGACCTAGTGTTGACCATATATGTAATATTAGACCTGAGCTACGGACCCCAAAGTGGTGCCTGTTCCTTTCAAAGACAAGTTAACCTTTGGTTTATAAACCAAGAATATTTCTGGACTCTGTGTTTCCTCAATATTATGAAGCCTATTTGCACATGCACAATATGGTCTCACTCACTGGGTCCCACCTTCTACCTCTTAGACCAATGCCTGCTCAGTCTGGACATGGTAGTGATGCCATGGAATTAAAAAAAAAATGAAAACATTTGGGGAACTATTTTTCCAAAGAATTCATTCATTATCTGAACCCGCTTTATCCTCACTAGGGTCGCAGGGGTCACTGGGGGCCTAATCCAGCTACAATGGGCGAAGGCGGGGTACACCCTGTATGAGACGCCAGTTCAGGAAATGGCACCATTTTTTGTTGTGAACCTCAACATTCAGAATAAGCAGTTAATGATAACCACATTTATTACTATTACTCTGGGTCATGTTATTATATGAATGTTCAGTGTATGAACAACATAGTTTGGGCAAACATGTACAGTAGTCTACGCCTTCAAAATAACTTACAGTTGATGAAATGAAGATGCAATTGTTACAATTACCCCTCCTGTTTGTTTGAGAAGGATGCACATCAGTCAAAAATCACTGGGAGATTTGCAATATCTTTTCTTTGCTGCATACACTTTGACCTACTCTATGTGTGGAAGTCCATGAGTTGAGACCGATGCTTCTACTCAGTTGTGTCCAGAAATTTCTGGCACAGGGGTCATCAATCTTTACCATCTACTTTATTTTTATCTACTTTTTCTATCTTTTGTCCAAAGAGATGAAAATATGTCTGGGGCTCCAAAATAATGTTGATATGTTTCAGACTTTTCACTGCAGGTACCATCTCACATAAGACATAAGTTGACCACAAATGTCAAAGCAATTGTTTTATTTTGTATTTGGTACCTTTATGTTTACAACAGTGATAGCAGCATGGTATCTAAAAAATGTGATGTACATTTCAGTATGGTGTTGTTTCTCTTTGACAAACCCATTGAAGCAGGGCAGAAGATCCAAATGTGGATTTCTCACCCCTGCCCTTGCAGTGTACAGTTTTCTAGATGCAATTTCACAAGTCAAAGGCCAAAACTTGATTCTGCTGAAGTTAAATAAAACAGAAACTGTAATATTAATAATATAAAGCTGGCTGGGCAGAAGGGCAGATTAAACAGTCAGTCGATTTAGTGGTAGCTCGGCTGGAGATGGATGAGGGCAGAGCCTGGATTCTGAGAGACCTGCTAGTATGTCTGCTGATGAAAGTGGAGACCCCCCACGAGAACTGAGAGAAGAGAAGTGAGAGAGGGTGCGAGTGAGATAGAGAGATGGTTTGAGAAAAGCTAGGCATGGCTGAGTGTGCTGTCGGCACTGTCAGAATATATAGAGTGCATAATTGGTAACTGGGAGGAGGTAGCTTAGCGTGATCAAGTGTGGACCTTCCTCTTGAGCTCCAGTTTTCATATATCTTTTCAGTTTTACAGTTGTTTTGCTCCTCATTCTGTACATGAATATTACTGGTCTAAGTAAACCGTTTAGCTGGCTGTGGACAAGTCCTACAGTGAGCCTTTCTTGTCTTTCTGTCAGCATGTCTTCACACTAAATTATTCCTATTTTAGGTTTTCTGACAGTCAGCGTTTATTGCCATGCTGATTCTTTGCTTCATGACTTTGCATTATTTCTAACACAGGGTGAAGACTGCGCTACAATGTGCCCTCCTGGTCTATATGGACCAAGCTGCATGTCCACCTGCTCCTGTCATAATCACGCACCCTGTTCTCCAATAGATGGTTCCTGCATCTGCAGGGAAGGTACAACAGAACCTGCTAAAGTTTCAGAGCAGAGCAACTTCTTATATTATATTAGTCTGTAAATATTCAATATTTTGAGGCAGTTTGTGGCACCAAAGGAGATATAAATCTTAGACCATGCATAGTTACTTTAAAATAATAATAATAATAATAATAATAATACTACTACTACTACTACTACTACTAATAATAATAATAATAATAATAATAATAATAGTGTCTTTTAATACACTGGCACTTTGATTTTTAGAAAACATTGTCCCAATTGATATAATTACTTTATACGGACTGTTTTCATGAGCGTGTATTTATGGTAGAATGATCAGCTCAGAATCCATGTTGATAATGAACTAATAAATTTAGTTTCATCTATGATACATTGTGCACCTAATCATAGGTTGTTCATGGTCTTTAAAAATTCAGTAATCTGATTTTTTTTGCTCTAACCTGTCTTATATACAAGAGGCATTAATAACTGATTGGATTTAGTACCCAATTGGAGCCCCTTGTAAATAATTAATCAGGAGCTAGTCACCCATTGTGCAAGACAACTTTGAGTTATAGGTAACAGAATCCATAGAAAGTCACAAAATATGAAGCTTCATTTGACTCACTCAGGGTTTTTCTCTATTTATTTTGCAAGCATCAACAGCTCAGCCCGAGCGTGTTACATGAAATAGGTCAAAATCACATTAATTATGTTGAAATCTGCAGAAACAATATCATAATATTATTGTTCAGTTGTATAAACCATCAATACATTTTAAACAGTGCAGCTGTGACTGATTTTTTATGCTCAATTGAAGGTTTTACTCTTTCTGTAGGATGGCAGGGTGTGGAATGCTCCATCCTCTGCTCCAGCGGTACGTGGGGTCTGGGTTGTAATCAGACATGCTTATGTGGGAACGGAGCTGCCTGTGATCCTATTGATGGCATCTGTACATGTTCCCCTGGGTGGAGGGGAGAGCACTGTGACGAGTCCTGCCCCGTAAGTCCTTCCTAATCCTGTAGACCCTGAACCTTTACAGAATGTTTTATCTCATTGCAAGTTTTTATGATTCTCAGGATGGGACTTATGGATTGGAGTGCCGTGAGCGTTGTGACTGCAGCCATGCTGACAGCTGTGACCCTGTGAGTGGGTACTGTCAATGCAATCCAGGCTGGACAGGTCAGTACTGCATCAGAAGCATGAATCACCTCTAAGATCAACTGTGTTCTTTTGTAACACTCCGTAACAGAGAATAAGAGATGTCATGTGCTCGTTGTATTCACTAAAAACTATGACAAGTGATTTACGGTTTATGTTTTACAGTATGTTTACAGATTGTCTAAGCAATGTTTGTTAATTAAATGTTCAATTTATTTTGCTGCTGAGCCTGCGGCATATGTGAGTGAGAGATGTTGAGAGCTGAGCTCTAAATTAATTCTCTTTGCAAACCCACCGGATGCCAGTCATGCTTACATAGCATCTATTCCTCTTTGTATGCAGTGACTCATCACTTTAATACTTTGACACTGGTTTATCTTTAGCCACACAGGTTTTCAACTCTGAACTTTTCTTAGTTTTGAGTTAACATATGTTTGTTCCTTGTTTCTTGTCATTTTAAACATGTGCTTACAGGGAAAAAGCTGGGAGGTAGGGAAGTGTGAATGTCACAGCAAGGGGGAAGATCATTATGCTCAAAAATGAAGCGTTGTATCTGAATGTCAAATATAGGGGGGCTAACCGAGGACCTGGTCTCTGAGCCTGGGTGGAGAGGTGCAGTCAGAAAGGGAATAGATTCAGCGGAAAAGGTCAAGCCTGTGAGCTCCCAGCAGCCCCCTCCATTCAGCCTCTTGAGCTTAGGGCATTTATTCTGGGAAACAATGTGGGTTTTATTATCTGCAAGAATGAAGCCAGTAAAACGGGCCTCTCATGCTCTGAATCCTGCACAGGTCGGGACCATCTGTCAGCCTTAATTGAGTCACCAGGGTGCAGGGCTAGGGGCATCGTGCAGCCCAGCGGTCTGGACAAACACACATATATACATAGTTGAATTGTAGAGCCTTGACAATGGTTTCCCTGAAGAAAGGAGCACCTACAGACAGAAGGTGGTCAGATTCATCACAGATCTAAGTCATGGGAATGAAGCAATGGCTATTTACAGAAGCACGAGAGCTATTTTTGATGTAAACACTGTCATATCAACAAGCGCGCAAGCTGCACGTTTGGTTGTGCCACCCTACAGTACTTTACTGGCAACTTTCTGTTTTGTTTCCTTTCTGGAGTTCACCATTAACTGTCAAAAACCCTGAGTATAGGAGTGCGTGTGTGTCAGTGGCTAAGCTGTTTGTGACCCACACAGTTGTTGCTCATCTGTCGTAAGCCTGACATCAGCCATTGACTAGAAGCTGGGTCTTCTTACACGTTCATGTTAAACAGGGTTTTTTTTGGTGAAGATATACTGGTGCATGTGGTATAAAGACGGTAATGTGACTGTGTGTTTACATGCACCGAGAGATATAGAAAGTTAAAGAGGGAGCAAGGGAGGTTTGCTCAACTCTCCTCACTTTGTACAAATTGGATGGAGGGACCTCTGGCACTTCTCAGCGAAAAGCCTCCTTTGAAGAGACTTCAGGCTTCTCTCACTCTTTCTTCTTCACCCTCACTAGGCATCCAAAGCCCCTCTGTTTGTCACCATTAGACTGAAAAGTGCAATGCTCTGTCCGTATTCATTTTCTGACAGTAAAGGCAGCCACTGTTTTTTCTGCCTGGCCTAGCAGAACCTCAAACACACTTGCACCAGCCTCAGCTTCCTTTTGATGTCTATGGCTGGCCTTCTTAGTAAATCACTCCTACCATGCCCCTTGCTCATCAGCACGAACATTTCCTTTCCTGTACTCCTCCGTTTCACTCTTGAGGCACACTGGTTTCTGTATAACATTAGTCCCCGGAGTTTAGAACAGGTTTAATTCAAAGGTACTGCACTAATGTGACTTTAATGGTCGCACCATTCTCAGATATTCTCATTCAAAGGAAATTTCAAATGAGGTTCCAAACTATGGGCTGGTGCTTGAAAGGTTGCAGAGTTTATGCACATGTGGGTATGTGACTTCATGTGTGATCATGCAAAAGCCTAGATTTTTGTATTTTATCATATAAATCTTGATATACGGACAGAACATGTGATGTTAGCACTTAATTTGAAGGTATGGGTATTTCTCAGGAAGAACGTGCTGCACCGATAAGCATGATAATGTATTCATGTGTGGTGAGAGTCCAGTATGGAAGCAACGTTTTGTGCCAAATACACTGTGACACTTCCAGTATGTGTTGTTGTAGCTTGAGTACTTTCCCTGCAGCTCTGTACACGACCCAAGCTCTGCTGAAAGAGAATGGGAGACAAGCTTGCCCTCTCAGGAGACCCAACCCTGTTAATCAACACAGTGCACTGGCAGGGAGCCCCAGTCAGATCAAAAATAAAATACATTTGGAAAGAAGAAACAGAGTCTGAAAGGATGAGCTGAGCTGAAAAAGAATAAAAAACAGTCATACTCCAAACTGCAGTTTCTTCATTCAGGCCTAAAATCAATTGTGGATCTGTACTGGGTGAATAACCCCGCACAGATCCATGTGATCAGACATTGTGACAGTGAACTTTTGATGATGCGCTTTTTCAGATGACAGGCTACTTAAAATATCTGAGTTTATCAGCCTTTACTCTATAATTGCTCATATATTATCTTCATGATAGACACGTGTAGTTTTGAAAGGTATACCGTCATCATTTATAATTCCAAGGGTTTCTTATGGTCTGATTATAACGATTGTAAATATTGTTAAACTTATGGAGCCATTTTAAAAGCCAACATGTTGATTTTAAAATGAAGAAAAATCTACATTACTGTGCAAGATTTAAAAAATATATATATATATTCCAAAGCACACTGTAGGGTTTGTGTGAAAATAAAACTATGATTTTAATTACTACAAATTCCAAATCTTAGCCTCCATGGTTTTAATAAGTGAAAAAACAAACCATGGTGGTCATTCCCTAGTCCTTTTCTCAGTGTGCTTTCACTGAATATTCGTCATTGTAATGTGCCTGCAGGAATCCACTGTGATAATGTGTGCCCACAAGGCTTCTGGGGATCCAACTGTTCAGTCAGCTGCTCCTGTCAGAATGGAGGATCCTGCTCTCCTGAGGACGGCACCTGTGTGTGTGCACCTGGATACAGAGGGACCTCCTGCAAAAGAAGTGAGCTCTTTTCTTTTTCTTTCAGTAACCTCTCTCCATGAGAATGTTTTTGAAGCTTGGGCACAAGCCTGAGACTCTGCCACAGTACTGACCTTGTTGTGATCTTTGAAGATGTGTTGAAGGGCAGAGGAAGCTGAAGAGAACCACTCATGTGTCTGTTGTAACTGTTCAAGTAGAAACCCTTCATCATGGCTATCACTTAATCATGCTATCTTTTCTCAGACAGTTCCACACACACACACACACACACACACCCAAGATAGACACTGTCATACTGTCATACAAACATATACACTGGTCACCCTTCAAACCTGTCCTCAACAACAAACTCACAGTGGGAGATTCGCAGTCCTCGCCCAAGGCTCATCAGAGGGTGTTCTCACTGGGAGTGCTAGTTCTAGTTTCTGAGCGAGGTCTGTCTGAAGCCGCTCTCAAGTGATGAGCTCACTGATTGGGAGTGAAATTCACAGTCACAAACCTGTAAACATCAATTTCAATGAAACGTGAGAGGGACTAAAACAAGCTGTGTCTGCCTGTGTTTGTTTGAGTGTGAATGGAAATGATTACTCCCCCAAATTCAATGTTTACACAGATAATATCGCCATCAGACGAAAACCTTCTAACTGCTTCTATATTGTTTGTCCTGTTTAAACTTTAATTGATGAATTACATGTTTCTCTGGAAGATGATGGAGGTGTATCAAGCTCAGATTTAAAAGTACTATTATGTATGAGTTCTACTTTAGAAGATTTTAAAAAATGGCTTTCAAGTATCAGTACAATAGTCGTCAGCCTATTACAAAGCAGTGGTGACTGCTGGGCTTTGAAACATGGGAAGTTCATCATACGGCTCCATCATAGTTATTGTATTATAACAACACAATGAAAAACAAGTGGTGCCGGGCACAACAAACCCCACTCTTCACATGTATTTTAACTTATTTTGGCATCGACCCATCTGATATCATCATGTATGTGTGTGTGTCAGCATGTCAATTACCTCTATATATGTGCAAAGGTAATAGTTAATTGAAACTAAATCTTTAAAAAAAATTTTTACAGACATTTCAAATTATGCCACTTATGAGTAAATGGGAGAAAAAAAATTTGTTTAAAAAATGTATGAAAAATTTGAACTTTGACCTACTTCCCACAAAAAATAACCACATAAACCCAATTTGTTATAAATTCAGTAGACAGTTTTGCTGCTACAGACCCATTGTATGAAAAAGGGGAAAAAACCTTTTTAAAAATTAATTTAAGTAATTGAACTTTGACCTACTTTTCCCAAAATGTAATCAGATCTCTTGTGAATCACCAGCTATCTATAAATCTAATCTGGTATGAATGTCAACAATAGTTTTGCTGTTAGTGTTAAAAATCAAACAAACCGAACCAAAAGCAATATCCTATGACCCCCCTTCAGGAGGCAAGGTAATAACAGCAATGCTTATTAGCTCCACCAAGGAGGTTATGTTTTTGCCAGTTTGTCTGTCTGTCTGTTAGTTAGCAAGTTTGCTCAAAAAGTTATGGACGGATCTTGATGAAAATTTCATGACGTGTTGGAGGTGTCACAAGGAACAAATTATTAGATTTTAGTGCAGATCCGGAAGAGGTCCTGGATTCTGGATCACTTTGAAATGTATTCTCTACAGCAATACACACTTGGAGGTTTATGACAGGACCCTTTTTCTCTTCTGGTGATGTAGTCATGGCACTTTGGCAAATGACCTCTTTTACTATTATCTGCATGGACCTGAGCTCCATCATGCTCTGATGCTGATATGTTTCAGTATCACTGTCAATCAAAACCTGACCTGCCTACTGACCCATTTACCCCCAGAGACGTTGAATGTCCATGGGCGAGTTTTGGGTGGGATGATTTTAGTCATTTAGCCAATGACCACCATACTTCTTTGCAGGGAAAAAAAATGCTCGGTGCAGCTTCATAGACAATGTCAAGCATCAATGAGGAATTCAACAGTGCAGTGTACGAATATGAGAATCTATCAGGGAATTTGCATCAGAAAGCAAACAATAAACGGTTGACCAGAACGACATATCCATAAAATTAAGAATGTGTTTACACTGTTTTAAGGTAGATGTAATTTGTATCTTTATTTTAAATTTAATAGTGTTCTTCTGTCCATTCAAGCTTCCCTTGCTGTCTTAAAGCAATCACCTGTGTTACAAAGATGCATACTGAATTTATTCAATTAAATTATGTCAGTTAAAATATGTAGGTGAGTTGAAATTAAAAAACAATTTAAAACATCTTACAGAGTCAAAGAAAGCAACAAAATTATATATATATATATATATATATATATATGTTTGTCAGCAACTTTACACAAAAACTACCAAACCAATTTCCATGAAACTTTCAGGGAACATGCGAGGTAGTTGACAATGAATGTCATTACAATTTGGTGAAGGTAGGTCAAAGGTCAAGGTGACCAAAAATGTGTTATCGAGGGATAGGTCAAATCGGGTAAAACATTTGTGAAGGGCGGTGTTTGTTGTGCCTGGCACCACTTGTTACATTTTTGCATTCATGTTTTATCATGGATGTTTTATATCTAAACAGAGCCAAGATAACAGTGCTATAATGTACATTATTGGCTGCTGTTGCAGATGAACACTCTTAGACAGCAGTGTTATTTTGTTCATCTCTGAGTTTGTGCTTGAAGGGTAAAAAACATGATGATACAGTGCTGCCGATGATTCAGAGAGTGATACAGTCTGTGGATGCATCATGTGCATTAGTGGTTTTAATAGGATGAGTGTGTTCTTGATTGTCTGAAATATCAATCAGACATATTGATATTTTTAACATATTATGAACTAAAAAGTCCAGACAAAGCCACACTTTTGGCCAAACACAAAACTGCTTATTTGTCAAAATAAAATAGATATTTTTGAACATTTCTATCAGAATTGTTATATTTAAATAGGCATTGCCCCAAATTACTGTGCAATAATTTAGCTGTGTTGAAGTTAATGTATATTTTTAATACAACCTGAAGTCTTTTTATGTAAGTGTAATTATGTTTAAACTACATGTGAATAGCCTGGTATAGTTCACCTCCTTTCAATAAAACAGTATTATTAACACTTACTTGTTTTTCTTGACATTTATAGATCATCAAGCTACTCTCAAGACTTTACATAAAACAGACTTTCACGATTCTCTTAACTCTTTTACTATTCCATCTCTGGCAGCAGATGAAATGGGAAGGATTACAATAAAGTCAGACTTCTCTGCTCTCTGTCTCCCATTGCTCCCTCTCCTTGTCTATTCTGCTTTAATACTACCGGCCTTGATTTTTTTTTTTTTTTAGTACTCCCTTGATCACTCCTGTCATGCCCTGTTTCTTTATTATATACCTCTTGTTCCATCCACGTTGTTGACTGAATCCCTCTCGTATTCCTGCCATGCTCTGCGGGCTGCAGTTTGC
The DNA here is from genome assembly GCA_020466265.1 of Siphamia tubifer. Taxonomy (NCBI): domain Eukaryota; kingdom Metazoa; phylum Chordata; class Actinopteri; order Kurtiformes; family Apogonidae; genus Siphamia; species Siphamia tubifer. The sequence goes on along the minus strand of CM035788.1, from coordinate 22,985,209 downwards.
TCTCCAGGGTTCTACGGGCACCGCTGCAGCCAGTCGTGCCCACAGTGTGTGCACAGCATTGGGTCGTGTCATCATGTCACGGGCCACTGTGAATGTCTGTCCGGCTTCTCTGGCTCCTTGTGCAACCAAGGCAAGTAGTTTTTTTACATCCCTTTAACCTTTTTTTTTTTTTTTTTTTTTACCTTTTCACTTACTACAACACATTCACTTTGCAGTTCTAGTCATTGCATTTTGAAAAGGGTACATAAAGTTTATATACATGACCTGACATTTTGTGTAGACAGGAACTAAAAAAAAAAAAAAAAAAAAATCTGCAGGGGAGTAATACAGTAAAGTTGATTCAGTGTTTAACCCTTTGATGCATACTGGTCACTACATTGGACAGTTCTTCTATAGTTGTTCTCTTATATATTTATAGGTTTTGTTGTTTTAGTTCCATATCAGTCAGTTCATATCGTTACTGTAACTTGGCTTTTCTTAATACCTGACCTGCACGAACATGTTTATGTGTAAATCAATAGCTTTTTGTTACTTGACTGTAATTAACAGTCTCTTCTTGAATAAAAACTGCATCAAAAATGTTTTATATCATAGTGTTCTGATATTGCATTTTAAATACATGTTTCTTTGCTCCAAAGCTTAAAAGCACCTTGTCGAGTTGAGTGGGTATTTTTGTAACTCCATAAAAAATAGGTTAATTAAAAAGATTTCAGTCACATTGCTTTTTTTCATGCCTAAAGAGGAATAAAAACACTTAGGAGGAGAAAAAATCTTGACTAAGGTTCTCATAATTAATGCATAAAAGGGTTAAAATAGTCATGGTTTGATCCTGTAATCCTGTAATTGAGATACAAAGGACAATTTGTATCTCAAAGAAATTATTGTTTAGATATCTGTATTTTTACTTTCCATTCACTCTGTACTTAATAGCATTAATATAATTAATACCAGGTGTCTCTCCAACTTTAAGTCTTAAGTTTCAGTGATGTCTCATAACTTTGCATTCTAGACCAATAAGGACAACCCCCCCCAAAAAAAGAAGCTGTATACAAAGAGACAAAGAAGCAGCACATGTTCATGTCTGTTGTCTCTGTTAAATCTATGCAACACAGACAAACTTTTATTTTTGTTTCCACCACAATGTTATCTTAATCACCAATCATTTGCATGCCAAAACTGCACCGCGGACATGACTGCATTCAATTTCGTTGTTCACTGAACCTGTTTTATGAAACAATGACAAATAAAGTCTAAGTCTAAGTAAGTCTAAGTCTAAGTCTAACTCAAAATATCAGTAAATTACTTTCTTTATGTTCTTTTGTCTCTCACTATCTTACATTTCTCTTTTTTTTTAATTTTAACCTTAAGTGTATTTGATAATGATTTTCACAAAAACATCATGCCAATTATTTAAATTATAATAGATATTATATTATAGATTTTACATGTGTTACTTGTGGCAAGGCATGTTAATTCATTTCAGGTGTATTAAAGACAATGAATTAATTAAACATATCTGTGGTGCAGGCTCTTGCTGCGACACCTCAGTCGGTTCCTTGTTATGGAACAGAACTGGGAAAATGAATTTCCCCTCTGGGACAATAAATCATGAATCTGAATCTGACTCCATATAAGATTACCACATATTCATCTATATGTGTTTTATTTAAATATTTTAAATGAACCTTTGTTTTATTTATGTCAGAAGTTGTTATTTAACAGTAACATTTGAGCCAATATTAACTAATGCATCTCTGTGTCAATGGTTTCTCATTTGCCACAAATTGCAGTGAATGTCTGTTCTCGGTCATAATGTTGAAACAAAATGATTACAAATATACTGTAGACTATACTTATAATAATTCACAATCAATTTTTCTACATACAAATTAAAGAAAAGCAGTAGGGAAGTTCTGAATTCTCTTTCATGGCTTTGAGCAATGTCTTACAAATAAAAGTTTAATAGGTTAGTTGAAGGAAGAAAAAAAAAAAAAAAAACGAACACCAGTCCTAATTTGTCTGGTCTGTAATTACTAGTGAACAGGCGTTAGGCCACAAGGGATGAAGGTGGCCAACAACATGTACATTCTCTTCTCTGTTGGCGTCCTCGCTTGTCCTCTGTCCAGCACACAAAGTCCCAGCCTAATGAAGCTCTCCTGGTGTGTTGAGGCTTGAATCCCCAGAAGCGGTATGGGGGAGCCAACCTCATGGCCTAATGACAACCTGCTTGAAGAAGCTTAAAAGAGCTCTCAAGAAGAGGGGAAAGCCAGTTGAAATGTAATCATTAAAATCACCCCACATGAAAATGAGTTAGACCCATTTCTTTCACAGCCAGCTGCCTTATCTGATATTTCTAATGCTGGGCTATTCTCTTTATATGAGACCTTTGATGTATCTGCTGGTGCTGCATCTCGCTTATTCTGATGGTTAGATACACCTTGGTTCAATTTGTTCCACCGTCCAACAGGAAAACACAATGGAGGTATCATTGGAAATGACATCTTTTATTGAAGAGTGCCGGAGAGCAGTGAAATATTAATTTCATAAAAAATGTATACAGTGGTCTGTGTACATGGTCTATTTTAATTTTGTGGCACATCAGTCATGCCACTCTGGTGAATAGAAATGGGGCAGTCATGCCACTGGAGGCAGTGATTGACTTCTCCTTTTGTCTAAACAGATCACTTCACTTTGTGTCCACTTAAATAAAACAATATCATCCATTAGAGATATTTACACAGCCTTTCAGAGAATTAGTTTGTACAAATGTGCTTACAATAATCTGCCCAAGTTTGTCACAATGTTAATGGATTTTGCCAATCTTTGTATGCACTTGAAAATATTCAAATCAGTATTGTTTTGCAAGGAGGTTTGTTCTGGGCATTTTGCAGTTTGTCCAAGCGGTAGATATGGGAGGGCTTGTGCCGAGATCTGCCTCTGCACCAACAACGGCACCTGCAACCCCATCGACGGCTCCTGCCAATGCTTCCCAGGTTGGATAGGAGACGATTGCTCTCAGGGTATGGCTCCTTTCCTTCCTTCCTTCAATGTTTAATTTGCTCATTTCCTCTGTTTCCCCCCCTCTCATTGTCTGTTTCCACTCCTAATTTCTCTCTCACATTTACCTTCGTCCACATTAATCATTTTCATGACCCTACACATTCCAAGAAGTACCCTCGGCTCCAGCTGATGTAAAACACATAGCTTGCTTAAATGATTGTTGTAATGCATTATGCTCTTTGATTTACAGCACTGTAGGCCAAAGATCATTAGTAGAGCTTTGAGCTGTCATGCCCTGGGAAATTGATGTGTGGTATTTTATTGCATTAACTACTTAAAGTAAAATAAGTTATGATCACAAAGATGTCATTTTATTAGTATTTTGCTTTGGGTTATTCAATCTGACACATTCATCTCCTCTACATAAAAGTTATGGCCTGGGTCAAATATATTGGGTCAACATATTTGCTCTCAGCTCCATGTTTTCATGTATTTAACATAGAGGATGGTGTGTCCATAAGCCTGACTGTGTCTCTGGCGTCTGCAGCATGTCCCTCTGGGCACTGGGGCCCTGATTGTCTCAACTCGTGTAACTGTCACAACGGAGCCCAGTGCAGTGCCTACGATGGGGAGTGCAGGTGCAGCCCTGGCTGGACTGGACTCTACTGCACACAGCGTGAGTCTCTCCCATACAGTTAGTAGATATACAGTGGCATCTACTGGCAGGTCTACAGAACTGCAAGCAATTAAGTAAGAAAAAGAAAAGTTGTTTTTCTGAAACAACTGGGAAACTTAATGACATGACATTCATTTACAGGTTTTCAGGGAAAGCAACATCAGAATCAACAGCCTCTTCATCCATTTACTCATTATGCATTCCAGTCACTCATGCAGGGAAAGTGCAGATCATTAACATCACTCCTCTAATTTGAATTCTATTATCTGTCACCCCAAGGGTTTTCAGGGGTTCTTTAGTGTCATGTTCCTGGGATTATGCATGGATTTTTTTCCCCCCGCATATAGATTGTTACTCTTTCCAGTTTTCTCGTTTTCTTTCACCTCTTTCTAATGTTAACAGCACAGCCATATTTCTTGCCGAAGCAGGAACCATTTCATTTTCATTCATTCACATTGTCCCTTATTGTGTATGCTGCAGAGCTATTGAGCAGAATTGATTTTCCTGTTCCCCTGCAATATGACCTTGACTCTTTACGTTGTCTTCCCTTCTCTTTGTCTCCCCACTCCTCCCACCCCAATATTTTATACTTCTCTGTCCCAGGTTGTCCTTCAGGTTTCTATGGCAGGGACTGTTCTGAAGTCTGTCGCTGCCAGAACGGAGCAGACTGTGACCACATCACTGGCCAGTGTGCCTGTCGAACAGGCTTCATTGGGACAAGCTGTGAGCAGAGTTGAGTAGGCCCAGTGCATTTTAGCTGACCAAAATTATCCTGTAGATGAGTGTGGTGGTGGTGGTGTGTGTTCTATAAACACTTTGGCTCCCACTCTCTAAGTGCTTTAATTTTGATGGATTTAGTAATGCACCTCTCTCCTATGCAGAGTGTCCTGCTGGTACATTTGGATATGGTTGCCAGCAGCTGTGTGAGTGCCTCAACAATGCAACCTGTGACTATGTGACTGGAACATGCTACTGCAGCCCTGGTTATAAAGGCATCCGTTGTGATCAAGGTGAGAGGTGATAGTGAGGATTGAGCGTTTCCACTGTATTATCTCTACTCCGCAGATGTGTACACAATGTTTAAAAATCCACTCTGTGTCTTCTCTGTAGCAGCTCTGATGATGGAAGAGCTGAACCCCTACACCAAGATTAGTCCAGCACGAGGCTCCGAGCGCCAGTCTGCAGGAGCTGTCATGGGCATCATCTTTCTCCTCCTCATCATCATGGCCATGCTCAGTTTGTTTGTCTGGTACAGACAGAGGCAGAGGGATAAGGGCCATGAGATCCAGCCCAGTGTGTCCTATACGCAAGCAATGCACATCACCAACACTGACTATTCCCTGTCTGGTAAGATGTTGTTGAAACTGATATTCAATGGTAGACATACAGTAGAAATGTAGAAATACGCACTTTTTAAAAGATGAGTTTCCTATACTATAGAGAATTATATGGAATGTATAGTCATTTTCAAATCTCTTCTAAGTACAGAAAAAAGAAAAGAGGGTATGGAAATATTTGTGTCTAAAGACTATTTCTCCCGTTCTGTTTCTTTTGCATAAAAAAATCACGACACAAATTCTTTACTCAAGTAGAGTAAGAGATATAATACTTTATATATTCTATATAATATATAGAATTGGAAAAAGTACAAGTGCTACTATAGAAGCACTAACAATCCATTTTGAAGGACATTACTACTGGTGGAGTTAACTGAACCAAAGATGATTAAACCGTTCCATCTTCAAATAAAATAAAATAAAAAACAATATACTGACAATAATGAGAATTATCTTTGCTCCAGTGAGCAAATCAATTTTCTGTGTCGGCAAAAGAACTTGAAACACAGTGAGCCATTTTCTCTGTGGTTCAGTCTCTTAGCCGTGTCTGTTTTGTTTCTGTCATGGTATTGTGTTGGTGGTTTGTTGTGAATTGATTAGTATTCACTACAATACCTAAATAACCTCCTAGCATTTTTGTGAGATAGCTAGAAATGTAAGTTGTATGCTAACCATTAAAACTTAAATCCATTAGCTATATATAGTCAGAAGACGAATAAAGTCTGAAGAATGTACCGAGAAGTCTAAAAATATGAGTTTGGAAAAGTATGTGATTGAAAGTCACCTGTAAATGAACTTTTATTGTCAATATTCAATTTCAAACCTTTTAATCTGTTGTGTAAATCCTCAGAATGTGGCAGCACTGTAGCGATGAGGTCCAGTGCTGCTGAGGTTAATCAGAGCCAGAGCAGCACCAACACCGGCCAGTGCTTCTCCAACCCCAGCTACCACACTGTGGCCCAGTGCAATGTTGTCTCAACCATCTCCAGCAACCTGGATGGCACTCTGACCCTCAAAGTATGGATACTTTCCACATGTATTCACAAAAAGAGAAGAAATCGTTGAACTTTCCAAACCTCTGCTGTAGTGCAAAAGCAACACCAAACTGTGCTCTTCTTTTCCCAGTCAAGCACCTTGAAAAGCAGAAATGGCTCTGAATGGAGAGCATACTGCAATCTCAATGACCTAGGTCAGTGTCTCTTGCTCTTATCGTGACACACCACATGCATTTTGAGTTCTGACTTTGTACAATTGACATTTGAAGGGCAGTCGCACATGCGGCGCTTGTAGAAACTTCACATTGGCACTATTCTGGACACATCACACCTGCTGTGAATGAAGATGAACTGGGGGTTTCTAGTTAGACATAACCTTTGCTCTGATTATGAAAAGATATGTGAGTAGAACAGAAAAAGTAGCGCAGTGGAGGTGAATAGGGGTCACAGTGTGCTCATTAGCGGTCCTTCACTTCACAAATTCCTCTATGATGAAAATACAGAATCAAATACAGCAGTTATATTCTGTCAATTATAGAACACTTGGACTGCTAAAACATTTATTTAAATAAAGATTATTATCTCATTGAGATATATTGATTGGGAGAATGAAATAAAGCTGATAGATAGGGGTGTGACGAGATGTAATTTGGCGAGATTGGTCGTCGCGTTAAAATTCTGTCTCGCAAGATTTGTTATCCAGCAGCAGCCAGAATGATGTAGGAAAATACAGGTATTACTATTGAAGATGCCCCCTCCACTTTCAAATTGTTTATTTTGGCAGTGTTTTTGGTTCCTTCAGAAATGATAAATGGCAAGAGAGTGACCGATAAGACACGGACAAAATGCAGACACTGTATGCACATATTGGGGTACAGCGCGGCTAATACGAGTACAATGCAAAGACATTTCCAGCAGCACCACAGCTCAGTATTCAAACCAACAAGTGCACCTGCCAAGAAAACACCAACAAACCACACAACGCTGACAAACACATTCGGACCTCAACTTCCACAGTCAAGCACCAGATTTGATTTTGAAAAAAGGAGAAATATATAACTTTATTTTATTTTAACTTTTATAACATTTTATTTTAGTTTCAATTTGTAGAAGAAGAAGTTCATTAAAAGGAAGAAGTTAATTAAAAGTTACCACTTCCAGAGTTATAAAATCCATGTGCACCTCAGTTAAATAAAAGTCGGTTCATTCATATAATTTGTAATTTATTTTTCTTAAAATCTCATCTTGTCTCGATCTTGTGAACCCAATCTCATGTCTTGTCTCGTCTCATGAGCTGAGTGTCTTGTCACACCCCTACTGATAGAACATTTTACAGACCACTAGCAATACCAGAATTTACCATATATAAGGGCTATTGGCTAATAAAAGGGTTTTCAACTCTTGTTGATTTTAGGTGAAATACAAACACAAAAGATAAAAATTGTTCCCAGTTTGATTTTCTATGGTAAGTTTACTGTTCAATAAAATATTAAGGAGGAAATGTTGAGTTTGATATGTAATTGAATTTATTCAGTTGTTTATGTCATTGATGTAAATGTTTTATTCCTTTGTTTTGGTTCTAATTAAGTGTTAAAGAAATACATCAGTATATTTTATACATGCATAATGTATTTTCAGTGTAAAAATATTTAATGGGATGGGTGAATAGTGTTTTAAAGCTATAGTGAGAACTCTTCATATACAGTATACTGAAAAATATGAGATTTTAGAAGAGCTTGGCTTAATCAGCATTGTGTGTCATCTCCTATAGTCGTTGGTTTGGGTGAAATAGACATTTACCGACATGTAGATGTTCAGCACTATAGCTTTAAGTCTGCAATTGGTTGACTTCTATTGTGCGTGGGGTTTTTTAGACATACTTTGCAAATTTTGGTCTGCCGCTTATTTTATGTCATGCTTGACTTCATTGTTATAAAGGTATCCTGAAGAGTACTTTTCCAATTTTTGTTAAAGCCTCCAGCAGATCCATCATGATGACAAGTCCCTCTCAAATAAATCTTGTACAGTATATGCTTTCTGATGTGAAGTAATAGATCGATGTACCCATCAAATGCCACGCAAGCTTAATACCATGGTGGTGTTGTTTCGGACAAATCCATTTATGACTACAGTTGATTATGTAAGCTTGTAAGCCTCAGGGGAATATGATAGTAAGCTTCATATTCTGGTAAAATGTACGTCACAGAGACATTTTGCATCAATCTTCACGTATGAATAATATGACAAAATATGCGGAGTTTGACCTAATGTTTTGATATTTGTTACAGATGTTCAACAGGGAGAAACGCAGACACAGAGGGGCTCCAGAAAAGGTCATTAATACATAATATCATTGTGTGTGTTTAAATATGGTGTGTGTGTGTGCGTGTGTGTGTGTGTGGACACGTACTACATGAGGAATAAAGTGTAGCTTTATCAGCATCAGTAATACAAAATTATTTTATGCACAACAGCCTCTGTATCAGTTTTCCCATTTGGTTGCAGTTCCCCTCTGAGAGTACTATTTCTCTGACCCAAAATTCTATATCCTTAAATTCTCCATGATTTATGTGAAAACTCGCTGCACTTTGGACCAGATCACGGTGGGCTGAGGTTTTGTTCCAATGGTAATTGCTCTCTATGGCTCAGTGCCCGATACGTCATTTTGTCTCCCACACTGTGCAGTTGGTGGTGAATGTGGGGGACCCAGGGGTGTGAAAAGTGGTCTGAAGGAGCTCTGCTGCGGTCTCTAATGAGGCCTCTTATCAGGCTGATGAGACTGTTATAGATGAGATGAGCCTTCCACCGTCTCCCCTTTGTACTCTGATTACTATATACCCCCATTAGTCACCTGTCGGAGACAAAAGAAGTACAACTTCTGAATGGCAATGAATTTCTTTGTCATTCTTAAGACCACACATTAATGTATATGTAAATGTTAGTTGTAATATCAGTAGTGTGGTTTTGATAACAGGGCTATGAATCAATCTTTTTAGCTTTGTTGATTCTGAATAAGTCCTTGTCTCACTCTGCTGCAGATTACATCAAGAGCTCCATGTGCAGCAACAGCTCCTGCTCCCTGAATAGTGAGAATCCATACGCCACCATTAGAGACCCACCAGGGCTGACTTGCAAGCACACAGAGAGTAGCTATGTGGAGATGAAGTCCCCCTCCCACCGTGAAGTGCCCTTTGGAGGCACTGCCACCCTCCTGGGCAGTGCAAGCAGGAATGTCTATGATGTTGGTGAGTGTGTTGTTGCGCTGGTGTGTGGGGCTCAATGGGGTCCTGCTGCTTATGGCCTGTCTGGTCATGTCCCATGCTGTGAGCCTGTACAGACTTTGTAAGTCTTGATAAGAGGAAATGTGAGCTGCTTTTGTATTGCATGCCCCTTACTATACTGCTTTTCCTTCAGCCTGTACCTACCTTTCTTCAGCTTCAGCATTCCTTGGTGGTAGAAGGAGTAAAGTAAATAATTGAAAGTACGCCACATTTTGAACACATTTTTTAACCAAACCCTAAAATGCTGTAAATGCATACTGTTTGGTGGTATAATTGCACAGTGCATCATATTGTGTAAGATTGTCACAAGATTGCACCATCTCACTCTCTGAAGTGTTAACTTTTCATGAGAAACATAACTGTTTTGAGCTTGATTATGCATTTTCCATATAATTAAAGTGGATTAAAAAAGGATTTATTTAAGTAAGAATGCTTGCCCTCAGTTTATTACAAATTTGCATAACCAGTATTACTTTTTTGTATCCAATCTTTACAAATACCCACTTGAGCTGTGGTAATCTGATTGTGATCACATTCACTCTATTTGATTTTGAGAAAATAAGAATATAACGTGTTTGCTTGAGTTATATTTTGAAGGCTTATATTGGATATTGTTCTAATATTTTATTATAATTATTTTACTTTAAACCTTTGAGCAGATGAAGAGTTAACTAAAAAATTATATGCATTATATACATTCCAAATAATTATTTATGTATTTCTTTGATTGCTGGCAATCACTGTCAACCTGATTTTAAAAAATTTTAAAAATTGGAGAAAAATGGTTTTCAATGAACAGGAAATGACTGAAAATGCACTGAAACTGAAAGGCAGCTAAAGCCGTTAAGGACATTCATAAAATGAAAATAATTGAATTACATTTGTACTTAAGTGTAATTATGTGGATACATGTTATATTCCACCAATGGTGTTTTTTATACCTCTCCTTTTTTCCTTTTCCCGTCTTTTCCAAATGATCACAGAGCCAACGGTGAGCATTCTGCAGGGACCCAACGGAATGGCCACCGGCTTCTCTCAGAGCCCTTATGACCTTCCCCGCACCAGCCATATCCCCAGCCACTACGACATACTGCCCATGCGCCACAGCCCTACACACACACCTCCACCGCCTCCAGAAAGCCCCAGCTCCCTGCTCTAGACCACACACACACCCTGACAGAGCACCTGGGGCCTGTAAAGTTCAACCAACTTGGTGGCCTGTCTTCTGTCTCTGTGTGTTGAATTAGATACTGAAATGTTAAGGTGGAGGGACAGCCACAGCTCCTCTGGACCCTCTCTTTGGCTCCCTCTCTCACACTCTTTCTGCATTGATGAAGGAGGGAGGGGAGGAAAGAAAGAGTGTACCACACACCAGCGACCATTCACCTGTTTTATTTTCCTATATAACTGATCAAACTGCTGCCTGCCTGGCCTATTTATGGACCTTCTGAAGTGGAACCTAACGAATCCATACAGTGCAAAGGGTTGCACACATGGATTGGGTGGCCATATTATTTACAGAGAAAAACTGTCCTTATTTGTTTTTAGCCCATGATATAAGCTTACAATTCAAGGGCAGCCAAGTGTTTATAATATCCACTGAACAGAGAGGTAATTTTCTCTATAGGGAGTTAGGTATAATAAGCCTGGATATGTCAAACCAGGCAAACATTTATTATATACTGATATCAGAGTTTATGGTTTGTCCTTGTGTGCTGCAGCTGTACAATACAGCTGAGATGAAGTATTATTGTGAGTGGTGAAAAAATGTGCAGTTAAAGGCAGAACATGGAAACATAGCAAGTCTAAATGATGAAGCATGGATAAATAGTAAAATAATGTAACAGTCTTTAGTTCACTGTTATCCAGTAAAGGTCACACAGATAATACTAGTGATCCCAGTCTGTTACAAAAGAGATTTGTCTGCTTTTTAGTGTAAATGAGGCCACAGACTGCCAGTGAATCTGGATTTGTGTCCAGGTCAGTAGAGTTCATGCACTGTTGCATTAATGAGATATACATGCACACAGCAGGCCTCAACTATGGATTTTCCCCCACTCAGATGAAATAATCTGATTTTGTGTTGTTTTCTATGTGAAATAATTTTTCTTGCAAATGTCTTAGTTTACATTTTTGAAATATTGGGTGTTAAGAAGGGATTGCTTTAACTTTTATGTTTTGTATTTAAGAATATATTTGCTTTATTTATTAATTTATATTAGTGATGGTGACTTTTATCAGCGTGACACTAGAATAAAAAAAAAAAAACAACAACAAAAAAAAAAGATGAGCATGATCAGATAATGGATACCCACTGATGTAGATAACACAGTTTATTATGTGATATGATCAGTGTCATTTTGTGAACCATTTTTGAAAATACTTAAATTGTTATTTATCTCTCACTCTTCTTCTCTCTCTGTCAAAATGTAAATTCAGATAAGGTTTCATCTGACCAAGACAAATACCCTGTGCAGAAATCACAAAGGGAACCATGTGTAAAAACTCCATTTATAAAATATTTTATGTTTGTATCCGGCTAATTAGCTTCTTAATTTATTGAACTAATATTATTCATTCACTATGTGAATTCCATTTCACCCTCTGTAGAAGCAATAACATGTTGACAATCGATGCCCAGACAGCATTTCATTAGTGCTGGACATTATGCCATTTTTGACTGGTGTGTTTGACAGTGGATCATATTTTATGTGACTGTTTTTGCTCTAAGGAAGGTATTTCCACTTGCTGTCATATCAATGCTGCTTGTTGTTTTGGTAAATAAGTTTCAAATTAAAAGCCTATTCTGCCATCAGAAACTTGTTTTAGTCAGGTTAATACCTTGAATAGACAGAAAGGGAAATGAGCCAACATTTTTTTGTGTCAGGTAGGGTATTAGACAAAACGTGTTGGCCTTCATCTGTTGCTTTTGATAGTGAAATGTCATGACAGGCAAGTTCAAGTGTTGACAGGAATGTTTGATGTTGTTGTGTGAATGATTCCCCAGTAACAAACAAATAAGAAATGTTAATTGTGTTTGTTACTGGCTGCTCCTGACCTACTTCTGCCAAGTGTCAGTGCTATCAAGAGTCAATTGGTGGGGAAATTAGAGCCATGCTTAGTTTTGTAAACATTTTCCAGTTAAGGGGTAAAGACATTTAGTGCATTTATTCTAAATAGGCTTCATGCTGCTACAGTGCACTATCACGCTGTACATGTACTGCATTTTTATGCTTTCAGTCACATTTCACAATTACAGATTTAATGGCATTTCAGGAATAGAACCATTTCTACAACTTTTTAATAATTTCACTTTTTTGCAAATGTGTTAACATATGTGGGTATTATTCTGGTGAATCATTATTCATTTTTTAAAAATGCATGTATTGTGTGTTTTAAATATGAGTGGAAATTCAATGTAAGAGGGTTATGCACATAGATAAGACACCAAAGAAACAAAAACAGAGTATTATCTATTGAGTATACTGTATGTTGTATTGGTTCAGTTTAGCATTTTCTGCAGAATTACACATTACTGGTTGTGACCTGTGACACTGAATGGTTACTAGAATTTGACTAGGCTTCTTAAGTTGTATATTTTAAGATTCAAACACAAAATTCTGATTGAAAATGTGTATATCATAAAACAAATGTATTTTAATGTAATATTGAAGATAAATTATCCACACAAGAGGTGTAACTGTTCAGGAATCTAGATGGGTGACAAACTAAAACAAAAATCTAATTAAATAAGAGTGGAAACATAATGAATGCAGATGCTTCCACACGGATACACAGCATGATATAATTGAACAATCAACATCCAATCATACTCTGTAGTATGTATAACATACTAAGCAGGACCAGTGGATTCCAATGACAAGAGAAAGATTGGATAAGATTTAAGTTCCTTTGAAGGTTGTTGGGACACTGTTCAACTCAACTGGCTATTGTTTCCATAAGAATGATGACTGAAGTGACATCATCTGGAGTAAAGGCATCAGTGAACAGAACCTGAAACAGAGAGTCCATTTGATGACCATGATGGTTATGCATTAATGCAATAAGTGAGGAAAATCATATGAGCAAAATACAGTTGTGGGAAAAAAAATATTAGAGCAACAAAATTAATCAAAAACAATGATTATTGCAATCAAATGTTAACTCGTGTGTATCATGTGGCTAAAACATGCAAGAAAAGAAAACATGGATTGTCTAAAAGCATTGATCTTGTCAGCACAATGCTGTAGCTATTGATGTAAGAACTAAAGTGATTTTTTTTTTTCAAGACAACATAGAAAATGAATAGATATCAGCTCTGAAATTCCACTCTTGAGCTAGTTTTGTTGTTACTATAAAAGTACCTTTAGTTGGACCAGTCCTTAAGTTAAAATGAACGAGAAATTGAAGAAAACAAGGGTGGTGTAATAGTTTTTTCCATGACCGTATCATCATCATCATCATGTTTATTTCAAACCTGCTACCACATTTTATACATAACAAATGACAACTGGTCGAAAAAGAGCAGATTGTTTGAAAAGAAGATGAAAGAAGAATTGCTTTTAAATTCCACCCCTTCACACCACACAGGCCATCTTAAAATATCTCACTACATCAATACAAAACATTACAGAACAACATATAACATTACAATAACACATCCTCACAAGAGGGAAACAGACTGAGCCGAACATACTGACCCCATACCCACTTGCCCTAATGGCACCCACACTGTTGAGAGCATCAATGTCACTGTCTCTCTTTCAAGTACTTCTCCATTATTTGTTTTTAAACTGAAATGTTTTCTCTATTTTTTCTTTCATCTGCTAAACTGCTAAACTAACTCCAAAGTACTACTCCCCTTCCTGAGATGCATTGATTTTAAAGTAGTTCTGACCTTTGGTTGGTACAATTGATTAATACCTCGAAGGTTGAATTTATGTAGAGGATCTTGTTTTTAAATCATTTTTGGATATTAAATGGAAAACTTTTTTTGATACTCTGAGCATGAATTGTGCTCTTCTGTAGCCCACCAGATATATTAGTTTTAAGTCTAGTGATTGGAGAATTAACTACAGATGTCAATGTAGATCATGATCAGACTGACAACAAGAGCAATCTGTCCACAGCTACAATCATGAATGCACATGTAATAATAATAATAATAATAATAATAATAATAATAATAATTAATTACATTTCTATTAGGGCTGGGATGATATGCTTTACGTCGATTCTTTTAAGATTTTTTTGGGTGCCGATTTGATTTAAATTGCGATTCTTCGATATTCGATATCCTTCGATATCCCAATTTTTCACTTGCCTTTTAACACCAGACCACTTGAAAAAGCTGAATGATGATGCCTAAAGATCATATCAGGAGCCATATTTCCCCAACAAATGCACATCATATGTGAGTCAGTTAAGATTTATTCAGCAGTAATATATTTGAACCAGACTTCAGGAAGTAAACTGCTACATTTATCTGCACACAAATAGGACCCTTTAAATTAACATACTTCATAATAAAGTGTACATGTCCAGCTCTGCTCTTCCCTTCTGTTACAAAGCCCACACACTTTAATTGTTGTTGATTGTTTATATTTATTCAGGAACAACTAATTTTCTCTAAGTCGCCTCTGGGCTCTCTGACCACCACCAAACATTTGATTTGATTTTGATTTGATTTGAATGATTTATTTCGAACATGTGCAAAGTGCAACAATAATCAATACAGCAATAATAATAATAACAATGACATGTCCGAAAAGGAGTTCATTCATACATCAGTGACACTGGAGGCAAGGAGGGTGAAGTGTCTTGCCTGAGGACACAACAGACTGACTAGGACAGAGCGGGAATCAAACCGCCAACCCTTTCAGTTAATAGTCAACCCACTCTCCCAACTGAGCCCCGAAGTAAGACATCTGTTTTGGGAAAAAAAACAAGGTGTACAGATATTTGTACATTTTCAACAAGTAATGCATGTGTTTTTGTAAAAAAGGCAGAAGATAGAGGCTTGAATGTTTGACCCCTGCAGTGAGGAGATCTGGAGCCACCTGTTCTGCTGTGAGGTTTATGTTTTGCTGACACATTGAGTCTATTTGTACACGAAAAGGGAGAGATCTCAAAAAAAAAAAAAATCAATCCAAACTCTATCCTTTACCCACTGATGCAACATTTCTGTTGTGATGGGAATGGTCTCTCTTCCAGGATGACAACGCCTCCATCTGCAGGGCATGGGAGGTCGCTGAAAGGTTTGATGAATATGAAATCTATGTCATGTGTTAAGATCTACACAGTCATTAGATCTCAGCTGTTTGAAATACTTATGGGAAATTTTGAATCAATGTGTTAGATTATGTTTTCATCCACTTCCATTAAGGGTGTCATTCCGCTGAAAACCACTTTTCCACGCTCCTTTTGGAATCTGATGGGTCACCCTGAGTTACCAACACATGCTGCCTTTGAAAGTGGTTTTTCACCTCCACTGGCTGCATAACGCATTCACAGAAAACAAGAGGAACAAGGGACCCAGAAAAAGCCGGTCCATCTGACGTCAGATGTACTTTAGCATCACCCACGTGGGGTTAAACCCATCCTCTATTGCAGCAAATCTGAAGTAGCATTAGCATCTACAAGAGAAGACTGTGTCACAGTAGCTGCTGCACAAACTGCACAAAAAATGTCAGATCAAACTGGTTCATGTGCTCTCTGTGGAAATAAAGCCTTGTTTTTTTTTCCCTGTACGTTTTCAGAACAAGCAACAGCATGAAATCTAGCTGGATGTTACTCTGGTAAAGGTAAACACATACATAGAGCGAGAGGGGAGGGGGAGTGTTCCTTTACGCATTCTGAGCCAATCAGATGCCTCGTCACCGTGTCATGAGGAAGTACTGGTAAACTCTGTTTGACCTCAAGTCATTTTTCTACCGTGCAAAAACAGCTTCAAACAAAGCAACCTGGAGATTTTTTTTTTAAATAGAACCAACACACAATGTATTCAATAACAATGGAGAACAGAAATATTAATGAAAAAATGATGAAATGACACCTTTAAAGCACCAAATAAGGGGATATCATTCACAAGAATTACAGCCAACCCCCAGGCAAAGTTCAAAGACTTGTCAAATCAATGTTGATGGACATTGAAGTTTTTCTGGAGGCATGCAGTGGAATAACACCTAAAGTGGTGAGGATGACTGCGATTTCAGAGAAACTGTAGGACTAAACCACAGCAAAAGATCTGTAGTTTTCCCCTCCAGTAGAACATTGCTCCACAGATGATGGACATGCTGGTTAGCTGACAGCAAACCAGCCCAAAGTGATGCCTTACTGAAATGAAATGCAGCATATACATCAAGGAGCTAATGGAGCAAACAGAGTGCAGGAAGGCTTGAACAAACAAGGTCACTGCATTGAGGTGAGGAATTTAAATTTTGATGCTTGTTGAATGTTCTTTCAATACAGAAATGACTTGTATGAGTTCTTACATTTTGTCAAGGGCAAAGTAAAAGAGACATAGAGATTTAGTTTCAATTAATAGATGACAGAGTGAAGTTGGGAAAAATGGAGAGGTGAGAAGTTCAGGCTGTGAAAATCAGATCCCTCCCATCATGTCATGATAAGAAGGACGTGCTGAAACTACTGCTAATTCTCAAATACATGGTATCATTAGTGTTCCTAGAAATCTGGTACTGTCTTTCACATGTGTCACTTTGATATGTTGTTAAAAGAAGGAAATCGAGCTTTCCTGGGTTTGTGGCTGGGCAGCTATTCTGAGATTTTATAAAACTTTTAATTTGTAATTATAATAGCATACTTAATTTTCTGAAGATAACTGATGTTACCAACAGCTTGCTAAAAACATATTAAATCATTTAAATTTTTTTAGTATTATCTATTTCAGAGGGATTCATTCCTTTACAACACACCAAGATTTTACTTAAAGATTAACAGATATCACACTGAAGTAATTCCATTTGAAAAATAAATACACAAGCAACTATTCTATGTACCCTCTGAGTGTTGTGTTACCTCTTTCTATTTTGCTGAAAACATCATTAAAATGTAATTAAATAATAAAGTAACATCCACAAAGCGGAGAACTTAACTAGTCGAGTCAAAAATATATATTTTTTAATGTAAATGTCTTTCACTGGGTTCATATAGTATGGCTGCTATAGGTGGAATAATTCACTCTCTAAAATATAGAATATTTCTGTCACAAGGGTAAAAATTAAAATGGTATAATATGTACTAGAGGGAAGAAGAAGTGCAGGTACCTGCTGTACGAATGCGGCCCTTCGGCATAATCCTTTCTGCTGCAGTCACTCTGTCAGCTATATCTTTCACCAAAGCTGTTTTTCACAGAAGCTGCCATTGAGAAGAGGCTATACCTCTAAATGCTCCAATAGAGCTGCACCTTTGGTTTATTCTCAGGAGGTTGCACCTGGATTGCTGACCACACTCCTGCTTGATCACTTGTCATTTTCACTTTTCTCTGACATGTGCTGTTGAGCATTATTGTGTATAGTTTCTGTGGATAAAGGAAAACTGATATGAGCATATCTTGGAAAGATTACCAGCTCAAAACTACCTTAGTAAGGTAAAGCTTTTACCATCACAACTAATCAGCCATCAGGACAGTAACGGTCCTACTTACACATGCATACCTATGTTTGATTGCACTTTGCTTTGTAGAAAAGTCCACAGCAGAGCTCAGCTGCAGATCTTCATTGCAGTCACGTCTGGCTACAGGAACTGGGGATTCATCCTAGAAGTGCTGGATCTTTACTTAGGCTTTCTAAATGCATAATCAGTATTCATCACAGTTAGGCTGATCATCTTGAATGCTCCCAAAATCAGTTCAAAATGACATGACAGACATGACTCTACACAATAATCTGAAGATGATTAGATTTAGAAGATTTAAAAGAGTAAAAGAAAAGTCACATAAGGACAAAAGCTTAGACTGAATCAATCCACCAACAGACATCAATAGTGGAAGAGAACACTGTGGACAGCACAGTTCACATTAGTTAACCTGTAGATGCGCATTGTGAGCTCACTGGTTTCTTCAAAATCTTCAGAATGAAAATGTTTAATATTTCCATATTCTAGGTATTCCTCATAAAATATGTCTGACATGAAGCCATTTTTATTTTTATTTATTTGTTCACAAATTTTAAGAAATTGCAGGGGTTTTTTTTATCATTACCCCACTCTTCCACAAATGAGTAAAAAAACAAACAAACCTCAAATTACAAATCAATGCATTTTTGCAATAAACTAAAGACATTTCTCTCATTTTGGTTAAGATGATGTTGTTCAAATAAAAGAGTAATTCCATTTTTGACATGTACAATTTTAAGTTTTGATTCACATTTTACCACAAAACAATCAATTTAGTGTCAACTAGGTGTCAAAACATGTTTGTGTCCCTATGTCTGGAGGACAAACAGAGAACATTTGACACAGACCGTAACACTGTCCACACACATATGCAGACATACAGTACAAACATCTGATCTCCTCTCACTGTGTGCAGCTGTCACTAACTACTTGCCTGCAGCAGAGAGCGGCGCTTCTGAGCTGCGGTACTGAGCTTCTGAGAGGAACCAGAGAGACCCTTTCTGTCCTCCCTTAAATACTCCATCCTCTGCCTGAGCACAGATTGCTCTCAGGTGCTCAGGTCAGAGGGAGGAGCAGGAGGGAACCTGACGGTGCTTGTAATGTGAAATGTGAAAACTACATAGATCATAGGTCAAGTACATAGACACTAGCAGTGCTGCTCAGTGATATCTGTGGCCAGATAGGAAGCCATTAAATATACTATCTATTTGACATTAAACTACTGGTATTTGAAAAATAGTTTAATTGTTTTTCAACTGTAATCCAACTAGATATTATGGTGTCTGCTACACTGCTGCTATACCACCCTTTTTTTTGCAGTTTAGAGTAGTAGTAGTTAGTTTATATATATATATATATATATATATATATATATATATATATATATATATATATATATATATATATATATATATATATATATATATATATATATATATATATATATATATCATTCATTCATTATCTGAACCCGCTTTATCCTCACTAGGGTCACGGGGCCTAATCCAGCTACAATGGGCGAAGGCGGGGTACACCTTGTATGAGACGCCAGTTCATCGCAGGGCTGACATACATAGACAAACAATCACTCTCACATTCACACCTATGGCCAATTTTAGATTAACCAATTAACCTATCAGTGCATGTCTTTGGATGGTGGGAGGAAACCGGAGTGCCCGGCGAAAACCCACGCGGACACGGGGAGGACATGCAAACTCCACACAGAAAGGTCTGGTGTGGGATTCGAACCAGGGTCCTTCTTGCTGTGAGGCACGAGTGCTAACCACTGCACCACCGTGCTGCCCTATATATATATATATATATATATAAAATAAATAAATAAATCATAAACACAAATATTGCCTCTCTACTGAGGTACAGTCAGCAGGAAAAGACGGCTGATTAAATCACAGAGGTATAGTCGTCATTTCTGAAGGCGGGGGGGTTACTTAGTTGATACTATCTTCTGTATGTGGATACTTAAATCAGCAATATTTCAGGTCACAGCCTTATTGCAGGGTCGTTCATCATTAAGCGGATTATCTTTGCAGTATATACATCAATTGTTCAGCAATTTGCAAAGTCACTGTCCATAACATCAGCCATATTTTGCACCAAGGCCCTATAAATCATAATTGTGTGATTCCTGAGGCATTAATCACACTATGTTGTTATTATATCACCATATTATTTTTCCCACTCCTGTAGCATTTTGGTTTAACACTTGAATTTGAACTTCACCTAGTTCCACAAACATTTAGGTAGATCAGTTGTCCCCAACCCTGGTCCTTAAGGACCCTTATCCTGCAGGATTTAGATGAATCTCTCTCCCAACACGTCTGATTCAAATGAACAGCCTATTATCAAGCTCTACATAAGTGTGATAATAGTTGAGCAGACACTTCATTTAAACTTTAAACTAGTCACAAGACTTTCAACTATTATCTTATTATTCAGCTTTTTGATATCTTGTACTGTGTCACAGGAGTTTTGGGAGCTTAGAATGAACTGTTGCTACCTACTGTTGCTTAAGCTCTTCAAATTTTAACAAAAATTCCTCATTCAAACTTTGAAACTATTCACAAATTTCACTTTGATGAACAACATTTATAGCAAACATGTAGTGATATTTTGTACTCTTTCACTGAGTATACTTTTTAAAGCTGTGCGACTATTTTTTGAAAATGTGAGCCTGAAGCAGCAGGTGGTCCCTTCACATCTCTCATTCACTCTCACTATTAATTGACACCTGAAGCCTTGGAACAAATATAGATGTTTATGGGTTTTCTAACTAGTCCCAAATGCCACCCCTGCTTGCATTGGTTAGAAGCTTTTTATGGTATCTTGTATTCCCTTGCTCTCAGAAGCCTCCGTTTGGCCTTTTTCTCTGAGGGAAACTATAAGGCTGAGCACAGACACAGAGGGGAGTGTCTGTCTGTAACCCCATACCACTGTCACTGCTGTTTCTATAGCAACAAAGCAGCCAATGATTGGCTAATTACACTGCCTTATTTTCAGTAGACGATACCTCCATAAACCTTTATAGAGGACATTTCAATTTGGTGGACTTTTAGAAGATTCTGTACTGGTTCTGTCAGGATCGGGGTGAGGTGAAGGAGGACTCCATTGCACAGTACTGAAGGGAAAAATAATTTAATAACAAAACTAAGAAACATAAAGACAAGACAGACAAAACCTGGGAACAAACGACCAGAGTCCGTGGTGATGATGAATGTCCGGGTTATGGTGATTGAGGAGATGGTGAAAGTTGTCCTGGTTATGGAGATGACATTACTGAATGATCCCGCACTGGCAACTGTAAGCCTTACTGCTTTTATAGCCACAGATGAGGAAGGGCTTGCAGCTGCGCAGTGCGGGACCAGGTGAGTGTGGAAATGACTAGGGGAAAGGTCACCGGAGCGGAGGTCATGCAGGTTCATTTATTAATGATATGCAGTTTTATTCAGTTTGACCCGTTTATATTTTAAAACTTACTGTTGTAATGTCATCAATAAAATCCATCTATGGCACAAACACATGAACACAACCATACACATGACCACCACTGACCACCAAAATAAAAGCCCATAATATGTAAAAAATAGTTTGCATATTATATAACTTTCTTTCTTTCTTTCTTTCTTTCTTTCTTTCTTTCTTTCTTTCTTTCTTTCTTTCTTTCTTTCTTTCTTTCTTTCTTTCTTTCTTTCTTTCTTTCTTTCTTTCTTTCTTTCTCTCTTTCTAAAATATCTTCAACAACACTTAACTATATTCAACTAAATGCAACTATGTCTCAACCACATTTTAGCTTCAGTCCAGCAAAGCTTCAGACGTCAGTAATCACACACACAATCCCTACAGTAATTGAAATTGGTCTAGTTCTACTTACAGTCACAAATGGCTTCAGGGTGCATCATTAGAAAATTACATAATAATAATTAGTATTGTTCATTAGTCCTTATTTAATTTTAGCAAATAAAATTGTTAGATATTTATAATTAAGGACAATAGGCTATATGTATTAACTAGACACAGCTGTGGAAGAGTTGGCGAAGAAATGAAATAAAGCTAATTGGTCTGATTAAGAACCAGTTAATTCAAACGTCCATAAGTGTAGTGCTTCTACTTGTTTGTTCAGTAACATCAACCTTGTTGATGTCCTGTGGACTAGTGTTGCAAATTAGCATTTGTGCTAAAACACTAAATCAATGCATCTGGTTTGTCCAATGTAATTGTCATGTCCACATCAAATAAACATTTGATTGATTGATACCTGTGGTTTCATGGTGTACTGGTTAGCTCCCTGGTTCCATTAATCTGAGTTCAAATCTCAGTGGCACAATTGTTGAAAAATGACTTCAAGTTTCAGGAGGAATTAGGCAAAGCAAGTTTCATTTTTATCAGTCCATCTTTTTATTTAATATAATACTATAAGATTAATATAATTTGTAATACCAGTTTAAAATTGCCTTTTATTTTTTTCCTCTGGGTAATTGCTACTTGAATACTCAGCCATTTCTGTACGTAATCACAGCTTTTTGGATAATCATTAGACCACAGGTGATTTTTCTGTTAAAAAGATTTATAAAAAATCAGCAGCACTTCAACGGCTTTTTGATTTTCTGTTCTTGGAGCATAAATGATGTCTGGATTGCTTTATATGCTACTTGTTACTGTACCTTATATCATTATTATTATTAAATTTGTAAAGCAAATATTTCATGTGTCTTGTATCACATTTTACCTTCCTATTTTTATACAGTTTCACACCCTACCAGGTTTAAACGTTGCATTTATGACCAATATTTACTTTCTGTTACAGTGATAGAATTATACTGTAATGGCTATATAATAAGATGTCATTTATTCAAGGCATTTATTTGATGGTATAATGTAAATTGGTGCCACAGTTTGATGTTTGTGTTGAGAATCTGACCAATATTTATGATCACTATCCTCAGTCATTTTAGATTGATATTTTTTATTTATTTCTGTTTTTAATTTCAATTTATTTTCAATTTATGTAGTGGTAATTTTTCCCAAAAACGTTGCAAATTTTGCGACAGCGTAGCACAAAAACGATACAACTTTTCAAAATAAATTGGATAACTTTTGATGGTCCGCTTGTCTAGATCGCGTTCACTGATTTTGAGGTCATTTAACCCAACAGCCAAGAAGGAGATAGATAAATTATAATGACAGTGAAAACAACGACTCAAAATTGTTAAAATTTCAATCCAAGATGGCGGACTTCCTGTTGGTTTATGGGCGTGGTCATCATTAGGTTTTTTGTTCATCATCATATGACAATCACGTGTACCGATTTTCATAGCTGTAACTTCACTAGGGCGTGATCTGGCCTAATACAAACTATTTCA
The DNA here is from genome assembly GCA_020466265.1 of Siphamia tubifer. Classification (NCBI taxonomy): domain Eukaryota; kingdom Metazoa; phylum Chordata; class Actinopteri; order Kurtiformes; family Apogonidae; genus Siphamia; species Siphamia tubifer. Next base: position 22,961,908 of record CM035788.1, on the reverse strand, counting down.
CCTTTTCTAGGGGGCGCTGTAGACATTTCTTTACTGACTTTTATGAAACCTATACACACTTCCGATTTGTGTGTGGTGAGTTTTCATGCATTTTCAAGGGGTCAAATTAGAGCTCAAAGGGCTGAATCAGAACAAACTGCAAGCAGTATCAATAGGCCTTGCGCCCGTCGTGGTACGTGGCGAAGGCCTAAAAATCTTCTTTTATAAATAAGCCTAAATGTACATGAGACAATCCCCATTCAAAAAGTAATCTTCTTAATTGAACATAAATTAAAAAAAAAAAAAAAGATGGCTATTATGACTCAAGAAGTTGTTGAAATGACATAAAAGAGAAAATTTTAATGTTTTTGTGTGGTAAGGAAATCTTAGAAGAATATAATTGTGGTCTTAATGATCTGGAGTCAAGTTTTTAGTCTGCGTCCAATTAATCTCACAAAGAAAAGTGAAAACCCAGACAGTCTGCTGCTGCTGCTGAGAGCACAAAGTACTCACACTGTTATTCAGTAGCTAATGGTAATTCATATATATTTAATTTCTTTTATTTAATCCGATTTTCTCAAATGGAATAAATGGACTCATGAAAAAGAAGAAGGACAACAGATTTATCATCTACTCTGTAAATGTACTATTAAGTTTTATCTCTCAGTTATAACATACATGGTAACTTTTTATAATGTATATGATTATGTAATGTGTTGATCTCCCTACCTATGAAATAAACACTTAACAAATTGCTATGTCAATAAATTGTAGCCAACAATATTTTATGGAATCACAGGTGAAAAATAAATATTTTTAGAAATATAACTTGGTCATTTGTGACTGTGTGTCTTGTAATCACCACACAAGGGCAGTAGAGGGCAACACAATAGGCCATGCTTTGGCCTGTGTTTGCTCATATTGTATGAGACAACCTGCTTAATATTATTTAGATATATTTTTAGCATAAATATAGATAGATAAGAACAGTTATTGTCTCATAAGGAAATTAGTTTTCAGTCAGTCACAGAATGTAACACAGTAAGAGAACAACATACATAACTAGACTTTCCTGAAGGAAATGTAACCCGTATGCTTGTCTCGTGTCAGATCGCTGGAGTTGTAGCTGTTGAAAGGAAGAAATATCAGCTGTTCACTTCATATGTGGAATCTGTGCATCAGTGTTTGTGGACTGATGTCACCACAGACTTTGTGTAGACCATTATTCAGAGGAGAAGCCCCTCCCACAGTCTGTGTCAGTCCTGTTAAAGCCCGTCCTGCAGTCTGTGTCAGTCCTGTTAAAACATTGTAAGTAGTAATAGTACTAATATTACTAAGAGTAGAGTGCTACTAAGAGTAGTAACACATCAACGATCAGATGGACAGAGGTCCTGGAACGTAAATAAAAACACAATGTAAAATAGCATGTGAGTGAACACTTGTGCTGTGGCACTTAAATGCCTCAGTTTCAGACAACAGCCCTATTATAGGGGATTCCCACTTGTCGTCACATTATAGAGCGCCTCCATTTTGACGGTGTTAATGCTACCTACTGAACCACCAGTAACATTTGTCTCCTCCAGAAATGGCAAGAAACCAACAATGCCTGAACATTGTTGTACAGTCAGATGCAATCAAAAATGTGATCCTGCTAATGGAATAGCCTTATATTGTATCCCAAAAGAAACAACATGGAGAAACAAGTGGGTGTCTGCAATTAACAGGCAAAACTCTGATGACAGTGTTCCAACGTACCACGTGCAGTTTTTGCTGTTCTAAATTTGGATCAGGTAAATTGCACTCCTGAAAGTAATTAAATAAGTTATTTGCAAATATAGTTTGCATTGGAGTGAAATGTATGATTTTCTGTTATCAAAGAAATCTTGTACATTCGTGTGCACTAGCTAACATTAGCATTAGCCTGATCCAGTCCAGTCAGTAGTGAAAGGAACCCTGGAACTGCTGTGACAGCTGCAGCACACTAAGTGGACAAACTACTACTGAAATGTGGAAAATTACCTCATTAGCATTGTACCTAAAAATGGTAAATGGACTGTACTGTATTTTATACACTACTTGGTCCCCAATTCGTCACATTCACCCATGCACCAGTAGACAGCTGCTGCCAAAACACTGGTGCTGCCTGTCCCTGCTGGGAGCAGCTTAGGGTTCAGTATCTTGCTGAAGGACACTTCGACATGTGGGCAGCCAGAGGCAGGACGTGAACCACCAACCATGCTCTACTAACTGAGCCACAGCCACCCAGTAAAAAAAAAGTATTAAAATATATATTTTCAAAAGTACTTAATTGTTGAAAGAGAGAGAGAGAGAGAGAGAGAGAGAGAGAGAGAGAGAGAGAGAGGATAGGGGGGATAGAGAGGATGCGGGGGAGTAGACAAAACAATAGAAATAGCCGAGTCGATATGGACACTCGAATACCAAACGCACGCTGCCGTTGTTGTGTATCTGAAAAGACACCAGCCGGGTAGTCCCATCCTGAGATACTGATTGGCTCCTTCGTTTTTAAATAGATTTGATCCCGTGCTACTCAGATGGTTGTGTGAGCGTAGTGTACATGATATTTGTTATTAAGAACATATTTGTATTATTTTGTCAGCAAACTATTTAGATGCCATCTTAGTATAATTAATAAACACTAATATTCAATTTCTGGAGAAATCCAGTGACTGCTGTGAAAGGGCAGCTGACAACTAGGGAAAGACCATGTGACGGCTTGGAAAGACAGCTGACAGGAGGAAAAGACCCCAACAGGGCTGTCACGGACTAGCTATCCGTGATGGCAGGCTCCGTCACTTGAACAAGTAGACAATGGCCAACCCCTCATTGCTACTAAAAGTTCAGAGAGGAAAGCACCCCTAGAGTCTGCGAGAGCGGGGGCGAAAGAGGACTCATCGGATGACAACTCGGTAATTGACCCTGGAATGAATACGACGACGAATCAGATAATCAGCACAGGACAAGCAACATCAACTGAAAGAAAAGAATGCCAAGTATGTAGCTGTGGCTGGTCCAAAGTAACCTCCATCAGAGGCCTAAAAATACATCAAGGGCGGATGAAATGCTTGAAGAAAACGAGCCCAGGACCTAGCATTGATCAATATCTGCTGAGAGAAAGGTTAAGTCAGGCGAGTGAAGCCCAGTGGCAGGATGTAACCCACAGTCCACTGGGCATCAGTACCCTAGAGGCCAAAAGCTCTTCAAGCACAACATCAGAGAACTTGGAACCGAGCCACTTGCAACCCACATTGGAGAAGAACATGCAGGGTCACAGACCTCACGTGAAGTGGCCAAAGTCTAGCAGCAAGAAAGAGTGGGGTACAATCGATGCAGACCTGACCAAGATCCTGGACTTTTTAATCTAATTGTTTTGACTTTATTTTATCTAATTATCGTGACTTTTATTGCATAATTGTGGCTTTATCTCATCATAGTGACTTTTTATCTGCTAACACCTCCCATCCCACTCAGTTCCAAGTGCTGATAATCTAAGGGATTGTACCATCTAGTCCAGGGATGGGCAACTCCAGGCCTCGAGGGCGGGTATCCTGCAAGTTTTGGATGTTTCCCTCTTCCATCACACCTGGAAGCCATTACAGGCTTATTATCAGGCTTCTGCAGAGCTGGATGATGAGCTGATCATTAATTGAATCAGGTGTGCTGGAAAAGGGAAATGTCGAAAACATGCAGGATTCCGGCCCCCGAGGACTGGAGTTGCCCACCCCTGATCTAGTCCTATGAGCTCAAGCGAATGTTAAACTGAAGACGGCATAATAATAATAATAATAATAATAATAATAATAATAATAATAATAATAATAATAATAATAATAATAATAATAATAATAATAATAATAATAATAATAATAATAATCATCATCATCATCATCATCATCATCATCATCATCATCATCATCATCATAATCATAATCAAAATCATAATCATAATAACTGTTTTCTATGGCCCCTATCAATCAGGATCCCCTGGACATCAAGAATTGTTTACCAGCAGTTGTGTCTTGATAAATCTAAAATGTAATAAAAAAAAAAAAGGAAATTAAAATAAAGCTACATAAAACAGATAGTGTTATTGCTATATTAGAGGTTCCTTGATTATTATTATTTTTTTAGGAAATAAACATGTAAACGCAGACCAAATGTGTCTTCACACCTACATACGTTGTTGGGCTGCCATCAGTGTCACCAGTGACGTGGGCTGTGGTTGTAATCAGTCACGTGAACGCGCAGGTTTGGATAAAGCGCTGCTCGGGATATACGAGCTGCCATCTATTCACACACGTCCAGCCCTCTTTGAAATATTATTTTTTAATGACAGCAAATGCATTTAAAATAGAAAAAAAGCAAACCCTGAGGAATAAACACAGCAAAAGGGAACCGTGTATAATTCGAGGCTCCACATATTCGACAGATCATCTTCCACTCGTCGTGATTCTGAGATGTAAGTAGGATTTTCTTTAATTGGGAGTACGAACAAACGTCGTTTACGTCTCTATTCCCTGCGATGTAGACGCACCCTTTTTTTGTTTTTATTAAAGCAATTACTATTTAAAGCTTGTGAATGTATCTGTGATGTGGGATGTTTTGAGTCAATGCGCGCTCTGTCAATTATTATTCTTATGTTGGATGGGGTTTTTTTTTTCCCCAATGTGAAGATACTCAATATGGTAGATATCTATACAGACGGCATGCGTTAAAAAGATGTTTTTATGGAGAACATGAGCATCACTGCCTGAGTGTGATTCTATTTACGGTGCTCCCATTGGTTACAGTGAGGTCATATGGAGGCTTATTTCATTGCATCCCTTCTAGATGCTCCATAAGATGGCCTCTTCATATCATAGTATATGAGGGGAAAACCCCCCCCTTGTGTTATTACGCAAGCTATGGTCAGTTACAGTCATTTCTATAATCAAATGAGAAACCATATATTACCAATGCACCGCCCGCACAAGCTTAAAAGATTATTGTATCAACCTATAGTCTTCCTCTCCCCCTCTCCCTCTGTTTATTTTGGGCGTGTGTGTGGTTTCCTCATCGCAGTCAGGGACCCCCACCCACCCCCTGTCAAACATAAGGAATGCAAATGGCTGATGAGGGTGAGGGCTGTCTTCAAGGCTAAGAGGGAACAGATGCTGAGTGAAAATGTAGTGGTGTTCCCTCCCAGATTAGACTGCCCATCCTCCCCCCCCCCCCCCCCCCCCCTGCCCCCCTGGCCCCTCTCCTGCTTGCTAACACGGCCCTTTAATCCCTGCACAGCCTGGACCCAACTGTCCAGCAGCTCCCTCCTCTGTCTCCTGGGTCATCATTATAGCAACACTGTGATGCTCAAAACATGTCTGAATCCCTTTGTGCTGCTTTGCTCAATAACATAGACTGTGATGAAAAGGCTGGAAGGAAAGAGTTCAGTGGATTTTATAGGTGCTAGGGCAGGGTTTTAATATAAAAATGTTCTGTTACAGCTTTTATATTGTAAGTAACCTTTAAGCATGAGTGTAGTGGTCTCTACTGTGATTTTTTTTGTGTGCCTTTTTTAAGTAGTCTTGAAAAACATAATTATAGAAACAGTGACATAAAAGACTACTTTATTTTGTTTAACCATACATTCATCAGTAGTATTTGCTCACTATGGTAAAAAAATATTACGGTGTTAAATGAAAATAAAACATAGATACAGATAAGAAAAGATCATTTAAATAATAATTATTAGAATATTTTAATATTATATAATATTTTTAACAAGTGTTTGTACACCTTTGTTATACACCTTTTAACACCCACTGAGGCCCTTTTAAGACTGATATTTTATTATCTCTTGGTACTTTAGTCTACCTTATATGTATTTGTTGTTATTATTATTATTATTATTATTATTATTATTTATTTATTTATTTATTTTAGCTTTATCTGAGTCTGAGTTGAGTATATACCCATGTGAATGTGCTGGTGTCCTCTGTGTCTGTGTTTTGTTGTGTTTTTGTTTGATTTATCTTTTACTGTCTTGAAACTGATGCCCTATTGTTGCTGCAAAAAAACTATCTACCTAAGGGTATAAATAAAGTTACTTTGACTTTTTTAATATGAATAGAAAATAATGCAGAAATAAATGCAGAGATAAAAATTAAAGAAGCAAAAAATATAAATAAGGACTAAATAAATACACGGTACGGAAATAAATGTATTAAGCTATTTTCATATTTATATTTCTGTATTTATTTTTCACTTTGGCAGAGTGAGTCCTCCTTACACATCAGCGGAATTTAGAAGTGGGTGAAACATAAGCAGGTATAGTCCATATACCACCCTGGACTACAGCACTGCCTTTAAGCACATACAGTAACAGAAAAGATTTTAGACCACCCTTGTTTCCTTCCATTTCTGATTCATTTAAATACCTAACTAAAGCTACATTTGTTTGGGAAAACAATAAAAATAGCTCACAAGAGTTGCAATTAGCAGCTGATATCCATACATTTTCCATCTTTTCTTGATAATACCCCAAATCACTTCAGTTCTTGCATCAAAATCTATGGCATTGTGCTGACAAAAACAATGCTTTTAGACATTCAATATATTTTTTTGACTATTTTAGTTACATGATACACATTGGAGTCAGTATTGGATCACATAACCATTTTGTTTTGGACTTTTGATAATCAAATACATTTTTCAAGACCGTAAATCTTGTGACATTTTTGGAAAAGCAAGCTTGTTTTATCCAATACCTTTTGGATTACACATTTTGTCACTTCTATCTTGGAGTACTATTTAGGCTCCAAAATGAACAGGGCAACAGAACTTCCTACATTTAACCTTTCCTAAGCAATTTACCACAGTTTATCTCATTATCCACTGCCTTGAGCATCAAACATGTTCCTTTATTTAGTTATGTAGATGTTCAAAGGTGATTACATCAAAACAAGAGACTCAATAATAAGTGATTTTATATGGACATATTTCAATTACTGAATGTCAAAGCAATCATTTGTAATTGCTGTCATTTATCAAACTATGTAGGTTTTACTAGTAAGTCAGTGCTGCCTCTGAACATCCAGATGCTACTGAAAAGCTCATGAACTACATTTTACCTGAATTATTTACATGAATTGACAGGATTTGTAGCTCAGGAATTATTAAACATTTTAGGGTAGTAGATTCTTTTTTTGCAGCTGTTTTTGTGTTTTAGGGTTAACAATGAAGGTTTTTTGGATTTTGTCTATATATTAATCCATAAAAACCCAAACATCCATCCATCCATCACCGACTAAAAGCATCCACTGATCTAAACTGTGTAATGCTTGTTAATCCATGTAAATAGCTGGTGTAAAAGGCAATTTGTCAGCTTTCTGGTCATCCTATGTGACCCATTTGGACATTCAGAGGCTCTATAGTGAACATGGAAACACTGTCATCTTCTACAACACTGATTCAGCAGTAAAACCCATGAAGTTTGATCAATGGCAGTGGACGGAAAGGTTTGGTTTATGTTCAGTTAATGATATATTTTACTGAAAAAAATCAACTTTAATCTGAGTTTTTATGAACATCTACGTGACCCCCTGAATTAACGTGAAAAGCACTTTGAAGTGCAAACCTCCACCAAGGCAGCCCCCCCCCCCTTTGATTGAAGAGAGGTCCACCAAGGAGGTTATGTTTTTGCCAGAGTTTGTCTGTTTGTCTGTTAGTTAGCAAGATAACTCAAAATGTTATGTACAGGGTAGGTTGGTAATGGGGAGATCTGGAAATGATTAGATTTTGGTGGCGATCCAGAGGGGGAGGGTGTCAAGATAACTCAAAAATGTATGGAAAGATTTTGATGAAATTTTCACACTTTTGTGTTGGGAGTGTCACAAGGAACAAATGTTTACATTTTGGTGGTGATCCAAACGAGATCCTGGATTCTGGATCACTTTGAAATTTTGTCTCCAGTTAACGCAATGTAAAGTTTCAAAGTGATTCAGAGTCCAGGATCTCTTCTGGATCACCACCAAAATGTAATCATTTGTTCCTTGTGACACTCCCAACGCATGCTGAATATTTCATCAAAATCCGTCCATAAGTTTTTGAGTTATCTTGACCCCCCCCATGCTGGATCACCACCAAAATCTAATAATTTCTAGATCTCCCCATTACCCACATACCCTGTAAATTTCATATAGATCTGTCCATAACTTTTTGAGTTATCTGGCTAACTAACAGACAGACAAACAAACTCTGGCAAAAACATAAACTCCTTGGCGAAGGTAAATATAGGAAAATATCAGATTAATACTGAAAAAAAAAGCTAAATACAGAGGATAACGTCATAATAAATAGTGAGAAATTTCTTAAGAAAGGTCAAATGTAGGGAAATTTTCATTTGGGAACTGACACAAACATAGTGCTGGGGCCTTTATGGGTTAAAGGGAATATGTGCATTTAGTAGTAATATTTTTTTACTATTGCAGTGACAGAAAATAAACAAACAAATCTTGCAGCTGCTTTCAAATTAAAATAAGGTTAGCTGACGGCTCAGAGGTACCAAATGGGATGAGAATGTATGGGTCATTAAGTGAGTTTGAGTGTGTGGCACATAAAAGAAGTACAGTTTTTCTTATTCAGTGCTTTTTAGGCTTATCATTTGTTCATATTGAGATGAACAAATGGTTTAATTAAACAAAATTGTTCTCCTGGAGCAAATGCAGAACATGGTGTATGATATTTGCTTGGTGAAAAGTTTGTAGATCCTACAGGAGAAAATGTTTGCCACAAATTGTTAATAAACTCCAATCTTTGATTTTTGCAGATGACTCATAAAAACAATAGTGTATATGAACAGGGAAGTTGGCTTGTGAGCGGATGAGAGGAAATCCGCTGTGTCCTTATTTGGCTCCTTTATGAAGAAATGTGGTGAATTAAAAGATTGCAGTTTCTGTGGACATCATGAGTCACTCACTTCCAGTCTTAAATGTCGATGTTATTGCCTCAGTTTTGATGAGAAAGTCGGAAGATAGCTGCAAAGCCTGTGTAAAATACAAAACAGAGCCTGTCAAGTTAGGTTTATTTATAGGCTTTTTGTTACTTATTCAAATCTCAGAGGCCTGTGTAAGACAAAACTGTCTTGATTGATGTCTTGAACAATCAAAGTGATGAAATGTGTCCAGCCAAAATGAAATTTAGGGACAAATAATATGTACGTTTGCAGTGCGATATATTATCAAACCAGATCAGTCTAATATGAGGAGTAACCTTAGAAACTAATGGAAGACAAAATAAATCTATTGTTCCCTGAAATGAACAAAACCAAAAACATGAAAGAATATAATGAAATTATAGAAGAACAAAGCTTCAGAAGAGAAATGTTTTTATGTCTAGCTTTTTGTTATTTTTTTTAGGGTACATCTGTTAATAGTTATTTTTCCTTTTTAGACCCACTGATTCAATGAGCTGAATGTGGCATTAGTAATGTCTCTGGTAATGACACAGCCCATTAGTTGGCTTGTATTTAACCAGGACAATGTTCCTGCCTTGTTTCAGTGCCCGAGCGAACACTGTCCTGTTTGCACTTCAATGTTCAGTTTTAATGTTGTTGCTATGGTGAGGATTAGATATGATTTTAGGCCTGTGCTTCCTGTTGAGGAGGAGGAGGAGGAGGAATAGATCCGGTGAACGTCGCGATGGTTAGAACTGCAGATTACATCTATATTTAATCCTAAACCTTCCCAGTATTACAGAGACACATCTGCTGTGCCATCGGTTGTGTTCTTTCAGTCATTCAGCCTGAAGGTGAAGGTGCAGAAAAGTCTGGGTATTCTGGCCTTGTAGATGTTGTTGATGATGTAGATGTTTGATTAGTGGAAATAGATGGAACCTAACAGTATTAACCTAGTGTGTATTTACAGCAACAAAAATGCTTATGAACCTGCTTGTTTTTCTATTTGACTAGAATATAAATTGATTAAATGTTGTTTGATTTCTGTATATCTATAAGCACAGAGGCCTTAAATATATTCTTTCAGTTAAGATCATCTCAGGCACAGGTGTCAAACATGTAACCCCCCCCCCCATTTTGGGGGTACCACATGATTTGTCAATCTGGCCCCTGGGATGAATTTGTAAAATGCAAAAAATTACACTGAAGATATTAACACTAAATGATGTTGAATTATTTTTAGGTCAATTCAATCTAAAGTGGGTCAGACCAATAAAACACTGTTATAATAACATATAAATGATGAAAATTGCTAATTTTTCCTCATGTTTTAGGATTAAAATAGGAAAATTACACACATATGTTTCCATAGCTTTTTACAAAAAATGTAAATGACTTGAAAAGTCTTAAGAGAAATGTGTGGAAATATAGTAATATTCTCCCTGTTATTTAATGTTTTGTGTATTTGTTGATCCACTGTGATCTCTGTGAATAAGTTGTAATTCACATGTATAAATGATAAATTGTGGTGTAATATTGTTAACTACACACTTGTTTTTCTTAAGAATTTCCAGGTTGTTCATATTTGTTCATTTTAAGTTAAAGTATAATTTGGAGATGTAAACATTGTCATTGCAGAATTTTACTTTTTCACTCAAAACTTCTAATGGTATTTTTTCTATTGTTTTACTGGTCTGACCCACTTTGTATCTTGTTAAGCTGAATGTGGCCCCTGAACTAAAATGAGTTTGACAATGAGTTTGTATTTAAAAATAGAATATAAAAATGTTCTATGAGAGTACCATTGTCATTAGAAATATTTGTTGGATATAAAATATATAAAGTAGATGCCCTTTCATTTCAATCAAAATTTAAAAAGTAATTAATACAAGTGGTTTGTATTTTTTAATTATCTGCTTCAGTGATTGAATGCAATAAATCTTACATACTTTAATAAGTTGAATTGCAAAACAAATGACAATGATGATTAGCTGATGTTTTAAGTGTTTATAATGATGTATTACACATGTATTGGTTTATGCAAACGTATACATTTATAAATCTTCTTCCAGAAACTGCCTGTAAAGTGAATAAATATTAATGTGCTGTTTTGAAGTTGATCTAGTAGCTCTGAGACAAACGTTTCCTTTGAGCAAAACCCAATGTCTCATTAATTCTTAGAATTTTATGTTTTGACCCAAGACTATATCTTGGGAAGTACAGCTTCATTTTTCTTTATAAGTGACTGAAACTTGGTAGCTTCACTTCACAATTTTTATTCTGGAGGTGTTCTCCTTGTAGAATGCAGCGTTATTATGAAGGGACTTTTTTTTAACATAACAGTGTTTTAGTGTCAACAGATTTTAAAGTTTTCATCACTTTGAATCTATTTGGTGGACCTGAATATTATATAGCTGCTAGATTAATCTCTATTTTGATTTTGCATTTATTAAGACACATTCATCTTTGTATCCCTATTTATACACAACAATAATCACTTTTGATCAGCTGCAATGAGTCCAAGTTACACTTTATCTGTCAATAATAAATCACACTGTCACAATCTTTTCATGACATGAGGCAAAAACATTTTATTTGTCACAAGGGGAGCTCAGCAAATGGCTGTTTGACTTGCTAAGTCATTATATATACCGCCACTACTGCACTGTGAACATGAGACAGGAAATATAATTGATTGAATTTACTTGACATGTTATAGCGGTCTAGTGGTTTTGAGAAGACTATCCAAGAAATATCTGACGGTCAAATTTCTGATACCTGATACATTGTTGTCTTTCGGTATGACTATGACTGTGGTAATGCTACTGCATGGTTGTTACCATAGATTATCTTTCTTTTTCCATGTTATAATATTAGCGGTCAGTTTAATGGTCTAAGCCTGTAAGCAGTGCTTAGCTTTCTGTCCCATCACTGCTCTGTTGGAGGAACAACATACAGATGCATTAGCTTTAAAGCCAGTGGAAACCCAAGTCTTAAGTGGGTGAGATATGGCCACATCTCGGATGCCATGTTCATAGTGGCGACACATTGAGCACAGAGAAAAACTTTATGTTAACTGTCTCATATCCCAATGGGGAAAATAATAGGCAGCTGTTTATCAGGTTGCTAGTGAGTGTGAAGGAACTGCTGCGAGAGATAAAGCAAGCTCTTAAACTGAAGCACAATAAGCCAGCGCGGTGCTGAGAGTGCTTCCAGGGCTCTGTGCTTTGTGATAAAGTTGTAACAAGCTGACTCACAGGCACTCCCTCTGTTCCTGCCTTTTCCACTACATTGCTGAGTGCAGAATATACCATGTCTGTATATCACCTCACTAAGAGCTCAGAGAAAGCATTTTTCTGTCTTTTATGTCCATAATGCATAGTCTAATGGTATTTTTCCCTTCAGCAGATGCGTTTTCTTTTTTTCCTTTTTTTTTTTCTAAAATAGCATGTGTTTTATTTTACATAATCTGTCATGGCATATAGCAAGGTCACTGGGCTTAAGCCCTCCCATATTTCTTGGTGAAATATAGTGCTTTTACAGAAAGGAATGCATGCTAACTGATTCCAGATGCCGACATCATATTTTTTTTGCTGTTTTCTTCAGTGTAGCCTGTATATGTAATGTTGTAATATGTTACATGGTGTGTCTTCTCATGCTGAATACAACATTTGTAGAAATAGCCAATTAATTGAGTCAGAGAGAGTTTTTTAAGGTCATATTCGTTTAACCAACTTGTCGACTCAGCACAGATTTTCCTAAAAGTGTCCCCCATGTTAATCTAGACTACATCGAGTGATATAATTGCGATGCCTAATGGACTTGTTCTCATTTCTCTCTCCCCTTATTTTGCAGCAGTGTGGTAATGGGAAATGATGGAGGATAAAGGGCCTCGTGTAGCTGACTACTTTGTGGTTGCTGGCCTTACTGACTTGTCCAAACCTCTGGAGGAGGAGCTCCACTTTGATGATGTTGGTGCCAAGTCTGTAAAACCCAACGCCCCAATCACAGATGTCGCTGTTGTAATCCGTTCCTTGGGTGAGGAGGTACCCCCTGGTTTCACCTGTGTGGAAAGCACCCCCTCGGGCCTCTCTGCAGAGCTCAATGGAGCCAGCCTTAGGGGCCCACAGATCTACTTGTGCTTCAAGCGAGGCAGAGATAAGCCTCCACTGACAGATCTTGGGTAAGCAGTAATCCCCAGCCACTGACCCTTTCCTCACCCAGCACCACTAATCACTGCTCTGCCTTAGGTCACTCTAATCTTCCCTTAAACACATCGTCTCATCTGACATGTCTTCAATGAATATATTATCAAAGCTCTCCAGTGAAAATTTTAAGAAGACATTGATCCAAAGAGATCGTTTGACTAAAACTTTCTTGTGTCTCAGGGTTTTGTATGAGTGGAAAGAGAAACTCAAGCCTGGATGTCACCTAGTCCAGACCACACCCTCAGGTCGCCCTGCCAACATCAGCAGCTCATCCTCCCAACGTATATACATCACCTACCGCCGAGCCCCCAAGAGTCAGCCCCACACCTCACTAGCAGTCACTGATGTCTGCATCATCATCCCAGGCAAGGGGGAAACACCCCCTCACACATTCTGCAAAGTGGATAAAAACCTCAACAGCAGCATGGTGGGCTCAAGCTCTGACAACAGTGGCCTCATTCAACAAGATGTTTTCTTCCATGTGTTCTTCTGAAATATTCTAAGAGCCATTCAGATTGTGTTCATACATGTGTTCTTACAGTAGTAAGTTGAAATTGAAAACATATGTCCGTTTCTCCTATACTGATCAAGTCAATAATGATCAACCCCTTGCATCACAGTTTGGATGTGGGGTGTCACACTGCAGATATAAGGAAAACCTCATCAGAATCAGAATTGTTTTTATTCGCCAGATACATTTGCACATACATGGAATTCTATTCCGGCAGGTGGTGTCACTCTCAGAATAGTAATATAAAATATAAAAATATAAAATAGTATGTACAAGAAAAAAAATAAATAAATAAAAAAAAAAAATAAATAAATAAATAATATTCTACAAAAAGGGTGGTGCAAAGTACACGAGGTAGTGCAAATCAGTGTGAATGTAGGGCTTGAATGTATGGCAGTGCAAGACTGTATCAGCTGTTAATTAAGGTTATGGCAGTGGGGTAAAAACTGTTTTTAAGTCTGGTGGTTTTGGTGCGCAGGGCTCTGTAGCGCCTGCCGGAGGGGAGGAGGGAGAACAGGTTGTTACCAGGGTGGGCAGAGTCTTTAATAATGTTGGCTGCCCTCTTACTGGTTCTGGAGGAGTACAGTTCCTGGATGGAGGGCAGGGGGGCTCCATCAAGTCTGAAGTGATGATACAACTGCAGGAAGTCACCAAAAACTATTTTCATCAGTGGTGAATATAAAATCAGATAAATGATGAAGCAAATGTAATTATAATTTCAATTATTTGATGATATGGAACTAAGATTCCAAGAAACAAAACAATCTATTATTTTGCACAGCATTCAGATATCTTAAGTATGATATTAAGCATAAATTCTGTTCTTACCCAAGAACAAATCTGAAATAAGAACACAATGGTGAATGCCAGATTCTTTGTGAAAATGGAGAATTTTGTCTGGAGAAAACATGTTGAATGAGTCCAATTATTTTATGCATACTGTGCCAGCACAAATAATTCAGCTTTCACTGACATATGGTAATTTTTGGCTTTTTTCAGTGGGGATCCTCAGTCTACCTTTGTTATAAAAAGTCTCTGGCTAAAGCAAACACAATCGCCTACAAAGCAGGTAAAGTGTTTGGGAGGATTGTGTATTGTGGACATTTAACAGAAGTAGTGGGATTCTAAAGGTTTTATTTTCATTCTTTCTTTGTCCAGGTCTACTATGTCGATACCCTGAAGAAGACTACGAGTCTTTCCCACTGCCTGAGTCAGTGCCTATGTTCTGCCTTCCCATGGGGGCAACAATTGAGTGCTGGCCTGCACACACCAAACATTCCCTGCCTGTCTTTTCAACATTCGTACTGACAGGAGCCTCTGGAGAAAAAGTAAATTGACACACTCAGTGTAATTACATGCAATAATTGTCATTATCCTTCTAAATATGTTTTTGTAACCATAGTGTTAGTTGTGTTTTTGTGTCACGTACTGTTTTCCCTCTTTAATACAGAATCTATCTAAATAGCTTTGTTTCAACCTTCCCCTCCCTCTTTATCTGCTTCTCCATTTCTTTCTGTGCATTAGTATCCCGTATGGATTAGTTTGTCGATGGACTGCAGCAGAGTTTCTAAGAGTACCAGACAATCTTAATCAACTTCTGAACTCTGACTGGAATCCAAAAATGGTCTAAAAGCTGCATGTGGAATACTAAAAGGCTTTTAGCCTTTGAAAGCGATGCAGCAGAAAAGATGGGGATTTTTTGTGACTCATCTTTTCAATAATGGATAAGTCATTCTCCACTTGAGTTGCTGTTTGGGTTTAAAATATAAAATGCCTCTGTGGCTCTTTCCTGCAACATTCAGTTTGTGGGCTGTTCTCCTGGCACTTCATGCCTGGAGTGACTTGTTTATTCATTTGAGAGGAAGATCTTCAAAGGACTGAGTATGATTCAGCTGATTTTATAATAAAAATTCTGTAGCCAAACTGCCGCAACATCTATATGAATATGTATTATCAAATACATTTACCTTTGCATCAACTCTCTTAATATGTGTGTGTGGTTGTATCTATATTCTTTATACTGATCATTCCTCTCACATTGTGATGCCTGTGTTTGCAGGTATATGGAGCAGCCATTCAGTTCTATGAGCCTTACTCAGAGGAAAGTCTGTCTGAGCGTCAGCGTTCTCATCTCGGTCTGCCAAGCTCTGATCTTGGACCTGATGGGACCAGAAGTGTTTACAGCAACAAGAGCATCTGCCTGCTCTCTCACTGGCCCTTCTTCCAATCCTTCAGGAGTTTTCTGACTTTCCTCTACCGATACTCAATCTCTGGACCACATGCACTGCCTATTGAAAAGTAAGCAATTTTCAACTTTAATCAGGTTTAGATATAGGTGGTTATTATCATAAATATTAATTATATATTGGTCCATTATTATTCATTGTAAGGTCTTATTTTCCATGACAATATAGTAAAACCATTCCATTCAGTAGTTTTCCTTCAGTGACCTTCAGTTCAGTTTATTAGTAACCAATGTACTGTTAATATACATGCTAATACACCTCTATTTAATTATGAAGCTGTCTATTTTAATATAAAATGCTACAATTCTTTATTATGTAGGCAAGAGCCCTATGATTTAAGTAACAGAATTGTGTTTTTATTCACAGGCACATCTCCCACTTCATGCAAAATGTACCATTCCCGTCAACTCAGAGACCTCGCATCCTAGTCCAGGTGAGTTTAAAAGACAACATTTAAGCTAATTCCTCCACCTGCTAATGCGTCAATGGATTAATCTTCTCCTATTTGTTTGTTTTCCACAGTTGTCTCCACATGACAGCCTGATTCTGAGCCAACCTGTCTCCTCTCCACTGCCTCTGAGGTAGAGAACAATTAGCAAAATTAGAACATTAACTTGCCACTGCCTGGATCTAGAGACATTTTCTGAATTCGTATGCTTGTTTTCATACTCTAGTGGTGGAAGCCTCTCTACATTACTCCTAAACCTGGGCCCAAAGAATGCAGCCACTCTGTTGGTTCTGGCTGTCACAGAGCACAAGATCCTGGTTCACTCCCTGCGTCCAGCTGTACTCACCAGTGTTACAGAGGCTCTCGTATCTGTATGTTTCACTTAAGAATTTCTAATATCCATTATGTCTGAAAATGACACTTGCACCGCTGTCTTTAATGATATTGGAGGTATTATGGTAAATGAGGTTGGAGGTAGAGCTGTGGTTTTAGCAAAGTACCCATAATCACATAAAAGAAGATATATAGAGTTGCAGTTGTTGGATAATAATTACAGTACCAGTGAAAAGTGTTGCTGCAGCAATTCTAGAAACCTGGTAGGGAAGAGCATGGACACATAATTAAAACTGGTGAAGCCTCTAATAGTTTTTGTTTTGAAATTACAATAATAGTTACTTTAACTATCCAGTAATATTGATTGAAAAAATGGGAAAATATGTGTCATCATTTGGGGTCTGTTTGTACTTTGATAATTTTATTGAGGGACAACAAGAAGAATGGGTATTTTCCTTGACAGAGGTTTGCTCCTTATTGATTAATTTAGAGATTAGAAAACAAGAAAACTTCCACATCTTTAACCCAGAACATCTTCTGTCAATTACTGAGACTGTCAATTACTGCTCCAATAGATGATCTTCCCCTTCCACTGGCCGTGTCCCTACATCCCTTTGTGTCCCCTGGCACTGGCTGATGTGCTCAGTGCACCATGTCCTTTCATCGTGGGCGTTGACTCCAGATACTTCGACCTCTATGTGCCTCCAGCTGACATCAGCTGTGTAGATTTGGACACCAACACCATATCCCAGTACGTATCTGACCACAACCACTTGGTGATAGATGGCCACCTTCAACTTCAAGGGAAAAAAAAAAAAGCATGACTCTGAAGTTATCAGCATCTGTCAGTTTGAGCTTTTATTATGTAACTGTAGAAAATGGAATCTGAAATATTCTTATGGTACATAAAAGTAAGTTTGGGTTCACTGGTCTCCCACATTAATTCGAAGCATGTTGTGGAGAGATTAAATTGTCAGTGCTGTTGTCAGTAAATTTTTCTTTCTCCTTTCTATCTTTTTTGAATGTTTCTTAACTGTCCTCCCATGTAATTTAAATCACATGGCGTGCTTTCAGAAAAGACGACAAGAAGGCTCTGACGTGGAAAATGTTACCCAGGAGAGCCTGCAAACATCTTGTGAATACCCTGAATAAACTCTATCAGCAGCTCACTGAGGGTGAGTGAGGTTCGATGCCGCATCATTTCACTGTGTGGGTTTATGAATAATTTAGGCTGACTGCTTGAGTCTGTTGAGTCAGCTCATACAGGCAGTTTTACAGGAAAACATCCAGCATATGAATTCAATACACAGCGGTCAGTGTATCCCAGGGGATACTGGGGATGGAGGATAACTTAGAGTAACAGTAACACACAGAACCCCAGTTTAACAATTTATTTAGTTTCTCAGAATTTGTTGGTCCATTACTCACATTCCATCATATCATGTCACTTGGATATTAAATGGTTTATATTGGTCTGTGGGAGGAAGAGTTCTTTTTCTTTTTTTACTGTTAATTTCATTCATCATAAATATATATATATATATATATATATATATATATATATATATATATATATATATATATATATATATATATATATATATATATATATATATATATGTATGTCATTGCAAATGTAAATGAAAATCCCCATCTAGAATATCTATCTATCTTTAATGTTTAACCTTGATGTTATCTTTTGTTAACTCCATTTTATCTGAACTGGAAACATAGTGTAGTCATGTCAGGCTGTTTGGAGTTTTCTTTCCGTATGTGGTTAGAAAAATCTGCTGCATAAACTACATTTCTATGAACAGCATGTTCCCTTCTTGTACTATTTGCCACTGAATTTCTTTGCTTTTGTTCTCTTGCAGTTTACACAATAAATAGGTCAGTAGGTCTTGTTTATTTGCTTACACGGTGCTCATGTTGTGTCCTCAGGTGGTCAGTTGAACCGTGATGATTTGCAGATGGAGCACACAGTGACTGACAGTGAGCTTAATGGTGGAAAAAGCCTCCAAACACTGGAGCTGGAGATCCAGGAGGCCTTTTTGCGCTTCATGGCGGCCATCTTGCGAGGCTACCGCACCTACTTACTGCCCATCACACAAGCCCCCTCAGAAAAGACAACAGATGCCAGTTCACTATTTGACCTACAAGGTATATTTCAGTGTCACAGAACATTGCTAAATGCCTTTTAGGAGGTTTCATCCTAAATGCCATTGCCTCAATGTCTGGGCTAAAACTCCACTATATTGACTTCTGATTCAAACCTCAAACCTCTTTAGAAATTATACAGTGATGACAAGTTAGAGAAACCAGAAGGATTAACAGTGCAGAGTCCCAGCACATCTGTGTGCTCTTATGTAACCAAAGCAGCTGAGAACAACTCGTTCACACCGAAGTTTTAATTTCCTGTAAATGTTGGTTAAGCCTGTGTGTAGACCTCTACAGTACTCCACTGATAAAATATCATCCAGTTTCAAGACTATCACACACATATAAATGTTAACTTTTCATACCTCTATATTTGTCAGTCCATAATATATTTGTGTGTTTCATAGGTTTCCTGAAGAGCAGAGATCGCTCCCATCAGCGCTTTTACTCCCTCATGATGAAGACTCAAATGTTCAGCCGGTTCATAGAGGAGTGTTCTTTTGTCAGTGATAAAGATGCCAGTCTGGCTTTCTTTGATGAGTGTGTTGATAAGGTAAGGATTGCAATTAATCTCTTTATTGATTTTCTGTTTCCCTTGCAGTTCATCATAAGAATGGGATCCTTCTGCTGTGTAAAAACAACACTCCAATAACAAAATCTGGCATTTGTTGAAGTATGTTAATACATTTAGAGGAAAGATTAATGTCATGTTGGGTTTTCAATTAAGATGTCTTATGGAGGCATTGGTTTAATTTGACACTATTGGCAGAACTAATAAGCAAACAGAATTAAAGTTAGCGTAATTAACACTCCGACATCTCCCTTGAGCTGCTTGTTATATAAATCAGCTCTAAGCCATTCTCATCTCTAATTTGTCATTCTTTTCTATTCTATCTTTATTCTATCTAAAGTCTTTTATCTCTTATTATTCTTGTTCTTTAGTCTCACTGCCCTTATTTTCAACTTTCCTGATGTTCTGCTTTGTGTCTTTTCTTTCTGCTGCTGCTACGTTTGTGATCATGTCCAAACACTACTAGCTTTACACCACTGGAAGCAAGGTAAGCACTCAGAGGCTAAAATGAGATCTGTTTTAAGATTTAAATTGTAAATCTGACTTGATTGGCATTTATTTCATTATGTTTCATATTAATTTCTGCAGTTTAAGGTGACTCAGCTCAAAGTGTTGTACAGAGAAGAATGAAATATAAATTGTAAATGTGATATGCATTAGCTGTCTCTGCATGTCAGCAATATATTATTGAACCAAGTGCTATTAGAGATGAACTGCACAGATAGGCTTCAGGTTCGGCAGAATCATTACAGAGGTGATGCTGAGACAGTGATTAATTATTAGTGCTGGCCGTTGGCTACTATGATTTTGCTGTCATGTTCACACTCCAAAGGCCTTTCTAAAATATTTTGAGACAGACAAGAAAAAAAAGACATATCATATATGAGCTTAGTTGCTGGCATCTTCTGGGATTTGGACCTGTCTTGCTCCTTCACTGTTAAAGTGAGAAACATTTGGAGAATTGTGGGTCCTTATGGACACAATGTGCCTGTGTATGTTTTGCAACATGTACAAAAAAGACAAAAGCTCCCCGCTTAAAAAAGTCTCTATGCTTGCATACTTATGCAATCAGGAAGCAACTCTTGCATCCTGCACAGAGAGTTGAATCTCCTGTATGAGTGGCCATTGTGGTTATTATTGAGAAGTGGAAGCATTGATTCATAAAGTGTCCCTATTGCTGAAGCTGACAACAAGTGCGTGATTGAGAAAGACCTCTTGAGTGTAAGAGGAAGGGCAACAAACAGAGAAACACTGAGGAGAATCGAAGCGAGGGCAAACGGGTCAGTGACAGTCAATTGAGTGAATCATCCACTTGACTGAGTGGAACAAACCCTGTAACACAGAAACAGTGGTGAGCTATTCAGCTGTTTCCATAATGTTAATATTTTTGTAAAGCTTATGATAAGATAAGCTGGTAATCAGTTCAGATAAGCCAAGTGACTGCGCATCAGGATAACAGGCATTTTATGATATCGCAGACAGTGTTTTCCAAAAATAGATAATTTGGGTTTTATCTTTCCATGGCTTTGTGTTAGTGCCACTATCTTTAAACTGACAGTGTATTTTTACCAAGTCAACATGTCACAACAAACCCTTCACTGTATTTTCAGCCATGGGAAATGTGTCAGTTTAGAGTAAAGCTGACAACTGTAAAGGTTAATACAAAAAAAAAAAACATTTTAATGTTCAATTTATATAATAACTGTGCTTTTGTATTCTCTCTTCTTTCTAATGACTGGTTTATAACTGCAGTTCTGAGTCACTAAACAAGAGAAGAAAAGTCTTACCTCATCACAGCAGTTTCATATTTATCTTTTAATAAGTATCAAGAACGTTCCACCCTTAATGTTTTGTCAGTATTTCCTCATGCTATTGAATGTTAGTATTTTTCAAGACATTGCATCAAATTTAAAAATTCCTGTATCATGATGACACTACAGTTTAATAGTTTCATGTTCCTAGAGAAACATGGAAATAATTGTGTTCAGGTCTCGGATTCATTGGCTGTATTGTTTGGATATATTAAACAAAGTCCTAACAAGAGGAGCTCATTACTGGGGTCAGTTTGTTCTCATTGACCTCATATCTGACCTGATATCCAAGGATTTATGTCAAATGTCTAGAAAGCCTCTGAAATGTTTTACCACAAGTTGATTAATTTTCCAGCAGAGCTTTGACGAAAGAATAAAAAAAGGAGTCAATAACCATCGATGAGTAATGGTAATGCCTGTATAATTCAGCCAAATTTTTATTTTTTACTTGTATTTACTACAACATGTCAGTCCTTTGATGAGACCAAAACTGGTTTGACAAATTGAGAAAATACCCATATTTATGCCAGTCCTATGATAGCATAGGTTTAATGATGATAAAACTCCAGAAATAATTCAGTAATTTTATTTAAGTAGGAGAGAGTACAAAACAAGCCCTAATGCAAGATAATCAAACATAATTTCTAGTTGTAAAAGTATTACATCAAAATAAAATTCCCATCATTCTATCATTAGCTGGTTTTAGGTGTTTAGATCTGCCATCCCAGAGCTCTCACCCCATTTATTGTGCATTATGCATAAATACAGGTATATTTTCTACTCTTTAAACCTTCTGATCTCAGAAATATCTGAGTAAAACCTCCAAAATGAAAACCTTCAAAATATGATATTAATAAAAATATTTTTGGTTTGAAGGTTTCCTTTGTTTCAGGATAAACCGAGGAGGCAGTACTCACTGTGTACCCAGTCACACCAATAAAGCTTGCTGAATTGTCACTCAACCTTGTCTTTCTCTTGTCAAACTAGATGGACAGTGAACGCCCAGATGACACCAGATTGATTGAACTGGATGAATCGCACCACAGTGAGCACACAGTTTACATCAACCCTCCAGAGCTGCCCCCACTTCCAGAGGGACAGGAGCATCCTCTGTGTTACAGGTAACTCAATACACATCATCCTCTGTCTGTAATACCCAACAAGACAGTTTCTTTGACTCCATTGTGTGCAGAGACACACTTTACAAGTACTTTTCACTGACAATGGGTGCACACGATGTTCCCTCGGAGGACAGAGTCAGTGAATTGCCTCCATTGTGAGGAATTTGTCACTACTGTAGGGGTTTGTGATTATTTTGAGCCGGAACACATCTTTTTTGGTAGCACACAAGCTTCCAGGGTGTCACAGCATAGTCATTGTACATTTGGTTTAGCTCGCAATTGTTTATTTGGGATAAGTATGATCGATGTCTATTTTGGTGTATGTCAGTCTCTGAGAGAGTTTGTGTTTTATGCAGCTACTCTGGCTTTCCTGTGCTGAATGCTGAGCTTCTGCAACCGCTGGAGGGACCAAATCCTCCATCAGCAGGCTTGACCTCACGCCACAGCAGCCCGGCCAGCCCTACGGCCATCTTCAGACGCTCTAAACAGGTCAGCAGTAGCAAGATTATGATTTTGTTGAAAGCAGAAAATATTGTTGTTTATTTATTAGTAGTTGCTGCCGCTTTAGGAAGCTTTTCTATTGTGAAAGGACGCTATTGTAAAAAAAAAATCAGCATCAGCAAATTATTTTTTTTTGTTCAGTTTTCATTCTTTGTTGATCCTTGTAATTCAAAAATTAACAATTTAAGCTTCACGTGGCTCACATGTGCTTTGTAATATGAATGCAGCTTGAAAATGTAGTTGTGAACAAACATGGATCATCTCTACATGTTGCTTTCTTTGTCTCAGGAGATCAAATTGGCTCAGAAGATGGCAAAAACCCATTCGTCTATGCCTCAGATGTGGTCCAAGTGTCTGCTGCGCCACTGTTATGGTCTGTGGTATATCTGCCTGCCAGGATTTGTCAGTACCTGCCACTCTAAGGTTCGAGCTCTGCGCATGGCTTATGATGTGCTGAGAAAGATGCAAGACAAGAAGCTGCAGGCTCCAGATGAGGTATGAAAAAACACATATATATATTTTTTTATTTGTTCATCATAACAAATATTAAAATTTTAGTGGTGTTTATGTTTTGTCTTCCAAGGTGTGCTACCGTGTGTTGCTGCAGCTGTGTGGCCAATACAGTCAACCTGTTCTGGCTGTCAGGGTGTTATTTGAGATGAAGAAGGCAGGAGTTCAACCCAATGCTATCACCTATGGATATTACAACAAGGTCTGTAACATATATGTCCATAATGTACATGCATAGCGATCTTAAAATAAATAATTAAATCTAAATGTATGGGCTACATTTGCATGTTCTTGCTGCAGGCAGTGTTGGAGAGCACTTGGCCCTCCACCACCAGAGGAGGCTACTTTCTGTGGGGAAAGCTGAGAAACGTTGTCCTTGGTGTGGTCCAGTTCAAGCAAGCAGGAAAAAAACAACAGACTCTGCGCAGAGATCCTCAGCTCTCAGGTAAGAGCCATAATATTCAGCTTTTACTCCTAACCTTATGACTTTCCATGAATTTCCACAATAATAAATAAGCCAATGGTTATACTGTTCCTTCAAATAAAATTAAAGAAATAAAAGGAGAGGAAATGTTTCACAGGTCTTGTTCAGTAACTGCTCCAAATACATCTGTGCAATAAACAATATTGATAGATAGATAGATAGATAGATAGATAGATAGATAGATAGATAGATAGATAGATAGATAGATAGATAGATAGATAGATAGATAGATAGATAGATAGATAGATAGATAGATAGATAGATAGATAGATAGATAGATAGATAGATAGATAGATTCATTATATATGAATTTTCTCTTTTTTTGCTCATGTTTTTGCACTTTGCTATTGTACAACCTGGAATTTCCCCTTGTGGGATTAATAAATGCTTCTTATCTTATCTTAATGTAAAATGGTGACTGAGAATGTATAGTATGATAAATTAAAAAAGTAGAACATAGTATTGGAGGTACACTACTAAAAAAAACCACATGTATAGACACTTATTTCTTACAAATTAACCATATTCATATAATCATGCAGCTGCAATGGCCTTAAAATATATCATACAGTATCACACACTCACTGAGATACTGAAACATGTTATTGGTGTTCATAGCATTACACCAAAACACAAGCCTGTGTTCAATTAAATTTTACCACAATTCCAAGTGATGGATTCCCTTGTCATCTGCACACAAATTTAGTTCTCGGTAAGTTATTCTCACCTCCTGTTGCTCATAATAGATTAAGATGTAAATAACTTGATCCTGTGGGAGAAGCTGTTCATGTTCCTTTCCTGGTCTCATAATAAAAATTATACCAACTCATACCTCCTTCAGCTCATATTGTTCCCAACCTGCACATTTTAATGATTCTAATTAAACATAGTGAAGAGCTTTTTCTTCCCAGCAGTCTCAGTGCACATGTTGGTCCTGATCTTATTCCCATAAGTCGCACAACAGCACAGTGAGACTCTCATTAGCATAATGACATGTAGAGACATGTAAAAAGGGACTAATGAAAACATCATCCCTTTTACCATGTCCTGTAATCTTCCTGCTGTAGATGTTGCATGCACATTCGCCTTTAAAAACCCAATTGGCCTCTGGTAACTAATATCATCTATGTTTAATACTTGTTGATAGACTAATCTTATCAATCCATGTAAATAAATAGTGTAAAATGTAGTTTTGTTGTCACTTCATGGTCATCAGATATGACCCATTTGGGTGTTAAGAAGCTCTGTAGTTACTGTGGGAAAAAAAAGTCATCTTCTACGACATTGATTGAACAGTAAAACCCATGAGGTTGATAGTTGTTTATGTTCAGTTATTGACTGCTTTGTTGGAAAAAAAAAATCACTTTTTTCTGCAGTTTTCTCTATGATAGAGAAAACTCAATTTTAATCAGAGGTTTTATGAACATTACATGATCAATAGCTTAAATACAGGAAAATACCAAATATTCACTTAAAAAAAGCAAACTGGAAAATTGGAAACTGCCATAAAATAACATTGGTTCTTTGTGTTTCCCCTGAAATATAAAACATATTACACCAAGTGTAGTTACAATTTGTAAAAAGCTAAACTTTAATTTTAATTGTGTATACCTCTGCTCTCCTTTGAGTTAAAAATAAGTGAAGTTTTGATTCATTCTTTGTTCTCTGACTTGCTTTTATGTTGAATCATGATGACAACTGTCTGGCATCTGAAACATTCCTGCATCCTTGAAGTAAATGATGATGATTACAACAGCGTTCAAATTATTTATATAGTCATCTGATACCATCTGGGCTCTTGTCTCTTTACTGCATTTGTTCCTCATTGGTTTTAACCTTTCTTCCTTTCTCTTCTCTGTTATCTCCCTTCAGATGGCAGTGATCTTGACACTGTCAGTCATGGCAGTTTGGACAGTGCTAATGACTCTGCTGAACGCACTTCCATTGACACTGACTTCACTAAAATGGACTCCAGTGATGATGGATTTAGTACAGGTACAAAGACAAACGATCAACTTTTTCTAAACGTAATGTATCACTGTCATTCCTTAATTATTCCTTCTCCATGTCACTTTGCATATCTATCTAACTCATGGTTTCATTTAGTTTTCCAAATTAGAATTGGAAATAGTATGCAATCTGAAGCCTTTTATCTTAAAGTTTCTCTTTCTAGTATTTTTTTTAGCACCTGACAGTGAAAGATGTAAAGCAAGGAATGCATCAAAACCATGTCACCTTAAAAGTTCAGTATATTCACTCAAAAATTAATCAGAAAGCATAGTGCAGAACATAAATAGCACTGTCAAGTAAATAAGAACTACATAAAATAGAGAAAATTGTGAAAAGGACAGACTATAGTGTAATTAGAGGAGGAACATGTAAATTAGGCAGCAGGAGACATGCTCATCCCTATCTGCAGATAATAAGAACATATATTTATAGACATATATGAAAATGATCTGCACTGTGAATGATCAGGGAGACACTGAAGATAAGGAATCTTGACCTCACAGAAAAGGAAATATGAAGAGAACACTGTTGCAGGCGTTAACATTAGGAATGTAAGGCATCTACTTGAATTTTACTTTAGTAAAGGTTTCACAAATAATAAAATCAGAAAGACTCTTTGACATAGGTGAAGTTAGAAGGATATTCACAGACTAGAACTCCCAGAATCCATCTGATAATCTTACCTGTTATATTTGCTTCCCCATATAATACCACTTTTTACATTTACAGAGACAATTACTCCTAAAATGATCAGTTTTTCTCGAAATATTTGAACTTTATTTTTGCAACATTTAGATTTTTCTTTCTCAAAAATTAACATTCTTTTGTGATTATAGCTTTATTCTCGAAATATAACTGTTTTTATTGTTCAGGCTGATGCTAATCCTCCTCTGTACACACACCACATGTGATTTTTAAATGAACTGTCACTATTTTTAGACAGTTTTTTTTTTTATTTATTTATTCACTTTGTCAGTTCTATCATCTTGTGCCTTTTTTCTTATTCCTCAGTGGGAAAAGATAACGCACACAGAAATAGCAGAAAGATTAATATAAGTACAGAACTAGGGTTGCAGTTTTTTGACCCTGTGATTATGATCAGAAGATGATATTTCACTTACACTGCTTCTTGTATTTCTATGCTGAGAGTTGTCCCTGCTGTAGGATGTAAGAAAAGGAACCATGTTCTGTTAAATGAAAAACTGTCCTATCACTTGTGTCACTCATGATCAATTCATGGAAGCTAAATACTTGACTTCACTTTGCTGAGCGTGAAAGACGACAATGAAGACGGTGAAAATAAAATGTAAGTCTGTCTTCTTTTTCAGGTGGACAATCAGACCAAGGCTACGATTCATTATCCAAAGAAGAAGAGAGAATGTGCAGCAGAGAGACTGACAGCACACCACCGTTGGCAGACAAAGGATCAAAGCAGTCCAGTGAGTTATGGATTAGTCTAATCTTTGCTTTTTAATGGCCATGTCGGCAGAAGAGAATCACTGTTCATCTGCAGAAGAATGAATGTTCTCTCTCTAAACACAGGAGAAGCATGTTCTAGTATGAGTGAGGCATTTTCTGCCTTTCCATTTACTGTTATATTTAGACCTTTTTGGAAAAACAGATTGTGCTGATGGATGAGCATGTTACGCAACCATGCAGTTGTTTGTCAGGATTTCTCTTCATTACACTCATTTATATGGTAGATTATACTCATGTCATATGTAATGTCAACCTTTATGATCTAACACCTGATGAGTTTGGCTTCCACTTAAATGGGTTATACATTATGTAGTGTTTCTACTCTCAAAGGTTAAACAAATGATTTTTTAGGATGAGACACTCTGAAAGTATGCCAACGCTGTCATTGTACTGGATTATGAGGTTTTTATGTTTTCTGCCTTAAAACAGAGCTAAACTCACCGAGCTATAATGGAAACCATCACATGAAAATTATAAGACAGTCTTATTTTGACTGACTGTCTAAGTTTCAATTTCAAGAAGAAAACTTGACGATATCATCATATAGACATATGTGTTAACAATGACCGTTATACTTTAGTCAGTGAGTGACAAACTCCGTAGACATTGGTTTGCTGGTAGTTTTGGGAGTAATATGTAGCTATGGTATGTGACACTCATGACAGAGTTTGGATTATCATTACTATATAGAACCACTGTAAGTACTAATTATATGCAACATTATTGTAGAATATAATTATTATATATGCTTTATAATTATTATATTATTAATGTGTATGTGTTAATGCTTATTTCACTTTGCCATTAATACTATTAAACATTTTATTCATCTACAATTTAAACTTTCCCTTAAATGGAAATGACAGATAGTTTGTCTACATAAAATGCAAAATTAAGGATTAGTGTAATATATATATATATATATATATATATATATATATATATATATATATATATATATATATATATATATATATATACGTGTGTGTGTGTGTGTGTGTGTGTGTGTGTGTGTGTATAAATTGCATGTTTTTGAAGTGTGTTCAGTCATCCTAATAAGTTGAGGTTTATATTTTCAGCATCTGAAACTGATGTTCCAGTGAGCAGTACCTCTCCTTCAAATCAAAACTGTAAATCTGCAGATGTCAGTTCAGGTGAGTTGCTTAAAATTAGTCACAATCATATGTTGTGTTTTCATTCTTGTAAATCAGTGACTAATTAGTTATGCTGTAAAAACACTAATTTATGTGGGTTTTTTCCACAGGTAACGGCATTCGGCTTGTTTCCAGTTCATCCGCTGATGCCATTCTATGTGGTGTTCAGTCACAAACAGAGCGGCCAAAGTCTCTTGACTTATCTGGACATGGCCATGTGAGGCTGACCATCCCCCACCTCAGCTCCATGAAGCATCACCACCTGACTGCTGACAGGCTGCATGAGGTCGAGGAGGAGGAGATGGACATTGACAAGAGTAAAAAGAAACCGTTGGCAGAGAGAAGTGTGAGCTGCAATGCTGGGACAGTGACAAGGACAGGTATTGAAATGGGGTTTGATCCACTGTCAATGATGGCGACAGAGACAGAAAAGGAGTGTGAGCAGAACAGCAGCAGCACACCAACTGCCCGCCACGACCTGGCTGAGGAGATTGAGATGTACATGAACAATAGCAACAGTCCTTTGAGGAGCCGCACTCTCAGTATGGACCTACAAACCCCCTCAAGCCCCGTGTGTCACACCTCCCCCAAACCCGCCCTGCTGCTCCGCTCCAACACACACCACCCACTGCCCGTTAAACCCAAGGAGAAGCTCAGGCCGTCACCATCTCTCCCACTGGGTATGAAAGACCGGGAGAAACCTCCCTCCTTGGTATCACCTTCATCACCTACTCCCTCCACCTCGTCTTTCTCCATGGACTCTCTGTTCACCCCCACGCTGGACATCTTTAAGAGCAGCGTCATCTCAGCAGGGAAGGGCGTCGCTGAGAAGGCCAGCCGCCTCTACTCTCGTCTATCATCACAGACTTCACTAACACAGGTTAGTAGTGGATCATTTTTATTATTAAATATCATCTAAGTATTCAAACCGACTGCATTCCACATCTTTATGATCATTACTATATGTGATGAAATACATTTGTATAAAAAGGCATTATTATGACAGAAGTTACCACAACATGTTGTAACTATCTTATTGGCTGCATGCCCACTGTAATTGCCTAAGATACATAAAATAAATACATTTTGGGGATGTATTGATGTATATCAGTCATGAGGAGTTCCAGCAGTGGCAGTGGATGATATTAATCTGTTGTTTTACAAATTATGAATACAGTTTTGCTCCTTCAAAAACAGCATTAATGATAGCGCTCAGGGCTGCAAACCCATGATTTCCACAAGATTTTAATTCCAAGAGAGCTGAAAATTATATATATATGTTTTGTTTTACTGTCAGTATATTGGTTCTGAAATAGTTGATCATTAATCTCACCGGTGTAAACCTTTCCTTGACATAAAAGAGAGAGGGAGCAGCGGAAATTGGTGCATCCTCTCTTATTTATGTACAATAACTTATTAATTCTAGTTCATGGTTAAAACGTGTTAAAATATTATTGATTGTACTTTCTTTCTTGTATTTCACAGTCAGTCTAAAGGAATCTCAGTGCCTAAAATATAGAAGTTGACCCGGTGAAGGCTAATGCCTGCTGGCATCAGTCTGAGTACAAGTGTTGATTTTCTTCTCTGTTACAGGATGTAAACTGTGACAGGATCAGCGTTTCGTCACTGACCTCAGGAGAGGCAGACTGCTCCTCTCTGCTCGATAATGACTCCTGTCTGGACCCAGATGGCCTTACCTCACCCCAGCATGGCAACATGTCCAGACTCAGGAGGAGTCCGGGTGTGGGTCATACTAACCTGAGCAGCCCCAGTACCCCCAACAGAGTGTTCAGACACAACTCTTTCTCTGGTTTGTTGCTTTAATTGCTCTTTATGTGCAAGATAATTGTATTAAATATGCTAGTTTGGGGTTTCTATTGATAAGGCAGTATTTGTGAATACACATAAAAAGTTATAATAATAATAATAATAATTAATGGCTTACAGCAATGCTTGTTGAACCTATGCTTTAACTGCAGTATTATATTAGTTCACATTGGTACATTTCTTAACAGTCTAAATTTAGAGTAAGAGAAGAGCTCAGCAATGGAATCCTGGGTGTTGTTCTGTGGGAATCTAGGCCATCAGACATGATTCACTATGTAGGCTTTTCTGCACACAGCCACGGGCCCTATGCTTAACATAAAATGTGGAAATGTACACGTGCATGCTCATTCACGTGCACACTACCAAACACATTTAAATGTAAAACAAAAAAATCTATTGTAGACTTTGATTGTAGAATGGGTTGCTGCTTCAATTTACTTCATGTTTGCTTCATTAAAGGGGAAATGTCATGCCCATTTTCCACAAGTTTACACAGTTCCCTGGTGTCTCAATGACCTGTCTGTGACATGCTTTGGTCAAAATAGGCCTTTTCAAAGTGCCTGGTTGTTGTAGTGCCTCTTGCTTTAATGCAAAGCTGACTCCACGCCTCTCTTCCACATGCTAGCGATAGAAGAGGAAATAGATAGAAGAGGAGAAAGACATAGAACCTGAAAAATCGAGCCAAAGAAAAAGAGACAAAGACACAAATGAAATAAAAATCAGCTGGCGAGAATGGTGTGTTCGGATCCTGGTCCGTTAATAGCCTCGGTGTGCATTCAGGTCTGGTTCCGGGCCGGCCAAGGTCGCAGTGCCACCCATGGACCAGCCCGTCCGAATAACCTGGGTCAGACCCACTGCAGACCTGGAAGCACATTGACCAGGACTCAGACCCCAATCAACGCACTGGATGCACACTGGCACTGTGTTCCAATATCCATACTGTCATTAACACACTTACACACAGTCCACTTTCTATACTTACTAAGTGTACATATTTCAGCGGGTAAATACTGTTCTGATACGGGCAATGACTCATCAGAAATGATGATCATGATTATAGCCAAGTAAACGACAATGAAATACGCAAAAAAACGATTAAAAGTTACATTTCTCTTGTCTGCTGATTTGTCCCTTGATAAAAAATTTAAATCCTACTGGCTCTCTGAGACATGCAGCAACGTTATCTCCTCCTCCTCCTGACGAAGAATGCTGTGTGGTGCAAGTTGATTCCTACCTAGCTATACCTCTTCCACTACATAGCTAAGGTTTACATTTATGCATTTTTTAGCCAAAGCGACTTACAAGAGAGCATTAACTAACAGCATTAGAGGACCCTTAAGAAACATGGTGGCAGCCATTGAGTCCTCAGAAATTTGACCAGGTACTTTAACTACACTTCTTTGTCACCAAAATCATAGTGTGAACACCGTGCTTACCGAAATTAGTTACGAGAAGTATGGAGAATATGGACATTGGAACACAGCCTCTACCAATAGAGAATAATGGCAGATCTCTGAGCAGAGGTAGCTGTGATCAGTAGGTGGGGTTACCTGGTGGAATGGAGTGGGGTATTCAAATGAATCTATGAAAGTGACGTAGAGTGCATAGAAAATCTAACATGGAGCATTTTTGCCTCCCTCCAATAAGAGATGGAGAGTTTGCTTGTTTGTTTCATAATTTAACGGTCTCCTCACACACAGACAATACGTATTTGTGTTGAAAAGACTTTAAAAAAAAATGAATGATATGTCCCCTTTAAAGGAACTATTTATAGATTTGATATTAGTGTTAAATTTCATTGTTGCCTGTGTATCTTACTGAATGTCCCTCAATTATATCCAGGTGGTCTGGCTCTTCCTTCTAAGTCTCCTCACACTCCAGATTCCTCACCTGAAACCAGTCGCTTCCATCCTGCTCCAACCTACACCATAGAGGTAAGTCACTAACTCTTTTCAGGGCACGTATAGACACCAGCCTGTAAAGAGGAACATCTTATAATACTACTACTACGAATAATAATAATAATAATAATGATAATAATAATAATAATAATAATACATATTACATTTAGCTTCTGTGACTTTTTAATATCAACACACAGCACCTAACCTGAACTCAGTCCCAAATATCAGGTACTTGGAGTTCCTTTTAGTGTAACTTCTGTTATGTTTTTATGTAAATGTTCTCTAATGTGTCTTATTATGATGTGGTTGTCCTAATGTACTTCATTTAACAAAATGAATGATTTCATAAAGACCCACAGCCACTAGCAACCTAAACCATCTACTGATCTAAAATGTTTAACACCTGTTGATCCACTAATTCTATCAATGCATGTATATAATTGTTGTAAAATGTAGTTTGTCACCTTTTCATGGTCATCAGATATTATCCATTTGGACGTTGAGAGGATCCATAGTTACTGTAGAAAAACTGTCATCCTCTACAACAATTGTTCACCAGTAACATCAATGGAGTGTGATCAATGACAGTGGCTGGACACACTGGGTTTATGTTTAGTTATTGATACATTTTGTGATAGTAATTTTTTTTCTTCAATTGTCTGTATTTCTGATATAAAAGCATTACGTAAGTCCATTCACTGTGTGTGAGTGGGACTGAACCTTCCAGGCTCGGCCCCTAATAAACTTTAATATGAGCTTCTATGAATATACACCTTCAATTAAATACAGTAAAATACCTGATTTCTCTTTAGAAAAATGCATAATACAGAGGACACTGTCATAAAAATGGTGATAAAATACTTAGCAACATTTAAATAGAGGGGGAAAAAACTCACAAAAGTACCACTGGGTTTTTCTGGGTTAAGAAGCCATTTAGAACTAAAATCTCTGATTTAATATCCAATCATTGCTAAGAGTCTGATTTCTTCCTCGTGTTATTTCTTTTTATTAAAGGTGCTCATGTCGAGCTGCTCACTTTGCAAGACGTGTGACTGTCTGGTGTACGATGAGGAGATCATGGCTGGGTGGACGGCAAACGACTCCAACCTGAACAGCACTTGTCCGTTCTGCGGTACAGCCTTTCTGCCTTTCCTCAATGTGGAAATCAAAGATCTGAGGCCACAGAATGGGTAAATCCATCAGCTTACATGTGAACACAAACACAATCAACAGAATTTCCATTAATTTCACACTGAATTCAGTTGAAATATGTGTAGAAAATTGAGGCAGGAAAAATAAATGTTCACACATCACAGTGATAAGTCAAAGCAGTTTTATTTATACAGTTCTTTAATAGGAATTTTCACAATGTTAAACAAGAATAAACAATATAGATATTAATGTATTCAACACTTGCATAGTTTAATCTTAGATGGAACACACAGCAACAGAGATGTCTCTTATTCCCGCACAGGGGACAAAGTATTCCACAGAAAAGGCAGAAACATCAAAATTAATATTCTACACATGGGTACACACCACATTTGACACATCAGAGGTTAAGTCAATAAGTCACAGAAAAAACAAAAAGCACTATGAAGAAAGGTTTAGAGAGAAGTAAAAAAAAAAAAAAAAAAGAAGAAAATAAAATAATAATTGGAATAATCCCAATACTGCTGCACTTCATACAAGCATTTATCACAAAAAGTGTATTTTGAAAAGTTAAAATGACCTTGAAAATTGACCTTCAATGATCAGAATGTTTCAATTTCATTACTGAGTCCAAGTTAATGTTAGATCTAGGGTGCCCTATATATTATCTTAGTGTCTTATCATTAGACTAAAAGTATTTTACCTGTAATGCAGTGAAAAAAGACAGACAGACTCACCTAGTAACTACCGTTATATTTATAACTGTATATTAATAGATACTATGAAAGCAGAGATTAAAAATCCTCTAGAAATAACAATTATCTTTAAAAATACTGCTTCAAAATATGTCTGAAAATAGCATACTGAAACGATACTCGTTGCCTTCTCTTTATTTTATTTTATTTTATTTTATTTTTTTTCTGTCCTTAAAGCCTATTCACCTACACACATTCAGACACAACACAGTTTATCCCCCTGGCCTCTTTATGCACATCCGCTGTGTTTCTCCCCTCAGGTCTTCTAAGGAAACTAATCCTGTTATAGAGGAGGACACGTCTGCATCACTCAATCCCGAGGCCAGAACGTCTGTGGCAGACTGTGCGCCTCAGTCATCTTCGGCTCCCCCACAGATCCTGGAGAGCAGCAGGAGTCCGGGGCCAGCTGTGAAGTCGGCGCCAAGCTCGGCCCCCTCCTCAGCTCCGGTGACAGTGCCCTACTTAAGTCCCCTGGTTCTGTGGAAGGAGCTGGAGAGCCTGCTGGTGAACGAGGGTGACCAGGCCATCTCATCGCCAAGTGTCGTCGACCAGCATCCCATTGTCTTTTGGAACCTGGTGTGGTACTTCAAACGACTGGAGCTACCAAGTAACCTGCCTGCTCTTATCCTGGCCTCTCAGCACTGTAACCATGGAGACCAGGTGAACATGCTGCTGAGCTTCAATCAGTCCCCTCTTAACTCAGTGATTCATTCTTGTTGGGGGGCAGCACTCATTTTTATAAACCACATGATCTGCAATGAAAGAGACATGAGTGTTCAACCTGTTAACTGTGTTGAGTGTTGTCTGACATGACCATTTTATGTCAATACTCCATCATCTGCATATCTACTGAGCAGACTATGGCTACAAAACATGTAACATTTGACCTAAAAATAACCCTTTATAGACCAAGGTTGTCACATACATACACAAAAAAAGGTTTTGGACACCCCATGCATTTATGCTATATTGCATTAATATAACATTGAAACCTGTCAGGCACTCCAAAGCCATATGCTCTCATCTGCACGTGCTCTTTTCTGTCAAGGTCAAAACTAAATGTTATTTTACTTTACTTTATTTCACGCTTTATAAAGATAACAAACCCATAAGCAAGTATGAATGCACATAAAATACAGTGGTATCTCGTTCCAGAAGTGTTTTCATACCATGAAACCCTTTAAAAATTATACAAATTTACCAATTTTGTATGAAATACTAACACTAATACTTGCGACTAATTAAGATCTATTCGACACACAATAATTAATCTTAATTTCTATCTCTTTAGTCTCCACCGAGTGTCACATCTGAAGACAGTAAGCAGGTACTGGTGAGGATCATGTGGGACAACCTGAAGTTACATCAAGACAAAGTTCAGCCCTGTTATGTCCTGTGGAACACACACTGTAAGTGAATACATCATTGAGACTACAAGGCTCATTTACTTCAAAAATTTAAATTATCATTCCACTGGTAACATTGGTGAAGTTTATCAAGGTCAGAAATTTACATGCAAATCAAATAATGCATATGAAGTAAGTAGAACATCATACATAATTCAGTGCAGGATCCTTATTAGCTATGCCAACCTTATCAGTGCTATAGTTGCACAGTTGATTTTTAGTGATGGAGATGAATGAGTCTTTGATCAGGGTGACTTATCTTTTATGTGGGTTTGGTTACAGGTGCCAACTCCCTGGTGCGTTCTGGGTTGTGTGAAGAAGGCCAGCTCTTCACTGTCGAGCTTCTGCAGGGTTTTGTTCGGAGCATAAAGAAGAGTGATGTCTACCAGCCCATGAGCCAGATCATCCAGCTCCTGGGACCAGAACTGGGTTTCAAAAGACAGAGGTGAGGAAATAAATACATGGAGGAGTGGAATGTAAAACCTAAGTCGAATATTAATAGAAAAGTGTCAGTTCTTTTGTTGATATTTTCAACTTTTTTAACAGGAGCCTGTACAGAGATTTGCTGTTCCTCACACTGGTGGCTTTGGGAAAAAACAACATTAATATAAGTAAGTTTCAAAGCTGTGTTTCTTTGGTTGCTTTGATTAAGACTTCAAACTGTGATTTTCTCAAAGCCATGTTGTTTGGGGCCAACTATTTGCATATATTCCATACACCACAGAAACAACCCTATTTCAAAGACGAAAAATGTTCTGAAATAACCAAACTTTCTGTTAAGCAAAAACATCTGCTAATGAGGTTAGCAAATTTTACTTGGTTAGAATTCTTAAAAGTAGGATAAAAGTTTAATGACTGAAATATTGTACTGAAGTTAAAGAGAAAACATCCTAAGATTTAAGCAAAGAGGAGATGAAAAAAGAAGAAGGGTCCAAATATAGGAGGACTTATTGTGATATGATTGTAAAAATGAGGAAATACTAAATAAAACAACAAGGTAGATAATAGTCTGACGTATACTGTGATGTGCAGACAAGAATACTAAAAAGAAAATCCAACTGGATATAATTGTCACCATTTTAGATTGTTACCCGTTAAATCTACCTCAAATTTGACCTGAATATCAGATGTTAAAAAAAACACAGATACATTTTATGAAAATGGGACGACTTTCATTACAGCCAATTTGAAATGGTTATGTAAACAACCATACAATTTTTTAAATAGTAAATAAAGAAAAATGTTGATTTCAGTAAAAAAAAAAAAAACTCAAAACTACACATTAAGACCAATAGTATGAGCTGAGTTTAAGAAATAATAATAATAATAATAATAATAATAATAATAATAATAATAATAATAATAATAATAATAATAATAACAATAACAATAACAATAACAATAACAATAATAATAATAATAATAATAATAATAATAATAATAATAATAATAAATAACCTAGATTCATTCTTGCTGATTTCCTTAACCTATAAGGACCCAGTTCTGCTTTTATGGCAGTTTCCAACTTTTTTTTTTTTTACATTTCTTGCAATATTTGTCACCATTTTCTCTAATATTATGCTCTGTATTTTGCAAAAAAACCCAATTTCCTATAGTTAATCTACTGATTATTTAGACGTTCATTAACGCTTAGAATAAAGTTGAGGGTTATTATAGCCAAAACAGAGAAAACTGAAGAAAAATCTAGGTTTTTTTTCTGAAAAATATATTAAGTTAACATAAAATAAGTCATCCATCTTCATCTAACTCCATGGGTTTTATTTAAATCAATGTTGTAGAAGATGATGGTGTTCCCACATTTACTACCAAACCTCTCAACGTCCAAATGGGTCATACCTGATGACCATGAAAAGATGACAAACTATTTTACACTAGTTATTTACATGTATTGGTGGATTACAGGTATTAAAAACTACAGATGAGTGAATGTTTTTGTCACCAGTGGATCCTTGTGGATTCATTTATTAATCTATCTCTTTGCAGATGCATTTGACCGGGAATATAAATTGGCATATGACCGTCTCCCACCCAGCCAGGTTAAACTGACACACAACTGTGACCGACCCCCAGGAGCAGGGGTCATGGAGTGCAGGAGGACTTTTGGAGAGCCAAGTTTGTGAGCTCTCTATCTCTCTTTCTTTTTTTTTTCTTTTTCTCTTTCAACCACCGTCACTGCTGCTGTTTTTGGACTGCTCTTCAGACTCAGGACCAGCTCACCTGACCTGGAGCTCATAAGCACAACAGGAAAAAAAAAAAAAAAAAAAGAAAGACACTTAATGTAAAGCAACTGCCATGAGTTTCTTGTACACGGTTAGAGCCAAGAGGCATGGAGTGACAGGCCTTGAGTTTGTAAATATAAAAAAAAAAATCCACTGTATTTTGACTATAATTAAAGTAATATGTTTGTACAATTATTAAACAGTCTATTTTATGACTTTGTTTCTGTTGAAGCTGTGACTAATTATGTAAAGATAAGTGTGTGGTCGCATCTAAATTCCTCAGTGGTCCTGGTGACCTTGTTAAGACTGTTGCTGAGTGTGTGTATAATAAGTATTTGCTTTTAGACATTCATGTTTTTACAAAGCACTTTGGCAAAATGTGCTTTTGCCATTTGTTCTCATTTGCGTAAAGCTTTTTCCTGGCACCATATGATGAAGTGACTGTATTTGGCAGCTACAGAAGTTACTGTACTGTTGAATATTTCCATTACATACAGTTAATGAAAGCAAAGAAATTCCTCATCTGTACTCTGTTGTCTCAGCAGAGCCATTCTCATATGATTAAATACACTAACAAGATGGTAATATGAAAAAATATTATTACAATATTTTATTCCTCTATTATGTTGGTATTAAATTCATGAATACATACATTTATATGCACAGAATTTATTTGTTTATCTGTTTTTGTATGAATTGACCAAAATAACCCCAACAGGGAATAATACTGTATGATTTATTAAAGTTTTTTTTTAAGTAATACCTTTTTTAAAGTGAGGGTTATTTGAAATAATTTATGTACTATACGGGACCACCAAGGAGATTTCCTTAAAGACAGTACAATCAAACTAAAAATACTAACTGAAACTAAATGTCATCGTTTAATTAATCAACACAATATTTTGATAGAAGAAATTCATTTATTCACACTGTAATGGATCTGTACAGAGTATTTCATTGTAGTATTTTGCAGATTTCCTTTTGGTCTTCTCTGTATGATGTAGTCAGTTTTGGACATTTTGAAAAACAGTGCACTGTTTAATGTTACATACAGAATATAAAAGAACATTTTCTCCACTTGTAATAAAAACCAATTAATGTTAAAAAAAAATATCTAATTGAAAAGAGGACATTGCAGGGGTTTTTTTTCACTGAACATATTAATGGATTCATTTGTTGTTTTGTTAAAGATGTTGACCTGCCCTGATTCATGGTTCATTATGTCAATATTTCATTATTCTCACAATTAACTGACAAAAACATGTCCACGTTCTGTTTTTGTAGTAAAACTCCACGTGTCACTGTACTTTCTTTTTACTAATACAATGCTGGATGAAATAAGGCTGTGCTTTTGGAACAAACACCAGTTTCACAGCATGTACATTTGCATCTTAAAAACCTTGTAAATTACAACCAGTGATTGGGGAAAAAATGTTGACCAAAACATCACTTGATGTCTCTATGTTGTTTACACTATTTGTCTGTTTAAACAATGTTTCAGAAGTATTATTTATCATTTGTAACACAGAAACTAATTTGTATGATTTATACTTTAAAAGAAATCAAATTTCTTCCCTGGCTGGATCTATTGTTTGCTTTCATTTATGAATAAACACATTTATTCTACAGATGTCCCCAGTTTAATTCTTTTTTCTGAGATCTATGCTTTGGTTTCATGAAAACTGTTATGACAGTTCTCTATTTTTAATAGTTAAAAAATAATGTATAGCAAATGTATACTTACATATGATACAAAATTTCCATTTAAAAACATATTCCTAACTATTTTAGCGCATTCTTTGGATGCTCTTCAATATTAAACACTGGAGAAGTAATACCCCCCGCTTTGTGCTAATTATTTTACTTATATAGTTTTACAATATACTAGATTAAACTGTCATTTTATATCCTCCTGACTAATGGAAATCATTGGTAAAGCTGCCAATAGTTGCTAGGGGTGTGTATTGTGTGTATTGCTACTGACAAAAGAGGTAGAAATCACCAGCAGTAACACAGAGAAACTACAGCAACAGACCCATGCTTACAAGCTCTGTATATGTATGAGCTTTACTTCAGGTCATACAAGAAGAAAACACCTGCTGTAGAGAAAGTTTGTGTTCACACTTTCAGATGGAAACAGGGCAGACGATGATGCGATCCTCGAGCATCACACTAAGCACCAGGAAGATAAAGTAGAGCAGGAACATGGTGAAACCCAGGATTTTATTCATCTTCCACTTGCATAATGCAATGGAGATGATGACGAAGAGCAGCATGAGGAAAAGCAGCACAATGGCACAGAAGAGCCCGTTGCTGCTGACCGCCACTGGAGCCATACCATTAATGGCCGAGAACAGGAGCCATGGCACCGGTAGACTGACAAAGACAAAGAGAGAAGCACCGAGTAAGAAAACAGACACAAGAAAACCCACCGATCCACAGCAGCAAAGTCCATTCACTGAAGAAAACTGAATAAAATACCTAACCTCAGAACTATGTGCAAACTTTTATTACATCAGGATGTGGTGTTAATGACAAATGTTGGTTCTACTTATCAATCATAAGCAAAAGAATATGACTTCTATAAATGTTGAATTATTGTTGAATTAAAAACTGGGGGGGGGGGGGGGGCACAGTTTGAGTAAATCCTTCTGGAGCAAATGTATGATTTCTGATGTTGGGCGTTATAAATATAAATGAAACTCCACCAAGGAACAACAGAGTTATGTTTTGGCCAGTGTCTGTCTGCCTGTCTGTCTGTCTGTCTGTCTGTCTGTCTGCAAGATAACTCAAAAAGTTATGAACAGGTTTGGCTGAAATTTTCAGGAAATGTTGAAACTGGTTAAATGATTAAATTTTGGTGGTGGTGGGTGGAGGTGTGTGTGTGTGTGTTTCATTTGGTTGGCTGGGCATATGGTGTTTAATTTGTGTCAATAAGTTCAAAGAACATTTTTAAAAGTGCAAGCAAAAAACATTAATGCAAAATACCAAAGAAAACAATCAAACAAAAAAAATTAAATGAAACATTTAAGACTGCAATGAAAAAAATGCACAGATTGTGTAAAATTTTTGCCTTTGCACTTTTTCAGCACTTTTTCAACTCCAGCCTTTTTATTTGCGCTCCCTAACTTTTGATGCGGTTTTGACACAAACAAAACTGGTGGGGGCGGGACTTCCTTTGGTGGATTAGTATTGGATTATTTATGTTTGATGGACAGCTAAGTAGGTGTACCCAATCAGAAGCAGAGTAGCTGCTGTGGCCAGAGCCGCTTCATACGCTAACTTAACTTTTTTTTTTTTTTAATCTTCTTTGAAATTATTGACACAAATTAAACACCATATGGCAGACCACTGCTTGCAGAAGTGAAAGTGAAACCTATAACTCATTTAGGTCATTTAGGGGGTGGGGGTGGGGGCTGATCTGCCTTGGCGGAGTCTTTTAATGAAAAT
Organism: Siphamia tubifer; assembly: GCA_020466265.1. Taxonomy (NCBI): domain Eukaryota; kingdom Metazoa; phylum Chordata; class Actinopteri; order Kurtiformes; family Apogonidae; genus Siphamia; species Siphamia tubifer. The sequence continues at coordinate 22,920,704 of CM035788.1, read as the reverse complement.
GTAAATGTAAAATAAATACTCAAATGAAATAAAAAGAGAAGCATCTCATTTGTCCTTTCCAAAAATAATGTACTTGGGCAGTCAATGTTACAATTAATTGATTTTTGTCTACATCCTGTCACCTAAAATTGTGAAATGACAAACAGAGTAATCATTGTGTTAAAATATAGATTTTTATGTCAACATTTTAATGAAAAAATATAGATTTTATGTTATAGCAACTGATGACTAGACTTAAATTATATCATAACTGTAAGATCTCTCTCTTTGTGAGATTGTGAGTTGTATTTTCTAGCAAACGCAGTACAGCTCAGTTACATACAGATATTCAGGCAGTTGTCTATAGGAGCTCACCCCACAGTGATGTCGAAGATGTTACTGCCCACAGAGCTGGACACGGCCATGTCCCCCAGGCCTTTACGCGCCACGATCACACTGGTAATGAGGTCAGGGATGGATGTCCCTGCAGCCAGGATCGTCAGACCCATAATCTCCTCTGAGATGCCAATGGTTTCACCCACCTGAAGGCCAAACAGTGATGACAGTTCATACAAGACACAGGGATGGAAAAGGAACTTTTATCAGATACAAAATGGTCCCAGTATAAAGATAGAGGGCCCTAATACTTATGTTACATTAAAGTTCTGTTCTGTTTTATTTAATTTGTTCTCAGTTTTTTGTGTTTGTTGGCTGTTATTTTTTTATTTGATTGCTGTTGTTTCCTTTGACTTATTGTTTCCTTTATTGTGTATTTACTTGTGTTGTCTTCAAGGATGTATGTGTGTGAAGATGATAACTGAGGTTAATTGCTCACAAAAGATCCAATACTTAAATTAAAACATGACTTATTAACTTTGTATTCTAAGGTTCTGTCAGTTCTACTGGGAGGCTAAGCCAAGGTCCAGTGTCTTTGCCCAAGGACACTTGGACAGGCAAGGCCAGGATGCGAACCGCTGAACCTTCAGTCATTGGACGACCCCGCTCTACCAACTGAATAAAACTAATGTGTTTTGTGATTGTAATTTTTTGGTGTAATAGATATTGGTGGTTATTTGGAGTGCTTTGAAATTCTATTTCAGCATCTACTACATCAGTTAAGTTTATTTTTTTCAAGCATCCATATTTGAAACAATAGAAATAACAGTACTATATCTTTATCAGCATTTAATGACTTAATTCTACTAAGCTGTACCTCATCTATGTTTTTAAGTTATGTTCATTTATATCCACAATAATTCCCCTTAATAAGAAAAATATTAGTTGGAAGTACTTAAAAAAGACGTACATGTTACAGCAACTTAATACATTTAAGTTAGTAGTACTATTTCTGAAACTTTGAGTATTCACAACTGAATATATTTAATTATTCTGAACATTCAGGTATACAATGTACTTATCTGAGTTCAGTGACTCATGAGTGATTCTAATGCAGTATATCACAAATGCATGAGGTTTCCCAAAAGTGTTTCCCACCACTGTATTTAAGGCCGTTACTGCAGCCATACTTCCCATAAAGAACAAGGGGATAAAATGATCTATATCAGTAATAAAACATCTTAAGTGATAGCTGACCTGATGGGCCCACCACACCATGAGGTAGGAGAAGACAGCAATCCACATAATAGAGCCCAAGAAGCTAAACACAAAGAATTTCCGGGATTTCTGTCAGATAAAGACATACATGTAAAAACACTGCACTGGGGCATTTGGCGATGAAACAGCTGATGTCAAAACTGAGTCTGAACAGTCACCTGGTTACGAACATCGGGAACCGTCAGCCACAGAGGGAAGACTATGGGCAGCAGGAAGAGGTAGCTGGCTTGTTTACGTTTTGTGTCTGGCCACTCTAAAGACAGAGGCTCTTCTTTCTCTTCCTCCTCCTCTTCCTCTTCTTCTTCCTCTTCCTCTTCACTGGACTCTTCACTGTCATCATCACTGTCATCATCACTGTCTTCGTCACTGTCCTCCTCATCACCATCTGAGTCTTCTCCTGAGCCTCCAGATCCATCCTCCTTTGCAGGCATGTCGTCCTGAACAGAGAAACATCCAAATCAACAGTAGGAAAAAGATCAAAGGAATAGATAAATCTAGGGTCCACCGATGGAAAAAAAAAAAAAAGGCTCCATTTTCTCAAAGCTGTAGCTGAGTCTTACATAGACAGGTATCAAAGACTGACTTCTGGGCTTTTTCAAAACCACCAGGACATGGGTGAGGAGTACCTTCTTGTCCTCTGGCTGCTCCTTCTTCTCTGTATCTGCAGGTGCTGGAGCCTCTGGCTCTTTGCTGGGTTCAATTTTATTTCCACTCTCTGTGAAAAGAATCCATCAAATCATGTGAATTTCCTTCATGTCTTTAAGATACTATCTGAAAGAACTCCCCTGACATTTTACAAATACAAAAGACACCATGGAGTTACTTGATATGATATGATATGATATGATATGATATGATATGATATGATATGATATGATATGATATGATATGATATGATATGATATGATATGATATGATATGATATGATATTATATGATATTATATGATATGATATGATATGATATGATATGATATGATGTGATATGATATGATATGATATGATATGATATGATATGATATGATATGATATGATATGATATGATATGATATGATATGATATGATATGATATGATATGATATGATATGATATGATATGATATGATATGATATGATACGATATGATAACCATCCTCATTAATTCTGCACAGGTGTTAAGTATCTATTATACGTACCTATTACCTCTAAGCCAGGGGTGTCAAACATGGTCTGTGGAGTAAATTAGCCAAAGGGTACAGCCTGTTCCATGGTTCCAATTTATGAAATGACACTGTAGGTATCACTTATCAAGGGTGTCAAACTCCGCATGCAGCCCAATTTGATTTCATGTGGAACAGATCAGTAAAATACTATTATAAGAACCCAGAAATCATCCTAAGGCTCTGTAGGCCTCTCTTTATATGTATGTATTAAATGATGTATATGTGCTATTTTAAGTGATGGATCTCAGGAAGACTAGCTGTTACCTTGGTAGCAACTAGTGCAAATCCACTTTAAACAAACAAACAAATAACAAATAATGACTTCTATTTGATTTACATTACATCAAAATGTTTACATTTACAAAGCATCCTTTCACACACAAAAAAATATAACCCAAACAAATATAAACAACATGAACTGATTAAGAGAAGAGCAATTTTAAAAATATTATGCATGTTACAAAATGTTTTGTGCCCTTGTAGATCCACTGTCATCTGTAAATTGTGATGAACATGTGTAATGAGGATCTGAGGTATAATACTGGTCAAATTAAACAAAAAATTCTTAAGAATTTTTATTCACATTTTTAAAGGATACTTTCGTAGATGTAAACATTTTATTATACAATTTTACTATTTTACTGGTCTGACTCACTGGAGATCATACTGGGCTGTATTTGACCCCTGAACTAAGGTGAGTTTGATACCCCTGTGATAGGTGGTTTATACCATGAGTGCATTTCGCTTCTATTTACTCATATGCTCAATATTTTAGTACCATTTGCACCATTTTGTACACGCAGGACAGTCATCTTTCTGCTGGTAGATCTTTAGCGTCTTCAAGTATACAGAGTTCATCCATCAAATCCATCTATGTTACCTTCACTTTTGTCTTGACTCTTGCTCTCTGCCTTCCGTCTCGCCACATTATTCAGAGTCTCTGCCTTATCCTTAAATTTACCTGTGAATAGTCAATAATATAACAGACTAATTATATAACTAGATTGTAAATATGCATAGTAGGATGATAGCAACCATTTTTATATCACATTTAAAGACTTTAAAATGGTTCTTTTCCCCTCACAGTACAAGCTTTCACCCAGACATCTGAAATAACACTGACACGTTTCTGCACTGTATCAATGAACAATGAACCCCTACATATTATGGCTGTGAACTAATTAATTACATAATTAGTCAAAATGCTAAGCATCGTAATTTTTATATAGTGGGAGGAGATTTCTGTTTTAATTTTGTATACTTGTATATTACATTAAATAGGATTCATATATATATATATATATATATATATATATATATATATATATATATATATATATATATATATATATATATATATATATATATATATATATATATATATATATATATATATATATATATATATATATATATATATATATATATATATATATATATATATATCATTTTAAATTTAAGAATTGCATCACACAGGAGAGAATACAAGCTACAAGTGGCTTTATACAAGTACCTCTCCTTAAAAAAAACTATCTGAAAAATCACAGAGCCCACCCAACTACAGGCATCACTATAGAATAAAGAAGAAAAGAAAATTATTAAACCAAACCAAAAGTTGAAATAGAATACAAGGAACATAAATGACACACTACAAATTGTCATCATTAAATTATCTTTTTAAATAAAGATCATTTAGATGTTGATTTGATTGTTTTACTTCACAGATTGCCATGGCACTGCTTCTGCATGAAAGATTGAATTGAATGGAGTGTAAATTTATTTGACCATTCTTGAAATAAAACATGTAACAGCAACCTGTGCCATAGACCATATAAAATAAACAAGACAGTCAGGGATAACACAAACGTATTTCCATTGTGGTCCCTATAGTGCAGGAGAAAGGGGCAAGTGGCAGCAATTCATTCATGGGAATTGTAATTCATGCATTACAATTCCCAGTATAATGTTAGTTAAAGCGTTTAATCAGTCAGTTTTTGTTTTTGAATTATTTCGGTTTTGGTGGAGATCACCTTCTTCCAATAACTTAATGATTGATTGACTTAAAATGGCAAGATGTTTTTTTTTTTGTTTTACTTCAGAGAGTAATAAAGGCCAATACTTGCTGTTTATGTAAGTCATCTATATTAATGTGTTCATCTATATGCAAACAATGACTATCAACAGTTTGATAGTTTTTTTTTTTGTGCAAAGACAATGCTTAAATAGCTTTGTGTTTGCTACATGCAGGTGTGGCCACAGTTGATAAAACATGGATATATTATACATTGGACAGCTTCTTGCAACTATATAATAAGGAAAAATTAACTAAAGCATAATTCACTGTATACTCTCTGTCTGAGCTACTTGATAGAGCAGTACAAGACCAATCCATTACCACTTTGATTACACTGCTATTACTCACCAAAGTAAACAGATTAAATGAATCCTCTGCTTAGAATCATACCTGAGAATGACTTTGACATAATACAAATTGTATTGCATATACATTATTATGTTACACCCTCAAAGAAAATAACTGCATATATCCTGAGGATGTATTTGTGTATTTTGTCACTGAACTACCAGTGACTCCTTCCATAGACTGAGAAAGGTATTTATCTGCTTAATATCAATCTGGACTTAGTGCTGCCTTCATATGGGACACTTTGCTAATCCATTTTACAACAAGAAGGACATAGTCATTAGAAGTTCATTCTAAAAGCTGTTTTCCTCGTGATGTTTATCAATGATCAGGCTTGTCTTCTCATGGTGAGAAGGTACTCACCATTCCCTATAGGGTCTAATGTGTGAATCATAAGTTGGAAGATGGTGTTTCTCATGGTGCTGTTGTGCAAAGACGCTGAACTTCCCCCTCGCTGGAGAGCTGGCTTCAGCTGGGGACAGAGTTGATTGGAGACATGACAATGACTCACAATAACAGAACGTGACACATCACTGTTAAAGTGTGGGAGTGTGGGAGATGATGCTTGTCATTTTTCTTTAAGTGTCATTGTGTCTGGAAACACTTGGAATCAAGCTTAATGCCTTTATTATCACATTAAAAAAACTGTAAATAGTATATTGGTACATTTTACTAGACTGTGTATGGTGAAGATCTTGCTTTTTGTGGCTTGTTCTTTTTTAATATTGTTTCTGTAAGTGTTGAATTAATTTAAAAAAAATTTTTTTTTTACCTTTAATCGATGCTTGTCCTCTAGAACAGGAGGGACATTATCTTCAGCATCTTCATTGGTCTGCAATGAAGTATTTGGTTATAATCATTCAGTTGTGAAGATAAATCAGTTTTCTGTATATCAGTACCGGTTATATAATAACATATAAATAATAACGATTTCAAACATTTAGCACCCCTTGTATGTGCCAGACTGTGTTACAGTTAGTAAATAAAATTCTGCTGATTATAATGTATAATAGTGCTGTTAGTTAAAAAATATAAATTATGAATCACCATTTGTACATTTGTATATATTATATATAATGCCACATTCAAAGTGTGCACAAACACAGTGGATTTACTTTGTCTAATTTAAGCATCAATCAGTCTTACCATATATGTATGGTGATGCTACAGTTTGTACAGAGGATTAGTTTGCTCTGTCTGATCAGCTTTGTTTCCTCAAGGCCTTAGTATAATTTAACTCTATTGGTATGATGTGTACATTACCCCATGGATAAGAGGAAACATATCAAAAGGGGTGAAGAGTGTGTGTTTCTCTTTCAATAACAACCCACAGTCCTTCTGAGGAGGGTGGCAGAATAAGCTACATGCATGCATGAGCTACTTAAGTAGCTCCAGCTTTGAGTATTTTTAGATTTTCCATATGGAGTGCTACATTATGCAGTAGTCACCTCTGTAGTTTCTTTAGAACCCCTCAAAAATAATCCTACTGCAACTTCAACCTCCTTGCAAAGTATTATATATGCTGGTCTAAAGAAACGGTACAACCTTAGATATATAACAGACATATATATAAAAACATACTACACTACATGCAACTATAAAAAGTTTGGGAAATGGCAGTAAAATGTCCTCACGGTATCTACACACAACTGAGACAACTCTCATAACTGTGATATGAATAAACACAAGTACCTCATTACCGTCATATATCGAGAGCTTACCTTTTCCGGTTCTTCCACAGCGATAACTTTGACAATGTTCTTGTGTTTATGGAGTTGGGACTTGAAGAGATTTTCTAATTGCACATTGAACTTCATGAAAGTCACATAGAGAGTGTAACCAGCCACTAACATCATGCTCTCCCACCACATTATGACATTATCCAAGAAGAAGATAATGAGGAGGATGAGGTCAAATATGTAAAAGGATACGTCTCTAAAAAGTGGCCACCAGGTCAGGTGGAGAACCTCTCGAGAAAATATTGCACACATTCCAATCACAAATAAAATATTGAATACTGCTGACCCTACAATGGTGCCAATACCAATATTGCTGTGGGCAATAAAGACTCCAATCAAGGAGGTAAATAGTTCAGGAGCAGAACCTCCAGCAGCCATGAAGGTAGCTCCTGCCACATCGTCAGAAATGGCCAACTTGTCTGTGATTACCCCCAATGCAGGAACAAAAAACTCATCACACACAATGGCAAGTGCTACAAACATGTACATCATCCCAAAAATGTGGAGGATGACCCAGCCTCTTCTGCGATCTTCAATAGAAAACAGATCTTCAGGGTATTCACCCTTCACATGTGGGGCTTCACTTGGATAAACAGAAGTGGGAGGAGGTACAGGAGGAGGAACTGGTGAAGGAGTCTCCTGTGGAGGCACCGGGGCCACATAGATGCAATGAACAATAGTCCTATTTTTGGTTGGTGATGGTGATGGTGATGGTGATATTGATGGTGATGGTGAAGACTCAGTTGTTGTGGAGGTTTTAAAACCTGTAGTGGTTTCTGGATGATGTACCAAGAGCATTTCTGGTGTTGTTTGGTCTGTTGGCTCCAGCTCATGTGTTGCAGTGAGGGGTTCCTCCAGCCCTGGAGTGTCGACTGTTGCTTCTTCAACCTCTGTTGAACCCTCGCCAAATTCACTTCCAATCTGAGGCATTGGCAAGGGCTCATACAGTCTGGCACTGATAGTCAGCTGGTATAGGGTACAGAGAAAAACCCCAGAGAGTAGAAACAGAACACGACTCAGCTGCAGTCGCTTCCTTCTTGTACAATACATTTTCATCCAAAGCAAAGCTGCTACTGGCTATGGAGAATCAAGCTGCATACATAAGCAGTGGTAAAGGGCAAATGGAGCTCTCTCCCCAGCATAACGTGGGGTGATGATGTTCAAAATTCCAACAGTGAGATTCATGTCACATCTGCCTCATCTCCATGGAAATCCAGCTTGTTGAAACACTGAGCAAAATAACAAATGGAATTATTATTAGGGAATGTGAAAGCAGGATATTTATGCACTGAAGATACTCAAACAATGTAGATGAGTGATCAGAGACAGTCGTTACAAAAACAGCAGAAAAGCTAAGTACTATAATAGTAGCAGAAACACAATATGTAATATGATAAAGAGCTGGGCTGTTTTCCTCAACACTTTGCATAGCAGACACACAACATAATGCATTTCATCCATCATTATTCATATTTACCTCAGATTTACTGTCTTTCCAAATAGGAGATGGAAAAATGTGAAAAAGGAGACTCCAAAAGCTGGTAAAGTTGCAAATATACAGTCCAACCTGTTAGCAGTGACCAAAGGGTTATGTAGGACAGAGGACAAGTCTTCACAATGGATCAGCATAATACCTAATACCTGAGGTCTTCTAAGAGGATTATGTCTATTGTCTTACTCTCACT